>OZ024854.1:52877977-53192977 GCA_964017155.1 Oasisia sp. SBJ-2009
TTGCATCAACTGAGCTGGCTAGAGAGATCTTGCATCAACTGAGCTGGCTAGAGAGATCTTGCATCAACTGAGCTGGCTAGAGAGATCTTGCATCAACTGAGCTAGCTAGAGAGACCTTGCATCAACTGAGCTAGCTAGAGAGATCTTGCATCAACTGAGCTGGCTAGAGAGACCTTGCATCAACTGAGCTAGCTAGAGAGATCTTGCATCAACTGAGCTGGCTAGAGAGATCTTGCATCAACTGAGCTAGCTAGAGAGACCTTGCATCAACTGAGCTGGCTAGAGAGATCTTGCATCAACTGAGCTAGCTAGAGAGATCTTGCATCAACTGAGCTGGCTAGAGAGACCTTGCATCACCTGAGCTGGCTGAAGAGACTTGGCATCAAATGCATTGGATCACCCAAGATCATTCTGGCTGGAGGAAATGTCCTGATGCCCCAGTGGGAGTCGGTCGGTCGGTCGGTCGGTCGGTCGGTCGGTCGGTCGGTCGGTCGGTCGGTCGGTCGGTCGGTCGGTCGGTCGGTCGGTCGGTCGGTCGGTCGGTCGGTCGGTCGGTCGGTCGGTCGGTCGGTCGGTCGGTCGGTCGGTCGGTCGGTCGGTCGGTCGGTCGGTCGGTCGGTCGGTCGGTCGGTCGGTCGGTCGGTCGGTCGGTCGGTCGGTCGGTCGGTCGGTCGGTCGGTCGGTCGGTCGGTCGGTCGGTCGGTCGGTCGGTCGGTCGGTCGGTCGGTCGGTCGGTCGGTCGGTCGGTCGGTCGGTCGGTCGGTCGGTCGGTCGGTCGGTCGGTCGGTCGGTCGGTCGGTCGGTCGGTCGGTATTTAGGATTTTTGGAACATGAACAATGACCCTAATGCACTGGCAACGGAGCCAGTCAGTTTAATCCTTTCGGATACAGGGTATGTGTGTAAAAATAGGGGTTATATGAGTTGCTTAAAAGTGAATAACATATATAGAACAAGAATACGCGTATATACCAAAAGCATAGGAGTGCATGCAGCCGTTACACTCTCATGTCAACATACATTAAACAAATATCACTTATGCAAGATCGACGATAGCAGTTGATGTTCTCCCTTCTGTTCTGTTGAAAGAAGTTGATTTAAAAGTAATTAAGTAAGTTTAAAACATATTATACTTACCGGAATGACAGCGCTGTCACGACTCAGTATCACCAAGATGTTTATGAGGAGTTTCTTCAGCTCAAAGTCTTCATGGTTTGGCATCAGCTTGAGATGTTTCACTAAGAAGTGGTAGTTTTTTACTGGAACAACCAAGCAATTATTATGAAGCAATGGACACTTTTTAATGGGTTTTTATGTCGTTCACTCAGTGTTAAATAGTACACATTTAATATCACTAAAATGACAACACAGTATTATTCTTTGTGATGGTTCAATTATTCAAATTTTCATTTTGTGGCCTATCATCCGTGTTTTTGTGAAAATGCGCAACGAAAGTAACGTGTCAGCAGCGCAAGCTATAGATGTCACTGACATAGATTGCAGCAAATCGAAAACCCTCTCTTGGAAACATATTTGGATATGCATGATTTCTAGTGAATTAGAAAATGTGTTGGTTTGTTCTGCAGATGTAGCAATAAATCGATGACACAAGAGAAACAAAACTTGCAATGAATGTAGGGCCTAAGGCATGTTGATTCACTCATGTTATCACCTGAAATATAACATGATTTATAAGTATGGAAATTACATTTTGTTCTATGATGTTGCATTGTTTTTAACAATATTTCTGCAAACATCCCATGGTATTTTATGACTAATAGGTCATGTTTGTTTATTATATAGACACATGTATTTTTATTACCTATTTAAAAATATTACCTGTGGGTAGTATTCTTCTTATTTTTTTATAACAGTATGTTGTGAAGTGCCACAAAGAATTATGGATGTGGCGCTACATGAAATAAAATATGATTATTATATTATAATAAAACTTATAATTTCCTGCAGATTATAATGATGATAATAATTATTATTATGTCATTTATAATAACTTAAACTACTTCATGCATGTGAATGCAGTAAGTAAAGTTTATAAATATTTGCACGCAAAAAGGGTATTTTGTGTAAAGCTAACTTATATAGCATTTTTTCGGTTACCACGGAGCCACCGAAAAGTTGTAAACCAGCACTTTTAATGAACCGTTTGGCTCTCCTTTTTTATGACAGCTGAACCAGAAGAAGACTCAGTGACGTATTATGTTTCCAAAGCGCAGATAGAAGCTGTGTTTTGATTGGCTGCATGGACCAAGAAGGCCACATTCATGATGTCAGTGGTTTTGCTAGATTTTTCCATTTTAAGACCACTTTCTGAGTAAACCACTGATGTGAAAAAGTTGATTGTAGATGCAAATGGTTAGGTTGTGCAACCTCTTAGGTGCATAACACTAAACTATTGACTTTTTTGCCCTTTAATTACCCTCTGCACATATATTTAACAACTTATGGACAAACGTAACTTCAGTTACTCCATCAAGGATCAATATTTTTGACATTACATTTAATGAGATAAATGAGTATGACTATGATGACAATAGAGATGTACCTTCCTGGAATGTGGCAAAGAGTGTGAGTTGTTTGATGAAGCCGATCTCTACAAAGGGAACGTCAGGCGCACAGGACGCAATGAGGGACGCGACGACCAGAAGGTCATTGCGCAGCTGGCGGTCATAGTGGCTGTAGCCATAGGTCAACTGATGGATGAAGGCATCCCGGATGTTACTGCAACAACGTCAGCAACACATACGATGACTTAGTCAAGTGCAATGGATATATTCAAGATATTAAATGTCAATACTAATAAGTATTATTCTCATCCTTCCATGTCACTGTGCTGTGCTACAGTACTCCTGGCCGACCATCTCCACAAACCATGGAAGTCTGCGGAGTCAAACTATAACATTATAGCAACTGACTTTGCCAGTCTCTACTGTGTCAGCCGTGAGAAGAGCAAAAATATCTGCCTCAATTAGAAGACAGATACAGAACTGGAGGGAATCTAATATAATGACCAATTCACATCCTATGCATTGAATGTAACACGAGTAACATATGGCTGAAATCACTCAAAATTATATCACATTATCAGAGGCCGACCACACTCCACATTAAAAGGCAGTGTGAGGGAGAGTGAAGGCCTGGTACTGATGTAATCAGTGTGAAGGACAGTGAAGGCCTGGTACTGGTGTAGTCAGTGTAAGGGACAGTGAAGGCCTGGTACTGATGTAATCAGTGTGAGGGACAGTGAAGGCCTGGTACTGATGGAATCAGTGTGAGGGACAGTGAAGGCCTGGTACTGATGTAATCAGTGTGAGGGACAGTGAAGGCCTGGTACTGGTGTAGTCAGTGTGAGGGACAGTGAAGGCCTGGTACTGATGGAATCAGTGTGAGGGACAGTGAAGGCCTGGTACTGATGTAATCAGTGTAAGGGACAGTGAAGGCCTGGTACTGATGGAATCAGTGTGAGGGACAGTGAAGGCCTGGTACTGATGTAATCAGTGGGAGGGACAGTGAAGGCCTGGTACTGATGTAATCAGTGTGAGGGACAGTGAAGGTCTGGTACTGATGTAATCAGTGTGGGGGACAGTGAAGGCCTGGTACTGATGGAATCAGTGTGAGGGACAGTGAAGGCCTGGTACTGATGTAATCAGTGTGAGGGACAGTGAAGGCCTGGTACTGGTGTAATCAGTGTGAGGGACAGTGAAGGTCTGGTACTGATGTAATCAGTGTGGGGGACAGTGAAGGCCTGGTACTGATGGAATCAGTGTGAGGGACAGCGAAGGCCTGGTACTGATGTAATCAGTGTGAGGGAGAGTGAAGGCCTGGTACTGATGTAATCAGTGTGAGGGAGAGTGAAGGCCTGGTACTGATGTAATCAGTGTGAGGGACAGCGAAGGCCTGGTACTGATGTAATCAGTGTGAGGGAGAGTGAAGGCCTGGTACTGATGTAATCAGTGGGAGGGACAGTGAAGGCCTGGTACTGGTGGAATCAGTGTGAGGGACAGTGAAGGCCTGGTACTGATGTAATCAGTGTGAGGGACAGTGAAGGCCTGGTACTGGTGTAATCAGTGTGAGGGACAGTGAAGGCCTGGTACTGATGGAATCAGTATGAGGGACAGTGAAGGCCTGGTACTGATGTAATCAGTGAGAGGGACAGTGAAGGCCTGGTACTGATGGAATCAGTGTGAGGGACAGTGAAGGCCTGGTACTGATGTAATCAGTGTAAGGGACAGTGAAGGCCTGGTACTGATGGAATCAGTGTGAGGGACAGTGAAGGCCTGGTACTGATGTAATCAGTGTGAGGAACAGTGAAGGCCTGGTACTGATGTAATCAGTGTGAGGGACAGTGAAGGCCTGGTACTGGTGTAATCAGTGTGAGGGACAGTGAAGGTCTGGTACTGATGTAATCAGTGTGGGGGACAGTGAAGGCCTGGTACTGATGGAATCAGTGTGAGGGACAGCGAAGGCCTGGTACTGATGTAATCAGTGTGAGGGAGAGTGAAGGCCTGGTACTGATGTAATCAGTGTGAGGGAGAGTGAAGGCCTGGTACTGATGTAATCAGTGTGAGGGACAGCGAAGGCCTGGTACTGATGTAATCAGTGTGAGGGAGAGTGAAGGCCTGGTACTGATGTAATCAGTGGGAGGGACAGTGAAGGCCTGGTACTGGTGGAATCAGTGTGAGGGACAGTGAAGGCCTGGTACTGATGGAATCAGTATGAGGGACAGTGAAGGCCTGGTACTGATGTAATCAGTGAGAGGGACAGTGAAGGCCTGGTACTGATGGAATCAGTGTGAGGGACAGTGAAGGCCTGGTACTGATGGAATCAGTATGAGGGACAGTGAAGGCCTGGTACTGATGGAATCATTGTGAGGGACAGTGAAGGCCTGGTACTGATGTAATCAGTGTGAGGGACAGTGAAGGCCTGGTACTGGTGTAATCAGTGTGAGGGACAGTGAAGGCCTGGTACTGATGGAATCAGTGTGAGGGACAGTGAAGGCCTGGTACTGATGTAACCAGTGTGAGGGACAGTGAAGGCCTGGTACTGATGGAATCAGTATGAGGGACAGTGAAGGCCTGGTACTGATGGAATCATTGTGAGGGACAGTGAAGGCCTGGTACTGATGTAATCAGTGTGAGGGACAGTGAAGGCCTGGTACTGGTGTAATCAGTGTGAGGGACAGTGAAGGCCTGGTACTGATGGAATCAGTGTAAGGGACAGTGAAGGCCTGGTACTGATGGAATCAGTATGAGGGACAGTGAAGGCCTGGTACTGATGTAATCAGTGGGAGGGACAGTGAAGGCCTGGTACTGATGGAATCAGTGTGAGGGACAGTGAAGGCCTGGTACTGATGTAATCAGTGAGAGGGACAGTGAAGGCCTGGTACTGATGGAATCAGTGAGAGGGACAGTGAAGGCCTGGTACTGATGGAATCAGTGAGAGGGACAGTGAAGGCCTGGTACTGATGTAATCAGTGTGAGGGACAGTGAAAGCCTGGTACTGGTGTAATCAGTGAGAGGGACAGTGAAGGCCTGGTACTGATGTAATCAGTGTGAGGGACAGTGAAGGCCTGGTACTGGTGTAATCAGTGAGAGGGACAGTGAAGGCCTGGTACTGGTGTAATCAGTGTGAGGGAGAGTGAAGGCCTGGTACTGATGTAATCAGTGTGAGGGAGAGTGAAGGCCTGGTACTGATGTAATCAGTGTGGGGGACAGTGAAGGCCTGGTACTGATGTAATCAGTGGGAGGGACAGTGAAGGCCTGGTACTGATGGAATCAGTGTGAGGGACAGCGAAGGCCTGGTACTGATGTAATCAGTGTGAGGGAGAGTGAAGGCCTGGTACTGATGTAATCAGTGTGAGGGAGAGTGAAGGCCTGGTACTGATGTAATCAGTGTGAGGGACAGCGAAGGCCTGGTACTGATGTAATCAGTGTGAGGGAGAGTGAAGGCCTGGTACTGATGTAATCAGTGTGAGGGACAGTGAAGGCCTGGTACTGATGTAATCAGTGTGAGGGACAGCGAAGGCCTGGTACTGATGTAATCAGTGTGAGGGACAGCGAAGGCCTGGTACTGATGTAATCAGTGTGAGGGACAGTGAAGGCCTGGTACTGATGTAATCAGTGTGAGGGACAGTGAAGGCCTGGTACTGATGTAATCAGTGGGAGGGACAGCGAAGGCCTGGTACTGGTGTAATCAGTGTGAGGGACAGTGAAGGCCTGGTACTGATGCAATCAGTGTGAGGGACAGTGAAGGCCTGGTACTGATGTAATCAGTGTGAGGGACAGTGAAGGCCTGGTACTGATGTAATCAGTGTGAGGGACAGTGAAGGCCTGGTACTGATGTAATCAGTGTGAGGGACAGTGAAGGCCTGGTACTGATGTAATCAGTGGGAGGGACAGTGAAGGCCTGGTACTGATGTAATCAGTGTGAGGGACAGTGAAGGCCTGGTACTGATGGAATCAGTGTGAGGGACAGTGAAGGCCTGGTACTGGTGTAATCAGTGAGAGGGACAGTGAAGGCCTGGTACTGATGTAATCAGTGTGAGGGACAGTGAAGGCCTGGTACTGGTGTAATCAGTGAGAGGGACAGTGAAGGCCTGGTGCTGGTGTAATCAGTGTGAGGGAGAGTGAAGGCCTGGTACTGATGTAATCAGTGTGAGGGAGAGTGAAGGCCTGGTACTGATGTAATCAGTGTGAGGGACAGTGAAGGCCTGGTACTGATGTAATCAGTGGGAGGGACAGTGAAGGCCTGGTACTGATGGAATCAGTGTGAGGGACAGCGAAGGCCTGGTACTGATGTAATCAGTGTGAGGGAGAGTGAAGGCCTGGTACTGATGTAATCAGTGTGAGGGACAGCGAAGGCCTGGTACTGATGTAATCAGTGGGAGGGACAGTGAAGGCCTGGTACTGATGGAATCAGTGTGAGGGACAGCGAAGGCCTGGTACTGATGTAATCAGTGTGAGGGAGAGTGAAGGCCTGGTACTGATGTAATCAGTGTGAGGGACAGCGAAGGCCTGGTACTGATGTAATCAGTGGGAGGGACAGTGAAGGCCTGGTACTGATGTAATCAGTGTGAGGGACAGTGAAGGCCTGGTACTGATGTAATCAGTGTGAGGGACAGTGAAGGCCTGGTACTGATGTAATCAGTGTGAGGGACAGTGAAGGCCTGGTACTGATGTAATCAGTGTGAGGGAGAGTGAAGGCCTGGTACTGATGTAATCAGTGTGAGGGACAGCGAAGGCCTGGTACTGATGTAATCAGTGGGAGGGACAGTGAAGGCCTGGTACTGATGTAATCAGTGTGAGGGACAGTGAAGGCCTGGTACTGATGTAATCAGTGGGAGGGACAGTGAAGGCCTGGTACTGATGTAATCAGTGTGAGGGACAGTGAAGGCCTGGTACTGATGCAATCAGTGTGAGGGACAGTGAAGGCCTGGTACTGATGTAATCAGTGTGAGGGACAGTGAAGGCCTGGTACTAATGTAATCAGTGTGAGGGACAGTGAAGGCCTGGTACTGATGTAATCAGTGTGAGGGACAGTGAAGGCCTGGTACTGATGTAATCAGTGGGAGGGACAGTGAAGGCCTGGTACTGATGTAATCAGTGTGAGGGACAGTGAAGGCCTGGTACTGATGGAATCAGTGTGAGGGACAGTGAAGGCCTGGTACTGATGTAATCAGTGGGAGGGACAATGAAGGCCTGGTACTGATGGAATCAGTGTGAGGGACAGTGAAGGCCTGGTACTGATGGAATCAGTGTGAGGGACAGTGAAGGCCTGGTACTGGTGCGATCAGTGGGAGGGACAGTGAAGGCCTGGTACTCACCCTATACATATGTTGTTGCTGAGTTGAGCTGCCAGTTTCTCCTTGCTACCACTCTCCAGCAGATTCCACAAGATGTCTGTCGAGCGGAAGAGCAAGAGCCCACTCTTGTCATCGTCCATCATGTGTGTACACAGCTGGCTGGCAGCCTCCGCTTGCAACATCTTGTCACAGTTGACAGCTGCTCAACAAACACAAACATACCTGTCACAGTGCCCCAGTGCCACAGTTGACAGCTGCTCAACAAACACAAACATACCTGTCACAATTGACAGCTGCTCAACAAACACAAACCTACCTGTCACAGTGTCACAGTTGACAGCTACTCAACAAACACAAACATACCTGTCACAGTGTCACAGTTGACAGCTGCTCAACAAACACAAACATACCTGTCACAGTGTCACAGTTGACAGCTACTCAACAAACACAAACATACCTGTCACAGTGTCACAGTTGACAGCTGCTCAACAAACACAAACATACCTGTCACAGTGTCACAGTTGACAGCTGCTCAACAAACACAAACGTACCTGTCACAGTGTGACAGTGTCATAGTTGGCAGCTGCTCAACAAACACAAACACATATGTGACACTGTCACAGTGTCATAGTTGACAGCTGCTCAACAAACACAAACACAAACACACCTGTCACAATTCACTTATGCTAAAAAAACACAAACACATTTTCACAATTCAAAGTTGCTCAACAAACACACCTGTCAAGGTGTCACAGTTGACAACTGCTCAACAAACACACCTGTCAAAATTCACTTATGCTAAAAAAACACATACACATTTTCACAATTCAAAGCTGCTCAACAAACACAAAATACATGCCATAAGTTACAGATGCTCAACAAACATACTTGTAACGGTTCATAACTGCTCTCAACAAACACAATGACATAACACACTTGTAATAGTTGACAGCTTCTCAACAAATTCAATCACAAATGTCACTTCACAATAAAAAACACGGTAACTTACATGAATGTTTCGAAAATCTTTGCAGAACACCCAATACTGTCAACTTCATTTCCATGTCATTGTCTATGAATGCCAGCGACTGGAAAATGCAAAGAAGCTAAAATCAATGAATAGTGAGTGTCTAAATGCTATACAGCCTAAGCAGACAAACAGGAAGCATTAAGCATGACAGTATCGATGCATAAAAGTCATCCACAGTGTGCAAGACCACGATACATTTATGGTGGAAATCCATTTTTTTTATTAATATGCCTAGAAATGATTATTACTGACACAATGTTTATGAAAGTGTTCAGGCATCTGCCACCAAAAAATGCCAGTTGTTGTCGTATTGTGGACATGACATTGGTGTTTGAGACTTCCAAAAGCCACTCACCTTAACAAGTGTCTCAGCGATATCACTCGACTCAATAATCTTCTTGTTATATGCCAAGGTGGTCGCCTTCAATTCTGAAAGAAGTGGCAATCATACAGAATGCCCTCGATTTCAGCTACATTCACAAACACCATGCATCCTCTCTTTTACTTGAAAGAAACTACTGCAAGTATGTGAGCAAGCTGATTACACCTGTGAAAACAATCAATCAAACACCATCATTCAAAGGAAACAAAACTCAACACTTTGGTGATATATGGGCCTAATAGAGTTAATAAAAAGCAACAATTTCTAGCAACAATCATGTTTTTAACGTCAGTGGTTTACAAAATAAAATGTATAACATATAGCCATAAAAAGTCTATGGACTACACCATTTTAGAAACAGAATGATGTAGCAGTGTCAACTTGGTTGGCATGAACTGTGCATACTAGCTTTTACTTTCTGACTTAACCATAACAATAACCAACAACAGCTGCCAAACTTCTCCTCATATATCTTACATACACATACATAAACTATGTCACACAAAAGCACATGCATTCCCGTAAGTTGTAAATTTTACTTACTGCATTTGCATGAAATAATTTAATTAATTATAAATATAATAATTATAATAATAATAATAAATTATTATCATCACTGTGATCTCCAGGAAATAGATTGCAGCAAATCGAAAACCTGGTCTTGTAAACATATTTAGATACTCATGATTTCTAGTGAATTAGAAAATGTATTGGTTACCCAAATACCATGCAGATAGAACAACAAGGTTACAACGAATATAGGGCCTAAAAAATGTTGATTCACTCATGTTATCAGCCAAAATATAACATGATTTATAAATATGTAAATTATGTATTGTTTGACGATGTTGCATTGTTTTTTTAACAACATTTGCACTGAGACCATGCAAGCTTATATTACATAAGTAATGTTTTTAACAATTATAATTAAAACAATAACATATTAATATTATTTTAAATGCAACAAAACCTTCTGTTTCTACCGCCATATATTTCCCATATACTATTCATATTCTGTTTAAATTTCAGTGATTTATTGTTCCGTTCCTAAGTGTTTTGTTCTAAATTATTCTTACATATCTGGTGGTGGAAATATCATTCATAAGTAGAAAAATAGCTTGAGTAATATTTTTTATGCATAATGTGTGTGCATGTGATTAATGAAAATTATTGTTATGTACATTCATTTATCACGATTGTTGTTATGGAATTTGTACAGTATTTTTATGAGTAATTGGTCATTTTAGTTAATTATATAGACACGTGTATTTTTATTATTTATTTTAAAATATTACCTATGGGTAGTATTCTTCTTATTGTGCAATTTTTAATAGCAGCATGTTGTGAAGCTCCATAAACAATTATGAATGTGGTGCTATATGAAACATGAAATAAAATATTATTATATTATAATAAAACTTATAATTTCCTGCATATCATTGTGATGATAATAATTAATTATCATTATATTATTTATAATTAATTAAACTATTTAGCGCAATTTCGCTGAATGCAGTAAGTAAAGTTTATAAATATTCACGTACAAAGGCGCTGTCTAAGAGTATTTTTTTGTAAAGATTCTTGGTTAGAGGAATGCAAGTTAATTGTTTGTAACACTTGGTGGCTGTTGGTGGACATTTTCATGGTTAGGTCAATCCAACCCGGTCATTTGGCATCCGCACTGTGTCTGTGAATGTCAATTCTAACAAATCCACTGGACGACTGTTTCAGTTCTGGTCAATTCAAAGGGTAACAAAACCCACAGCTCAGTGATACTGTCTTTCCCTGTACTAAAGCTACAACCATATGAGGAACAGTGTGGCATATTGCTGTTATGATTTTGTTGTAAACCAACGTAAGGCACTTTTAACGAACTACTTGGCTCTCCTTTGTTACAACAGCAGAATCAGCACATGGCACCGTGACATATCACTTTTCCAAAGTGCAAACAGAAGTTGGATTTTGACTGGTTCCATCGATCAAGATGGTCCAATTCATGGTGTTGGTGGTTTTGCTAGATTTGTCCACTTTAAAACCATTATCTGAGTAAACTACTGATGGGATTTTTTTTATTATAGATGCAAATGGTTAGTTTCTGTAAACTCTTTTAGGTGCATAACACCAAACCATTGATCGGACGGACGCACCCAGAACTTCTTCTCTGGGAAGGATGATATATTTGTTGTGTTCTACAGATAATATTGTGAACCACCTACCATTCAGTGAGACCGTGTGTTTAGGACCACTGTAGAAATCTATCAGGGTCTCACATATCTGGGTCCTCACATGATTGTTTGGCACGCGCATCAGATATCCTGTAACACAACATGATTGCTTGACATATGCATCAGATATCCTGTAACACAACATGATTATTTGACATATGCATCAGATATCCTGTAACACAACATGATTGCTTGACATATGCATCAGATATCCTGTAATACAACATGATTATTTGACATACGCATCATGTGACATATGCGTCAGATATCCTGTAACATAACATGATTGCTTGACATATGCATCATGTGACATATGCATCAGATATCCTGTAACATAACATGATTGCTTGACATATGCATCATGTGACATATGCATCAGATATCCTGTAACATGACATGATTGCTTGACATATACATCATGTGACATACGCATCAGATATCCTGTAACATAACATGATTGCTTGACATATGCATCATGTGACATATGCATCAGATATCCTTTAACACAAGAAATGATTGATTGTGACATTCACTAGCCATCCTGTAGCACATCGCCACCCACCCAGCTGTGACACAGACTCCCGCGCTATCTGCTCAAAGGCGACCTCATCAGATGACTTCTGCTGGAAGAATGGCAGACTGCAAGGCTTCAGTAGGGCCGCCATGCACTGGGCATAGACAGCATGCTGGGCCACACGGTCAGCACACACATTGAGGATGCGGAACACTGACACCAGGTCCTTCAGAAGCTGTGTACTGTTAAGAAACCTGCCGCCAATATTGAGTACTGACTGCCCCACAACAACACTCTCGTCTTACTTGCACCGTACCTTAAGCAAATTGTCTGTGTCTGCCAAGAGTTTGTGAAAGTTATGTTTTCAGCCATGAAATACAATTTAACTATACACTCTTTTTCTTACATTCTTCTTTTTTCTAATATACTTTTTACTGTATTTTCTTATCTGTTTCGTATATACTTTTAATGCATAATGTAGGATATATGGACTGATATATGTATCACACGTATTTGTGTCTAAAATAAAGCCTTGAATTGAACTTAATATATCAGGAAGGGTACAGCAGTACCCTTCCTAATATGATGGAATGGAGTTTCCTAAACATTAAAGTGATACGAATTGATCCAGCGATTGGGAATAGCTACAGACATGTGCTATACCATTTTAGAAAGCCCAGAGCAAGCCTCGAATATGCAAAATCGTCGATTTTTGATTTTCACCCCTCAACTCGAGTTTTCGATGTTTCAAACTTTTTGCCGTACCCTTCCTACTATGAATGGAATGGAGTTTCCTAAACACTGAGGTGATATGAATTGATCCTGCGATTGGGAATAGCTACAGATATGTGCTATACCATTTTGGAAAGCCCAGAGCAAGCCTCGAATATGCAAAATCGTTGATTTTTGATTTTCGTCCCTCAACTCGAGTTTTCAATGTTTCAAACTTTTGACTTTTGCTGTGTTCAAACGTTAGCGACAGCAGCGCCAGGTTATCGTGGTGACGTTTATGTAATTAATGTCACTTACTCGAGAAAACTCTGTAGTGTGGCGGCGCCATTTTCCAGCAACTATTGCATGTACAGATGTTGGCTTCACAGGTAAAGGAATAAAACAAGTGGGTAAATGTTTCAAGGATGAGGCAGGACTGGGGTAATATGAATGGGAGTGGGACTACTACAGGATAAATGCTTCGCATTTACCCACTTGTTAGCAAATTACTAAAACCAGAAAAGATACATATCCATCTTTGTAATGCCTCGCCACCTTCAACAGTGCATGCACATGTCTGTCGTACAGCATACACTGAAAACAGAAAGCATATTTATTGCGTATACCTTAATTGCATGGTATAGTGTATGTGTTAAATCTAAATTAATTATCACTAATCAGATTCAGTGATATTTATCTAAGTTGGGTGATGAATTTAAATAACATGCAAGCACCTTGTGTGCAGTGTTCTCTCAGTACATGTGTCGTTGTTATTTGTTTCAGCCAGGATGGACCTAACTATAACAAACTGTCTTGGCTAGCATAACATAATCAATAGTAATAAAAGTTCAAGTTTAAAAAAACAGTTACGAAAAAAAGGAATGGACAACTTAAGAGATCCCCAAAGTATTACTTGTCTTTCCTGGTATCAGTTTTCTGCACTGGTTACGTTTCAGAACTGCCTAGGCAGGTGACAGGTGTTGTGGCATCAGGGAATTGTGACTAAATCCAGGGTCTCTGGGTGTCTTAGAATTGCATTTAAATTGGTGTATTCACAATGTTTCCATTTATGAAGGTTGTATGAAGGTGACTTTTATTTTCAATTACAATGCACACGTCGCATGAACCACAACATGTAATTTAAATGGACATCAAGGTTTAAATAAATGGCACTTCAATGTGAACAAACATATTTGTGGCCTTATAGACAATATAGTTATTAATGTTGTAATAATTTGATGTTCACTGTGTGATATTAACAATTCTGTTCACATCTGAGAAATAATTATTTTAATACAAACAATCTTGCATACAGGTTTTAACCTGTTTTATTTATAATACAACTAACATGATGTTATTGGGTGAGGCTTAGGCTAGAACACAGCAATGAGGTATCATTATTTAATGGATCCTGGGAGACAAATAAACCACCCATGTATGTCGTGAATATACTATTTTTGACAGTTGGTGAGGCATCATATAGTGGCTATAAACATCCTTTTGGAATATGTCTTTTCATATTTTGTTCTTTTTGTAACCTTTACAAAAAAAACATAAATTAAACAAATCTGCAGATGGATCAACTGAATACAGACTAAACTGAATTTCAGTCTATTCCACAATATATGGTCTACAGTGGGCAATATGTTTTCCAAGTGTGCGTATCTACAGTTTTTTGTCTCTAGAGTTAATCATCTTCATCGTTGTTTAAGAGTGCTGCTTCAATGCAGTCACAGTCTGTCTAAAAACCAAAGTGAGATAACCACACAGTATTATTACAGTCATAGATTCAATTGGGCACAAAGTTTTTGACATAAATATCTGTGTGCTTGGATTTATTAATAGTTGATTGGTGAATGCAGTGATTCGCCATGCCGTCAATAGATGCCACATCAAACAACTGTTGTTGTTATTATTATTACTCTTTATACAAGGTAAAATTAATGTATCTTCCTCGCCATGTTATATTGCTATATAGGTAGTACTTTTAACGCTGGTCACGTTTAACATTGTCATTTGGGTGATCAGAAATATGAATATAATTGTGAAAGGCTTAAATAAAATGGCACCATCAAAGAACTTACAGAGTGAGGGTCCAGCAGGAGTTTGATGACCCTCTTTAGGTTGACCGGCTGTAACTGGTACCCCTGTAACAACAACATTCACCTGTCGTGTAATGACACAACATGGTCTGTAGTACAGTGTACAGCTGTATTTTGTGTTATACAACATGATCTTTATTACAATGTACAACTGTATTGTGTGTTATACAACATGATCTGTATTACAATGCACAGCTGTATTGTGTTATACAACATGATCTGTATTACAATGTACAGCTGTATTGTGTGTTACACAACATGATCTGTATTACAATGTACAGCTGTATTGTGTGTTATACAACATGATATGTATTACAATGTACAGCTGTATTGTGTATTACACAACATGATCTGTATTACAATGTACAGCTGTATTGTGTGTTATACAACATGATCTGTATTACAATGTACAGCTGTATTATGTGTTACACAACATGATCTGTATTACAATGTACAGCTGTATTGTGTGTTATACAACATGATCTGTATTACAGTGTACAGCTGTATTGTGTGTTATACAACATGATCTGTATTACACAGTGTACAGCTGTATTGTGTGTTATACAACATGATCTGTATTACAATGTACAGCTGTATTGTGTGTTACACAACATGATCTGTATTACAATGTACAGCTGTATTGTGTGTTATACAACATGATCTGTATTACAATGTACAGCTGTATTGTGTGTTACACAACATGATCTGTATTACAATGTATAGCTGTATTGTGTGTTATATAACATGATCTGTATTACAATGTACAGCTGTATTGTGTGTTACACAACATGATCTGTATTACAATGTACAGCTGTATTGTGTGTTACACAACATGATCTGTATTACAATGTACATCTGTATCGTGTATTATACAACATGATATGTATTACAATGTACATATGTATCGTGTATTATACAAATTATCTGTATTACAGTATACAGTTGTATCGTGTATTATACAACATGATATGTATTACATAAATTTTCACGTGACTATGCAAGTTTTTGTGTATCTTATGACCCGATATCATTAAGTTTAATTCAAATTGGCAAAATGAAGATTGAACCAAAGCTCTGGCAGGGGTCATGTGTATGTGGTGTGATGTATTTACATGAACTCTACGAAGTTGTGACACTAGATGTGGGACACTGGATATGAATATGCATGGTGATGAATATGCAGAAAGACGCGTGATGTGGGAGACTGGGAGCATCCGTGAGGGGCTTGCAACTATGGCGTGTTAGAGCGGAGACTTGTACTTCAGTGAATAAACCAAATCGAACTTCATCGACATGTCCATATCATTATATACACTACATGTAGTATGTTTATTGACTCCGAGATCGATTAACCATTTTGTACTAATGTGCCTCTGAGTTTGGCATCTAAGGATTCAGGCACAACAGAAGTTATATAATAATAATTATTATTATACCACATGGCTACACATTCTAGCTGCTTTACCCTATCAGCTATGCTGTAAACATGTGTATTACAGTTGTCTTCATTCAATCAGATATCTAACAGTTCTAACTATTTCAGTGTTATCTTCAAGAACACTGTCACATCAGGAGTATCATAGGAAACACTCCTCTGCCCATTGATTTTTCTCCTTTCCATTGACAATCTGCCAGCAGGAATAACCACTACACTATGTATAATAAGCTCCACCTTTTTGCAGATTCCTGTTTTCTCTACAGACCTATCTCCAGCCTTACTGACTCTGTAGTATCACTTCAGTGACACCTTCAGAAATGTCAAAACAATTCAACATATACCTCTACACCATGTAAATTTACACCATGTAAATTACCCTCCCTTGCAATCAATGCCAACTACCATCAAAGAGGATTTATATTTCCATGATCCTACAACATCCATATCCAATCATCATTATATCTAACACAATATCATGGCAGAACCACATTAATACTATCACCTTCTGACTGTTCCAACAGGCCTTATCCAGGGAAACTTCAGAATACTGCAGAAACTATGACAACAGCTGAACAAGACTGCCTTTCACTTGTCCGTTCCCACTAAGAATACGGTTGCACACCACATTATAATGGGGGCTCTGTAATTGCCGGAACGAGCACCAAAACGGGTTGGAAGATTTAAAATATGTGTATGCTTTGAGTAAAATTTATACTTCATATATCATTGAATAGAAATATGACGTAACACATCAGTCAGTATGATGACATAATATGTAGAACAAGGTATATGTATGGGCCAAACACCGGAAAGTCAATGGCACTAAGTTGCCACAACAAATGTCAATGACAATGGCCTAAACTAACCCATTAACTTGATTAAGTGATTAACCTGTATGGAGTGGCTGTACGTCCGGATACGGACGAATAGCCTGGGGGACTATTCATCCGGATACGGACAAATAGCCCATGTTTGCATATAGGCTATTCGTCCGGATAAGGACAAGCCAACAGGGTTGACAGAAAACATATGCCCACTAGTGTACTACTGTAGTGAATCACTACAGTTGTCATAGACAAGAGACACCCAGCTGTGTTAATGACGTGTGCCTACTGCAGGGATAAAGATACACACACAGTAGTTTGTTTGGGTTTAGTAGATTACAGATAAATTGTTCTTTATAATTACATTGTAATATTACTTATATAATTATATGAGTTAGTTAAGGCTTTATTTTGTAATGTGGATCCAGTATAATATGCTCTATTGCAGACATTATGTTTCTAGCACATTTGCTTGTAGAAACACATCAATAGAATGTATGTTTGTTGTTATTCAGATCACAACATGCCAGGCAGGATGAAGTGACGTACACACTCACGCAGTGGTGTAGCTGTGGTGGGGTAAGCGTCAAGGAATTTATGGAAGACTGTTTAATTCCATGGTATAATTTATCCTTATACCTTTTATTTATTAATGTTAACTAGTATGTAAAACAATCTCAATATAGGTATATCGTTAGTAATATTATCAGGTGTTACTTGCATATAATTAGCTATATTTGTTGTAAACAAACGTGAATGTTTTTCCCTTATTGAAACAATGATGCTTGTGATATATGTATGTGTAGCTACCAGTATTGGTAATATATCAGTATATATGCAAGAGTGAATGTATTTCACTTGCTAATGTATCTGTATTATGGATATTATCTAATTGATGATTGTTATAGATATTTAGTGTTTTTATTTTCTTTGTTGTAGGACTTATACTTAGACTTGACTTAGGATTTTAGGGACTTTATTTACTTATATTAGACACGTATTCATGCCGAATAAAGAAATGTTAAGACAACAAAATATGTGTGTTGCCTACTGACGTGCCCCATGCTACAACTGCATACAGCCTAATTACATATGATAACCAGTTTGGTTTCAAGGCTAAACATAGTACTTCAAAGAGGCTGTACTAAAATATTTTTTTTATAGGAGTTTGATTAGTAATGTATACTCATGTTTTTTGGAAAATGTAAATCATTATGTTCTATTTGAAAAACTTATAAAGCGGGGCATACCCGTATATATATAGTTCGGATTTTAATATTTTGGTATACTACTCAAAAAATGTATGTACGTTGGAAAAAATATCATGTCCAACAAATTTTCTGTTACTAACGGGGTGCGTCAAGGAGGAATTCTCTCACTTTATCTTTTTTGTGTTTACATGGATGATCTCAGTAACAAATTAAACAATGTAAATGCTGGATGTAAAATAGGTTAATTAATGAGGAACCTATTATACATCCAGCATTTACATTGTTTAATTTGTTACTGAGATGATGCATGCTGATGATTTAGTGCTCATGACACCTTCATCTATGGGTGTATCAATGTTATTATCTGTGTATTCAGAGTATGGGATAGAACATGATATTAAATACAATATAGTACCAAAAGTACCGTTATGATATTTTCTTGTAAAAAGTTCAAAGATATCCACATTCCAAACTTTTTGCTAAATGGTGAAACATTGCCAAGGGTTAGTACGTATAAATATCTTGGGCATATTATCACAGAAGATCTATACAACAATGATGACATATCTAGGCAATACAAGAGAATTTATGCTCAGGGTAATGCCTTGATCCGAAAGTTTTACATGTGTACAGAATCTGTAAAATGTACTTTATTTAAATTCTACTGTACTTAATTGTATACATGCCAGCTGCGGTTTTGCTACAGAGCAGAGTCAATGGGACAATGCGAAAACTGTGTGTAGCATACAATAATGTGTTTAGATTTTTATGCAATGAACCTCGAGATTGTAGTGTGAGTTATAAAAATTATGTTTGTATCAAGAGGCTTACCCACATGTAAAATGTTAATAAGAAAAATTTTGTATAGTTTTTTTGACGTGCATAGCTAAATCGGGCAAGGCAATACTACAGAGTATCATGAATAGTGATGCTCTGTATACTTCACCACTGTGTCGCCACTGGCGGAAAATGCTTTATGTATATAGTTATTAATATAATATTAGTCATACTTAATTACTTTAGGTTTTCATATGGATGTAATGTTCCGGAATAAAGTTATTGCATTGAATTGAATATACTAAAATAAAGAGTCTAATTAATGTACCTGTCTACTAGTCTACGACTACGACTGCGGTCTACGTGGTCGTGGTATTGTGAAGTGCCAGCTCCAGCTCCAGGGACCAGGGCCAGGGCTGGGCCAGGCCAAATATAAATGCATGATAGTTATATTTATAGCAAACTTACCTCAGTCAATCCCATGTCGTCGTCAGTGATGATATGACTCACTAGAGGTATCTTTGTCGCAACAGTCCTGTCCGTCTCCCTCTCCATCGGTTGCAGGCGCCGAGCCTGACCCTGGCGATGAATGGCATTGCCCGCAGTTGCTTGCATCGTCGTTGCCATTTTCGCAAGTTACGTTTCGAACATTTATCACAGTCTAAAAAATCATTCGCTGTTGCCAGGTGACACGGTGTGTGTACAATTTTGTGTATCTATTTTATCTTACCACGATGGGTTGGTTAGGTTGACCGTCTACCAGTAATGAACACTCGTATGATCGAAAATAAACACCGCCATTTTGATACTCATGGTTGTCAGGGGCAATGAAGAGTTTAGCCTCGGTTACCCAGACTCCGTGAGGTGGCAGCACTTTTGTTCCGCAGCCGACCGACAGTTAGTCTCGCTTAACCGACTGTCGGTCGGCTGCGGAACTACGCCGAGAAGACAGTCTGGTGACATTTGCCGGCTTTTGTTTGGTATCCGCGTGATCTATAAAATGCTGCCACCTCACGGACACTGCCGTAATATTTTGTTTATAAACAACTGCAAATTTGTATTTCTATTTATTTTGGGTTAATATAAGTTTAATTTTTAATAGTTTTTATAATACAGCATTATTTGATCAAAAGTATGTACAATTGCTTTGAAATAGTAAATGGCCCAATGTGGATTAGCTGGGCCAATTCATTGTACACAATAAATCTGTAAGATAGTCATCATGTCTAGCATATAACTTTATTATTTATTTATTTATTATATACATATATTTTTAAAGTCAATAAGTTGTTTATATAACTTACTTTTCAAAAGGTGTTTATTTACATGAACTAATTGCATATTTATTTTACAATTACATCCTGTATATTGCTCATTATTTTATCTGTTTTTCTACAATTTTACATTATCTAACTTATAACCTTATTTTTTTTTTTTTCTAATAATTTTTTAACATATTGGATCTTTAACAGGCTATTTAGATGTTTTAATGTATGTACCAATTGTATATGGGTTTTTACCTGAAATAAATGTATTCGTATTCGTATTCGTAAAAGGTTTCCTTATTTAATTTGTATGCTATCCGTGTCGGGCTAGACAATGCTGCCACCTCACGGATACTGGTTAATCCTGCCGTAATTCTTATTTTATAAACAACGGTAAATTTGAATTTTTACTTACTGTTGTGTTAATATAAGTTCAATGGTGAATACTTTTCAAATGATATTATTATCTTGTAAAACTATATCGTTATTTAAATTTTTATTTCATAGTTGGCCTGAGAGCCAATCAGCGTCTCTACCCTATTCTGGGGTAAGGCTGCCCGGATGTAGAAACTTAAGCATATATACTGTCCCAGGCGTAGTTGAGGGGGCTTAAAAGTGCTGCCACCTCACGGAGTCTGGGTAACCGAGGCTAACCGACAGTCGGTTAAGCGAGACTATGAAGAACTGTTGTGAGCCGACGTTACCGTAAAATACGCTTTTGACGCCGTTACAAATAAAACTATAATACCCGAATCTTAATGTTGTTCAATGTGCCAAGTCCCAGTGCTGTGGTGTGTATGCACAAATCTGTGCGATGTGTCTAGTGCTTATAGTGTAGTTGGTAGAGTGTAGCTGTGAACTTGTGTTTCACTCTCCCGCTTTCCGCTGCAGCCGCAGAAACAAGCAAGCCGCCAGATAAAGCTCTCCTTGGAGTGAAAATGGAGCCGAATGGGTTAGTCTCGCCAGTTGGTACATAGGCATTCTCGCAAGCCAGGGCTATTTGCCATGCAAACTAGCCCTGACAGATCACCTAAGAGAAGTGCAAAATATAGCCGAGACGAATTAGTTCATTGACTTCGCCAATTGCAACTGCATCACCCATGACAACAGCCCCAATTTGCATACTGAAAACTATTTTTTAGGAATTCCAGAACCCGTCCACCCAATCGCAAGAACAGAATACTGTTGTTTGTGTATTCAAATATTTGCTTCTATATCCCAAACATTGCATGTAACACGAACAGCGTGTGGATGAATTAACTCAAACTTATAATTTTTTTATTAAATGACCGGGCGCAGACCACACCCATCGTGAGAGATTTTACTGGCTGAGCTTATATTCAGAGTTTTGCATAGGAATCAGCCAATGGTATATGTACTGTTGCCTGGTAAAGACGCAGTGCCCCAATCCCGAAAAAAAATAGGAGGGTGGGGAATTAAGGACCAATACCTGACTGCCTGATTCATATGTTATGTTATTGTCATGGACAGGCCACGATAACTGTTAATTATTTCATTAACGCCACCTGGCGATTAATGGTTAGTGAGTAGCAGTGACAATAGGTGGCACTGCAGTTGGTTCAGCGGGATTTTGGATTGCCGGGGAAGTATTGGGACTTGTCTTACCGCTGTTGAACGAGAACGACGTACATGAGTCGAACTGTAGTCGAGTTGCCATTTTGTGAACCTAGAAATGGGCACTTATGTACTTGTACATAAGTGCCTGGAAATGTTTGGTCGTCTAAGGTTTTTTTGCAGAATCATATAGATTATGTGTCCCTGAACTAAAATCCGTGGGATGGCAATACGCTATCCTTGGGCAACTCGTGGGAACCACGAAAATCCAAGATGGCTGCCGTGATCCTGATAAATTACAAAATGTGTTCATCTTTACACTACATCATGCTAGGAACATAATTTTTGTATGTACACGCATGCTTTGAGGTACGAGGAATTCAATGGAACCGTTTATAATAATGTCCGACTATGTCCACATGAACAAAATTCAAAATGGAGTCCATTTCCACCAACTATTGCCAAAATCGAACATAATTTGATTACCTTTTGTTATATAAATATGATTTTTTTGTTTTGTCCATTCCTATGTTTTACCATATCAGGACTTAAAAGGAAGTATTTCAACTGATGCCCGCCCAAGAAAACCGAGTAATATTCAAAATGCCGTCATATTAACCAAACTTAAGCAAGAGCCACGATTTTGTACCTATTCACACCTTTTAGCATATGGGCAAGAACACAGTACTGGTATATACTTGTACGGCCTTAATTATAGGTGAAATAAATACATGTAATATACCAACATATGAGGAATTTAATGTAATCATTTTCTATAGTCACGTGACACAAAATCAAGATGGCCGCCATTTCAACCCAAAATAGCTCGAAGATTTATTTACAATTCCTCTTCAGCATTGAACATTCATCAAGACTGAGTTCCAGGAAGGCTAATAGTTGTACCTTCATGTATGTGTATATTACTACACCTGACAAAAAGCACAAACAGCTTGGGAAATGAAACAAAATGGTACAACGATTTAAAATTATAACATCAGAAGTACTGAATTATATAATTGCTTATACCCACTGAGAACTTGTTTGCAATGGCAAGTTTAATTTTGGCATTGACACAGTACACATTATTAACCATCGGTATTTAAACGATAAATCATTCCCATTACGTTCTCATAGAAAAGGTTATTCCCCATTCTCTCTAGCTCCCCTCTTCCTCCGTACTATCACCTTCATTCTGATTATCATGTCTAACTTCATTCTCATCATGTTTGGTGAAAGGATTGAAGCAGATGGCTTCGCCAACACAATAACAGTATGCCGTGCAAGACAATCCTGCAGAATGACCGCTACATGCATGACTGCTGCAAGCTTTCCCGACAGCTTTGCATTGTCAGTTGGTGACGTCCATGAGGGCAGGAGGAGCTGCTGGTCCTCTTGCAATGCGTGGAGTTGGCACACACCATGCACCACTGACCAACTCCCACCCGTAAGCAGCGATGTCAACAGCAGGCGGAGTCTGCTGGTCAGCTGCCTTCCAGAGCATTACTTGATAGTGTGCTCGCAGGATGTGATATGCTAAATTAGCGTCTGTCGGTGGAAGCGTTTTGACAAATGCAGCTTTCCCTCTTGTCTTTTAGGTGTAGAGCGCATACCTGTCAGAAGCTATGCTTTCGCCTGCAGCAACACCATAGAGCGAGCAAATAAATTTGCGTCCAGTCTCTAGCAACTGTTGGTGGTTAGCACTCTGATCACCGAATACAGTGTAGAGGCCACAGTGGTCGGCGGACTTCAGTACATTTAGCGCAGTCGCTTTGCCATGACCAAATGGATAGGACACACTATCGCAGCCTGATAATGCATGCATACCGAGCAATTGGAGGGATTTCGCACCAAGGAGCGAAGAACTTTCATTGATATTGAGAATAGCCCCACACAATCGATCTAGCTGCACATGGGCTGTCATCTGCAACCTCCACAGCCAGTAGATAAACAGAACAAAGACGTCAGTGTCATCGCTGATCACTCGTACAATGTTCTTACCATTCTTTACAGCTTCCAGAAGATAACTGATGATGGTAATATCTGCTTCATCATGGCTGTACATACTCTCCTCTCTTCCAACCATCGTCACATTGTTGCCCAAATTGAAAGTGGAGAGAACTCTGACGAGTGCCTTCTTATTCGCTTTGCTCTTCATGATGGCATTGCGGCATGGGAGCTTCCTTGATATTGTGATATTATAGTTAACAGCCCCTTCACCTGCACGCCGGATTCGCTCATGATCTTTTGCTGACCTGTCATCATAGTGATCGAAGATTACCAGCACTTCTGTT
Organism: Oasisia sp. SBJ-2009; assembly: GCA_964017155.1. Lineage (NCBI taxonomy): Eukaryota > Metazoa > Annelida > Polychaeta > Sabellida > Siboglinidae > Oasisia > Oasisia sp. SBJ-2009. The sequence continues at coordinate 52,902,140 of OZ024854.1, forward strand.
GGTTGGTACTGACCGAGTCTATCCTTCATGCTGTTGGCGAGATCTGTAGCAGACACAGCACATTGCCAAACAATGTGATATAGCAGTTGTTGGCCATCGACGATGACTATGTCTGGAGCATCTGGCTGAAGATCACCCACTTTCAGTTTAGAGACAAGAGTGGATTTTGTCCCTGTCCTGAGACATCCATATTCATCAATCATTGATGGAGGAACAGCGCACAATTTATAGTCAAAGAGTGTTTGAAGTTCGACTTGCCGGTGCTGCCGTACTGTGATGAGACGACAGAATAGTGGTGCCATGTCATAGAGAGTCTTATCACCTATGGTTACGCCACATTTGATAGATTCCACGGTTTTTTCCTGGCCTATGACGACATACATGAGCACCTGCTAACAGATCCATCTTGGCATCATCTGGCAACATATGCTGCATTTCTGTCACATGCCATGTAATGTATCTAGCGTATTGCCAGTGGCCAGCTGCGAAGAAGTAGGGTAGCATTTGCTGGTAGCAGTGCTGCTGCAAAGGATAATCACAATCGCGCTCAGCACATTCGAATTGGTGCGCAATGAGCGTAGGCCGTATGAGGCAGTCAACCCACAGCCTACCGGTTGGGTGTTCCCGAGCTGCGTCAAAATACTGACTGATATCTTTGAATGTCTTAGGACCATCTTTGAGGAAGTTGGATAACAACGCTGCTGTCACCATACGAAAGGCACGGATTGATTTCACCCATCCCTTGCCATTCATGATCACTTGTCAAACCACCAAATGCAGCCCCAACCAGTACTTCAAGACCACTAGCTTTCATTATGTTTCCAATATAGCCATTGAATGACATGAGGGTGTGCATGCCACCAGGTCGAAGAATGACTGACTTGAAGCGGTTCCCATGACTGGCCCACTTGATAAGTGTTGCTACGATGTAAAGTTGCATGTCAGCGGATAGATTTGAGGTCTTCATCCCAAGTTCAGTGAGCGTTTTCTCAAAGTATGACAGCGTCGTGAGAATAGTGTCAGGATGGGATGGTGGTGCGTCGAGCAGAGGACCAAATATGTAGGTAGTCGGTGGTTTAGGGGAACATTCCACTCCCGCCAGGGCAGCATTATAGCCTCCCCATTCGGTAGGGTTTGGTTCATGCAGGAGGGAGTTCAGCCATTGAGTGTCCACGACCTGGGCACGTTCTAAGCTTCCCTGTAGTGCACATACATCATTGAATGGTGGGCCAGACCTACATACCACAAGATGGTGTTTCACTTTCTTCGGGCCTGTATACCGTGCCATCACAACGGACTTACTTCCAAGCCAAAGAGATGCGACTTCACGCTTACAAAGGCGTGGAATTGTGAGGTTCAGCAGGCCAGCCTTTGCACTGCCACATTCTAGAACACCCGAAGGGTGCTGTTGAAATTCTAATGCCATGGCGTGTGTCTCACGGCGACCATTGGGTGTGCACACAAGGCCCTGCACTGCAATATTTATGATACAATTCACCAGTGGTGTGACTGACAGTACGCTTCGCATACATATAATCAATACATGAGGCGACAGCAGCATCTACATTCCTAGGCTTGACACACCTACGTGTACAACTGGCCTGAGGAAATTTACAGAACCTATCGTAGCATATCTTATGATATCGTAATGTTGAAACAGTACATGTATATATTTCACGCATAATTAAGGCAGTACAAGTATATACCAGTACTATGTTCTTGCCCGTATGCTAAAACGTAGGAATAGGCACAAAATCGTGGCTCTTGCATCTGTTTGGCTTAAATGACGCCATTTTGAATATTACTCGGTTTTCTTGGGCGGACATCAGTTGAACTACTTCCTTTTAAGTCCTGATATGGTAAAACATAGGAATGGACAAAATAAAATCATATTTATATAGCAAAAGGCAATCAAATTATGCTCGATTTTGGCAATAGTTGGTGGAAATGGCGGCCATTTTGAATTTTGTTCACGTGGACATAGTCGGACATTATTATAAACGGTTCCATTGAATTCCTCGTACCTCAAAGCATGCGTGTACATACAAAAATTATGTTCCTATCATGATGTAGTGTAAAGATGACCACATTTTGTAATTTATCAGGATCACGGCAGCCATCTTGGATTTTCGTGGTTCCCACGAGTTGCCCAAGGATGGCACATTGCCATCCCACGGATTAGTCTCGCTTAACCGACTGTCGTTCAGCTGCGGAACTACGCCGAGAAGACAGTCTGGCTACATTAACGGCTTTTGTTTGGGTAGCAGCGTGATCTATACAATTATGCCACCTCCCGGACACTGCCGTAATATATATTTTTATAAACAACTGCACATTTTTATTTCTATTTATTTTGTGTTAATATAAGTTTAATTTTGAATAGTTTTTATAATACAGCATTATTTGATAAAAAGGTTTCCTTATTTAATTTGTATGCTATCCGTTTGGGGCTAGACAATGCTGTCACCTCACGGATACTGGTTAGTCCTTCCGTAATTCGTATTTTATAAACAACTGTAAATTTGAATTGTTACTTACTTTTGTGTTAATATAAGTTCAAAGTTGAATACTTTTCATATGATATTATTATCTTGTAAAAGTATATCGTTATTCTTTGGAAACATTATATAGAGAGTCAAACAGATGTCATATCGAGTACAGAAACATTTATTGTAGCATCACTCATAAATATGACATGACATGACATTTGAATATTTAAGACAAGCACAAATACAAATCTTCTGAAATCGTTAGCCATCCGGAATGGCACTATGAAAGTAAAACAGTAGACAGCAGAACTTGGTCCCAGTGGAGTTTCACGTTATATCAGTGGGCTCAAGAAAGCGAAATAAAATAAAAACAACAACATAATTATCACACTGTTAGACTGTTAGATTAACTTAGAATGATTAAAACGTTAAGATGTCTGTGTCATGTTGTAGTAACAACAATCATATTTGGCAAACTTGAGTCGGTGATTGTCTGACGTGGATACGGGGAATCTAGTTACTACATTTGATCAGTGTCGTGTAGTCTTAGCGAAATGATGTGTAAAACCATTTCTCAGTCCGACACGTTGGTAACGTTGGATAACAACTGACATGCGAGACTTGTGTGAATGATAAACGCACTGACAAGTTTAGGTTGGGTCATATTGATGTGATCAAGTAAGTAAGACAACGTTCCCGCTCAGGGCAAGGCAGGTGGGAAAAAGACGCGGGCGGACATGTGTAGCTGAGACACAGCAGGACGCAGGACTGTCAACTCTTAGTATTCGTCGTCCCCCGTTTGTTCCGGATCCTGCTCTGAGTCACCCCCAACCTCTTCGTAGTCTTTCTCCAGCGCTGCCAAATCTTCCCTCGCCTCGGCAAATTCACCTTCTTCCATTCCTGCAACAAAGAACATACAACATCATTTCCTTCAGTGTCACCTTCCGCCATTGTTTCGTTGACTACCTAACAAATTATATCGTGACGATTCAACAACAATACGACATATGATGTTGGCAATGTTGACTGAATGGTTAACTGATTACTGTAAAGAAAGAATCAACAATAATCAAATCCTGCAATTCCGAGAAAGTAAACTTGGGAAATACTCCAGGTCAAGTGATAACAAGAATAGTTTGTTTATGCCTGTGTGTGCATGCGTGTATGTGTGCGCGCGCGTGCGCTCGCGCGTGTGTCAACGTTCTCGCCAGCATGCTCGTAACGTGACATTTGTCCATTTCACTGTTCGACTGCCGTTTTTAAAACCTAAAGTGGTGGATGCCTAGTTGCCTATGCAGTCTAGAAGTTAAATCAACAGTACATGTTGGTATGCGTGCCGTAGTACGACAGTGGTCTCTGCCCAGACCGAGGTACTCTCGTGCTGACAAATATGATGCAGACGGGTGTCAACTCACCTTCCCCTACATACCAGTGTACAAATGCTCGCTTGGCGTACATCAGGTCAAACTTGTGGTTGAGTTTGGCCCAGGCGTCGGCGATTGCGGTTGTGTTGCTGATCATGCAGACGGCGCGGTTCAGCTTGGCCAGATCCCCACCTACGACACGAACACACGACGTCGATGGCGACATAAACAAGAGGTATTCTCATTGCCGACAGGTACACCATAACCTTACAACATATTATAATTTAATGAAAACATAGTGAGTTTCCTTGACTGGATTACTTATATCTATGACTGCGTTGACCAACCTGGAATAACAGTCGGAGGCTGATAGTTGATACCGACTTTGAAGCCAGTCGGACACCAGTCAACGAACTGAATGGAGCGCTTTGTCTTGATGTTGGCGATAGCGGCGTTGACATCCTTCGGCACAACGTCACCACGATACAGCATGCAGCAGGCCATGTACTTGCCGTGACGCGGGTCGCACTTCACCATCTGGTTGGCCGGCTCGAAACACGAGTTGGTGATCTCCGCTACTGTCAGCTGTTCGTGGTAGGCCTTCTCAGCTGCAAACAAGCACCACACCGACACACGCCGGGTAGGAGAGCGGACTCGTGGACGTACGAATATATATATATATATATATATATATATATATATATATATATATATATATATATATATATATATAAATATATATATATAAACAGTATACTTAAAAACCACTAGCCTAAACAGAAGCAAATCCAAACATATTTTTGAAACATGTACTGCTATATGCACGTTGCATTGTGATGTAATTACTAATTACTGTATGTCTATGGGTTTTTAAGAATCCATTATTAAACGAATTACTATTTTCACTTTATTTTTCGTAAAGATAATAATTTCGGAATTTCTTTCGATTTTGACCAGTTAGTCTCTATTGTTTGACAGAATTACGCAATTAGATGTTTTATATTCGCTAGCGGCACCTACCAGAGATAATAGGCGCGTACGTGACGAGCGGGAAGTGTATTCTGGGATAGGGCACGAGGTTTGTCTGGAACTCGGTCAGGTCAACGTTGAGTGCGCCATCGAAGCGGAGTGAGGCTGTAATGGACGACACGATCTGTCCGATGAGCCGGTTCAGGTTTGTGTAGGACGGCCGCTCGATGTCGAGGTTACGTCGACAGATATCATAGATCGCCTCGTTGTCCACCATGAACGCGCAATCCGTGTGCTCTAACGTCGTGTGTGTTGTTAGTACCGAGTTGTACGGCTCCACGACTGCCGTTGACACCTGCAACAACAACGAGGTCAAGGTTACTGGGTCAGAGGTCATCTCGAAGTTATTGGAATGATTCTGGCCATCTGCCCTTGTTCGTCCACACAAACAACCCCAACACCTCTAATAAAAGCACGTCGATTACAATGCGTGCTTTCGCCCCTACACGTGACGCTACAGTTGCAGTGACAAGGGAACCAGTTGAAAGTGGTCGGTCTCATAGCCTGTAACTCTAACTCAGTAACCGTGACAGTTTCTGAAGACAGGTAGCAGCCAGCTACGTACATAGGCTGTGTGTGTGTGTGTGTGTGTGTGTGTGTGTGTGTGGTGTGCGTGCGTGCGTGCGTGCGTGCGTGCGTGTGTGTGTGCGTGTTCAAAGAAAAATGTATATCTATATATATATATTCTTTAAATATATATATTCTTTAAATATATGTATATTCTTTAAATAGATGTATATTCTTTAAATATATTTATATATTCTTTAAATAAATATACATATATTCTTTAAATAAATATACATATATTCTTTAAATATATTCTGGCTCTTAGTACATACATAATAATCAATAGGTTATCTGTTCCATTTTCAAGTGTAGTCCTGTTTGGAAAAATACTTTCTGATATCTAATATACAATTCCTTCACTAATGCTACTTCCTGTCCTGGGCATTTTCCTATCGTTCTTAGTAAAACATAGTGTACATAGTGTCATACCCACCCAATATTTAGAAAAACTTCGATCTGATCTCTTGATCTCTAGGCCGTTTGTGTGTTGTCAAAACATATTCTGCTAAGTGAAGTCTATGATTAATATGTCTTAGTTTTGGAATAATATTTGTTGCTCTCCTCTGCCTACCATTTCTTGCAAACATTTGCCCTTCTCATGACATAGACTCCACGCCTGCACACAGTATTCTAAATTAGGCACAACTATTGCTTTGCACAGCGGTATAATTAATTATTTTTGTACGTTGTATTTCTCCTGATTAATCCAAGAATTTGATAATTTTTTTACATACTATACCAATTCACATTGCTCCGAAACATTCATATCAACACTAATATTGTTACTCCTTAATCGTTTTCTTTTACAGCTTTCATTGTATGTTCATCCATATGTTCACCAAATCACCCATTTATCAGGTAATACTTCAAGAACCCATCACCCCTCCCCGTGGTCTCCTACAACCTGATTCACCTGTGGAGCGGGGTAGACGGCGAATTCGAGCTTGGACTTCTTGCCAAAGTCGACGGACAGACGCTCCATGAGCAGTGAGGTGAAGCCAGAGCCGGTGCCGCCACCGAAGCTGTGGAAGATGAGGAAGCCCTGCAGACCTGTCGTCTGGTCTGCCTGGAAGAGAACACGTCACGTATTGCTCTATCAGTTCGCTAGTCAACGCTATCCAGGTAACTAGATGTATGGATGTTGCGTAACCGTAGAAATAATTCATTTGCCCATACATAACATCTTAAACATCGTATGTTGGGACCCATAATATCTCGTTCAACGTTTAAATGACGATAACATATTTGTGTGTATAGCAAACCATGGCTATCTGTAGAACGGTGTGCAGTTCGGGCGTCATTTTCAAACTGTTTTGTACGACCAGTGAACGAAACACGCCGTGACATACGCACCATCTTGCGGACACGGTCTAGGACGAGGTCGATGAGTTGTCGACCGACGGTGTAGTGGCCTCGGGCGTAGTTATTGGCCGCGTCCTCCTGCCCCGTGATTAACTGTTCCGGGTGGAACAACTTTCTGTAGGGACCAGTCCGAACCTCGTCTGAAACATAACATGTACACATCATGACATTTGACATGGATTTAGACTTATGTGTCATGCGTTATGACATATTTTGCATTAGTATACACGCACACGCACATGCACACGCACACGCACACGCACACCACGCACGCACACACGCACGCACGCACGCACGCACGCACGCACACACACACACACACACACACACACACACACACACACATCATAAATCACTAAAGACAGACAGATAAATTAATGTTGAGCACAAGTGTACAAATTAATATAAATACATACACGTAGAGGTATCAAGGTAAAGAACATGTCGGTAAAAAAATAAACACGTTTTAATAACAATAAATCGAAACAGAAAATACAAATGGTAAACACAATTGAATATTGATAAAACGTGATATAAAAATGTATACTACACTGGCTAATTCCAGACAGATGCTCGGACTCTCTGCCTTCAAAGCAGAGTCATTCTTTGCCTGCTGCACTCACCGATGACTGTCGGCTCGAGGTCGACATAGACGGCCCGAGGCACGTACTTGCCGGCCCCGGACTCGCTGAAGAACGTGTTGAACGCTTCGTCGTCGCCAAACCCGTCGCCATAGCCATTCTGCTGTGCCAGCCTGCCCCGGATCGCCGGATGTCCGTCAGGCTGGCTCATATCCAGTGTGCCGTCCGGCCGGATGCCGTGTTCGAGGCAATACAGCTCCCAGCATGCATTGCCGATCTGCGCGCCCGCCTGACCAATATGTATGGAGATGCATTCACGCTGAAACACGATGTCAAGCAGGCATATATATGTATATGTACATGTGTATATATATATATATATATATATATATATATATATATATATATATATATATATATATATATATATATATATATATATATATATATATATATATATATATATTCTTCTTCTTATTATTGTAGCTCAGCACTCTATAATAGCCACGTATATACGTGGCTACAGTATTGTCATACCAAGCGGGCCCACGAGGATGGTTCGCCGATTTAGACTTCTTAAAATTAAACTTGGGCTTAACATTTCAAACTAATTCCCCTACCACCCGCAGAATGTCTTACAATACACATCGTGACGTTACGCAGATTGTCTACAATATACGTTGTGACGTATATATTATTTACAATATTCATTGTGACGTTACACAAATTGGTTTCATTTCACGTTGTACATAGGTCACACCGCCGAGAAAACGATAGGTTTCTCCGCATTTAAGTATGTGTTTTACAACTATTTGGTAGGCCTAGTATTTGCAAACTTAGAAACCGTCATCCTAGCATTGGTTCTCAAGGTGTACTGGGTGCGATGCCTCTAATCTAACGTGTGTGTTGTAGTTTTAGATAGTTTCAAGGGCACACTTGGTGAGTAATATATTGTGCCGTGTGGTTAACTCCGCGATGTAAGATGGCGAATAAGTTGTATGACGACAATATACAAAAACATAAACAATTGATCGTGGATGCCGTAAACTAAGACAACGTGACAGTTAGAATATCACACACAGACACCGTGATCAGGGAGACACCAATGGCAACCTTCGTGTTGATTGACGCGCCACTGGCTTTTTGAACAAATTAACCGACCGACTCAACTGCCGACAGTTAGGCGAAAATAAGTCTAAGAGGTGCAAATATTCCGTGGTGTGTGTCCGGTGACGTCACGTCTTAAGTGTCGGGTGCGCCTTGCCTTGCCTTGCCTTGCCTTGCCTTGCCTTGCCTTGCCTTGCCTTGCCTTGCCTTGCCTTGCCTTGCCTTGCCTTGCCTTGCCTTGCCTTGCCTTGCCTTGCCTTGCCTTGCCTTGCCTTGCCTTGCCTTGCCTTGCCTTGCCTTGCCTTGCCTTGCCTTGCCTTGCCCTGCCCTGCCCTGCCCTGCCCTGCCCTGCCCTGCCCTGCCCTGCCCTGCCCTGCCCTGCCCTGCCCTGCCCTGCCCTGCCCTGCCCTGCCCTGCCCTGCCCTGCCCTGCCCTGCCCTGCCCTGCCCTGCCCTGCCCTGCCCTGCCCTGTCTTGTCTTGTCTTGTCTTGTCTCTGCCGAGCACCCACGCCTTGTTTGTGCCTTCCACATTGCCCGCGGTCAGTTTCTGGGCGAACCTCCTCCCACCAGGCCACACTGACCACGCCGCATTCTACGCGAGCTGTGGTCAGCTGGTCCGACTGTTGGAACGGGAAGCAGCAGCTGCGTCCGTTGACCGGACACACGTGGCGAGCCATAAAAAGCCGAGCGAGCGTGACCCGATTATAGGGGGCGACCACACAAACACATTGCCTAGGAGTCGATGGCTGTGGAAAAGGAACGGGGGGGGGGGGACCAGACACAACTCTACTGCAGTTGTGATAGTTGGTAACAGTCAACTCTTAAATGGGTCTTTTACTGCTGCATGCATCAGTAGTTAATTTGTTAGTTTGAAGTTGAAATGACGACTCGTGAAACTGTTGGTCTGCTGTTGCTTTTTTTTTATTTTTTTTTAGTTTAGAGCATACCATATTGTTAAAACATTATTTCAGTAATCCAAATTATGATTTATCCTGAATTAAGATCATCCGAAGTTTGAATATTCCAGAGTTTTACCTACTAATATAAGAACTCAATGTTTTACTCGTGCATAGCCTTCTTAGGCCACCTTTGTATTTGCTCGTCTCAGGTTTGACTCATCGAAGGTATGACTTACGCATCCTATATTTGACTCACCTAGAACTATGACTCACTTGGAATGCCCATCACCAGAAAGTTTGTATGACTCCGAAATGTAAGTGTATGACGAGGACACGTTTTGTTTACCTGCCACCATGCCGCTGGTGACGTCACCTCAGATCCAGTTACTAAGAGATGGTGTGATCAAGCATCACATGTCACGTCACCACGCTCCCTCGGTTCATGCATTAGAATAGGTACTTTATATTTTTTACCTCTCAAGAAATTGTTCTCGTATATATCGGCTGCATCTCACAGCCTTCTTATTCTTGAGAGGTAAATAATGTACTAAATATCACGAACCCAGAATCCGTATCACTATATTCGAAGATGTGGTATAACATCATGGTTTGTGCAGAATAATACAATTTTGATAGTAAAAACTGAATGAAAAACCTGCCTATAATTAGATCTACCGCGATGATGACGATCGTGGGAACGATGATCATTGTGTGTTTACAATACAATACAATACAATAAAATACAACACAACACAACATAATACAACACAATACAACCCAACACAACACAACACAACGCAACACAACACAACACAACACAACACAACACAACACAACACCACACAACACAACACAACACAACACAACACAACATAACATAATACAACACAACATAATACAATAAAACTGTTTTACCCCGGAAGGGAAAATCATTTCATAAAACTACATAAATAAAATACAATAGTATAACAAATATATGTAAATACATTATTAAAACAGTATTTAAGCCTTAATTATGATAAAATATAAAATAAATCATCTCTGACGTTTACACGAGAGACACGTGACATTCAATTAGTGTGCTGTATCCTGTATGCTGTATTTATTATTTGTCATGCGACAACAACAATTATAACTATTATAATAATTATAATGGCGAACCCACATGCACACACACACACGCACTCTCTCTCTCTCTCACACACACACACACACACACACACACACACACACACACACACACACACACACACACACACACACACACACACACACACACACACACACACACACACACACGGGTGTCCTATGAAGTGTGTTGTCATGTGTGATCTCAGGTGGGTTGTCATATGAGGTGGGTTGTTATGTGAGGTGGGATGTCATGTGAGGTGGGTTGTCTTGTGATTTGTGTTCTCATGTGATGTGATTTGTCATGAGAGGTGGTTTGTCATGTGAGGTGTGGGTTGTCATGTGAGGTGGGTTGTCATGTGAGGTGGGTTGTCATGTGCGGTGTGTTGTCATGTGAGGTGGGTTGTCATGTGAGGTGGGTTGTCATGTGAGGTGTGGGTTGTCATGTGAGGTGGGTTGTCATGTGAGGTGTGGGTTGTCATGTGAGGTGGGTTGTCATGTGAGGTGTGGGTTGTCATGTGAGGTGGGTTGTCATGTGAGGTGGGTTGTCATGTGAGGTGTGGGTTGTCATGTGAGGTGGGTTGTCATGTGAGGTGGGTTGTCATGTGAGGTGGGTTTTCATGTGAGGTGTGGGTTGTCATGTGAGGTGGGTTGTAATGTGAGGTGGGTTGTCATGTGAGGTGGGTTATCATGTGAGGTGTGGGTTGTCATGTGAGGTGGGTTGTCATGTGAGGTGTGGGTTGTCATGTGAGGTGGGTTGTCATGTGAGGTGGGTTGTCATGTGAGGTGGGTTGTCATGTGAGGTGGGTTGTCATGTGAGGTGGGTTGTCATGTGAGGTGGGTTGTCATGTGAGGTGGGTTGTCATGTGAGGTGGGTTGTCATGTGAGGTGGGTTGTCATGTGAGGTGTTTTGTCATGTGAGGTGGGTTGTCATGTGAGGTGGGTTGTCATGTGAGGTGGGTTGTCATGTGAGGTGGGTTGTCATGTGAGGTGGGTTGTCATGTGAGGTGGGTTGTCATGTGAGGTGGGTTGTCATGTGAGGTGGGTTGTCATGTGATGTGTTTTGTCATGTGAGGTGGGTTGTCATGAGAGGTGGGTTGTCATGAGAGGTGGGTTGTCATGTGAGATGGGTTGTCATGTCAAGTGAGTTGTTCTATGCGGTGGGTTGTCATGTGAGGTGGGTTGTCATGTGACGTGCGGGTTGTCATGTGAGGTGGGTTGTCATGTAAAGTGAGTTGTTCTGTGAGGTGGATTGTCATGTGAGGTGGGTTGTCATGTGCGGTGGGTTGTCATGTGCGGTGGGTTGTCATGTGAGGTGGGTTGTCATGTGAGGTGGGTTGTCATGTGCGGTGGGTTGTCATGTGAGGTGGGTTGTCGTGTGAGGTGGTTTGTCATGTGAGGTGTGGGTTGTCATGTGAGGTGGGTTGTCATGTGAGGTGGGTTGTCATGTGCGGTGGGTTGTCATGTGAGGTGGGTTGTCATGTGAGGTGTGGGTTGTCATGTGAGGTTGGTTGTCATGTGAGGTGAGTTGTCATGTGAGGTGTGGGTTGTCATGTGAGGTGGGTTGTCATGTGAGGTGTGGGTTGTCATGTGAGGTGGGTTGTCATGTGAGGTGTGGGTTGTCTTGTGATGGGTGTGAGGTGGGTTGTCATGTGAGGTGTGGGTTGTCATGTGAGGTGGGTTGTCATGTGAGGTGTGGGTTGTCATGTGAGGTGTGGGTTGTCATGTGAGGTGGGTTGTCATGTGAGGTGGGTTGTCATGTGAGGTGGGTTGTCATGTGAGGTGGGTTGTCATGTGAGGTGTGGGTTGTCATGTGAGGTGGGTTGTCATGTGAGGTGGGTTGTCATGTGAGGTGAGTTGTTCTGGGAGGTGTGTTGTGCTGTTGTGCCGTGCGGTTGGGAGAAGGACTATTAGGTGGCGGCCGGGCACTGGATGGTTCTTGCGGTTGTCAGACATCATATGGCTGTTGCACACGTGCGTACCACCAGTACACTGCACACAGACATGGACGGCTCTCGTCGTCCACGGAGTGCAGACGCTCCATTGATACACAACTACTGGAAAAAGGAAAAAGGTAAGTTCTGATATCGTGCAGTCCTCGGAGTTGATCAAGGCGCTCTGTCCGTTACTCCCTCACTGGTCTGCTCAACCGAACACCATTACGACTTCTCTGGGAAGCATCCAGCCACGCGGCAATTAATGCGCGAAGGGTATTCGTACAGAAATATCTATCGACACAGATTCTTAGTCGAGAGTTTAGAGCTGCGGACAATGTGTCACGTGCTACTACACTATTTATCGCTATAGTTATTAATGCGGTTGGGATTTGGGCTTTACTGCGTTTGTATATTATAGACTCCTCTCGGCTGCTTGCATACAAAATATATCTCTTCTTGAGATGTGGGTCTAGTTTTGAATCCAGAATTACATAACTACAGAAACATTCACACACAGCCCCAATCATGCCCACAATCATGCGCACAACACAGCCCCAATTGCTTATCGAAGCAGTACTTGTGAGTTGCGGTGTAAGTAACATAGTTAAAGTGTGCTTCGTCTGCCAGCCATCGTCTCACGCCGTCCAGCCTATAAAGCTGCCGTTTGCATTACGGACAAAGTTTCGAAACAGCATCGAAACAGCTTACTAGTCATCACTCAACCACGGGCAAAAACTAGCCAGCTGACGCGCACCTCAATCTTCCTAGAAGGCCGGCCGCCACAGACAAAGAGGCTCCGTGTTCTCGGAACACCGGTTTCACTCCATCACCACGTACGAGGGAAGGAGGCGAGGTCAGAGGCGCTCGGCGGCAGGGCGCTCTGCGGCGCACAGCTGCAGTGTACGAGCGACGAGACGTCGTTTTTATAACGACAGATTGGTTGACGGGGTCACAGGCGTGGATCTACTCGGGAGTACTACACCGCATGGCGTCTCACGCACGGACGGTTATATTAGCACTGTTTGGTACCCATGATACTGAATTTTGGTTTGGTTGAAATAAATGTTCTTTCATAATTAAACAGGTTTATATTTTATAAGGTTAGGGTTGTGATCACTGCCAGTAGTGCAAACTTCGCAAACTAGCTCATATATTAATTTTAATGAGGGGAAAATAGTTGCTTTAATAGTGTTAAGGAAATCAAACATGAAACAGATCGAGAAACGAAAAATGTAGCTGGAAAAAAGATATGCCATCATGCCATGTACATACATACATACATACATACATACATACATACATACATACATACATACATACACACATACATACATACATGCATACATACATACATACATACATACACACAAATAAATAAATACATACATACATACACACACACACACACATACGTACGTACGTATGTACATACGTACGTACATGTATACATACACATACACGCATGCCTGTGTGCATGCGTGTGTGTGGATGAGTGTTTGTATGTAAGTGCGTGTGTCTGTGTCACACACAAGCATGCGTGACTGCGTATATGTTAGTGTGTGTGTGTGTGTGTGTGTGTGTGTGTGTGTGTGTGTGTGTGTGTGTGAGTGTGTGTGTGTGAGTGAGTGAGTGAGTGAGTGAGTGAGTGAGTGGGTGGGTGGGTGGGTGGGTGGGTGGGTGAGTGAGTGAGTGAGTGAGTGAGTGAGTGAGTGGGTGGGTGGGTGGTGGGTGGTGGGTGGGTGGGTGGGTGGGTGGGTGGGTGGGTGAGTGGGTGAGTGGGTGAGTGAGTGAGTGAGTGAGTGAGTGAGTGAGTGAGTGAGTGAGTGAGTGAGTGAGTGAGTGAGTGAGTGAGTGAGTGAGTGAGTGAGTGAGTGAGTGAGTGAGTGAGTGAGTGAGTGAGTGAGTGAGTGAGTGAGTGAGTGAGTGAGTGAGTGAGTGAGTGAGTGAGTGAGTGAGTGAGTGAGTGAGTGAGTGAGTGAGTGAGTGAGTGAGTGAGTGAGTGAGTGAGTGAGTGAGTGAGTGAGTGAGTGAGTGAGTGAGTGAGTGAGTGAGTGAGTGAGTGAGTGAGTGAGTGAGTGAGTGAGTGAGTGAGTGAGTGAGTGAGTGAGTGAGTGAGTGAGTGAGTGAGTGAGTGAGTGAGTGAGTGAGTGAGTGAGTGAGTGAGTGAGTGAGTGAGTGAGTGAGTGAGTGAGTGAGTGAGTGAGTGAGTGAGTGAGTGAGTGAGTGAGTGAGTGAGTGAGTGAGTGAGTGAGTGAGTGAGTGAGTGAGTGAGTGAGTGAGTGAGTGAGTGAGTGAGTGAGTGAGTGAGTGAGTGAGTGAGTGAGTGAGTGAGTGAGTGAGTGAGTGAGTGAGTGAGTGAGTGAGTGAGTGAGTGAGTGAGTGAGTGAGTGAGTGAGTGAGTGAGTGAGTGAGTGAGTGAGTGAGTGAGTGAGTGAGTGAGTGTATCGTCGTGTTGTGGGCACTCCGGCTGGTAAATCAGTGAGATTCTTGACAACGATGTAATGCAGTCAGGCCGATTTTAATAACATTTTATTTGGACTGAAAGTTACGAAACAATAGGAGGGGACGATACATGTCTCTGGTCGGGAAGACGATTTGAACTGTTTGTACGTATTACACGATACACTATACATGTATACAGTACACAGTCGCTACGATTCGCACGTTATCGCGTTACATCATCAGGCCTGGCTTCTCATGTACGTTTGGAGGAGACGTTTAGACCATTTTGAATTATATTATAATATTTAAGTAACTGTTAGGTAGTTCGTATGACTATTACCATTTGCAGCTGTATTTTTATTTAGCTCCCCAGGAGTTAAACTGTTGAAACGTCGCCATCATGAACACAACATATAAGATGTGATGTGGCGGTACATAAATATTAATGTAATATCTACATTGCTTTTTGTATTGTCCCAATGTGTATTGTAAAACTGTTCTTAAACTGACACATTGTTTCCTTTCCGTACACCCATTAGAATGGCTACACTAGCACAGAACAGTCGGTGATAGCACTCACCATTGTTGTGTGGTCGTTGCCGGGCCGAGCTGGAGGTGGTCTCAGAGCACGATGCGTCCTACAGCGTTCAATCCTCCACTCACTTCCGTGTGGCGTCTGTGACGCCTTATATCGAGACGGTTCCTCGCCCCTGTTGCTCCTCCCCGTCATTCAGACTGACAAATGGACGACGACCACAGCCGCTACCCGTATCTCGTGCACCTATCCCGTTAGGGCAGTGGCACCCGAGCGGGTGGAACTACGGTGACTCGCACTGTTTACACGAGTCCACTGATTAAAGCGGGAGCGGTGGATAGGCGCCGGGTAACAACGGGAGGGAAGGGTGGAGCGGGGGGGGGGAAGGGTAGAGCGGGAGGGGAAGGGTGGAGCGGGAGGGGAAGGGTAGAGCGGGAGGGGAAGGGTGGAGCGGAGGGGAAGGGTAGAACGAGAAGGGAAGCGTGGAGCGGGAGGGGAAGGGTGGAGCGGAGGGGAAGGGTAGAACGAGAGGGGAAGCGTGGAGCGGGAGGGGAAGGGTGGAGCGAGAAGGGAAGTGTGGAGCTGGAGGGGAAGGGTGGAGCGAGAGGGGAAGGGTGGAGCGGGATGGGAAGGGTAGAGCGAGAGTGGAAGTGTGGAGCTGGAGGGGAAGGGTAGAGCGAGAGGGGAAGGGTGGAGCGGGATGGGAAGGGTAGAGCGAGAGTGGAAGTGTGGAGCTGGAGGGGAAGGGTAGAGCGAGAGGGGAAGGGTGGAGCGGGATGGGAAGGGTGGAGCGGGATTGGAAGGGTGGAGCGGGAGTGGAAGGGTGGAGCGGGATGGGAAGGGTGGAGCGAGAGTGGAAGGGTGGAGCGGGAGGGGAAGTGTGGAGCGGGAGGGGAAGTGTGGAGCGGGATTGGAAGGGTGGAGCGAGAGGGGAAGTGTGGAGCGGGAGGGGAAGGGTGGAGCGGGATTGGAAGGGTGGAGCGAGAGGGGAAGGGTGGAGCGGGATGGGAAGGGTGGAGCGGGAGGGGAAGGGTGGAGCGGGAGGGGAAGGGTGGAGCGGGAGGGGAAGGGTGGAGCGGGAGGGGAAGGGTGGAGCGGGAGGGGAAGTATGGAGCGGGAGGGGAAGGGTGGAGCGGGATGGGAAAGGTGGAGCGGGAAAAGTTTGAGCGGGAGGGAAGAGTGACAACGGGATGTATGGTATCATTGGTGTATTGATGCCTTTGTAAATACTTGGTACTTACATAACTTCTCGGTTACCCGAAACAATTAGTAATTTGACTTTTTTTGTGTTTCATAAAATTATATTCGCTTACGTTGCTCATCTGTGCCTTTCTGTTTGTGTTCTTGGTTAAAATATGAGAAAGATGGGTGGATTGAAAAAGGGGTTGAGAGAGAGGGGAGGAGGGAGGGAGGGGAGGAGGGGGAGAGGGGGATTCGGAAAGGGGAGCAAGAGAGAGAGAGGTAGAAAGAAAGAGGAGAATATGGACGAATGAATGCTAAATGTTGAATAGAATATGATGTTTACATATAAGCCATACAACCACTGAAAATAAGCAGTGTTGACATCAAGATATGATACTCAAAATACTAATTCACGCCGTGCTAGTGCACATTATTTGTCTCTTTCAGTCTCTCATTATAGAGACGTGTATGACGGCCGATGCCATTGAACGTTGTCTTCGTCAGTGTGTGCCATACACCGGCCTGTCCTCGCCATACACCGGCCTGTCCTCGCCATACACCGGCCTGTCCTCGCCATACACCGGCCTGTCCTCGTTAATAAATCACCCGTTGCTTAGTCGTGGGTCGATTACTCAGTACCTAAAGTCAACATCCACTCAATCAATCAGCACGTGTGCATGTACACACTCAGCACTGTGCCAAACAGGACGTACACTGAACCCTCGTGAATCAGAACAGACTTGCAGTATTGTATCCAGTGAGTCAGCATCATAACACATACGGCGAGTGATCGCCATTTTCTTTCTGTGTATTTTAATATTTCGTGCCTTAACATAATAATTGCTGATATTTTAACATTCACGATGTTTCTTATCCATCTACATATTAAATCACCATTCAAAAACGTCATCATTATCATCAATTAGAGAGCGGTGGTGTATTGGTTACCACACCCGCCTCTGACGCCGGCGGCATGGGTTCGATCCCCGGTACCGGCAGTTGTGATAAAAAAATCTGGCTCTCAACATTGGGGACTGTGTATCCCTCGTGAATCGGAGAATCACGTTAATGTCGGTCCCGTCTCAATTTGGGACGTAAAAGAACCACTGAGGACGATAAGCACACAGGCAGTGACCATCCTCAGTGACTCCTGCGTTAGCCCAAGATTGGGCTGTTTGGAGTTAATAACCTGAGAACTGAGAACTGAGAACTGAGAACTGAGAACTGAGAACTGAGAACTGAGAACTGAGAACTGAGAATGTGCAATATGTGCGAGATCATACACACAGTTTGATATATAAGTGTTTAACAACCACTGCGATCTTCAAAGAAACAAAACGCAAATTTTTAACTTCCCATGAGGGATATATATTTGATTGAGTGTGCGTGCGTGCGTGCGTGCGTGCGTGCGTGCGTGCGTGCGTGCGTGCGTGGGGATGTGTTAACTGCATGGCGTTTTGTGGATGGTGAATATTAGTTAGTGAATGAATAAGACAATGATTTTCACTTTGATGATATAAAATGTACTATAATTCATCAGTGAATTGATGCATATTGCTACTGATCGCCCGGCCACAGGCCAGTGAGTGCGAGTGTGCGTAAACTTGACGAGATCGTGACCGGGCAGTTAATTTATTGGCCGACAGATGTGCTGCATCCTCGAGGCGAGCAGTGTCGTGTTTGAGCGGAAGTGACTGGACCTGGCAACACACGGCTCGCTAATCAGTAGGAACATTTGGTAGGCGAACCTACGGAACAGTGAATTTCCAAACAATTATGACTGACACAATGAGACGTTGCCTCATGCTGTCAAGAAATTGCGACGACGTGTAATACACAGTCAACAACAATAGGAGAAAAAATGCTTATCGCGACATCACCGCCGTCATATTCACCTACTTCATCACCATCTTCATCTCCTGCTTTTGTCGTCGTCTTCCTCTTCTCCTTCCTCCTGCTCATACTCCTCATCATCATCAATATCATAATTTTCGTTCTCATCCTTATCATCATCGTCATCATATATACATTCATATTCATAAATTGTATTCACCATCATCTCCTTCATTTCCGTTTCCTGTCATCACCATCGTCGTCGTCGTCGTCGTCGTCGTCGTCGTCGTCGTCGTCGTCGTCGTCGTCGTCCGTCGTCGTCGTCGTCGTCGTCGTCGTCGTCGTCGTCGTCGTCGTCGTCGTCGTCGTCGTCGTCGTCGTCGTCGTCGTCGTCGTCGTCGTCGTCGTCGTCGTCGTCGTCGTCGTCGTCGTCGTCGTCGTCGTCGTCGTCGTCGTCGTCGTCGTCGTCGTCGTCGTCGTCGTCGTCGTCGTCGTCGTCGTCGTCGTCGTCGTCGTCGTCGTCGTCGTCGTCGTCGTCGTCGTCGTCGTCGTCGTCGTCGTCGTCGTCGTCGTCGTCGTCGTCGTCGTCGTCGTCGTCGTCGTCGTCGTCGTCGTCGTCGTCGTCGTCGTCGTCGTCGTCGTCGTCGTCGTCGTCGTCGTCGTCGTCGTCGTCGTCGTCGTCGTCGTCGTCGTCGTCGTCGTCGTCGTCGTCGTCGTCGTCGTCGTCGTCGTCGTCGTCGTCGTCGTCGTCGTCGTCGTCGTCACCATTGTCATCTTTTTCATCATCACCGTATTCATATTCGGCATTATCAACTTCTTATTATTTTTCTTTGTTGTGATTGGGGATAGATAGATAGATAGATAGATATATAGATAGATAGATAGATAGATAGATAGATAGATAGATAGATAGATAGATAGATAGATAGAAAGATAGACTAATCTCTTGGCATTGATGATATTAGAATTTGTGTGTGAACTTGAATAATTTTGAACGTAGCAGTGACACTTTTTGCATACAACCCTCCACCAAAACGTGTAGGCTGCCTATTACCTTCTGTGGAACTGGCTATGGGCAATCGAATCAACATTTGCATATTTAACTTCCATGAGTTGTCTACAGGCCTGGAGTTTATAGGGTACGAACGAATCAATACACGAATACATTTTATAGGCACGCACACACATGCATACACACCTAACGCTTAGGAAAAGGGATTAAAGACATATGGTAATATAAAATGATAGAACAGTTTCAGTACATCGGCGATACTTCAATTTCCGGTCACGTGACCTTCGTGTTGACCACACTTTTTGCTATGTGCATGTTAATTGCATAAGTCTAAACGTGCATGACTTCAGCGTTGCAACTTCATATAAACCTAATTCGAACACAGTCTACGAACGTATAAATTGTGAACATCGCAACAAAGTTGAGTTACACAATGTTTTATTCATGCAAGCTATGCGTAAAATGACAATGAACTTGTCCATTGTACCGAAAGTGTACACCAGCTTTTCCAACGTGAGAATTGGTAATGTGAAACACCTAACCCAGTATGACTGCACAAATGTCGATGACGTAAGACACAGTTCCCAGTTGTTATGCTGACTAGTCCGTGTACTGAAATTTCTTATAACAATAGCACACTTCCAATGAGTCTGTTTTATTAGTTCACCAAGAAGGCGTCACCATTAGACGTCGTCCTTCCTCGCTCGCAGACAGTGTCCCTTGCACCACCGAAGGCGTCGTGAACGCAGGAATTCGACTGCACTTAGGTGGGCTGTCGCACCTTTGGTCCATCTTTGTGACGCGTCGTAGGTTGTTCGCATGAAGCACGACAGTGCTTAAGTTTTTGGAGTAATGTTACCGATTGTGTTGATAGGGAAACGAAAAATATATATCAGGGTCACTCCATGTTATGTGCTACCCCGTCTGTCGCCCTCGCGAATAATGTCTTCCTGTATGCCTGGAGATCATCATAAATGTTATCGTTCAGGGTGCCGTCTGTCAACGTGTGTCACCTGTGGTCATTCTGTAGTGGACTGTGCTGCAGTAGGTGTTCTCTGGTCACCGTTTTCACAGGAGCACATCTCGGACTGGCTGCTCTATTTATTTGCATACAACACTTCGTCATTTAAGTAATCTACCTCGTCTTCGCTGTTTCCTTGATTCCAGTTATCACACACTGTAGCTTCTCTTTATTGTACTCATACATATAGAAATGGGTCGTAAAATCACCACCGTACGCACAAACCTGTATAAGAACTATCATTAAAACCTGAACAGATCCACGCTAGAGGCGCTGATAGGCAACTAGACCCTAGTTGCGTATCAGCGCCTCTAGCGACTAACTTGGATTTGTTTGCATGTTTTGCGGAACGCTTGTTTCAATCATCCTCAATTAGCTGTTGAACTCGCATGACTCCGAAACCTCACACACAATAAACAATTATTGCTAAGCTGAACTTATTTGTTAAATGTTCGTGTAACTTCTTGCAAATATCATCCGTTATTGGTTTCACTTTCCGGTTGTTTATCTGGCTCCGTAGTCGAGTATGCACGCCCTACTGTTCCGTGTCGAACGTCGAAGCTAAACTGCCATAAACGTTACATATACATTATAAAATGTAATACGCTAAACTCATCTTCGAAATGTTCGTGCGACTTCGTGGAACTGTTGTCCTGGAATTGCTTCATTCCCCGGGTACGGAAGGCCCATGCATGGAGAGCACTCCACGACCTCAATAATATTTGGCACTCTGCCATGCCTGATGACCTCAAAAGAGCAATCTTCATGGCCTCGGTGGAATCCATCCTGCTACATGGTTCAGAGGCATGGACGCTTACTGCAGTGCAAGAAGCTCAGCTCGATGGCTGCTACACAAGTATGCTCAGGATGGTGTTCAACGTTACATGGAGGGATAGGGTCAGGAATGAGGTCCTCTATGGGGATCTCCCTCGAATTACTAAACAAATCAAGAAGAGAAGACTTCGAATGGCAGGACACTGTGTCCGACACCCTGAACTGGTTGCAAGCAACCTCGTTCTATGGGAACCGACGCAGGGACGAGCTTCACGAGGCGGCCAGTCTTTCACTTTTATCGACCAGCTCCTGAGAGATACTAGTCTCAAAACAGCAGCAGATATCAGAACATGTATGGAGGACCGTGATGCTTGGCGTGTCATCGTTCCCCGAGGAGACTCGACCAGATGATGTGACGATTTGCCGTTGCCCGCTCTGCCGTTGTCAGGCACTCTTTATGACGTCATATCTTCACAGTCTAGTGACTCGTAGACAAATATGACGCGGCACGCCAAAACCAGGCGCTTCCCGCAGATCCTCGATCGGCGCCAGGGTGTAATTAGTCAGCATACCCTCAAAATGTCGAAAGTGGGTTCTTGGCGGAATCAATCAGCAAAAATCATCAATCTTTCAATATCTCCATAATATATACCATGAAATAGTGTTGAAAGGAGTAATAATGAGCATTTTAATGCAAGCCCCACATTAATTTCACAGCTAATTAGTCTAAAACAAAGCCGTTTTAAGGCTAATTTAGCGCACTATCCTGCACCCAAATAATTACTGAACGGATAAATTTCCTACTTCCTGTGAGACAACTGTATCCATACGTATTAGCTGCTAAATAACATAAAAATGAATCAAATCCGTCGAGAACCTTTATTGTTATGATTGTTTTCAACATCGGTGTAGGCCATTTTAGGCCGCCCGATCGCTACTACATTGGCCTCTGGCGCAAACCCCCGGCGCGAGCGGTGAAATATTGCGCTGACAAAATGGTTGATTTTGTATGCTTTCACATGTTATGAGTATATACCATCTCTAGGTTTATGCAAAATTTCAGGACAATTGGAGTATTATAAAGATGTGGTTGCTATGGTAATGTTCCACGATATCACTTTTTACGACCGATCATTTTAAAAACTCATTTTCTCGGAAGTGACATTCAACAAACTTATGCACTTGAAGTGGAATATCTTCGCCCAAGCACAAGGTAGAGTATTCATCTTGGTATCATTTTAAAGCTCTTCATCTCCACTTGCCGGCAAAAACCTGATTTTGGCATGCCGCGTCACAAATGTGTGTTCTGACATTACGCAACACAAGTTAAAGCGGATCATAATTATTTTACTAAATATCAAGGTGATGTTTTTAAATCGGTAACAGCAATTGCAAGAATCAGACTAGCTCGCCATTATGAAGTGACGTCACCAAAATTTGCGACCACGTCATCCCGAACGTGTATTACGTCGTCTAGAACGTATAGTCGAGTTGCCATTTTATGAATCTGAAAAGGTTTGGTCGTCTAAGTTTTTTTGCAGAATCATATAGATTATGTGTCCCTGAACTCAAATCCGTGGGATGGCAATGCGCCATCCTTGGGCAACTCGTGGGAACCACGAAAATCCAAGATGGCTGCCGTGATCCTGATAAATTACAAAATGTGTTCATCTTTACATTACATCATGCTAGGAACATAATTTTTGTATGCACACGCATGCATTGAGGTACGAGGAATTCAGTAGTTCACGACAAGCTTGTGTCGCTTCAGAAAGAGTTGTCCAGCATATTTTCCAGCCGTCATTATCATTCCTGTTCCACCCCCATTCACTTGGAGATGGAAGCTCCGGAGTCGCGGTCATCGTCTGTGCCCAACAGTGACCGGCTTGGTGAGCAGCCCGCTTTGTGTGCTGGAGAAGTGCTGTTTGTGTCGGAGGACAATAGCTCTACCTTTTTATGTGAATTGCTTCCTCGCTCCAATGGCAAATTCCTGGCTGCTAGTACAGTCGTACAGCAAGACTAGCAATCATTCCAGTGGACACAGTCAGTGGACACAGCCAATGTAATATGTTGTGAAGCGCCACGAACGATTATGGATGTGGCGCTATACCAAATAAGTATATTATTATTATATCTACGGTCGCCGGGGTAGCAGCCAAACCACAGATAGCTGGTGTGACTTCGTCATCGGCACTCCATATGCCCCATGCCCCTGCTTCCAAAACATGACACCGTGTCACAACCAGTGAAGGCATGAAACATTGCCAAAGTAACACAACGGTTCAGACCCAGTGCGTTGGCCATCTCGTAGGCCTGTAAATATCGGAAGTTCTTACGAGCACCAAATGCAATCCACAGTTCGGCGCTGGGCTGATGTCACTGCAAGAACTACCACATCCGTGTCAACTGTGCGAATGGGTATCTTGTCATACCCTTGTTTCACAGCATCTTCTGTTCCAACACATTCAGACCACACATTCAGACCAACACACATTCAGACCAACACACATTCAGACCAACACACATTTAGCCCAACACACATTCAGACCAACACACATTCAAACCAACACACATTCAGACCAACACTCATTCAGACCAACACACATTCAGACCAACACACATTCTGACCAACACACATTCTGACCAACACACATTCAGACCAACACACATTTAGACCAACACACATTCAGACCAACACACATTCAGACCAACACACATTCAGATCAACATACATTAAGACCAACACACATTCAGACCAACAACTGTTTCCATTTTTAGTTGCCATCTTGAAAAAAAGATAATATGAATGTCCCTCAAGATAAATAAATAACATATTTATAATAGCAGCACATATAACCTTAATGTTGGCACCAACGTTATATCTCTAGATGGTTCTTAAGTTCTTAAGATTTTAGGAAAATTTGATTTGAAAGGCGCCATCTTTAAAAATGTTGAATGTTGAAGTTGGAGAAGGTCATACGTAACACAGTGGAAATCACTATCTTGAAATACTTACATTTGGACTCAAATGTAGCGGTTCTGTCTGAAGCATTTTAAAGGTATGGACAAGTTTCGTTTTAACGGCGGTCATTTGATAAAATGGCGGATAAGAAGGTCAACGAAGGTCAAATGCAAAACACTTAAATCGCTTGTACAAATACCTATATTTTGATATAAAAAATGACTGCTCTATGTGGCGTAGGTCATGAAATATAGAATCATTAGTCTTGATGGCCGCCATCTTTAAAAATGGCTGATGTGAATGTCGGAGAAGGTCAAAAGTAATATATTTGAAATGGTGGTCCCCGAAAACCTATATTAGATACCAAAACGACTTATTTACTTGAAGCAGTTGTTAAGATATGAGAAAATGTGTTTAAGGCGACCATCTTGCAAAATGGCCGCCAACGCCTTCAAGTGCGAAATCTGGGATGGCCCCATATCCAAATATTTTTGTAATGATGAAATCTAAGTGTGTGCCAAATTTCATGCGTATGTCATTGTGTCATTCTGTGACTTTTTCGTATAGAATTTAAATAATTGTGTTTTTTCGCTTATATTGACCCTAAAGAACTGAAAAAACGGTTTCCATTTTTTCGTCCATTTTGTCATCCATTTTTTCGTGGGGAAATTCAAGATGGCCGCCGGCGGTCACCAAAATTCTTATAATCGCCATATCTTTGGCAATAAACGGTATAGAAACTTGAACTCGGAGTCATTTTATATATTTTGAAGTATGATGAATCCAATGTAACCATTATTTTGATGAAAATAAAATGAAGTTATACCATCAATATATGTGGTAAAATAGCCATAAAACATAAAATACAAAATATGTTTCAGGAACATCTTGAAGTATGTAGGTTTTCGTTTTCCCTGTGTCCTGTGTCCAGTTGTGTCTGCACCAGTAAGTGCATGAAACCCTGGTAGAGCTGCTTGTCTTGTCAGGACCCAGGGCATTGTAGATAGGCTTGCTTTTGACAGGGTGTCACTCAGCTCCTGTGCCCATCATCACGACGCTCTCTGCGCTGAATTCTAGAATTCTGCGCAACGCCAACATAAATACTATACATCTGTATGACTCAAATAAATGTGTACAATGATGCCTAGATCACCCAGTGCTATAACTGCATACAGTGTCATCAGTGTATCTGCTTACTTCTGTGTAATGCGAATTCTAAAGATGAATGGGCTGCAAAGACACCTTTGTGTGTAGGAGAGACGGTAGGCATTTTGCAGAAATGGACAGCCTTTCCTACAAGGTACAAAGTGAAGCTCGCCTTTGTTTCCTTGCTATTCAGGAATGCCTTTAGATCTTTGTGGGTGTGTTGTCGTTGACCTTATTGCCCGGGTCAGACGATTTGCCAGCTGTTCTTAGTTGTCTCTTATGACATACGCATGACATTTGGCACACACTTAGATTTCATCATTACACAAATATTTGGATATAGAGCCATCCCAGATTTCGCCCTTGAAGGCGTTGGCGGCCATTTTCCAAGATGGCCGCCGTAAACCTATTTTCTCATATCTTAACAACTGCTTCAAGTAAATAAGTCGTTTTGGCATCTAATATAGGTTTTCGGAGACCACCATTTCAAGTATATTACTTTTGACGTTCTCCGACATTCACATCCGCCATTTTAAAAGATGGCGGCCGCCAAGACTTATGATCCTATATCTCATAAGCTACGCCGCCTAGAGCAGTCATTTTGTTATCAAAATATAGGTATTTGGACAGCCGATGTAAGTGTTGTGAAATGCTTTACAGTTGACCTTCGTATCTGCCATTTTTATCAAATGACGGCCGTTAAAACGAATCTTGTCTATACCTTTAAAATGATCCAGTAAGTGGATGAAACCCTGGTAGAGCTGCTTGTCTTGTCAGGGCCCAGAGCATGGTAGATAGGCTTGCTTTTGACAGGGTGTCACTTAGCTCCTGTGCCCATCATCAGTCTTTCAGCTAACTGTGCTGTAGACATCAAAGAGTAAGCATGCCTCGCAGTAGCCGAAAGGCTTGTTGTCAATTGCTCAAAAATAAATAATGCTGAAAGGTCTTGACAATTATCAATGTGAATTTTGTGAACATTCATTTCATGCACAACAGCCATGCCATCGATAATGATGGTAGGTGGTAGGTGACTGTCCAGATGCTGTGCCTCGGTCAGATATGCTCTATCATCCATCGTAGGTTGTCTCTGGTACACTGATATTGCTGTCGCATGAAACAAATTCTTACCCTCTGGTGTGTCTATCTGACCATCAATTATATCAACAGAAAAGCGAAGCATTAAGACGTTTCGACAGTTGATCGGAAACCAGATGCATCTACTGACTTGGGCGTACACAATGCTTGGCGATCAGATATGTGAATGTGCGTGATAGGAATGATGTTGATCGATGCAGGGCATGCATGCGTGCTTCCGTTTTGACAGTATGTACCCCTTTCAGCATTCACCATATCACATTGTGGAATTCCTGTGGAACTCCAGCTTCTCCAACATCATCTAGCGATCCTTTAAAAACCCGTGGGTCTTTCTTTGCCTACTTAATTGCCTTGCGCAGATTGCCTTTCTTGGCTACCTCTCCTATTGCTTTATGTTGTGCCTCCGTAGAGTGTATTAGCATGGTTTTGTTCCTATCCGTTGGCGCTGTGAACTGTACGTTAGCAACATTCTGTTGAATGTTCTCTTTCAGCAGTTGCTTTCACTCTTGGTATACGTGTATGTGGAGACACTTAATGAAATAAAACAAACAATTGGTTAATTATCAGTTTATCTTTCTGAATAAAACTTCCAAGGAAATATGTGATTTACTGCTGATTACGACAAACTAAATGAACAAAACTAAAAAAACTAAATGTACTGCACCCGAAGCGTATGGGCATATCTATGGTGTTTTTGAGAAAAAGGTCGGATCTGATGTCCAACTGAAATGTACGTAAATTTATATGATGGGATATATTACCATACACATACATTAATAGAAACGCTAAGTAATCATTGTGTCCAAAAGCTTTGATCTGTATTATTATTATGTTCGGTATGTAAAATGGCTTTAAAGTACTAATACAGAAAATGATACATTTATAATGAATAAATAGAAGAATGTAATGTAAAAACAAGCGATTAGTATATTGTTTATATCTCCATCAAAAATGAAGATATTAAATATATTTTGGTTTGCCTTTTAATAATCTTTCCAAATGTGACAGGAAAGTATGTTTTACATCTAAACATTTGATGTCCGTATGTACCCATTTTATGGTCATTTTACTGCATATATGGCTGGTATAACTTTATTTTCATTTCTTTCATGCAAATAATAGTTGCACTGGATTTCTCATACATCACTATATATAAAACGATTCCGAGTTCAAGTTTCTATACCGTTTATTGCCAAAGATGTATCGATTATAAAACAAAGTTTGGCGACCGGTGGCGATCATCTTGAATTTTCCCACGAAAAAGTGGACGAATAAAATGGAAACAGTTTTTTCCAGTTCTTTAGGGTCAATATAAGTGTAAAAACACAAGTATTTAAAATCGATATGAAAAAGTCACAGAATATGTATTTGCTACATAACACCTTTCGTCTGTCGTTTTCAAATGCACTGCAATTTGATTCAACGTATTAATCCACTGTTGTGCATGAGTGTGTGTGCGTGAGCGTGAGCGTGCGTGTGTTTACGCGAGGCAGCGCGCGTTTGCACTTGTGCGACTCCAATTTTCAGTAAGTCTGATAAATAATTCACGCAAACTCGTGTTGGTGTCGGATCACAGTTTATAAGGTTCGTGCGGAGAGGGGACCGCTGACATCGCTGCACCGCCATGTGTCCACACAGTCTGTGACACAGTCGGCAACTTGACTGACCAACGCACAGCAGCTGAAGTAGTCTTTAATAAACTGAACGTGATAGAAACACACGCCACACACAACCTGAACGTATCGGAAACACACGCCCGACACAAATTTAACGTGTCGGAAAATAAAACACACACACACACAAGACACAAACTGAACGTATCGGAAACACACGCCCGTCACAAACTGAACGTATCGGAAACACACGCCCGACACAAACTGAACGTATCGGAAACGCACGCCCGACACAAACTGAACGTATCGGAAACACACGCCCGGCACAAACTGAACGTATCGAAAACACACGCCCGACACAAACTGAACGTATCGGAAACAAACGCCCGACACAAACTGAACGTATCGGAAACACACGCCCGACACAAACTGAACGTATCGGAAACACACGCCCGACACAAACTGAACGTATCGGAAACACACGCTCGACACAAACTGAACGTATCGGAAATACATGCCCGACACAAACTGAACGTATCGGAAACACACGCCCGACACAAACTGAACGTATCGGAAACACACGCCCGACACAAACTGAACGTATCGGAAATACATGCCCGACACAAACTGAACGTATCGGAAACACACGCCCGACACAAACTGAACGTATCGGAAACACACGCCCGACACAAACTGAACGTATCGGAAACACACGCCCGACACTAACTGAACGTATCGGAAACACACGCCCGACACAAAGAATACGAGAACACATAGGCGACTCTCTGGCCAATGTTGTCAAACTTTTGCGAATGAGTACTCTGTAAAATTGCGTTTTATCTAGAATACAGAAAATTTTCATTGTTTAAGGCTTGCTGACCAAACATGCATATTCGGATTGTTAAAACAGATTTGCAACTAGAATCATTGCCAAAAACGTGTCAGAACTCTCTAGTCTGAGCCAGTGCCAGCAAGTTTGACAAACTGCGAACAAATTGTCATATGTTTTCCTTTGAAAAGGCCAATTCTACAAACAAGTTATGTTGATATCACAATTCTCTCAGGTAAGGATAGATATAATTAGTCGTCGCCCGGTTGTCGTTATAGTCTTTTGCACCATTCTATAACACATAAGACAATAACAACACGTAAGAGTTTAACAACGACATGTAAAACCAAGCTTAAAACAACACAAATACATATAATTACAATATACGTCAAATATACACAATACAGCAGTCATCAAAACATAGTTTACTACGAATAGTAAAAACGCACCGCAAACTTCACGTATGCTATATACACACTCTGAACGGAGAAGACCGTAAAATACGTTACTCGTAATTAATTACATTACAACCATTAAATAAGAATAACTCTCCCTTATCCGTATTCATAATCACAGTTCATTTTGTTCATCAATTATTTATATGTATAACTTTTAATTCCATTAGTTATATAAATGTTACTGTATTCGACATTATTTACAATAACAGTAATTTTATTGCGTGTTATAATGCATAAATTGTATCAAGAAAATAAGTGAATATTCAGGCGGACTTTATACACACCCATTTACGTGTACAGGCACATCAAATCTTTTCATCATCAGATGTCCTAATTATAAAGAAACTAAGTGTTTCAAATAAGACCAAATTGTATACATAATCATAACACATTTGTGTTCAGCTGACACGTTCCTAAAACCAAAGTAACACCTACAATAGTACTAAATAAAACAATAAATAATTCTACATCGTAAAACTCCATGGTAAATCTTTAATTAAAGTGTCCTAAAAGTTTTCCGTACACCTATAGTACCGAAATCCGTATGTACACAGGCTATATACCGGACCGTCAGCTACAGATAGTAGCACTATATTCACCCGAACGTCAGCACACGTTTTGTTACTATACACTCGGCTGTTACTCACAGGTAGATGTTACAGAATCCTACTCGACCTTCGGCTGCAGGTAGCTACTACATACGTGACGACTAGCATGCGTGTACCTGGTACACTCATTGTTGTCAACTCAACACATTGGCCATCAACTACTAGTGCAAGCGAAAACCAAGTAAGCAGTGGTGATTCCTGTTCACCGAATGTTCCACAGAACAGCAATCTACACTTCAACACAACACACAGTTTGCACTGATCACACGACGAGTGACACGACACGACACGACACACAGTCACAGTCACAGTCACAGTCACGGTCACGGTCACGGTCACGGTCACAGTCACAGTACGTCGAACTCGCCCCATGGCGTGTGCGCGTGTTGCCTCTAGCAAGAGAATCTCGCTCAAAGCCGAACAAATCATAGCAAACCTCCAGGGAAATAATTATAACAATAATAACAAACCAACAAACTATATCGCAACATCAGTCATCAAAACATACATCACCGAGAAAAATCATGGCTGTAAGGTCGCACAAACCCGCGAAAGTTTATTCGCACAGCATCGCCTTTACGACTCGGCCACCCGATCTCATTCTGACCTTGATACATTTACTCTTAATTACCGTCCTGTGACGTCATGCAGCTGATGCTTCGTGTGCTTTTGCCACGGAGTGAATACGAGTAAAATGTACACTGATTGTTAACGTAACGAAAGTTGTAGCATGCCAAATAAAAAAAACAGTCTAGGCATGAAACCCGGGAACCTGACGCACACGAAAGCATGCATGTAGTCGGCGACGAGTCTAGCTTGCAGCCGGCGTACAACGCACAGAAGCCAGGAATGCTGTGAGAGGTTGAGGTGTCGACAGCACCACCTGCTGTGCAGTTGGCGAGGTGGGTGACGATAGGAACAAACGACACGCGACAAGGCGGCCAGTCGACGGTGATTGAACGCGACGACGAAGACACGTGGCGAATCATCGCAGCACAGGGTCAGTATCACAGACTCCATATTTACGGGGCTCGTACAGTTAGTTGTCTTCTGTTGAAGCAGAATAGGTCACGAAGTCAAGTCATAACTCCTGTCCCACCACGAAGCACACAGTCACAATGAGAATGGTTGGTTCGTCCACAGCTCGCCAGAAGACGTGCTGTGTTATGCAGGTTGTTTCCAAGGTCGGTAATCGCAGTGGTGTCGCTGGTGTCAATTATCCGTTTTCCATAGCGCACCAGCTGACGAACGTCAACATCCATCATCAACACATCTGACGCATGGATAAGGTTACTCTTCTCTTCTACACGAGGACTGTCAGAGAAGAATTTTATTTTCTGGGTTGTTTTGGCGAGTGATATGCGAAAACCGAAAGGAATTAGGCAAATGAGTGGTCACACAAAATGAGCAATACAGTTCACATTTCATATTGCCAACACAATAAGACCTTTTACTAGTAGCTGTTCAACGAGCTGCATGGGCGCGCTTTTTATTTGAGCCGAGAACCCATGACGTCAGCCAGTCCCACAGGTCGATGTCTTCTTCCAGTTCGTCCTCGTCGTCGTCCTTGTCGTCCTTGTCGCCTTTGCCTGCTGTCACCATGCGGCTCTGCTTTGGCGTCTTACACGGCGGCTTGCTGCATGTGCCGCCCCCGGCGTTTACTGCTGCCTTCTGCTTAGTTGCCTTGGCCTGGTTACCAGGGTTAGCAGGCTTACCGGGGTTACCATGGTTACCAGGGTTACCAGGATTTGTCTTCCGGCGGCCTGAGGCGGATGTGTTCGGTACAGTTTTACCTTTGTCAGATTCTTTCGAGTCTGGAATACCGTCCCCGTCATCGTCTTTGTCCAGGTGATCTGGGATGCCGTCTCCATCGTCGTCGTCGTCAAGATAATCCGGGATTCCGTCACCATCCGTATCGACTTGTAAATGATCTGGAATACCGTCACCGTTGGCATCGTCGTCTTCTTCATCAGGTATGCCGTCATTGTCGTCATCGTCATCTAAATAATCTGGTATACCGTCCCCGTCTGTATCTTTCTCTTTATCAACTTCTTTATCGTCAGGTATACCATCTCCATCGTCGTCCTTGTCCAGATGATCTGGAATACCGTCGCCATCAGAATCTTTCTCCAAGTGATCTGGAATACCATCGCCGTCGTCGTCTTTGTCTTGGCTATCCGGGATTCCATCACCATCATCATCGTCATCAAGGTAGTCAGGTATTCCGTCACCATCTGTATCTACTTGCAAATGATCTGGAATTCCGTCACCGTCAGCATCGTCATCTTCGTCGTCTGGGATGCCATCATTATCGTCATCATCATCTAAATAATCTGGAATTCCATCACCATCTGTATCTTTCTCTCTGTCGATTTCTTTGTCATCTGGTATCCCGTCGCCGTCGTCGTCTTTATCCAGATGATCCGGAATACCGTCGCCATCAGAGTCTTTTTCCATGTTATCCGGAATACCGTCACCGTCATCGTCTTTGTCCTCGCCGTCAGGTATACCGTCATTGTCATCATCATCGTCCAAGTAATCTGGAATTCCATCGCCGTCTGTATCTTTTTCTTTGTCAATCTCCGCGTTGTCTGGGATTCCATCGCCGTCATCATCGTTATCCAAATGATCTGGTATACCGTCACCGTCGTCATCTTTATCCAGATGATCTGG
This sequence comes from Oasisia sp. SBJ-2009, assembly GCA_964017155.1. Taxonomy (NCBI): domain Eukaryota; kingdom Metazoa; phylum Annelida; class Polychaeta; order Sabellida; family Siboglinidae; genus Oasisia; species Oasisia sp. SBJ-2009. The sequence goes on from OZ024854.1 coordinate 52,934,786, forward strand.
TATACCATCACCATCGGAATCTTCTTCCATGTTATCTGGAATACCGTCGCCGTCATCGTCTTTGTCTTGGCTGTCCGGGATTCCGTCACCGTCATCGTCGTCATCTAAGTAATCTGGTATTCCGTCGCCATCCGTATCAACTTGCAAATGATCCGGAATACCGTCACCGTCAGCATCGTCATCTTCATCGTCTGGAATACCGTCATTATCATCGTCGTCATCTAGGTAATCCGGAATGCCATCACCATCTGTATCTTTCTCTTTGTCAATCTCTGCGTTATCCGGAATACCATCTCCATCATCGTCTTTATCCAAATCATCTGGAATACCGTCGCCATCGTCATCTTTATCTAGATGATCTGGGATACCGTCACCATCAGAATCTTCTTCCATGTCGTCAGGAATGCCGTCACCGTCGTCATCTTTATCCAAATGATCTGGAATACCGTCACCGTCGTCGTCTTTATCCAGATGATCTGGGATACCGTCACCGTCAGAATCTTCTTCCATGTCGTCAGGAATGCCGTCACCGTCGTCGTCTTTATCCAGATGATCCGGAATACCGTCACCGTCAGAATCTTCTGCATTGTCTGGAATACCGTCACCGTCATCGTCTTTGTCTTGGTTGTCCGGGATTCCGTCACCGTCATCGTCGTCATCTAAGTAATCTGGTATTCCGTCGCCATCCGTATCAACTTGCAAATGATCCGGAATACCGTCACCGTCAGCATCGTCATCTTCATCGTCTGGAATACCGTCATTATCATCATCGTCATCTAGGTAATCTGGAATGCCATCACCATCTGTATCTTTCTCTTTGTCAATCTCTGCGTTATCCGGAATACCATCTCCATCATCGTCTTTATCCAGGTGATCCGGAATACCGTCGCCATCGTCATCTTTATCCAGGTGATCCGGAATACCGTCGCCATCAGAATCTTGTTCTAAGTGATCTGGAATACCATCGCCGTCGTCGTCTTTGTCCTGGCTATCCGGGATACCGTCACCGTCATCGTCGTCGTCCAGGTAATCAGGAATTCCATCGCCATCGGTATCTTTTTCTTTGTCAATTTCTTGGTCGTCTGGGATTCCATCACCATCATCATCCTTATCCAGATGATCTGGAATACCGTCGCCATCAGAATCTTTCTCCAGTTCATCTGGAATACCATCGCCGTCGTCGTCTTTATCTAAATGATCCGGAATGCCGTCACCGTCATCGTCTTTATCCAGATGATCTGGGATGCCATCACCATCAGAATCTTCTTCCATATCGTCAGGAATACCGTCACCGTCATCGTCCTTATCGAGATGATCCGGAATACCGTCACCGTCAGAATCTTCTGCATCGTCTGGAACACCGTCGCCGTCATCATCTTTGTCTTGGCTGTCCGGGATTCCGTCACCGTCATCATCGTCGTCAAGGTAATCCGGGATACCATCGCCATCCGTATCTACTTGCAAATGATCTGGAATTCCATCACCGTCGGCATCGTCATCTTCGTCGTCTGGTATGCCATCATTATCGTCATCATCATCTAGGTAATCTGGAATTCCATCACCATCTGTATCTTTCTCTTTGTCAATTTCTTGGTCGTCTGGAATACCATCTCCATCGTCGTCTTTATCCAAATGATCCGGAATACCGTCGCCATCGTCGTCTTTATCCAGATGATCTGGAATACCGTCACCATCAGAATCTTCTTCCATATTGTCAGGAATACCGTCACCGTCGTCGTCCTTATCGAGATGATCCGGAATACCGTCACCGTCAGAATCTTCTGCATCGTCTGGAACACCGTCACCGTCATCGTCTTTGTCTTGGCTGTCCGGGATTCCGTCACCGTCATCATCGTCGTCAAGGTAATCCGGGATACCATCGCCGTCCGTATCTACTTGCAAATGATCTGGAATTCCATCACCGTCAGCATCGTCATCTTCGTCGTCTGGTATGCCATCATTATCGTCATCATCGTCTAGGTAATCTGGAATTCCATCACCATCTGTATCTTTCTCTTTGTCAATCTCTTGGTCGTCTGGTATACCATCTCCATCGTCGTCTTTATCCAAATGATCCGGAATACCGTCGCCATCAGAATCTCTCTCCAAATGATCTGGAACACCGTCGCCGTCATCGTCTTTGTCTTGGCTATCCGGTATTCCGTCACCGTCATCGTCATCGTCAAGGTAATCGGGAATTCCATCACCATCCGTATCAACTTGCATATGATCTGGAATTCCATCACCGTCAGCATCGTCATCTTCGTCGTCTGGGATGCCGTCATTATCGTCATCATCGTCTAGGTAATCTGGAATTCCATCACCATCTGTATCTTTCTCTCTGTCAATTTCTTGGTCGTCAGGTATACCATCTCCATCATCATCCTTATCCAGGTGATCTGGAATACCGTCACCATCACTATCTTTCTCCAAGTGATCGGGAATACCATCGCCGTCATCGTCTTTGTCTTGGCTGTCCGGGATTCCGTCACCGTCATCATCGTCGTCAAGGTAATCCGGGATACCATCGCCGTCCGTATCTACTTGCAAATGATCTGGAATTCCATCACCGTCGGCATCGTCATCTTCGTCGTCTGGGATGCCATCATTATCGTCATCATCATCTAGGTAATCTGGAATTCCATCACCATCTGTATCTTTCTCTTTGTCAATTTCTTGGTCGTCTGGTATACCATCTCCATCGTCATCTTTATCCAAATGATCCGGAATACCGTCGCCATCGTCATCATCATCTAGGTAATCTGGAATTCCATCGCCATCTGTATCAACTTGTAAGTAGTCCGGAATACCGTCACCGTCGTCATCGTCGTCTTCGTCGTCTGGTGTACCGTCGTTGTCGTCATCATCATCTAGGTAATCTGGGATTCCGTCGCCATCTGTGTCTTTCTCTTTGTCAATTTCTTGGTTATCGGGAATTCCGTCGCCATCGTCGTCCTTATCTAGATAGTCTGGGATGCCGTCTCCGTCTGTGTCTACGGCCTTGCCCTTCCGTACAGTCCTTGCGCTCGTGGCCTGTTGTTTCTGCTGCTGTTGTTGCTGCTTCGAAAGTTTTTGTTTCCCTGGCTCTGCAGCCTTTATGGCCATCAGCTTGCGTCCGCAAAATTCGCATGTTTCCTGTGGATAAAAACCGAAGGTTAGTATACAGTAATATTGATGTATAATAAACACTTTCCATATTCACTATCGCCTTTCACTGGTATATTAATTAATTACTGTTCTGAGATCACAAATTCAAATATATTTTGTTTTGCAAATTGAAGTTTGCGTAAAATTCAATAGGGCACAGTGGTTTAGCACGGTTAGGCATAAATTGCCTTCCAAACTGCGTTGGCCACCATATAAGAGTATGTCAACAATACCAGGATGTAAAGGACACCAGAACCAAGATCTACTGTCCCCAGCAGCAATGGCAGAGAACGTGACAAGGCAGCTCTGGTTAACTAGGCCACGTGCAAAATGTGTTAAGAATCTCCAGGTCAAGAAATGCCGCTGAAAGAGGGTAAATACATTAACTATAACAAGATATAACGTGATAACAATACTAAGAGACGAATAGATACAAGAACCGAAAGCAGCACTTAGAGAACGTGTCATCTGGATTGCATAAGTCAGAAGAAGACAGGACTACTTCACTTCCTTTCAAAACTGCCGTCTATTATACAATTCCAGTGCAAACAATGAAACAACACCCAATCAGGAATAGGCTTTTTCATAAACAAGAAATGAAAAGATAATATAGTGAATGTAAATATAGTGACGGCAAGAATTGAGAAACAAACTAGGCGACGCCTGGTAGAAGTGCAACGTCAAGAAAATACAAAATCATGAAAATCATTTTAAAGAAACACCACAGAGGAGATGGTCGTGGAAAAGTCCAATCGGAATCGGAATCGGAATCGGAATCGGAAGTGTTTATTGACCGAATAAAATATACATAAAGCAATGTTCATACAAATGACCTACAATTCAACTTATAAAATAATATTACATTAGTACCGCTGTGCAGTAAACTGCCAAGTAATTGCATAAGAAATAATAGAAATGTAATTATAAAATGTGATTATGAATTATTAATGTAGGTAAAATAACCAGGGGTCGAGGAGACTGTCACTAAGACCATTTTGGTCGCTCTCGTGGCAGCCACTCCATTAATTACATAACAATTAAATACAGTTGACTATTTTAAGCACTTCCAAATAAACACATAAGCGGATTAACGGTGAACGAAATTGACTACATCCTGACAAACAGACGAACACTAACAGTCATCAAAGGCCAACAGTGGACGTGACCGCTGCACAGTAATGAGACGAAGAACGTCAAGATTGAAAGGTGGGAACAAACAGGTGGGACTGGAGACACCAGTAACACACTCGCGGTGCGAATACAAATGAATGAGAAACAACCACTACCAACAACGTGGGTGAGGACCTTCTTAGATTTGAAAGACGCAGATAGATCACAAAACTAAACAAAGTCAGTTGATCGAAAGTTTGACTGTGGTAACATAGACATACATGGTTTGCCCTTCGAGAAACTCGTCTTAAAAGAGATGGTATACTATTAGAAAAGAACTTTACTTTCTTCTGGATAGGGAAAGAATGTGGGAGACGGAGAGAAGCTGGAATAGGATTTGCGATTGCCAGTAAGCTTGTTGAACAACTCTGCTACTAGGTGGTATATCACTCACACCAGTAGATGAATACCAATAGGAAACACTTGCTAGACTATGTTACCAATTATGACAATTCCAGATCAAGCAAAGGAAAACATTATTTGACTACTCCTTACCTAGTTTGGTCGTTTTCCAGCTTTTATGTTACATCTTTATATAATTGTTGCATACCAGATATTATGAGAAAGTATAAATTATTGCTATGGTTTCATGTGATTTCACATTTTCCTGCATGTGTCTTCACCGCCAGTGAAAACTACAAATCAAGTTTAAATGATAGATTAAAAATCACGAAATTGTGGTATGCAATACTATGTATGAATATAAATAAAAACCTTCCCCTTAAATATGTAACTCCAGTCACAGACACACTTTTTATTTTGTTTTATACAGCATTGTTACATAAATAAATCGTACAGAATGCAAAGTTTACACAGAACTATTCTAAACTGGAATATTCCTCCCACCGAGGGGGTACAGACCCCTAACCTGGAGTCACTCAGGACTACTTGTAGGCCTTCCACTCACAGGATCTCCCAGTCACCGAATTGATGTACTTACTTTATTTTATTATCAATATTTGTTTATTTAGTTGTGCTGCGCCTGTGTCAAAGTCCTCAACCTGATGACGCTAATTTATGTATTATTCATTTTATTTATTTATCTTATACCGGTATGTATACTTTTTAACTATTGTTAGGTCATGTTCAAGATATTAATATGCTGCCAGCAAGTTGTACTTTTATGATACCACAATGCCATAAATTCCTCGGACATTTGTAATGTTACTTGGTAATAAACAACCTGAATCCGAATTTATGTATAATATCCAAGGCTCCGTTCTGAGGCAAGTTTGCGTAGTGTCACATTTTGACCGCGCCGTTGTGCGCCGTTCCTGATCGCAACGTTCTGAAACAATTGCAGATGTCGCGTTGCGCCACGTGCTAGCAGCTGTCGCCTCGTTGTAGTCCCGCTGTGAAAGTCGGGTTATGCCTCGCTGCCGCCACGCTATAGCGTACGTCGCTGTCGCCACGTTGTGCCTCGTTGTAACTCGCTGCCGCCACGCTATAGCGTACGTCGCTGTCGCCACGTTGTGCCTCGTTGTTACTCGCTGCCGCCACGCCATAGCGTACGTCGCTGCCGCCACGTTGTGCCTCGTTGTTACTCGCTGCCGCCACGCCATAGCGTACGTCGCTGCCGCCACGTTGTGCCTCGTTGTTACTCGCTGCCGCCATGTTATAGCGTACGCCGCTGTCGCCACGTTGTGCCTCGTTGTTACTCGCTGCCGCCACGCTATAGCGTACGTCGCTGTCGCCACGTTGTGCCTCGTTGTAACTCGCTGCCGCCACGCTATAGCGTACGTCGCTGTCGCCACGTTGTGCCTCGTTGTAACTCGCTGCCGCCACGCCATAGCGTACGTCGCTGCCCCCACGTTGTGCCTCGTTGTTACTCGCTGCCGCCACGCCATAGCGTACGTCGCTGACGCCACGTTGTGCCTCGTTGTAACTCGCTGCCGCCACGCTATAGCGTACGTCGCTGTCGCCACGTTGTGCCTCGTTGTAACTCGCTGCCGCCACGCTATAGCGTACGTCGCTGTCGCCACGTTATGCCTCGTTGTAACTCGCTGCCGCCACGCTATAGCGTACGTCGCTGTCGCCACGTTGTGCCTCGTTGTTACTCGCTGCCGCCACGCAGTATAGCGTACCACAACGTATCGTAACGTACCACAACGTAGCAGAAACGCAGCACAACGTAGTACACGCGTTCTGTTCACGTTCTGTAAGGTTTTTGCTATGTTGTAGCCACGTTGTACTACGTTGTTGCCACGTTCTAATATGTTGGTACCAAGTTGTTGTCACGTTTGGAAAACGCCAGCGAATTTTGAACATGTCCAAAATAAAATGTCCAGTTCACGTTTTGTCACGTTTCAGCCACGTTATTCTACGTTTGCTCACGTTGTCACGTATCGCAACGTAGCTAAGCGTGACGGCCAAAACGTGACACTATGACTTGTTATTATTGTTATCGAAAAATGAATGGGAGTGGCGGATTGACCAATAGGTACTACGGGATTATAGGACGTGCCTAGGACCCATGGAAGCCCCAGGCATGTTTTGTAAACTGAATATTATATAAAGACGTGATTTGGCAGTGTTGTCGAATACGTTGAATTGAACTTTGAACTGAATTGACATTTATTTGGCATATAAAATGTCCCAATATGGCCTATGTTTTTTAACGTTTTGCTAACATCAGGGTCCTACTGAGGCGTTATTACATAATTTACTATAAATAAATGATCAGTATTTGTTGTAGGGGCACGGCGAGTGTCGTAGGGGCTACGTATGTAAAAGCATTACGCCGTCGCTTGTGTCATCACAAACGACCCTCTTCGGAATACCGTGTCTGTCGACGAACGATGTCTCGATTGAGTAGAGCCTCTCTACTTCGATGTCACTACGACTGTAGGAACAGCTAGTTCTTACTGTCTCACTCGAACACATCTACGGCTATGTTCTGAAGTGGTCGCGCAGGGAAAGGACGGCTCGTGGGCTCTGTCTGCGTCGCTCACTGGTTTTCTGGCACATCGAACAACCTCTGACCGGCGGCTCGATGTCCGCGGTAAACGGCATCTCCGGCACGATTCATCTCGGGTTGTTTGGTTTTCTCCATTCCGAAGTGTCCGATGTGTACCTGCTGTAGTATTTCCTCTCGCTGCTGGACTGTGGGGTAACAGGATCCACTCCCTATTGATGACGATGGTTGATGACTCGGTTGGGCTAGCCCCGATTGTAATTTGAAGTTCGTCTCGAACACTGCAGTATTCCTGGTCTTCCCGTATGGCAGCATCGACGATCATTGGACAAACCAGAGACGATCGTTCTTACCGAACGCAGGATATGCATGTCTTCATCAAGTCACATGTCCTGATCTTCTCCATTATGAGGTCACTGTGGGTCAGAATCTCATGTACCCGAACACCATGTTCCTTGTTATCCCTTGGAAGCTGAGGATCGTACGTCTTTCTGGAAGGTGTGGGCAAAGTGTCTGCCGATGGAATCTGTATCCCTGGCACGTAGGTTATCGTCACGTTGTACTTCTGGAGTCTAGGCAGTCTCTATTTGCGCGTAATTCTGCTCCGCGCTGGCCATACATCACGATGCATACGAAACTGGTCATCGCTCCTATTGCAAGGCTGCTCCAAGACATTTCTGTGAAACACCGCAATGTAGGCCGACGTCTTTCTGGGGGCTGAAGTAGGTGAAAACAGCACTTGGTTGCTTGCGTTCTCTTACTTGGTCAGGTCTTAGTGCAGCGGTGATGTCCGACAGGTCGTAAACCATTCCCTGGATAGTATGTGTCCCAAAGCACGTGACTTTGTTGGTCCGGGAGCCGCACTTATCCGGATTAAGCATCATCGTTGCAACAGGGGTCGCTGCGGCTGATTACACCAGTACCAGCTTTCACTACCCCTGGCACATCCCTTTGATAAACTCCTCTTTTAACGTCAGCCAACGAAGTCGCTCGCGAGTGTAGTCGGCCTATACTACGGCCATGTGATATAAACTGGGATGATATTTCAGCTACACGCTGCATCCTCGCAATCCCGGGGTCGTGATGCTACGGTGCTGCACTCCTGACTGATCGTCTCCGAAAACCTTGGGAGTGACATATAAAATTATAGCAACTGAATTCGCCAGTCGCCACTGCGTCAGCCGTGGGAGCAGCACACATACCCGCGCCCCAATTTGAAGACGAATACGCGACTGGTGGGAATCCCAATATAATGACACATTCACTCCATAAACAGTGCAGGTAACACGAGCGGCGCGTGGCTGAAATCGCCCAACATTATATTACAATGGTCGGAGGCCGACCACACTCCTAGTGGGCGATTTCATTGGCTGACGTTAAACGAGTTTATGAAAGGGATGTGACGGGGTAGAGAAGAGCTGGTACTGACGCAGTCAACTGCAGCAACTCGTGGCGCGCGAGGATCGTTACATGCAATGTAATTAGGATGCGAATGGGTCATTATATTGGGATTCCCAATCAGTCGTGTATCCGTCTTCAAATTTGCGCGGTTCTCACGGCTGACGCTGTAGCGACTGGCGATGTATATGTTTTAGTTCCGACTCAACTCACGTCCCGGTTTGCAGAGATGATCAGTATTGTAACGCAGCACAACAAACCGAGGGCACGGCATGGGGATGGGATTACGTATGATCTATCGTTCTGTGCAACATATGCAGCTTTGCTGTCCTCAACAGTTGGACAAGACCTTGTTGAGGTTACGAGGATCTCAGCAGATGCGTAAAGATCCATTCATGGGGTTCATCCATTCGGCTGGTTCATCATTGCCAACTTATTCTTCTTTGTCTAGCTCGGCTTTCAGTTGGTTCCGTAAAGCTAACGATACACGCCTGACTGCGTGTATCACGGGACACCTTCCGCATCGAGTAAGTCTGCGGAAATTGCCTAAGTCGTTGGAATAGCTCCGGGTACTTCTCAAGGATGTATCGTTTGATTCGGGTCGGCTTCGAGCGTGTGGTGCGACTCTCGGCAAAGTTGACAAATAGAAAGCACACTATGCTCAGCTCCAGTGTCCACCATGCATTTCATTGGGATGTTGTCACGCCCAACGTGGAGACTCAGTGCATATCGACGGACCTATCCGGTGTGGATCACCCAGGTGATTGTCTGAGCTCTAAGTCACAAACTTACAATTCCACGTGATCTCTGATAACCAAGTTAAAAGAGAACGTCGCGTCATGCCGACCATCATGCACTGAAGTAACTACAGACCAGGGGCCAATAAGAATGTACTTAAATCTAAGATCCAATGTAAAATCTCATCATCTTTGTAAACGCCGCTTACGCATACATACACTATGTTATAAAATAAAGTCACTTGCATTCCTCTAACGAAGAAAAGTCACAAAAGCAACTCGATCGCAGATCCCGACGGCAACTCAGGCTCTTCGGTTACCGTAACATCGTTAGCTTTACACAAAATAACGTTAGGCGGCGCGGTGGTGCGCGCGAATATTTATAAACTTTATTTACTGCATTCGCACCCGCGAAATAGTTTAATTAATCAAGTATTATAGTAATAACTTATTATTATCATTACCAAGATCTTCAGAAAATGCTAAGTTTTCTTATAATATAATTATAATATTTTATTTCATATAGCGCCAAATCCATAATTGTTTGTGGCGCTTCACAATTTGATGTTATTAAAATATATGCAATAAGAAGAATGCTTCCGACAGGTAATATTAAATAAATGCATGTGTTTGTATAATTAACTAACATTGTCTATTACCCAGGTAGTCATAAAAGAGGTATGGAAATTACGTGTTGTTCGATGATGTCACATTGTTTATTTTAAGAATATTTCTATAAACATCCCGCGTGTACTGCAAGCATATAATAAATAAACGATGTTTTTAACAATGATAATGAAACAATAACATATTATTATTTTTAAATGCTCCAAAACATTCTTTTTCTACTACCATATATTTCCCATATTATATTCATATTCTGCTTAAATTTCAGTGAATTATTTTCCCGATAATTAATAGTGTCTTGTCAAAAAATATTATTATTACATATCTGGTGGTAGAAATATAATTCATAAGTAGAAAAATATATAGCTTCAATATTTTCTTATGCATAATGTGTCTATGTGCTGAATGACAATTATTTATTTATTATTTATTACATTTACATTAATTTATCACTATTGTTGTTATGGAATTTGTATGGGTTCTTTTCAATACTGATAGGTCACTTAGTTAATTATATAGTCACACATATTTTCATTATTTATTTTGAAATATTATCTGTGGGTAGTATTCTTCTTATTGTATTTTTAATAGCAGCATGTTGTGAAGCGCCACAACCAATTATGGATGTGACGCTATATAAATAAAATATTATTATCTTATAATTAAACTTATACTTTCCTGCAAATCATAGTGATGATAATAATTAATTATTACTATATTATTTACCATTAATTAAACTATTTTGCACGTGCAAATGCAGTAAGTAAAGTTTATAAATATTCGCGCACACAAACGTGCCGTCTAATGGCATTTTGTGTAAGGCTAATTTATTTTAGCGATTTTACGGTACCGGGCAGCGGCAGACGAAATTACCGTCGACATCTGCCCGTTTGTTTTATGGATTTGATTTTCTTCGTTAGAGGAATGCAAGTGATTTTATATTATAACGTAGTGTATGCATATGTATAAGATAAGTGAGAAGTTTGGCGGCTGTTGGTGGTCCTTTTCATGGTTAGGTCAATCCAACCCGGTCGCCTGGCATTCGCGCTGTGTCTGTGACTGTCCCAACGAATCCACTGGACCACTGTTTCAGTTCTGGTCAATTCAATGTGTAACAAAAAGACAGCTTACTGATACGGTCTTTCACTGTACTGTTGCTAAACCTTATGAGGAACCGTGTGGCATATTGCTGTCGCGATTTCATTGTAAACCGACGTAAGGCACTTTTAGCGAACCGCTTGGCTCTGTTATGATAGCTGAACCAACAGTGATGTATTACTTTTCCAAAATGCTGGGTTATGATTGGTTGCAAGGACCAAGATGGGCCGGTTCATGGCGTCGGTGATTTAGCTAGATTTTCCCACTTTAAGAGGAAACCACTAATGTGAAAAATTGGATTGTAGATGCAAATGATTAGGTTGTGTAAACTCTTAGGTGCATAACACCAAACTGTTGCCTTTTTAAGTTTGTTAGGAAATAATTACTCGATCATACAAATAATTTGTTGATCTAAGGTATATTCTTGTATTTGCACAGAAATGTTTTAATAATGCAACCTTATCGTCATGGCAGCAACAAATGCCAAAAGATGTTTGAAATAAAATTATCATTTAAAATATACCGCGGCTCACCAAATCGTGGTCACATATATTTAAATGGCATTCTTACATTTTGGCAATGGTTGTTCTAACATTTCTGCCCCTTCAAGGTGTGCCGAATGCCAGTGCACCAGGAACAATGATAAATGTGTCTCTTTTATTGTCGACTCACCATATATTTCCAATGTCACCTTAAAATTTGTATTTGGCTGATCTTTCATCCAGTATAATAGTTTTGAAGATACAACTTAATTAAACAATTTGCAGTTTAACACTAAATATTATTCAGTATAACAACTGTAAAAACAAAGAACCAGGACTTTCTAGTTAGTACGTGCACACACATCATTCTCATGCAACATCAGTTAAAAATACAAACGGACACCTAAACTGGCCATAAATGTCAGCAAATGAAATTCATCAGGCAGTTAGTATAAATGACTTATTCATTCCGTTTCCATCTTTTCAAACAGAATATCAGAGACAATTAACACATTGTAAAAACAAACATATTTTATTCTCAAAATGGCAGCATCAAATATAAAGTTCAATGACTGTTCTTAACTAGAGGATGAAACTACATTTTATTTTTAGAATCAATATCGAGGATTCACTATATTTTTTAGTCGTCGGCAAGTAGTTTGTGGTAGAAGCAAACATTCACACCCTTTGGTGGCTAGTAATGTACAGAATAGCTTTGGTTTAAACGTAATGTAATGTATTATTTCACTGTAAACAACTGTAATCTATATGTAAACTCAGCACACAGTTCAATATCACGTCAACAGATACCATGCTTCACACAAGTGACACAACTAAAGGAATGCTCGCAGATAAAAACTTAAATTAACATCTAGTACAAACAATACCCTTTCCCTGCCCAACAGGCATGTTTCCATTGATAGATTCACAACTTAACAAAAACTGCTTATCTCTACAGAAACCCATCTTCAGTATCGCATAGTTAGAATTCCACGAACTCTTCTCAAGAAGAGCTGATTCTATGGCAGGTAGGCGGCGGGTGACAAACTATTCGTGATCAGACAGCAGACTATGATTGCAATGGCGATGCGAATGATGACTGGGGGGTCCCTTCCACTGGGGGTGCGCTCTACAATTCATCTTTCTTTTCCGTTTCCTGCAAACAGAGCATCGAGAACAAGTCCGTCAATACCAGTACTGCCATCTGCTGCACCCGACCCCTTCTCCCTATGACCTTGCCAACTCGTGTGTTGTATCATATATGTCTTGTCCTCAGTGTCCGCATCCTTGCAAATTCCAGCATGAGATCAACTTCACCCAGTGGGGATATGCAAATATATATTTCCCGACTGAATGAACGGCCAATTTTTTCTTTTATGAGTTAGTATTCTAGGGGACCACACATCATTCTACCAGTAAATCAGTGACCAAAATGAGCACACAACTTGCTCAAACAGGCACTGGGGAAACATGCATGAACATTGTTAGTCAGAATGATGCACACACATGCCAATATTTGGAATGCTTAATGAATTTTTGTGTTTGGATTTCAATTGTATACCACAATTCAACCTTTATAGCAACATTTGCTGGACAATACCTATCAATGGATGCATTCACAAATTGTAAAATTCCCATTCATTTACAGCTTGGCACATCAGTTTTCAGCTGATCAAACAGCAGTATTTTAAAACAGAATGGCCTTGCAAATATTGTTGGTATGACAGTTTAGCTGAGAACGAAGAATGGCTCTGGTGGCACACACGGATGGCAAGGTCAAAATGGAAGCAGCTGGTTGGGGGGTCAGTTCAAAAGCAATTAATATCACAACACACAGTAACTGTCGCCACAAACACAACAAACCTATCATGCATGCATTCCACCATATCTTCAGCAACCTAATCATTACTTGTATACTGTAATTTAGAACATTTTATTACCAATTACAGAAGAGTAACTGTGTATACATTGAAAGATACAAACCTTCTCCGGTGCCTCCTCCTCTGGTACTGCTGCGGCCTCAGCCTGATCTTTATCTTCTGATGGTTTCTCTGTATCATCGTCCTCCTCTTGCTCTGGCTCAGCTTCTGCTTCATCAGACGTTGCTTCAGTCTCGTCCTCATCTTCAGGCTCATCCTCAATCTACAGTTGAAACAATAACCTTTAAGGCTGTGCCAGGTGATGTGGCAGTAGCTACGTGAAAGTGAAGCCTCTTATCAATCTGTCTGACTTTCACAACATCACAACTTGACAAGACTATAACTAAGATTAAGACAAGATATTCATTAGCTTGAAAATGTTCATTAACCATTTTCTTATAATACAAGATAATTCACACTAAGCACAACCTGTTGCTATGTATTACAAGCAATGAACGGATAACAGTAGAAATGTATACATTATTTCTCTTCTTGTTGCTCATTACAAAAACTGTAAACATTTCCACTGGATAACAAGCAATATGTCTGAATGACTTACTGGTGGAAATGCATACACATTGTTAAGTTTACAAAGAGGAGCATGTGTTTCCAAAGGGACGAACCTTTTCATCGAGTGATATGTCCATACTGAGTCGCAGCATTCTCTCAATGCGACCAGCAAATGCCGCAGTGTCTTTAACAAGGAAGTTAGAGCGCAGTGTGGCTGTCTCAAACAACACCATGGCAAGATCTTTCGTTGTTTGTTCCTCCTTGCTTATCTCAACACGGCGTTTCAGTTCCTTCACAAGTGGGTGGCGTGGATTCAATTCGAGGATCTTTTTCTGTGTTCCATAGTACCTATGATACACATGTTACATGTCAAGTTACTCCAGTGTTATCTAGTTGGTATCAAGTCAAGAAAACCATACTAATTCTAATAGAATAGCCTGACAAACAGAATAGGGCCTGTAAGTCTCGCGCGAGATAAAACGAGGCTGGGGACAATTGGGGGCAGGAAGTCCATATTCTCCATGTTAACGTATAGGACTTCGTTTTGTTTTTGGTTGTAATAATCGAACGGTTCCAGTCTAACTATTTCAGTTACACTGTCCGAAGGATTATTACAAGCAGAAGCAGTGGAACACTTTGCCGGTGACAATGCTCACGGAAACCATGAATTTTAATCGATTGTTATGGTGGTTGCCATGGCATCGCCGGCTTGTACTTGTGTTCGACGATCTTGACTAATCATGAAAAGTGCCATTTTTCACGCAATACAACCTGTTTGGGGCACACGTATACATGTGTTATGATTATGTGCATTTAGACAACTTGTCATATATAAGTGCTTATCAAAACCACAACGTACAGCTATGTAAAATGCAAAACCCGTAAAAAAACCCACATACGGCTTAAATTTGTGGGGAGTGTATTATCTGCACTACATAAATCGCTGTCTATGGTAGTGTGGAAAACTCAATATTAAATCAGACATTTAAGATAAGAAAGGTATAACACAAGATATTTATGTCCTGATTTTCCTAATATTCATCAGTCGGAAGTTACAACTGTCATCCATCGAATATTATTCTAATGACCACTCCCCAAATCAGCTCCAATCGCACGGAGACTCGCCATGTATCGTAACCCACTTACGGGCGTAACCCACTTACGGGCCCTATATATGCCAGTAAAACAAGATAATTTTTTTTTGTTATAAAGTCATTGTTATCATATAGCAGATTACACACTCACTGGCTATTGGGGTCATTGGCCTTCTGGTAGGTCTGAGCTCGCATGATGCGTTCCATGTTTCCAGACCAGCCGTATGTGTTGGCCACCAGGGCACATGGCGAGGTGGTGAGTCGCTGCGACACTGTTGCCTTCTCAATCTGAACAGCAAATACAGATTTGTCAAATACATTCTTATTAGTGGAATCCAATTCTGAATTTTAAAAATGTGCCAAGAGGCTCTGAATCCTTTGAACTGTAGTGAGTTTGTAATTATGAATGAAATGTGTTTTGGTGTATCATTGTCAATATCATGTCAGATTTGACAAAAGCTACATTTTCTTGCATACATAACAAAGATGTTCAACAAGGTACATACAACAGTAGCTAATGAAAACAAATGACTAGACCTACCACATCCTTCAGGGCATCATCCTTCAGCCAGGTAATGAGTGGCTCGTATTCCTTAGTCAGTGCCTCCATGCGTTCCTTTGACTTCTCAGAGTCGTCAATCTTGAGTCCATCCTTGGCAACGTTCTGGAACTTTTTGCTGTCAAACTCTGGCAGAGACTGTATGCAGTACTCATCCACAGGCTCGACCAGGTACAGCACTTCATAGCCCTTCTTGAGCAAACGCTCAACAAAAGGTGATTTCTCAACCTCTGTGCGTGAAGATCCAGCCATGAAGTAGATTGCATCCTGCTTGTCTTTCATACGCTCCACATATTCAGCCAGTGATGTGTATTCCGTGTCAGAGTTGGAAGAGTAAAAGCGCAGCAGCTTGGCGAGACGAGTGCGGTTTGAGTGATCCTCAATTACACCCAGTTTGATGCTGCAATGGTCATACGAAACAGACTTCAGTGGTATTAGATAAAGTTCAGGCTATTGCCACTTACCCTGGACTAAAATACAAGATGTGAGGACATACTTAGCCTACTTAAAAGTACTTAATCTGCCAGATTTAAGATAACTAAGTACACTAAATAAATAACAAACATTTGTAATATTGTCAACCGGGCACTGTTGATGCTTGATAATTTTTTTTGAATCTGTTAAAGTCAAAACTGTGAGCAGGACCAGTATAATTTGTCACTGCTACATAGCAAATGGTACTAGAGTTCATTAGTAATAACTACCTATCCTGTATGGTTAATTGTTTCTCTATCTAATCACAATTGAATAATAAAAAGGAAAAAAATTATGTTGTAGCTGCCACTTGTAGCATTCCAGAACATTAGTATTTCATATGACTGATAGCAACACATTAATTAAAGTATTGTAGTTGACCAATAGAACAGGGTCACAAACAACGCTCACTTTGTACTGTACTCCTTCCAGAACTTCTCATAGTCGTCCTTGCTGATCTTCTTAAACATGTCGAGGGTCTTCCTCACTAGTTTTTTCTTGATTACCTTCAGTAGTTTGTGTTGCTGCAGCGTCTCACGGGAAACGTTCAGTGGCAAATCATCAGAGTCAACCTGTTAACAACAACATGGTCTTACAGCTCAATCCACAAGAAATTACTCAATTTCCAGCTTTTAATTCCACTGGCATAGGCACCAAACAACAGGTTAGTCTTTTTTTGAAAGACGGGTAATTTAGTTCACCCTACATTACCCAAGTTTCAACGGAGTGACCAGCACCAAGATTTCAAACACGGTTCCTCTGGCGGACCATCTAGAACTGTTGGTCACCTAATTTATCCCATTTTATCCAGAATACGATTCTAGTTGTAGTTTGCACTTGGCATGGCTTCCCCGCACATTTGGAATCCCATTGGCTGGTTAACACAGAATGACGTCAGTATATCGGGATCACTACGAAACCCATATTTTAACCAATCAATGCTGTTCTTTGGGTATTTTGAAGGATAACTCCGCTAATTTACTTCATACAGGTGATGACAAAAAGGCAGACAAGTGGATAGACGATATAAGATGGACAGTCATGGTATTTGATGCAACATTTGTCCGTGACATACTCTGAAGCCATCAAAGTGGGGTCAACCGACAACGGCATCCATTTTCGCCCACCTTGCACCACGCCGTATTTTTGGCACCAACAAGGTTAAGATTTTGGTTTAAAAAAAGAGCCACAAAATGATACTCGTTGACAGAAATTATTT
Organism: Oasisia sp. SBJ-2009; assembly: GCA_964017155.1. Classification (NCBI taxonomy): domain Eukaryota; kingdom Metazoa; phylum Annelida; class Polychaeta; order Sabellida; family Siboglinidae; genus Oasisia; species Oasisia sp. SBJ-2009. The sequence goes on from OZ024854.1 coordinate 52,952,134, forward strand.
CACAAATTTGCATCATTCCACTCAGCAGCGCCACATGTTGGGGATTCAATCGACTAACATGGGGGTATCAATTTTTTACATAATGAGATTACGAGTTTGTCGATGCAACTTGAGTTTATTTTATCTATTAGAAATAATAATAAAGTTACGTCCATTTTAAAGGAATGCCTGTCTTTTTGCTCATAATGCTGACAGATTGATTTGAGGAAATGATCAGGAACTGGCTGCAACTCGTCTGCACTAGCTTCAGGATAAAGTGGGTTATACAAATGTAACACAGAAATAAAACAAGTTAACCATTCTCATAAAATTATATAAAAATTATATTAATTCAATATAACACAAATTGGTACTTACAAGTCCACGAACAAAGTTCAGGTACTTGGGCATCATCTCCTCAAAATTATCAGTGATGAAGACACGACGCACATACATCTTGATGGAGTCAATCTTCTTGCCGTAGTTTTGAAACGTGTCAGAAGGTGCCGTCTTAGGCACAAACAACATTGACTTGAATGTCACCTCGCCCTCAGCAGTGAAGTGGATCCTGGTCATTGGGTCTTCTGTGTCCTTGCAGAAACTCTTGTAGAATGAATTGTATTCGTCATCAGTGATCTCTGCCGGCCTGCAAATGTCACCGGCTGCTGTATAAATTCTTTATATACACATTATATATATATTTCTATATATATATATATATATATATATTATATACCCTCATATACGTGCAATAAACCTATCTTCAGTGGCACTTATTCAAAATTGCCAATATTTGCTCAAAGCAGTGAATATTTTATATTACTTCTATCTTTCACTAGTTACATTTTATTATTCACATGCAGACACAGCCAGAAAGTGGACATGTAGCTTTTTTGGAGGTCTTGATGTGCTTAGAAACATTCAATCAAATACAAATGTCTTGTGTACTACCATCTATGCACCCTAAAAATAGATCTGGAACGGTTTCAGAGATATGGAAACTAACAGTGCATGGCCAAAGTACTAAAAATAGTTCCAACGAACAGGTTACAACTGATGAAATGTCACCTCAGTAAGACTAATCATGCCACCTCCACAGAGAGTCAGGAAGCTGGGAAGTATCATCACTGGCGACTAATTTCTAATTATTTATGGATCTTTTTATAATCAACAATAAGATGTGACTTCAATGACTCACTTTCTAGTCCACAGAGGTTTGTTGTCGTTGACAATCACCCAGTCCCAAGTGGTCTTGTCTACCTTCTTTGTCTTTGGTTTGTCTTCCTTCTCCTCCTCAACCTGCAACGTAATAAGTATAATCAAACATCCCCTCACATCGCTTAACCACAAAAATACACACTTCATCGCCAGCTCAGTCCCATGCACACATTCAATAAATCATTTGTCACAAAAAATGTGAAAGACATTTACTCTTTACCGGAGACAAAGTTTGACTACTTTACTGAAAATATTTTTGACAGCCCAATTTAAAATGCTACTAAAGTAACACATACCCAGTACATTAAAAACTCTCCTGTATTTATGCATGCTGCATATGTATGTACATAGGCAAACATGTTGGCATTAGCAAATATATGCACATTGCAACAAATGTGCTAGTCATTTTACAGAACAAGTGAAATAATGCCAACCTTTCCATCTTCGTCTTCATCGTCCTTCTTATCAGCTTCTTCCTCTTTCTCTTCCTCCTCAATCGGCTCCTCAACCTGTTCCGTCTAAAGTAACCAAACATCTACATCAGCAAAAACGATAAAAAGTCGTATATAGTTTGACACTGACAGTTGATCAAACTACCTGCCATGTTTCTACGGTGCAGGACGGTCAACTCAAAAAGGGGAAATTCTTACAAAACCCCCGACACTTTGAATAGTACTATTTTGATTGATGCAACCACTCAAAACACAGCATTACATTTGCTGCATTCTGAAAAACATCACACAGCTATGCGTTTTGGTGAGTACCTTACGTCAGTTTGCAACGAAAACGCGACATGCAATATGCCACACTGTTCCCCATACAGTTGTAACATTAGGGAAAGATAGTTTTGCATATTTGGTTAATAAGATAGCAGAAGTAGTTGTTACAGGAATTACGATAGGATAAGTAGTTTTTAAGATGCAACAGTTTATATTCAAATGATATGCTACACACGAGTTGCATGAATGCAAACTAATAAATAATTAGTGTTACATTTCAAATGTTTCAAAATAACATACTCCAACAACATTCCCCTTCTTTGACAGCATTTGGTAGAAACTCAATAAAAAATTATTAATCATTAATCCAGTTCGGACATACCGACATAATGACAATGTCAAAAATTAGAGCTAAAACACTACCGCTTCATCATGCTGCATAGTAATACTTGTTTATAACAAAATAAACAGCTCAAACATTTGCATTTAACCATTTCGGTGCTACAGCCCTCAGCTGCATACCTTGCTGTCCCACAAGAAGATGTCAAAGTTGATGAACTGGCTGTATTTCTTCACCAAGTCACGAACAGTGTTCTGTTCAAGGAAATCATGGGCCTCCTCCTTCAAGTATAGACTACAAACACAAACACTATACACTGTTAATCTGACCCAAACAAAATATAACAGACCTGTGTACAAACACTTGTTCATAAAAAATTCACATATAACTTGTAAGATGATATCTTAAAAATTAGATATGTATCATCATATGGAAATGTTGTCTATTCAATCTGTTGTCCTTCCTTTTACGTACCTGACTGTTGTTCCTCGGAGCAGGGTGTTACCACGGGGGTCCTTGACAACAGAGAATGATTTCGCATCTGATTCCCAGATGTACTGTTCGTCATCATTATGTTTTGATGTAACAACGACCCGGTCAGCCACTGCAAACAATGCATTATCGACATATAAATATCTGCTAATTAAACTGTGTCCCCATAACAATGTCTATGTTGGATTCATTCAAGCGCCCATTCTACAACCTCGCATATTTCTACACCATCCTATGTTTCCAGCAGCCAACCACCAGAGCTAATAATACACCACTTGTATGGTGCTACTGAGCAGTGCATACACCTAGATCAGGTAGCAATAAAAAGTATCACAAGACCCGATTACAATTACATGCACACTAAGAGAGAACCGTATTTATCACAGCACACTCTACCCTTTCTACTGAAGCAGTGCAAAAAACTAGAAGGTACCAATGTGTTAGGCAGCTCTAGCTACAAGTTTTCAGCATGCCTGCAATATATAGTTACAAACAGCCACAATGCTGGAGGGAACAGCTTAGACCATAATTTTTTTTTATTTATTAATTTTTTGCCTCCTAGCTAGCTATAGTATATCACACAGCTACTTGACTCATATGATTATTAACCTGATGAATGTAGTTATCCTTCTATATCCATAAACTTTACATAGTTGTTGCTGTATGAAAGCTTACGTCAGATATATGTATATATATATATACACCAAAAGTTCAAAACCATCCCTGTAGGTACACATTATGCCCAATAACAAGTGTCCAATTTATGAGCCAGCTCTCACATGCTTGGGATATACAGGCAGCAGTGCAGGAGTTATTTATGGCAACAAGACATGGCTCATCTGAGCTGCACACAAGACTGCACCTGGCTCTCAGGGCAGCTGACAGTAGCATCTGTATAGCTCTACCCAGATATACCACAGCTATGCTCATACCTACATTAGGCATGTACAGTGCAGCATCAAGTAATAGAATGCAAATGTGATCACTCATCATACTCTTCCACGTGAACATTAACAAATCACAGCAGCCCAAAATGATCCAGCACGACACATCAATTAAAGCATACAACTTTGCATCTGTTGCATCAATAACAGCGCAATATGATGCGATATACTAGGATTGATGCAGTTTTCTTCTGCCATAATTTATGCCACAGACAAAATAATGGCCAGCTTAGTATCTAGATTTACGCATTTGCGTTCTTATTATGGCATTGTAAATTGCTGTGAACATTATGACATTCAAAAAGTCATGTGATTACCAACTTTAAAAAGGGCCTATTTATACATTTCACAGCTATAACAGCTGTTGTCACCTTCTTGGTGAAAATGTAAGTGAAAATAAAAGTGACTAAACATACATTTGAATTTATTGAGGCATGTATTGCCAAATGTCACACATAATATGTTATCAAACCACAAATTTGTCAATGTAACTTGATTTTATCTGCTTTCTAAAGGTATATGACATTAAAATATTTATTAAAGGCAAAACAAAGTGAACTGTTTCGTGGCATACACCTAATAGAGTTAATATAAAGTAACAATTTCCACATATACTCATTGTTTTAACACCAGCGGTTTACCATAAAAATATTTTTGAACACCCTGTCATCCAAATACTATCAGCAACCCCATTTTAGACGAAGAATGACGTCACGAAGCTTCAGCGCTCTCCACAGATTCCTTGCATATAAGTTATTCATAAATCCGTCTAGAGGCGCTGTGCGCAGTTTAGGCCCGCGGCCGCACCTCGAAAAAACATCAAAATGATCACCTACGATGACCAAACTTCGCCGGGCGTATCTACTACACCTGAACTACGCGTATGCACTTGTCACGTAATCACAAAATAATAATTAATGCCTGAAATCGATCAACATGTGTAAGTAAATACGGTCTGATCCCACGGCTAAACAGCAGCAAGGTGGTGGCGCCACCTGACGGAGTTCACTGTTGCAGTAGTGACTCGGCGAGGCGTTATTTACTTACACATTTTGATCGATTTCAGGCATTAATTATTTTTTTGGATCATATTACAAGTGCGTACGCGTAGTACAGTAGATATAAGTACCCGCAATTTGTGAATCCAATGTTCAGTACTACCGGTTGTTTCAACGGGAAAGAAAAAAAGATAGCTCAACATTTCTCACGGAACTATTACTGCAACCGTATGCCGAACAGTAAGGCATAATTACTACTAAGTTTACCATAGATTTGACCACAGATTTAGATACACGTCTAAGCAGCTGCTACATGTTACGTCAACTGAACGAAGACTCGAAGTTGTTGACCCTTAACGACGTCGCAGGAACCTGACCGGCTTCAGCAGAAACCTAGAATGCTGCGCGCTGATTGGCCAAGCCAAGTTAACCCATCAACGATGGCGGCGTCTAGGCCATAGTGGATTTCGGTAGAATTTTAGACTTTAAGGTCACATTCTGAGTAAACCGCTGGCGTTAAAAAATTGAGTATATGTGGAAATTGTTACTTTATATTAACTCTATTAGGTGTATGCCACGTAACAGTTCACTTTTTTTTGCCTTTAAGAAATAATAAAAGTTATGGCCATTTTAAAGTACAGATTTTGTGGAAATGGTCAGGAATTGACAGCAACGTGTCTGCTTTAGGTTCAGGGTTAATAATATCAAGTACTTGCATTTTGGAGCGGTTTTTTCCTTATACACTGTAAAAATAATTTTACGAAGACTAGTAAATATATATCTTCCTACACCCGGATCATATATAAACAAAGGTAAATTGGAAAACATCAGTACTCAGTCTTTAAAAAGCCAGCAAATGTCTCGATATAATTGTCGATATACTGTGTATACCGTATAGACAATTAGATATATAACATAAATATTGATACAACTTACCCAAGAATGTTGAGTAGAAGCCAACACCAAACTGTCCGATCAGATCACCCATGTCTTGACTTGTCGACTCGCTTGCTTTTGATAAGAAGTCACTTGTTCCAGACTTTGCAATTGTTCCTAGATGCTTGACAAGATCGTCTTTGGTCATGCCAATGCCAGTGTCCGTTACATGAAGTACATGGTTATCCTTGTCTGCCTAAGGAACAGTAAAGACACATCTTATGGCATTTTGTTCCATCAAAAGAAACAAGTGAACACCAAATGACCCAAAACAATAGGAAATCAGGATTTGTTATGTTATACTAAGTATGTTTTTTGTATAGACAAAACTAGGTGACAATGTTGGTTTCAAGTTATACAAAACAATCAAAAGGCTAGCACGTCTTAGAATTTTTATATCATCAATAAGTTGACATAAAAGACATTTTCTGGTATTTAAAAAAAAAAAATCATATGAAATATTTTTTATAAAACAACTCTGAATACTTACATAAACCAAACTGAATTGGCACAGCAACCCAAACCCATTGCTCCTCATTGTTAGTTTGATATCATATTAATATCATGCTACTTTTATCAGTAATCACTGAAGCCATGGTGGGTCTCTCACAAAATAATCAGACTACCGTAATTTTGAAGAACTGAAACTGCCACATGATTACAAGTTTTAGGCATTCTTTCCTATATACGCAAGCTAGCAAAATATTCAATTAACTGTACCATCATACGAACATATGTCTGTCCACCGTTATACACACTGTGAAACCAATGAATATGCTTACTTTGATTTTGATGGATAATTCCTCTGTAGCTGACAAAGCATTTTTGTCTGTTAATGACAAAAATCGGATCTTGTCAAGGGCATCTGATGCATTTGAGATCAATTCCCTGAGGAAAATCTGCAACATGATACAGTAAAAATGAACATGTGTTTGTTTGTATGACATGATTGACTACCTCATAACATCACTGTCTAAACCATGTATGTAAATGGAAACCTTATTTAGTTCCCTTTTTGTTGGAAATAGGTAAACACTGTTTTCTCTGATAAAGAAAACTATATCATATGATTACACCACCACTTACCAATGCACCTTTGTAAAATAACTGTGGCAACTTATCAGTTTAAACACAACTAAAATGATTCATAAAAATAAACATCTACACAGATCTATTTCCCTGCAAGAATTTACAGTGCTAGCACAGTATGACTACGAACACTTTATTTTTGGTAGACCAGCTGTTGAAACACAGCAGCACTGTTTGCTGTGCTCAGCGTGAATGTACATGTACGTCAGCAGCCTGAGGTCATGTGGGGCACTAGGTCTAGGCTTAGTAGATCAGTGACTTTTGGCACAATGCTAAACCAAGCATCAAGGACAAACTACATAGTTGCAGCAACATCAGTGCCTGAAAGCACATTTGTTAGCATGCAACAGCGGATACTTATGCAGGTGCTTCTCCAATTGCAAAAAAATATTCCTCATGCGTTGTATCCAGAACATTGTGGAACCTGATGCATGATTACCAGTGAAACAAATTGAGCACAAAAAGTATCAAGTGGATACTACTATAATGACCGTTAGGAGTGAACACTGTGTCATCATTACAGCTGAGGAATTACGTAGAACAAAACATTAATGATAACTACTAACCTCCTTGTTTCTGTATAGAGAGTTGATGATGAGTTTCATCATACGATCTACTTCAGTTTGGAATGCATGTTTTTCAGCCTTCTCACGCAGCTCTTTCATTTGAGCGACATTTAGGCCATCTATTTTTATTGCTTCCTCCTCCCTGCAATAGGCAATAACAAGGCAATTAGGATTCATTCAAATATACAATGCACATATCAAACACAAACGGGTAACACTATTAAACACAATTAATTGCAAAACTTAACAGATTAATTACCATGTAAACTTGTATTTTTTCACTAACGCACCTTTGTACAGCTTCATCATCTGTCCGTGAAGCCTCTCTACTTTTCCCGATGTCTTCATCTACGGTTGGTTTATCATCTTTTGTTGCATCATCAGCCGTCACAAATGCTAAAAAAGAAAACATGTTGATTCATGTTAACACTAAAGTGCCAAAATAGCATAACAACTTAATAAAACCACAACTGAAACAGTGGTCCAGTGGAGTCGTGAGGACAGTGTATGTGCGGATGCCAGATGACCCGGTTGGAGTGACTCAACCATGAAAACGACCACCAACAGCTGCCAAACTTCTTCCCACCTATCTTACATACATATACTACGTTACAAAAAATCATGCAGATTTTAAAGAAATATAAAATGTACGACATTTAGGTATGTGTAGATTCTCAATTAAGACAGCCAAACAAGTCATATTACTCTGATAATACACAATGATATGCATATATATCCAATAAACAACATTTCATTTAACCATCCATATTTAGCTTGCAATCAATGTCTGAAAACCCTCTCGTATATTACAAGCAATTTATTAAAAAAGTTGTATCAATGGGTTCCCATCCTTCTTGAGAAGGAAGCATGGAAGGATATTGAGAGTTACTGGTTAAATTGTCTTTGAACTGGTTTATGCTTGGTAAACATTTGATAACAATATAATAACGTATCCTCTTTGCACATGTATAGATTCATAATTAAGGCAGCTAAACCTACCATATTTCTTAGTTTTGCACATATTTATGTTTTGGTACCAAATATGTACAATCTGGGTCTAAGGTGTGTGTATTTTGCTCACAATCAAGGTCTGAAAACCCTCCCACATGTGATATTTTGAATAAATCATGATGTTTATCAACTTGCTGCACATTAACCATACACCATATATATATTCTAATTGTAGTTATTTAATCTTTATATTATAGACAACAATTTATAAAACTGGCTTCGTTTCGTCGGTAAGTTTTTCACGTTTATACTGACACTTCTGTGACCCAAATGTCAATTTATGTCGACAAATTACTGTATTTAAAGCCGCACCCCAACTTTTGCGTTTTCGTCCTCATTTCGGCTACACACTACTGTAATAGTAGCCACGGCTAGTAATACAGGATTTACGGTAGTGAAATGTGAATAAAATTATTTATTTTTAACAACCTGTCGAAAAACGTCTAAGTCCCAAATTTCAACCTGCTGTAACATGAAAACTATTTAAGCTAGAACACTCAAATTTTTGATTCTTACAAATCTTAACAAAGGCTCTCACCATACTGACCTATTCAAAAATCTAATCTCGGAATGTCCCTAATATCAAATGTGAATTGTTTTTTGTGTGAGTTAGTCTGTATAACTGTTTTCTGTCCACGATCTTAGCCTAGGTCAGACTTTGCTTAGCCTCGGTTAAACCAAGGTTCGTGGCTCATTTGGTGACACTACCATGACATCCTTCTCCCTACCTCATCTACGGCTACATATTAGTTCATGTAGTTTGATTGACTTTGTAGGCGTTTTTGGGGTGAAAATTCACCAAATTAGCAGCGCGACATTTCTCCGGCCGGGTGCGAGGGTTGCAACGGTAACGAGCGCGGCCGCAATCGGCCACCTTGAATCAACGTATTTTTATGTCGGAAAAAATCATAAATATCATAGTTCTCAACGGATTTGTTTCATTTCGCTACTAATATATGAATGTACATTTGTCTAAATGATGAAGTACATTCGTCCACACGATCATTTTCTGGCAGCAGGATGAAATGGGTGTTTATTTTTTTAGTTCAATTTCAAATACAAATATCCGCATGATTTTAATTTGTTCTACATATATTATAATTTTATTATAATAAAGCAACCTTTTAGCGTTAAAATGATGCATCATTCATATTATTATGACCAATATTAGCGAAGTTATGATTTTTATTGGAATAGTATGCCACAGATGATTTTTCTTGGTCACCTGCAGGGTTAAGGTCGTTCTGTTTCTGTGAAGGGTCGGGTTACGGAAATGTTGACGGTTTTCAGTAGGGGATTGAAACCACTGGCCCAGTAGAATTTTTTAATCCGGTGGCCCGACAGCTTTAAAACACGCATTGTGCCAGTACCAATGTTGAGCCCTGTTCTGTTGATAAAATGACGTAGTCCGTAGACTTTCGATGGCTATAGGGTCTAAATTGTTTTTTTGGTAATCTGCCGACATTAAAAATATGAATGTTGTTGGAAATTGTTACTTTTTATCAACTCTATTAGGCCCATATCACCTAAGTGAATTGCCTATTAGCCCTCTAAATACGTGAAATAGCTACCATTATAGGCACTTGTGTAGAATTTGGATCTACCTCAATCTTGCCATTATAACTGTATCTTTACCGGCATTTGGTTAATTCAATGATTTAACATCATCTTGCAGATATTTATGTTTTATAAACATCTTAGCAAGCAAATTTTTGAGGTCTAAAAAACAGTGCAGTGCAGTCAGCACAAACTGTTTATCGCTCATTCCAAGTGCACGCACAGCGAGACATGGCCATGGGGACATGCACCCGCTTGCGACTGGCACAAATCGGAGTGCTATTTGGATCTCACAATGCAATATTTGTGAAACATTAATATACCTGGGAATGCCGAGTATTCATGGTTAGGATTAGAGTTTGTGTGAGGTATCCAATATATAAATAGTTATAATGTCAAAATTTAGGTGGGTCCGAATTCTACATAAGTGCCCCATTATACTTCGGATACTTCTTTATAGTGACTAATATCAGAACATTTGTTTACAACATTTTCTAAAGAATAAATTTGTCCGACCACCCCAAATATATGGAATCTTAGCATTAGCCTGATGATGGTTTAGCCTTAGGTCGATGGTATAAACTACCTGAAATTTTGATGGTTTCTTTAGCTGCATGTTGTGTTAATTTCAACGACAATGAGACGGAAACACATCCGACGTATATGTTCGTATGAAACAAGTTTTGCATGCCAGGCTAGGAAGCGCCATATTTGGTTCTCCCAAGTACGGACTGGCACAGTAACGCCCAGCAAAACGAGTGCATAAAATCGCAAGGCACGTCCAGTCTATTTCGAGATGCGAGCGGCGCTATCGCATCGGCTATGGTGACATTTTGTTGCATTTTTCCATATATAATTTCGTACAAATTGCACCACTTGTAAACCTACCTGCTAACAGCAACAACACAACAAATCCCAGGAATATATGTCGTCGCGCCATAAGGGCTGGGACGTCGAAACGTTTCGTCAGTGACCAAGTTAACTTCCTCACCACCAACACCTAAGCGAAGAAAGTACCAGAGTAAGTTATAACGACACGGGCTAGAAGGGATTCCCCGCATGTGTCCTTTTTAACCAATCAGAACGCCACACGAAAAGCACGTTGACCAATTAAATTTACCCAAGTAAGAGCCTGTTTTTCCCAGCGTGGCCCGCGTTGGTTGGCTGCCTAGCGTAGTAAGTTGGCCGCGTAATTAGGTTAATAATGCACATTCCCGGGCACATAAAACTAGGTCGATAGGCACACATCCGGTCAGCGAAGACCATTTCCGCTTTTCGATAATAATTATGTTGTTATTTTCGGCGATGACTCACACGCAATTTCCCGCTGTCAAGCACGAGTTAGTGCTCAATTCTCAAGCTGAGTATGCAAAACGTAAGCGAAGAATCGAGGAAACCAGCCAAATTCGGTAAGCTAAGGCCTATCTCTATGCGTTCTTTGTGTTACTAACATTTGCGACAAGACGACCAAACAACTTGTTGATTCGGCCCGCCTGGTTGCCTCGGCCAAGCAGTGGCAATGCCAGTGGCAGTGACTGTGAGATTGGCTCGGTGACTGTGCATGTGCGCGCGCGTGTGTAGTGTGCGTTGTGTTGACAAGTGGAAATGCGGTCACTGTCATCGAGTCATTTACTCTTAGCTATTTGCTAGTGTCTTAAGCTATTTGTTGATATTGTAGTCAATGTAGACATAGTCATAGCCTATTACTAGTATTATTACTAGTAGAAGTAGTATAGCCTACCCCGGCCCTAGACCTAGTACTAGGTTAGTAGGTATAGCCGTGGGCATGGCATATACTGTGTCAATGTAGTATTATTCCATTCATTGACCATTTGCATTTTCTCTTTTTAACCAAAACAAGAAGTTAACAGATGATTGTTATTACACAAGTAATTTTCCTAATATTTTATACCTTTTATTATTAAGTAATTTTAGTGTGTCTTAGCTCTTAATATGCTCTGAAGTGTCACACAAATAAGGGGTATTTTTATGCACTGACTAGGAAGTTGTACAGCTTATGAATGAATGAGTCATCAATATTTTATGTGTTGAATGCAATGTGAAAATGACTTGTAAAACCCAGCTACATGTGACGTGATGGGGGTGAAACTGTATGATACATATGTAGTGATCATGGTAATTACTAGCATAACTGCATTTAATAAGTGGGCATGTGAAATCAATATAATACCCAAAAGGCCAACAAGCAATTTATAATCCTGTATACACTAATTGGCAAATACCTTTGCACAACATGTCAACTTTGAAAACCTTTATTGATTTTGTTGTACATGATTATCATGGTGTTGTCTACTTTGGTTTGCAGTAGGTTTTGCTCTTATGGGTTCTCTATTTTTGGTTAGGTTTAACCAGTTCACTAATATATTGTGTTGACCTTGTGTTGGTGTCTTGTTAATAATAAGTAAATGATAAAATATACCTCTGAAGAAACTTTTTTCTTTGTTTTCCATATTTCAGCTGTCTCTGACAGCCTTCTTCAGTGGGCTGACTTTCATGGTCGTGTCACATGACTTACATCATGCAGGGATAGAACTTCAACATTTATTTTACTAGACAGCGGGACTAGTAAAGTCAAATATTTACTATTGCAATTTGATTTAAAACTAAAAATACAGTATACGTTGCAACCCTGGTAAATTAACAATGCACTTTTCATAAAGGTAACATATAAATAATATAGAAATATCAAAGTAATTAACGAAAAAGTAAAGATATGATCTGTATTAAAAAAAACTATGTGATTGAAAAAGAACGTCAGTTGCACTCATCGCCCTGTAGTACCACCCTACCATTATGAATTTTCCATAATCATTCTGGAAATTTACCTCATATTACAGTGTCATGCAAACTTCTCTACTGGACTGTAGAATGGAAATTAAAATATTACACCAGAAAATTATAGACATCAAAGAACTGTTAATCTCACAAATAATGCCCAGACAAGTTCATAGCTGGTGTCCACTGGCCATGCCTAAAAAAATTCCTCTAGCCTGTGGATGGGTTAGGGTTAGGGCATAGTTAGGGTCACTTAGGGTGTGAACTGTGACTACAAACACTTGATTGACTACTGTAAGGTGGGGTGGATGACAGACTGACCTTTACTAGACAACTGGACTAGTTAGAATGAGCTGTGCTATATTACATTGACAACCAGGGCTTTATGCAGGACCAAATTGTTGCCAGTCACACATGTTTTGGTGGACTGTTAAGGCAGTTTTACTAACTTTAAATGTGTCTAATGACGTAAAAACACACATGTGACACCATTTACACTCACCTTTGAGGCATAACTGATAATAACTATGGTTTTGGAAGACCTTTTTTGTGCCTTAATTTTTTTACCCGTCCACAACGGTTTTTACCCATCTAAATGTCTACCCACAATAGGTCTCTGCATAAAGCTATGTTGACAACAACATTTTGCTGCTCTTCCTCCTGTTTTATGTTTATATCTATAAAACTATTTGCCAAAACTATCAAAAAAACATCCAAAACCAGGGGTAGAACTTCAGCATTTATTTTACTAGACAGCGGGACTAGTAAAGTCAAAAGTTTACTAGTCCGCCAAAAGGTTTACTAGTCCGCAAAAATTAAACAAAAAAACATCCAAATTTAAGTCGTTCCAATTTGTTTTTAAACTAAAAAAATAGTACATATTGCAACCCCAGTTAAATAACAATGCATTTTTCATAAAGATACCAAAGAAATAATACAGAAATAACAAAAGTAATTAATTAAAAAGTGAAGATATGATATGTAAATATTAAAAACCACGCAATTGAAAAAGAATGCTGATTGTACTCATTGACCGGCAGTATCACCCTACCATTATTAATTTTCTATATCATATATTTATAATCATTTTAGAAATTTAGCTCACATTACAGTGTTATGGAAAAAATGCTCTACTGGACTGTGATACTGGAAAATAAAAATATCACACGAGAAAATTATAGACATCAAAGAACAGTTAATCTTACAAATAGTGCCCAGACAAGTTCATAGCTGGTGGCTATATCATCATTTATCAGAAAAGGAAGCTGCTGTAGCCAGTTGCTCACTGACAAAAATTTATCAACGTTTTAATGACTTGGGATTTAGTTACTACCGGGTACATCCCCCAGCCTGTGGATGTGTTGGGGTTAGGGTCACTGTGACTACAAAGACTTGATTGATTGATGTAGGGTGGGTTGGATGACACATTGACCTTTACTAGACAACCGGACTACTGGTAGTTATTAGGCAGGTTTACTAGTCCCCCCCTTATCTTTACTAGTGTAGGGACTAGCGGACTAGTGGGTAGTTCTACCCCTGAAAACATACAATGGCAAATCACTGGCTGAAATACTGCCTTCCGCCATTTTAGCCACCACAGGTATGGATAATCCATCTTCAAAAAGCAAGAAAATCAGTCAGTGAGTGATACTAAACTATAATAATTATAATAAACTATAGTAATATTCTGCAAATACATTATGTTCTCACAGCGCCTGTGAATTGAATGGATTTATCTAGATTTATGGCACTATATAAATGTTCTCATTATAAGTATCTTTAAAATTGTGTGACTGGTGTGTACTTGTTAAAGATATATTGTCACCTGTAAATGACAATCCAAAAATAATATTTTGGACCACACTGTCAATTATGCAGTGAAGTATCATACACTTTTTGATATTTAGTATTACTGTATGGTGTTTATATTCTGTATAAATAGTAATATAATTATGTACACCATATGGTCAAAACCAGCAGCAGATCTTAAATTATGTATAAATATGTTAAAACAATGTGGCAATGTTAAAAAAGACTGACCACATTGGTCAGTGATGTGTGATATTTCTATGACTGGTTCAAACATTTAATAGATCTATGATGGAATCAATGATTCCAGGGCATACCAAATTCACACAGTTGGTATTTGTTGCCTTCTCTTAACATGGAAAAAGTTATGCAATGCTACAAAATAAGTGTATTATGTATGTAGCTAGCTATCAAGATACGTTAACCTAGAAAAACAACGTTTACTGATTACATGTAGTGTCCACAAGAATGTGTTAGTTGTAGATTCTTCCTGAAGCTGCTGACAGTGCTGAGTCATTGGATGACTGGTATAAATGAGTATAGTCGTGTGATATTGCAGCAACAGCAAATACCAGCACTAGTTGATAGATTAATTTGAGGGTAAGACAACAATGTTTTATTTGGAACTATATCATTTATTGCAGCTGTACACCACCTACAGAAGTGTAAGGTCATACTTCCAACTTCCTTCCAGACATTTGTAAGCGGAGGAGATCGATCTATTGTTTCAGTTTGTCTAATTTCAAGATGACTAGGAGGAGATCGATTTAATGTGGAAGGATGTGAGTACTGGTGTTAACAAGCACATAAGCCAGTCTGTGTTTCTGGAAGTTTCTGGATACAGTGTCAACATGTTCTCATATCTGAACCTATATGCACTGTGCTCTGTGTCTGTTTAGAAAGCGCCATGTGATACTCTGTGTGCCCGCAGCAGTGGTTGCTAATGTATATCTAGCATTCAGCATTCACAGCAGGTTGACTTTGTGTTTAGTTTCAGTCTTTCATCGGTAGACGCAAGTGATATTGTTTGTTGCCCTGCTGCCATGCAACGCTGAACACAGGCGCAGTTAGTGGTTGTGAGGAGCTCGTCACAAGTTAGCCACTTCAATTAGAGCCACCGTGCACGGTCCACTGCCACTTATTAGTAATGTCCGCTGGAAGGCTACTGCACCAAGCGAACTTGACTTGAAACAGAAACATGGGGTGTGCAAGGTGGGTGCAGAGTGGGTTGCTAAAGTCTTAGAATCTTAAGTGTGCCGTAATAACTAAATCAGTTATACAATTGGCTAAGTTTCTATAGGTTATGCTGTTCAAACAGTCAGATAAATTACACTTGCTACTAAACTGTGACAGATTAGAATTCATAGTTACCTATGAATTAACAACATATTAACGTATGTGATTGCTGTTGAGCTGGTAACAATAGGCGTATGCATTTACCTGTGAATGAAGCCAATGAAGAAAGAAATAGTTTTATGGTTTTGCAACTAACAAAGAAATGGTTCCCAGTGTGGTAGTATATGTTGTAACAATCAAGTGCTGTATATATGCAAAACTTGCATGTCTCATTGCAAGAAAGCAGAATATCATATCTCTGAGTATTACCTTCTTGCAATTGCAATTACGGTTGTTGAATGGATGGAGGGGGCTGGGGGGGGGGGCATATGACCCCCTAGGCTATTTGAAATTGCCTATATGTATGCTTGGCCCTTAGAAAGTTTGAGTGTTGAGTCTGTAGGAAGTGTAATAGAGGGTTAGACATGTTTCCATCATGAAACTATTAATATGATAAGCTCTGAGTACTACAAGGTTAGTCATGTATGTGCTGTGAACGTAAAACTACCAATTTGTATATGTACAGTATTAAATAAATGCCCTTTGTATGTCTCTGCTGTGGCATGGTGTCTCTTACGAGCTGTATGGTAGTGACCTAGTTTGACCTATAGTTATTGATGTCCTTGCTAACCCCAAAGGCTTCCTACCAAGCATTTTAGAGCAGGGTTGATTTTACCATGTACTGTCAGTGTCAACTGTGAAGGTACCATGTAAATACAAAGGCTATTGTAAACTTGTGATTAGTGGACAGTACACTAATTGGCCAGCCAGAGAGTTCCTATGTCAATACCCATTACCCAGCATGGTTATATGTAAAGCTACTGTAAACATTCAGTTGCTGAAGTTTATAGGCATACCCAGGGGCTGGGGTGGTTGGGTGGGGATACATTATGTGTATTTTATTTATGATCAATTAAATTGCAAGAACTAGAATTTTTCTGTCCCATCCAAATAACTGTTCTGAGGTGCTTTACAGTGGTACAGTTATCAACATCACACATAAAATAATAAAAACATTAATGCTAAGACATAATTATTACTACTAAGTAAAACTATATAATTGGTTGCTCGTATAGTTTGGGTTATATGTGTAATCTGGGTTACTTGTTGCATTTCCTCTTAGTTATAAATCTGTCTACGTAAAAATGTAATAATAACCCAGTAATCTCATACCAATTTAGAATTGATTGAGTTGGGTGAAGTGTGGTTAGGCTTTGTGTGTAGATTCGGGATTAGATTGACAGGTTCGCTAGGCCTGTATATGTTGTCATTCACAATGGCGGTTGAATTGAACATACAATACCAAGTATTTTATATTATAAATTCCTGGTGGCTGCCCACAGTTAGTCCTGCAAGCACTGTGGTTGTGCCTGGTGTTGGCCCAGAACTTTTAGATCTACTTACATGTCATACATAACAAATATTCTGTAAGATATGTTGCATATATGTATTTCAGTAATGATCAATTAAAATTGCAAGAACTAAAAAAATTCTATAAATATAGGCATGGTAAGTTGCCAGTTTATTTATTAAATTGGACTGTTATCCTCAATTATAATATATACAGTCATAATACTGACAAAGTTATAAATATACAAGACACAACTTTGCCAAACAATGCCTTAAATACAATTTGCCTCACATTAATAATACTCCAGAATTAATTTTGGAGAACAAATTGTTACAGTTTATGTTGGTTTGCATATTACTTTAAAAAATATCTCTTACAAAAATATCAAGATGCATGTACAATATCTGATTGTGGCATAATTATGTCAGTTAAGTCTTCAAAGTCATTAGTATTTTAATATACACATACATGGATAGATGGAAAGAAAAGTTATATGTATCTGTGGATTGTCACTTAATTATTTCTACTTGTACCACAGACAAGCATGACACTACACATGCATCAGAGATAGTTTCACCTACAAAGGGATAACAATCATATTGAAGAAAAAATACTATACATGTGTATGTAGAGAGTCAAATTAAATGTGTAATACTACAAGTGGTTCCTGTAATAGCAACTTCAGTCTTAACCGGAGTCACTGACCCCATTTCATACTTCACAGTTGTTTAATTCCTGTACTTGTTGGGGTCCAACATAAACTTCTTGTTCTAGTATCACATACAATTGCAGAGGATATATTGTAAATTTGCAAGTTATCCATACCAAAATAATAGGTTTCCATTAATGTACAATTGATACTCAACCGTTGCTAGATTTCTGATATCAGGATTTTTCGTTTAGAAATGATGTGACCATAATTATTATGTGTCCCATCCAAGTAACTGTTCTGAGGCGCTTTACAGTGGTACAGTTATCAATATCACACATAAAATAATAAAAAATGTAATGCTAAGGCATAATTACTATTACTAAATAAAACTATAAAATTGGGTTGCTCATATAGTTTGGGTTACATGAGTAATTTGGGTTACTTGTTGCATTTCCTCTTAGTTATAAATCTGTCTACGTAAAAATGTAATAATGACTCAGTAATCTCATACCGGTTTAGAATTGATTGAGTTAGATGAAGTCTGGTTAGGCTTTGTGTGTAGATTCGGGATTAGATTGACAGGCCTATATATGTTGTCATTCACAATGACGGTTGAATTGAACAGACAATACCGAGTATTTTATATTATAAATTCCTGGTAGCTGCCCACAGTTAGTCCTGCAAGCACTGTGGTTGTGCCTGGTGTTGGCCTAGAACTTAAGAGGGGTATCATTAATGCTTATTTAAACACCAGTTACGAATGTCTTGTATTGTAATAACTAGCGCATCATAGATCTGCATGATATGTTATGTCAAACACTACAACCCTGGTTGGTCTGGTAAGTTATACCCCTTCAATGAGAGCATTAAATATATCATATTTGTGGCAAAATGATATGGACAAGTTTTTTTAATCACAAAATTGTAAGCCATTATTTTTGATATTACACTATTTGACAGGATATGATGTGTGATGTTCAAGAAGTGCAAACAAGTGCTAAGCCTCACTGAGAGTACAGTGCTGTGTGAAGCTGGTACACTAAACCTCACTGAGAGTACAGTGCTATGTGAAGCTGGTACACTAAACCTCACTGGGAGTACAGTGCTGTGTGAAGCTGATACACTAAACCTCACTGAGAGTACAGTGCTATGTGAAGCTGATACACTAAACCTAACTGAGTGTTCAATGTTATGTGAAGCTGGTACACTAAACCTCACTGAGAGTACAGTGCTGTGTGAAGCTGGTACACTAAACCTCACTGAGAGTACAGTGCTATGTGAAGCGGGTACACTAAACCTCACTGGGAGTACAGTGCTGTGTGAAGCTGGTACACTAAACCTCACTGAGAGTACAGTGCTGTGTGAAGCTGGTACACTAAACCTCACTGGGAGTACAGTGCTGTGTGAAGCTGGTACACTAAACCTCACTGAGAGTACAGTGCTATGTGAAGCTGGTACACTAAACCTCACTGAGAGTACAGTGCTGTGTGAAGCTGGTACACTAAACCTCACTGGGAGTACAGTGCTGTGTGAAGCTGGTACACTAAACCTCACTGGGAGTACAGTGCTATGTGAAGCTGGTACACTAAACCTCACTGAGAGTTCAATGTTATGTGAAGCTGGTACACTAAACCTCACTGAGAGTACAGTGCTATGTGAAGCTGGTACACTAAACCTCACTGGGAGTACAGTGCTATGTGAAGCTGGTACACTAAACCTCACTGAGAGTACAGTGCTGTGTGAAGCTGGTACACTAAACCTCACTGAGAGTACAGTGCTGTGTGAAGCTGGTACACTAAACCTCACTGAGAGTACAGTGCTGTGTGAAGCTGGTACACTAAACCTCACTGGGAGTACAGTGCTGTGTGAAGCTGGTACACTAAACCTCACTGAGAGTACAGTGCTGTGTGAAGCTGGTACACTAAACCTCACTGGGAGTACAGTGCTGTGTGAAGCTGGTACACTAAACCTCACTGAGAGTACAGTGCTGTGTGAAGCTGGTACACTAAACCTCACTGAGAGTACAGTGCTATGTGAAGCTGGTACACTAAACCTCACTGGGAGTACAGTGCTATGTGAAGCTGGTACACTAAACCTCACTGGGAGTACAGTGCTGTGTGAAGCTGATACACTAAACCTCACTGAGAGTACAGTGCTATGTGAAGCTGATACACTAAACCTAACTGAGTGTTCAATGTTATGTGAAGCTGGTACACTAAACCTCACTGAGAGTACAGTGCTGTGTGAAGCTGGTACACTAAACCTCACTGAGAGTACAGTGCTATGTGAAGCGGGTACACTAAACCTCACTGGGAGTACAGTGCTGTGTGAAGCTGGTACACTAAACCTAACTGAGAGTACAGTGCTGTGTGAAGCTGGTACACTAAACCTCACTGAGAGTACAGTGCTATGTGAAGCTGGTACACTAAACCTCACTGAGAGTACAGTGCTGTGTGAAGCTGGTACACTAAACCTCACTGGGAGTACAGTGCTGTGTGAAGCTGGTACACTAAACCTCACTGGGAGTACAGTGCTATGTGAAGCTGGTACACTAAACCTCACTGAGAGTTCAATGTTATGTGAAGCTGGTACACTAAACCTCACTGAGAGTACAGTGCTGTGTGAAGCTGGTACACTAAACCTCACTGGGAGTACAGTGCTGTGTGAAGCTGGTACACTAAACCTCACTGAGAGTACAGTGCTGTGTGAAGCTGGTACACTAAACCTCACTGAGAGTACAGTGCTGTGTGAAGCTGGTACACTAAACCTCACTGAGAGTACAGTGCTGTGTGAAGCTGGTACACTAAACCTCACTGAGAGTACAGTGCTGTGTGAAGCTGGTACACTAAACCTCACTGAGAGTACAGTGCTGTGTGAAGCTGGTACACTAAACCTCACTGGGAGTACAGTGCTGTGTGAAGCTGGTACACTAAACCTCACTGAGAGTACAGTGCTGTGTGAAGCTGGTACACTAAACCTCACTGAGAGTACAGTGCTGTGTGAAGCTGGTACACTAAACCTCACTGAGAGTACAGTGCTATGTGAAGCTGGTACACTAAACCTCACTGGGAGTACAGTGCTATGTGAAGCTGGTACACTAAACCTCACTGGGAGTACAGTGCTGTGTAAATCTGGTACACTAAACCTCACTGGGAGTACAGTGCTGTGTGAAGCTGGTACACTGAGCCCCACTGAGAGTACAGTGCTACGTGAAGCTGGTACACTAAACCTCACTGAGAGTACAGTGCTGTGTGAATCTGGTACACTAAACCTCACTGAGAGTACAGTGCTATGTGAAGCTGGTACACTAAACCTCACTGGGAGTACAGTGCTGTGTGAAGCTGGTACACTGAGCCCCACTGAGAGTACAGTGCTGTGTGAAGCTGGTACACTAAACCTCACTGGGAGTACAGTGCTGTGTGAAGCTGGTACACTAAACCTCACTGGGAGTACAGTGCTGTGTGAAGCTGGTACACTAAACCTCACTGAGAGTACAGTGCTATGTGAAGCTGGTACACTAAACCTCACTGGGAGTACAGTGCTGTGTGAAGCTGGTACACTAAACCTCACTGAGAGTACAGTGCTGTGTGAAGCTGGTACACTAAACCTCACTGGGAGTACAGTGCTGTGTGAAGCTGGTACACTAAACCTCACTGAGAGTACAGTGCTGTGTGAAGCTGGTACACTAAACCTCACTGAGAGTACAGTGCTATGTGAAGCTGGTACACTAAACCTCACTGAGAGTACAGTGCTATGTGAAGCTGGTACACTAAACCCCACTGAGAGTTCAGTGCTGTGTAAATCTGGTACACTAAACCTCACTGGGAGTACAGTGCTATGTGAAGCTGGTACACTAAACCTCACTGAGAGTACAGTGCTATGTGAAGCTGGTACACTAAACCTCACTGAGAGTTCAGTGCTGTGTAAATCTGGTACACTAAACCTCACTGGGAGTACAGTGCTGTGTGAAGCTGATACACTAAACCTCACTGAGAGTTCAGTGCTGTGTGAATCTGATACACTAAACCCCACTGAGAGTACAGTGCTGTGTGAAGTTCAGTTAACCTCACTGAGGTTGAGTGTAGGAGCTGGTTGAAGATGGTGTGTAACTGGAGACTTGAGTGGAAGCCTTCTGTGTCTGGTTGTGAGCACCTCTATAAATATCTCTGTCTATCACCAAGGAAGACAAGCCACACCACAACTGACAGTTGTGTTACCATGGCAATGCTTACGTTCCTTCCAGTCTGGTTATACACTCAGTAGATACACTGTCAGTGTTGTATGTAATTGGCAATGCATGCAACACATATCAGATTACCTGGGTACTTCTGTATAAATGTTTATTGAAGTGCTTGGACTCTGATCATTTATTAATGCAATACATACATACCTTTCTTTGATATTTCTACTACAAACTTCAGGAAAGAGTACTAATTGTAGCTTTTATTGAAAGTACCCTCATAAGGATACTTAGATAACATTTAGTAGTTATAATGCTCATTTAGTTAAACATAAATATAAGTGCTCTTAACCTACTGTAGTTACACCACGGATACACACAGAGACATAGTTATAAAGTATAACTAATAAACTGCACTTCAAGAACATTATTAATTCTGATTGAAACCAAGTCATTGTTTTAATGGTATTCCTAGAAATTGTTTACCCATCTCCAAATTGAGGTAGGTATTAGTGCTGTTCTCACAGCTGGAGCAGGGGCGTTAGTGCTGTTCTCACAGCTGGAGCAGGCGCGACTGGAAAAGTCAATAAACTAGTTAGACTTCAGTCTTGGCTAACTTCCGTACTTCACATAAGGGATTTGCCAGGGATAGCTTTCATGGCAAACAGCCAAACTGGCGAGGAGGATTTAATCTGACACTACAGTGAAAAGTTGTGCATCATTTGTCAAAACCTGTTTATTAGAGCATATTTTATTTAAACCTTGTGTACCCTGTTACCAAATGTCCCAACTATAAATATATACTTCATGAGGTGTAATTTGAAAAGTATGTGATGGTGTGATGGGTGCATATGAGGGGAAATAGTTATGATGAATGTTGTAGTTTCAAGTTACTAAGAGTTGATGTTTTTGAAAGTTTCAGATGTACACTTGGAGTTTTTTTTTTAGCTTCAAATGGGTGCCATTGGGAGTTTTTGTTAGCCTAAGTGGGCAATTGGGAAAGTATGTTAGCCTAGAGGCTAACACACTTTTTGAGTTGGGAGGACTTTGGGAGTGCTGAACATTAGAATGTTTTGTTATCCTCTGAGGGTGCTGTTGCATTAGTCTCTGGGTGCAGTTGGATTTTATTAGCCTCTAGAAAGTGCAGTTGGAGTTTCGGGGAGTTTGCAATCACCAGTTTAAAAGGGAGTTGTAGTTGGAATGTTTTGGGAGCCTGCATGCAATCACTGGTTAAGAAACAGCCAAAAAACAACCATGCTATGGGCCTGAATAGATTTCCAGTAGCACAGTCTGTGTTAGGAAGAGCAGTGATAGATGTTGAGATGTATTTATGATGCTGTTCATGCATGCGACCCCATGTCCTAGCATGTCATTCACTAGACTATTTTTAATTCAGCCTTTGATTTAAATGTGAGGGTTGTGTCATGGTGCAGTCTGTGTGATACCTCTTCTCAATAGGTCAGAGTGTCACGGTGGCCATTATACCCGAGTAAGTCTATATGTCACTAACCTTGCTCATACTACTTAGAAACTGATATTAGACAGGCCAGATGTTTGCTGGGATGCTTTCAGATACACACAGGCACTGACCTTGCAGCAAGACGAATACAGAGCTGTTGATGTACTATATATATTGTTTCTTCTTGATGTGACATTTAGCTACAGCCTTGGGACTGAGATCAAGAGATATGTCTTGTGGGTGAATTATTTTACAACTACCGTGTTGCTTGGGTCAATAGATTTTTGCATATGATATAGGCTTGGGCAAGGATTGTTCACTCAAATTAACCATATTTCTGCGTGACTTACACATATAAGTATTAACCTTTGTGGAATAAAATTTATATGCCTAAAATGCCATTATGTTGTGTCTTTATAGGCTAAATGTTGTTCTTGTAACTGAGATATAATGTGTTCAGTAGCATTTCAAAAAGACCCACTACTCAACAAAAAACTGCCTTTGGCGACACGCTGCCTGTGCTAAGATTATTGTTGTGCTAGCACGAGTGTCTCATCGCAGGGTACAAATTTAAGCGGAAAATAGGCTTTGTTCTCAAACGTTGTGACGTGTCAATTTTTGACCAGTTTACTCAGAATAAAGTGTATTTTGACGATCAATTGATCTACCAATCAGTGGTCACACTACGCTGACCTAGTAAGAAAAGTTAATACTTATATGCAAAAGCTTTGCAGAAATATGGTTAACTTGAGTGAACAATCCTCGCCCAAGCCTATTTTATATTATAGTTATTGATATACTTATTAAACTGATAGATAACAAAGGTGGCATCTACCCCAATACATGAATAAGCCATGTTTTATTGATCGTTTCTTATCATATGTGTGGGGGGGGGGAATTAATTGTTATTATTAACAATCCTATTAACTGTGAAGTTATGAGATTTTTCCCTTAGGTAAGGTAATCATGGAAAATAAATAAAAATGATATACCTGAATAAAACTTGTTTTAATGTCCAAATGTAAAGTTTATCTTCCACACGTTTATATTTTTATTGCTTTTAGTTAGGTTTTTCTATTTTGAGCTTGTCTCTTGTTAAGTGCTAATTTGCCAAACTACCCCGGTAACACATATCTACATTTTCAAGATGAAATATCTCTGGAAATATCATTCACGCCTCTGTAAAAATGAATATACTTGTGGTATGTGTTGTTGTCACTGGACACAGCCTCACACAGGTAATATTATGCTATCAGCTAATGTGTTAGCATAACGTGTGGGTGACTTGGTTGTTTGAAGGAATTTTATTAAAAGTTGTAATATGTAACCAGTGCTCTAGACGTCTTTTCCCTCCGCAACCTAGATAATTTATTTATCATGTCATGTGTGTTCATGTTTGTGCTATATATGTGATTGTAATGGTATGCCTATATTCTTTAAAAAAAAAAAAATATTATTTATTATTATTCTGAATATACCTTACATAGTTATGTCATCCACTTATATGATAAGCTGTTTCCATTATTTTCACTCAGTCGTTGTGGCAGTCAGACAAGTCCCACCTAGATGGTGTCTCTCATGGTCATGCGTGGGTCACTTATTCTTAGGGTTCATTGATTCCAAGACGAAAACTTGGTTAGCCATTTCGTCATGTGCATCACACACCCTGTCAAATGTAGGTCATTGACCTGGTAGGCTGCTGCACAGTCCTGGTTGTTGATGACACCACAACACATTGTATATGTTACATAGTCATCTGTCTGCAACATAACGGTATGTATGTATATATATATATATATATATATATATATATACATATATATATATATATATATATATTATGTTAAATAT
The DNA here is from genome assembly GCA_964017155.1 of Oasisia sp. SBJ-2009. Classification (NCBI taxonomy): domain Eukaryota; kingdom Metazoa; phylum Annelida; class Polychaeta; order Sabellida; family Siboglinidae; genus Oasisia; species Oasisia sp. SBJ-2009. Next base: position 52,977,416 of record OZ024854.1, read on the forward strand.
ATATATATATATATATATATATATATATATAATATATATACATAATTATTCTTTATGAATCTTTCTGTGTGAATGTCACTTGTAATGTATGTTTCACTCTTTATTTCAGATCTGACTAGAAATGTGTCCAATGACCTGCCTGTGTTAGAAGTCCTACTTGTGATTAATCACCTGGGGCTGAGATAAACATGGGGCCAAAGGTGAAACGTTCGATAAGCTACGTGAAGAAACAGTTTCAGTACAGAAAACCTATTTTCCCGTTTATTAGTTCAACCTTCCAAGACTTCCAGGTATGTGTATGTATACAGATTGTATACAGTGTGTGTGTGTGTGTGTGTGTGTGTGTGTGGGTGTGTGGGTGTGTGTGTGTGTGTGCGTGGTGCGTGTGTATGTTGTTTGTAAATATGTCTATGAACAGATTCATTGGGTAATTTACACTGAAAAAGGTAATTATAACCTACTTTATAAATACGTTCATTCATTAAATGCTTCTGCCTCCAGACTTAGACTGCCAGATTTACATTTATTGGGCTGACGTGTTGTGTCTTATCTTCTGGGCAATTTGAGATGATTTGTAACTTTAGACATTTTTCAGAAATCAACCAGGGGTAAAGAAATTGGGGCTCACTATTTCAAGTCTGTACATGGAGGTTTGGCTGCAGAATTTCATGTTTTTCAATGCAGTCATAAAGGTAATAAAAATTATTGCCATAAAACTACAAATATGTCACTGGATCTGTTGAGAAGTTGTGAATTTGTGTTAAACTTAGTCAAGTTTGAAAATCCTCACTACTTAATAAAGGCAATAGCATTTCACTTTGTCAGGGCTTTTTACTTCTGGGGTGCAAAATGATGCATGTTTTGAGCTGGTGCACCATACTAATGCTGTCCTCTCTGTGTACAACATCACCCCCACGTGACACCCACACCTCTTACCTGATGCACCATACTAATGCTGTCCTCTCCGTGTACAACATCACCCCCATGTGACACCCACACCTCTTACCTGATGCACCATACTAATGCTGTGTCCTCTCTGTACAACATCACCCCCATGTGACACCCACACCTCTTACCTGATGCACCATACTAATGCTGTCCTCTCCGTGTACAACATCACCCTCATGTGACACCCACACCTCTTACCTGATGCACCATACTAATGCTGTGTCCTCTCTGTACAACATCACCCCCATGTGACACCCACACCTCTTACCTGATGCACCATACTAATGCTGTCCTCTCTGTGTACAACATCACCCCCATGTGGCACCCACACCTCTTACCTGATGCACCATACTAATGCTGTCCTCTCTGTGTACAACATCACCCCCATGTGGCACCACACCTCTTACCTGATGCACCATACTAATGCTGTCCTCTCCGTGTACAACATCACCCCCATGTGACACCCACACCTCTTACCTGATGCACCATACTAATGCTGTCCTCTCTGTGTACAACATCACCCCCATGTGGCACCACACCTCTTACCTGATGCACCATACTAATGCTGTGTCCTCTCTGTACAACATCACCCCCACGTGACACCCACACCTCTTACCTGATGCACCATACTAATGCTGTCCTCTCCGTGTACAACATCACCCCCATGTGACACCCACACCTCTTACCTGATGCACCATACTAATGCTGTGTCCTCTCTGTACAACATCACCCCCATGTGACACCCACACCTCTTACCTGGTGCACCATACTAATGCTGTGTCCTCTCCGTGTACAACATCTCCCCCATGTGACACCCACACCTCTTACCTGGGTACAATCATTATTATGCTGTAGTACCACTCACTAACGTGAGCTGGTACTACCTGTTATGTTCAGAAACCAGCTTCCCTCAATGCGCTGAATATGCCCATAAACACACAATATTGACCTTAAACATAATATCTTGGTATGTATTCAGAGGATGTCTCATTGTGGCGTTATGTTGTGTGGTGTGCACAGGTGGAGAGAGACATCCTGGTAAAGAAGGTCTTCCCTCGAATCAATGCCCTGTGCCATGAGCGGGGTACGTACTGTGCTCCCGTAGACCTGCGCTGGGGCATCAATGACTCTCAAACCAACTCAGGTCTTGTCATCCAACTATGTCTTGACTACATTGACCGATGCGCTCCATTCTTCATCTGTCTCCTTGGCGAGCGCTATGGCAGCCATCGGCCTGTTGACCACGAACCTCTGCCTGCTCACTATGACGATCTCTGTCCCAGCTGCCATTGGCTTGACCGTAACCTTGTCATTGCATCCTCGGCCGGCTACGACTGGGTGCTTGACGAAAAGTATCAACACTGTAGCATCACCGAACTAGAAGTGATCCACGCAGCCTTTGACAGACGCAATGAGTTCTGTCGCTTCTATTTCCGTCAGCCCGACCACGTAGACAATCTGTACACGCACCTATCGGATGAGGAGCGGGCTGAGAAGTTGCGGGTGTTTGAACCGGAGTCTGAGTACAGCAATGCTAAGTTACGTGAGTTGAAAGCACAGATTGCGAAGCATGGCCTCCCCATCAAGTACTTCAAGAGTCCTGAAGAACTGGCTGTGATGGTACTGCAGGACTGGAGCGACATTGTTGACCAGTTGTATCCCCCACTGCAGGACTTCGTGCTGGACACTTGTGAGTATATCACGAATCATTTATTATGATTATGCAGTAAAGGGATTCTTTGATAATTTTAAACTCTTTGGTAATTATAATTAATCAAAAAATATTTTATGGAATTATAATAGCTTTATTTTGTTACAAATGCCTTTTATTAATCACTGAAGACCTTGACAATAATATTATATAGAAACACTAACTCTGTGTATGCGGAGTGTCCTGTGTGGACTCCTCCTATACCATCCATAGTTAACACATGGTCATGACGGTTTTGGTTTACATTGCCAGACTTAAGTTTTTAATCGACATATTGCTTAGTGTGAAGTCAACACTCACTGCATGGTTCACAGCATGGGCATGAATATTCAGTACACTTGTGCTGTATGAATATTGAATAATTATCCAGGAAGCTCATGTTGATCCATATAAACACAGTTATGTACTGGTTTTGTCTGCAACTAGCACACATGTCATTCATAGATATGCAAGACGCAAAGTTCTAACAGAAAAGTACTTACGGGACATTATCATGTTTTGATACAGTATGTGTATATAAGCTTACAAAGAAATCCTTTACTACAGGAACACACATTTAATAGTCAGTATATACATGTGTGCGTGCGCATGCGAGTGCGTGCGTGCGTGCGTGCGTGTGTACTCGTGCAACCCTCAGTCTGGTTGACTGAATTCTATGTGAACTGCCCTGTGTCTGGTGGCCATAATCTTTGACCAGATGTGATCTGTCCATGTGTCTGGTGGCCATAATCTTTGACCAGATGTGATCTGTCCTGTGTCTGGTGGCCATAATCTTTGACCAGATGTGATCTGTCCTGTGTCTGGTGGTCATAATCTTTGACAAGATGTGATCTGTCCTGTGTCTGGGGCCATAATCTTTGACCAGATGTGATCTGTCCTGTGTCTGGTGGCCATAATCTTTGACCAGATGTGATCTGTCCTGTATCTGGTGGCCATAATCTTTGACCAGATGTGATCTGTCATGTGTCTGGTGGCCATGATCTTGGACACTGACCTGTTGTTTCTGCCTACAGACAGCGAACGTTTCACAGAATGGATGGCACATGAAACATTTGCGGAGACCAGACGGCGTATCTTTGTGCGTACGCCAGAGATTGACAAGGTGTTCCATGAGCTCACTAAGTTTGCACTGACGTCGTTGACTGAGGACAAGACAATGCCACAACAGCCTCTGGATGCGCTCTCACACATGGCCTCTCATCTGTGCATCACGCGCACCAGGTGACACACTTATCACTAGAAACATTAACTTCAAAAAACATCTGTTCTCATTATTTTTTATTCAAAGTTGTTATCATAGGTTTCCACAAAATACTCATGTTTAAGCCAGTTTTGTATGTGTTCAGAATATATTGTGCCACAAATAGATATTATCGAATATAGTTTACTTATAGATAAAGCTCCACAGTGATTGCTTGATATGGTTTCTGTTAATATAGCTACATTGTCAAAAATATCTAATCTGACTTATAGCTGTTATCAAATTTTTTTGATATGGTAATTCTTATCTTTTAGCAGCAAGATTGTTTCTGTGAAACCTTTAGTAGAATTGAATATCTTGTTTGCTTTAAAACTACACAAAAGTCATAGCCACCAGTAAACATTTGTGCCAGGAGCAACAGGTGGCTCAGGCATGGCAACGTTATTTGACATGCTTAAGTGTTTTGTGTTCTTCACAACAATGTTATGTGATAAATTATAAACCTCTAGAGCTTGACACCATTCCTCATGCCTCATTGCCTTCAAAGTGTTCAACCATCTCAGTTGCTACATAGGCTGCAGACGTGTATGATAGCTTTTCCAGCACATTATTATTAATAGACAACCATGGTTATCTTGCAGAAAGACAACTTATAAACCACTAGTTGAGTTACCCAGCAGAGCCTGGCTGGGAGAGACAGTCATGTGTCTAAATTAAGCCACATAGATGTTACAAACCAAACTTACAGTAGGCTTCTGAAGTCATACAGTTCCCAAGATGAAGCCTGATTGTGAAGATTCCACCAAGCAGGATATGCTGCTTGCGCTGTTGACTTGCCATAAATAGCCTGCCGCACATTAGCATATTGTTTCATCGTGCACTTGCATACACTTGTGCGCATGATGCCACAAAATGTTAACATGTGACAGGCTATTTATGGGACACCCTGAAACAATGTCACTGCTCTGCATACTAACAGAGTTACATTTTAGAGAGCATTTCCATACTCTTGCTTCTGAATAAAAAAAAGTCTCCCGCGCTGAACCATTTGAAAATTGCATTACATTATTTAAGAATTACGTTGTGCAGTTATGTGATTGTGCAACAAGATGTTAGTTAAGCTAACCTCATGAAATACAGAGCCTTCCACATTCTCCACTCCAAGGACACATTTTAAGAAGAAGTCTCAATCTACGAACTGTCTACATTGGCTTGTTAGTAACATGCAAACTGTCCGCCTGATACTGGCAACACTGATGGGGACGTGGCTCCACAGACACACAAACTGAGAACTCCTGTTTTACATTATAGAAATAGTAATAAAATACATATTTTATAAGCCATTATTATTCACAATGTTCCAAGTTTAATGTGCTATATACAGTAAGTATATCATGCTGCCATTTGGTGGTTTACTAGAAGGCTACCTTGTGCCATGTCCAGACCGTGCATTTGTTATTGTACACTTGCCCCAGGTTGCACAATAGGAGCCCTCCATGCCCGACCTACAAGTCTGTGATGTTGGTGACGGGAGACCGTGGCTGTGGCAAGACATCCGTTCTTGCTAACTGGGTGCAGGAGTTTAGTTCACGGGAGGACCTGAAGGTGTTCGCCCACTACGTTGGCAGTAGTGCCCTCAGCTTCGACATCATGTGCTTCATGAGGCGCTGCACCGTTGAGATGCGAGACAAGGGTCCACAGCTCCAGCGTGAGTCTCGGCCTGATACATCACTTGTTGGCTGTATGTGTATGTATCACTTGTTGGCTGTATGTGTATGTATCACTTGTTGGCTGTATGTGTATGTATCACTTGTTGGCTGTATGTGTATGTATGTTCAGTTATTGTTCACAGAGGGAAACACGGAAGAAGAGATGATAACATCAGTGTACAAACATTTGGGAGACCTTTGTTAGAAATTCGTTTCTCTAAGCTCAACTCACGTCACTCCAAAATGCTTTTACGCTGATATCATTGTCATTCCTTCCATGTTCCAAATGTGTTTGTGTACAGTGGGAGATAGAAATGTTCACGTTTCTTGTCTATTTTAGGATCATTCTCTCCATATAAATAAGGGCATCAATCTTTCTCTCCAACCGAATCTAAACATCTGTTTTGCGATTGCTACAGGAGCCGAGAGTGACGTGCCAGACACTGATGAGCTGGCAGACTTCCACCGTGTGCGTGAAGCGTTCCTCGCCGCCATCTCTCTTGGACCCTGTGTCATTGTCATTGATGGTGTTGATGAGTTGACTGGTACCTACGGCCTCTCCCAGCAACAGGTGAGGAACCAATGAACTATTGGCCTTCCTGGCCCCCACAACCTCTGAACCTTGGGAAAGGTCCTCTCACATTCATCTTCTTATCCCACCTCCCAGCCCTAACTTCACTGTAGTCACCCTCTTCTCCTGCCACCTGCTTCTACTTTCTCTCCATCATAGTTCACTTCTTTTAGTCATATTCACTCAATCTCTAGTTTCAGCTCTTCCATGAGTATCAGATGGACTGACCAACTGAAAAAGGACCTTCCTTAGTAAAATGAAACAAGTAACTTACTTATTATTTTAGCTCAGTGAAGTAACAAACTGCAGGACAGTGACACTTAATGTGTCATTAATTGTATTCATCTGTTTGTCATATTTATTTGTCAATTATATTAGTTTTATTACTTTAGCACACAATGGCATTACAAACTGCAGGATAGTGAAATGTCATTTTTTAGCAGTAATTCCCCTCTTCAACGGACACTCCTGTATCCCGGCAAAACTGTCCCTATATTGAGGGTGTCCCCTCATCTGGAATGCGGGGTACATGAGCCATTGGGGTTCTTTGGCTGTGGGTACATAAAATGCACTGTGTGCATGTACAGTGTTGATGTAAAAAAAGAAGACTTCCAGTGTCTCAGATGGTTATTGACATTGTTTGGTTTGACAGGTGGAAGACTTCCAGTGTCTCAGATGGTTATTGACATTGTTTGGTTTGACAGGTGAAAGACTTCCAGTGTCTCAGATGGTTATTGTCATTGTTTGGTTTGACAGGTGGAAGACTTCCAGTGTCTCAGATGGTTATTGACATTGTTTGGTTTGACAGGTGAAAGACTTCCAGTGTCTCAGATGGTTATTGACATTGTTTGGTTTGACAGGTGGAAGACTTCCAGTGTCTCAGATGGTTATTGTCATTGTTTGGTTTGACAGGTGGAAGACTTCCAGTGTCTCAGATGGTTATTGTCATTGTTTGGTTTGACAGGTGGAAGACTTCCAGTGTCTCAGATGGTTATTGTCATTGTTTGGTTTGACAGGTGGAAGACTTCCAGTGTCTCAGATGGTTATTGACATTGTTTGGTTTGACAGGTGAAAGACTTCCAGTGTCTCAGATGGTTATTGTCATTGTTTGGTTTGACAGGTGAAAGACTTCCAGTGTCTCAGATGGTTATTGTCATTGTTTGGTTTGACAGGTGAAAGACTTCCAGTGTCTCAGATGGTTATTGACATTGTTTGGTTTGACAGGTGAAAGACTTCCAGTGTCTCAGATGGTTATTGTCATTGTTTGGTTTGACAGGTGGAAGACTTCCAGTGTCTCAGATGGTTATTGTCATTGTTTGGTTTGACAGGTGGAAGACTTCCAGTGTCTCAGATGGTTATTGTCATTGTTTGGTTTGACAGGTGGAAGACTTCCAGTGTCTCAGATGGTTATTGTCATTGTTTGGTTTGACAGGTGAAAGACTTCCAGTGTCTCAGATGGTTATTGACATTGTTTGGTTTGACAGGTGAAAGACTTCCAGTGTCTCAGATGGTTATTGTCATTGTTTGGTTTGACAGGTGAAAGACTTCCAGTGTCTCAGATGGTTATTGTCATTGTTTGGTTTGACAGGTGAAAGACTTCCAGTGTCTCAGATGGTTATTGTCATTGTTTGGTTTGACAGGTGAAAGACTTCCAGTGTCTCAGATGGTTATTGTCATTGTTTGGTTTGACAGGTGAAAGACTTCCAGTGTCTCAGATGGTTATTGTCATTGTTTGGTTTGACAGGTGAAAGACTTCCAGTGTCTCAGATGGTTATTGTCATTGTTTGGTTTGACAGGTGAAAGACTTCCAGTGTCTCAGATGGTTATTGACATTGTTTGGTTTGACAGGTGAAAGACTTCCAGTGTCTCAGATGGTTATTGTCATTGTTTGGTTTGACAGGTGGAAGACTTCCAGTGTCTCAGATGGTTATTGTCATTGTTTGGTTTGACAGGTGAAAGACTTCCAGTGTCTCAGATGGTTATTGTCATTGTTTGGTTTGACAGGTGGAAGACTTCCAGTGTCTCAGATGGTTATTGTCATTGTTTGGTTTGACAGGTGAAAGACTTCCAGTGTCTCAGATGGTTATTGTCATTGTTTGGTTTGACAGGTGAAAGACTTCCAGTGGTTGCCCTCGGTGCTGCCCCCACAATGTAAGATCATCATTACCTTGGCAACATGCAACACTGCCTTCAAGTGCCTCTCACAGCGGGGCAGCACTGTGCAGGTAAGACAGCACACATCACACACATCACGCACACTTCAAACACTCAGCATGACTTCTTCAGCTAGATATGTCAAATGTAGTTGTAAACAATTAACCAACTGATCATCTGTTAGTGGATAAACAAAACATATTGTAACTTATTTTCGAATGGAAAACTGGAGGTTATTGGTGTAACTTGAAAACTGGAGGTTATTGGTGTAATTGGAGAATACTGTTATTTGCAGAAAAAATGGTTAGATTTGTAATCATTATGTATGCAGATTCTGTGCCTGCATCACCCAACAATTGCTGTGTGTAGGTGACCGTTCCTCCTCTGTCGAACACGCGGTGGAAGACTGAGGTGATTCAGGAGCACCTTGCCATTCACTGCAAGTGTCTCAGTGATGAACAACTCAAGCGCATTGTCAAGTGTCGACTCTCCAACAAGCCTCTCTTCCTCTCCATTCTTGCCAATGAGCTGCAGGTGTTTGGTGTGTACAGTCGCCTTGACTACCATCTGGACTCCTACCTCGAGTCCACTAGTATCCGGGAACTGTGGACCCGCGTGATCCGGCGCTGGATCAATGACTACGGCTATCCCACAGATGCTGTGACGCTAGCCTTGACCACATGTAATGCACCTGAATGTAAGTGACACAGTGAACCCCTTTCATTGGTCTCATCGGTCTCATCGGTCTCATCGGTCTCATCGGTCTCATCGGTCTCATCGGTCTCATCGGTCTCATCGGTCTCATCGGTCTCATCGGTCTCACCGGTCTCACCGGTCTCACCGGTCTCACCGGTCTCACCGGTCTCACCGGGCTCACCGGTCTCACCGGTCTCACCGGTCTCACCGGTCTCACCGGTCTCACCGGTCTCACCGGTCTCACCGGTCTCACCGGTCTCACCGGTCTCACCGGTCTCACCGGTCTCACCGGTCTCATTGGGCTCATTGGGCTCATTGGTCTCATTGGTCTCATTGGTCTCATTGGGCTCATTGGGCTCATTGGTCTCATTGGTCTCACTGGTCTCATTGGGCTCATTGGGCTCATTGGGCTCATTGGTCTCATTGGGCTCATTGGGCTCATTGGTCTCATTGGGCTCACTGGTCTCATTGGGCTCATTGGTCTCATTGGGCTCATTGGTCTCATTGGTCTCATTGGTCTCATTGGGCTCATTGGGCTCATTTGTCTCATTGGGCTCATTGGTCTCACTGGTCTCATTGGGCTCATTGGTCTCATTGGTCTCACTGGTCTCATTGGTCTCACTGGTCTCATTGGTCTCACTGGTCTCACTGGTCTCATTGGTCTCATTGGTCTCATTGGGCTCATTGGTCTCATTGGGCTCATTGGTCTCACTGGTCTCATTGGTCTCATTGGTCCCACAGGTCCACTGTCCTCGCTGGATCTGGGTAACATTCTCAATAATCGCAGTCAATCAAAGAAATAAATCGTACCTTATGTTTTGCTGTGTAATCCTCCTGACTGTTGATGTACATCGACTATAAGAATCTATTGGTTTTGGAAACTTATGAAACAAAATGGTTTCCAGCTAGTTCTACCCTTCATAGATCTTTAATGGGTAACGCTACGTGTAATCAAATAAATGTGTGAAATACAAGACCTGTGTTTTACAGGAAACTTGTATTAGTCTGTTGACATTTATATAACCTGCTGTGTTTGAATAACACAAATTGTACATAATCGCCAAATGTTCATATAGAGTCCTATTTGGCCTCAACTGTCTGTCTCTTGTGTCCACCACTGACAGGCTGGGTGGCTGATGCCCTGCGACTGATTGTAACACTGCCCTCTGTCTCTTGTGTCCAGCACTGACAGGCTGGGTGGCTGATGCCCTGCGACTGATAGCCGTGTCGAGACATGGTCTGTCTCAGGTGGAGATTCTGCAGATCCTCAACACCCAGCTGGGATACAAGGATGTGACGTCATTTGAGTGGGCTCTCTTCCAGTCAGCTGCAATGGACTCTCTCTTCGCACGACCTGGTGGCCTGCTCAAGTTTTTCCATCAACACTTCAAGGATGCTGTTGAATACAGTCTGTTGGGTAGGGTTATGTTATAGTTATGTGACATATGGATGTTGAATACAGCCTGCTGAGTTGGGTTGTGTTATGGTTATGTGACATATGGATGTCGAATACAGCCTGCTGGGTAGGGTTGTATTATAGTTATGTGACATATGGATGTCGAATACAGCCTGCTGGGTAGGGTTGTATTATGGTTATGTGACATATGGATGTCGAATACAGCCTGCTTGGTAGGGTTGTGTTATAGTTATGTGACGTATGAATGTTGAATACAGCCTGCTGGGTAGGGTTATGTTATAGTTATGTGACGTATGGATGTCGAATACAGCCTGCTGGGTAGGGTTGTGTTATAGTTATGTGACGTGTGGATGTCGAATACAGCCTGCTGTAGGGTTGTGTTATAGTAATGTGATGTTGTATTGATGTCATAGATGGAACCTTTTGACATGAAACTGTTAGACAGAGGCTTCTTGATATGGATGTCTTAGATGGTTTTAACTGACTAATAATGGTATCGTCAAAACTAATAACGTATTACATCAGTATAAAGTATATCGAGGGTGATAGTAGCAGCTATTTACTTGGCACAAAATGCAAGTAATGTCATGTGCTTGTAACCAACATTGTCATTTTGATGTTTCCCAGGCTGTGTGAGTGGCATCATGTGTCGCCAGCAGAGGGCAGCACCACCTACACCATGCGAGATGGCGTTCCACAAGCAGTTGGCCAAGTTCTTTTACGACCAGCCACATTCTAGTCGGCGGACAGAGGAGTTGCCATGGCACCTGGAACGAAGTGGTGAACACGGCAAGCTGTGTACACTGTTGTCAGACACCAAGTAAGTCTTATTCCTCATGTCAGGCTGTTCACTTGTATTATGTAGGGTGTTCATCTAAGTAGGAAGTAAGTCATTTGTATCACTTGTATTATGTAGGGTGTTCATCTAAGTAGGAAATAAGTAACTTGTGTCTTGTAGAGTGTTCCTCTACATGTGAACTTGTGTCTTGTAGAGTGTTCCTCTACATGTGTGACTTGTGTCTTGTAGAGTGTTCCTCTACAAGTGTGACTTGTATCTTGTAGAGTGTTCCTCTACATGTGTGACTTGTGTCTTGTAGAGTGTTCCTCTACATGTGTGACTTGTGTCTTGGAGAGTGTTCCTCTACATGTGTGACTTGTGTCTTGTAGAGTGTTCCTCTACATGTGTGACTTGTGTCTTGTAGAGTGTTCCTCTACAAGTGTGACTTGTGTCTTCTAGAGTGTTCATTTACATGTGTGACTTGTGTCTTGTAGAGTGTTCCTCTACATGTGTGACTTGTGTCTTGTAGAGTGTTCCTCTACATGTGTGACTTGTGTCTTGTAGAGTGTTCCTCTACATGTGTGACTTGTGTATTGTCGATTGTTCCTCTACATGTGTGACTTGTGTCTTGTCGATTGTTCCTCTACATGTGTGACTTGTGTCTTGTAGAGTGTTCCTCTACATGTATGGAGCAGACAAGTTCTACATGAACAGTAAGCGTCTTGACCTGATCCACTACTGGAAGGGCTTGCTGCAAAACAACTACAATGCTGGCACCACCTACAAGGAGATGATTCAAAAAGTCAGAGGCACAGCTGCAATGTCCATGGTATAACCACTTTCCACCAGTGATTGCATTTGTCTGTGTGTGTGTGATGTCTGAGTGGTTAAGATACATTTGTCTGTGTGTGTGATGTCTGGGTGGTTTAAGATACATGTTTGTGTGTGTGTGTGTGTGTGTGTGTGTGTGTGTGTGTGTGTGTGTGTGTGTGTGTGTGTGTGTGTGTGTGTGTGTGTGTGTGTGTCTGTGTCTGTGTGTGTCTGTGTGTGTCTGTGTGTGTCTGTGTGTGTCTGTGTGTGTCTGTGTGTGTCTGTGTGTGTCTGTGTGTGTCTGTGTGTGTGATGTCCGGGTGGTTTAAGATACATGTGTCTGTGTGTGTGATGTCTGGGTGGTTTAAGATATACTTGTCTGTGTGTGTGGTGTCTGGGTGGTTTATGATACACTTGTCTGTGTGTGTGATGTCTGGGTGGTTTAAGATACACTTGTCTGTGTGTGTGGTGTATGGGTGGTCTATGATACACTTGTCTGTGTGTGTGATGTCTGGGTGGTTTAAGATACACTTGTCTGTGTGTGTGATTTCCGGGTGGTTTAAGATACATGTGTCTGTGTGTGTGATGTCTGGGTGGTTTAAGATACACTTGTCTGTGTGTGTGATGTCTGGGTGGTTTATGATACACTTGTCTGTGTGTGTGATGTCTGGGTGGTTTAAGATACACTTGTCTGTGTGTGTGTGATGTCTGGGTGGTTTAAGATACACTTGTCTGTGTGTGTGGTGTATGGGTGGTCTATGATACACTTGTCTGTGTGTGTGATGTCTGGGTGGTTTAAGATACACTTGTCTGTGTGTGTGATGTCCGGGTGGTTTAAGATACACTTGTCTGTGTGTGTGATGTCTGGGTGGTTTAAGATACACTTGTCTGTGTGTGTGGTGTCTGGGTGGTTTATGATACACTTGTCTGTGTGTGTGATGTCTGGGTGGTTTAAGATACACTTGTCTGTGTGTGTGATGTCTGGGTGGTTTTAGATACACTTGTCTGTGTGTGTGGTGTCTGGGTGGTTTATGATACACTTGTCTGTGTGTGTGATGTCTGGGTGGTTTAAGATAGACGACCTGCCGGCTACTGTATCAAAGTAAGCAATAAGTCAGAAATTGACATTAAAAAAATGACATATTCTGAAAGATAAATTTAATGGTGTGTGCTCTCTAGTACAAAGGCAAATTCCATATTATGTTAGTTGTTTAGTTATTATTTGGTAGTTGGTACAGACAAAGATGTCCAAAGTTGTTTCACAAACAACTATTCTGAGAAAAAGTTATTAGGTTGGCCAATGTAAATAAGATATAAAAAAGTTATATGTTGTGGTGTTCAAAAACATAGTGTCTTCAGTTACATAGTTGTAATGATCTTTTGTAAGTATGGTGCAAATGGTCATATTTTATTCAGCATGTTTTGCAGCTGTAACAAGATTGCATGGTTTTGTGTTTTGCCTTCAAATTTGTTTTCTTCTCTCAGGAGATGGAAGATGCTGAGGAGGACCTGCTTCCCGGGTTATTTTCCCTGGAGCTTCCTTCTGGGGATGCGGGAGTGTTGAACAACACTGATAAAGAGGTAAGTTTGGTCATGTTCTGATCTCATCAGAGGTTGGTTCCATTAAAGACAGGATACACTGCATCTAGAGAGCCTCGGAGACAAGCTGCATCACATTCTATGGACTTTGCACAGTTTAAGTTCACTAGTCATACAGATTAGAGTGTGATATTCATTTTGCTGCCTTTGTAACATATTTAACTGTTTAACATTTAGTGAAATGTTACAATATTTAATTAATACTACTAAATCTGTAATCATTTGTTTATTTTTTTTATTTAATATTGAAACTACAGCTTCTATGTTTGAAGCATTTTGAAGTGTCGGGTGGTGTGTTATTGTTATAAATCATAGTTGTGTCTTACAAACAATGTATCAGTATTATCAGCATGATGAAATAAACATGTTAACTATTAATAAACACTTCCTACTTTCAGAATGAATCTGCTAGCAAGTTCTTCCTCGGTGAGCCAGATGCAGCCAGATCAATGGTGAAAAGACATGACAGTATTCAGAGTAGGTTGTGTTCTGTACAGCTCAGTGAACAAGATCTCACCTTAATAACTGCTGCTAAAACAAGTGTCATATGCCAGTTAATTTTAGGAAAATCTATTGTGTGTTGCAGTGTAATGCAACAGATAACTATGTAGTTTGTCTAGCAATATTATGAGCAGGATTAACTAAGTATAGTACTTGAATAACAAAAGGAGTTCCTAGGAAACTTCTACATCATTTCCCACAGTACAGCTGTAGTATCAAGAGCATGTCTACAGAACTTCCCATAGAGGTCCCACGAGATGTAGTTTAGTTTGGAAGATATGAGTGTGGTGTTCCCAGGTATCGTCTACTGTTCTCATATTGGAGTTCTCCACCTGAACATGGACGGTTTCTTACATTTTATCCATAGCAACATTAATGACTATTTGGGTGTAGTCGCTCATAAGTTGGTAAACATTAGTAAGTTTGTATATTTTGTAGACTCACTGATTGACTTCAATGACTGCTCCCAGGTGGAGCTAGCATCTCTTGCCAACAAGGTTGGCCAGTTCTTGTCTGTGATGGAACACTTCAAGGAGGCAGAGGAAGTTCTGCTTGAGGCTCATCACATTCTCTATGAGGTATTTACCCCACCTTTATGACGTATGTTACCTCACATTCCACCCTCTATGAGGTATGTTACCTCACATTCCACCCTCTATGAGGTATGTTACCTCACATTCCACCCTCTATGACGTATGTTACCTCACATTCCACCCTCTATGAGGTATGTTACCTCACATTCCACCCTCTATGACGTATGTTACCTCACATTCCACCCTCTATGAGGTATGTTACCTCACATTCCACCCTCTATGACGTATGTTACCTCACATTCCACCCTCTATGAGGTATGTTACCTCACATTCCACCCTCTATGAGGTATGTTACCTCACATTCCACCCTCTATGAGGTATGTTACCTCACATTCCACCCTCTATGAGGTATGTTACCTCACATTCCACCCTCTATGACGTATGTTACCTCACATTCCACCCTCTATGAGGTATGTTACCTCACATTCCACCCTCTATGAGGTATGTTACCTCACATTCCACCCTCTATGAGGTATGTTACCTCACATTCCACCCTCTATGAGGTATGTTACCTCACATTCCACCCTCTATGAGGTATGTTACCTCACATTCCACCCTCTATGAGGTATGTTACCTCACATTCCACCCTCTATGAGGTATGCTATGCCACACACTTTATCCTCTATGAGGTATGTTAACCCACATTCCACTCTCTGTGAGGTATGTTAACCCACATTCCACTCTCTGTGAGGTATGTTAACCCACATTCCACTCTCTGTGAGGTATGTTAACCCACATTCCACCCTCTGTGAGGTATGTTATTTTACCATCAATGAGGTATGATACCTCATATTCCACCCTCTAGGAAGTACATTACTTCATACTCCACCATCTATGGGTTGTGACGTCGTACTCATCTGTGAGTGAGGTACGTGACCTCACATCCCGCCGTCTGACCGCACCACAAGCTGTGCTGCAGCCACAGGCACAGCACAGCTATTGTCTACAATGTGTGCTGTAATCTTAGTAATGACAATCTAGCAGTTATTTTCACAGCCGGGAAAACTGTTATGCTATGACTTACAAACAGCCTCAATTGGCTCTGCTATCAGTCAAAAAAGTTTGTTCAATGCTGGTATTGTATTTATGTTGTAAGAAATGAATTTACTAATGAGCAAATCTTTTGAAACATACAACGTATATTCCACATAGTATTGTATTTGTTTTTTATTAAAAAATAAATTGTATTGATCGTTATTCCACAGTCATAATATATATTTATGCAATGTTATAATCGTAGATACATCTTTGCTGCTGGCCCATTACGATATACACAGCTTTTGGTTGTGCTACCTGGGACAGGTGACGTAAGTGTCAACATCTACCACAGAACACATGTAGGTGTGTGGGTGGGGGTGACACAGCTTTGATGATAATTACAAGTTGTTGGAACATATAAGCTGTATGAGGGTGTGAGTGTTATACATGGGCCTTGGTGTATTGCTAGAGCTTCTCCCTGGACACCGAGGGGCAGAAGATGTTGAGTGCGCTGCAGGAGAGCACTGCCACTCTGTTCTACTACCAACTGAAGACCCGCCAGGCCATGGCCTGGTACAAGAAGGCCCTGGGTACAGTCAACAGTCTCCTCGATGAGATGCCAGACGACCCTGACAAGAGATTGCTGTTAGAGCGCAAAGGTACATCATCACTGCGGCTCTGTCAATGTTAACATAACATAATGTAATGTAATGTAATGTAATGTAATGTAATGTAATGTAATGTAATGTAATGTAATGTAATGTAATGTAATGTAATGTAATGTAATGTAATGTAATGTAATGTAATGTAATGTAATGTAATCATGGCAGTGTCATACATTACGTATTGATATAAATGAAACCAAAGTGTTGTCTGTGCAACTGTTAGACATTAGGCTAAGATATGATTACCTTTTTTTAGCAATCTAATAGTGAAGTACTAACAAAATTGTCTCACAAATGCATTATCCAAACAGTACAATTGGTGTGGCCTTGCCACAACTAGAAATACTGACCATTAGCAATGCCCTGGAGTGTAACGTGATGAAATGTTCAGGTCGCATCCTTGACCACCTGGGCGACATGAAGACACATGACAAGGCATACGCAGAGGCTGAGATGATGCTCACCAAGGCTCTGCGGTGTATGGAGAAGTCTAACAGCAACATTGGCAAAGCCACCGTCCTCTATCACATTGGCTACCTCAGGTACATCACTGTATTCAGGCATTGCTCTGTGTTATTAGAACTTGTACTTATGTACTGTCATTCTTGGGGGGTTTGGTACAAAATACTGATTATAGCACTTGCATGTGCAATTTCCTTTTCCTATCTTCTGCTTGTAACGTTAGGTGGCATCTAATTAAAAGATGACCACAAAACTTCATGTTCTTGTTATGGTTATTGTATGATAGAACAATGTTTGCAGACATGAACGACGAAAGTTTGCCGAAGCAGAGAAATACTACTACAAGTCTTTAGCGATCTTGGAACGATGGTTTGGAAAACTTCACCCAAAGATTGCTGATGTGTTGGACCACCTAGCTGGCCTACTTGGCTACCCCTGCAGTGGCCCCAGGTATGTCCTCAATCACATAGTAGCCTATTTGGCTCCCCCTGCAGTGGCCCCAGGTATGTCCTCAATCACATAGTAGCCTATTTGGCTCCCCCTGCAGTGGCCCCAGGTATGTCCTCAATCACATATTGGCCTACTTGGCTCCCCTGCAGTGGCCCCAGGTATGTCCTCAATCACATAGTGGCCTATTTGGCTCCCCTGCAGTTGCCCCAGGTATGTCCTCAATCACATAGTGGCCTATTTGGCTCCCCTGCAGTGGCCCCAGGTATGTCCTCAATGAAATAGTGGCCTACTTGGCTTCCCTGCAGTGGCCCAAGGTATGTCCTCAATGAAATAGTGGCCTATTTGGATCCCCTGCAGTGGCCCCAGGTATGTCCTCAATCACATAGTGGCCTACTTGGCTCCCCTTGCAGTGGCCCCAGGTATGTCCTCAATCACGTAGTGGCCTACTTGGTTACCCATTTAGTATATATATAGTTGTTATAGTGGCCTACTTGATTACTCTGGTAGTGGCCCCAGGTATGTTCTTAATCACCACTCTGAAGTGGCCCAGGTGTGTCCTGAACCACAAAGTGGTCTACTGGCTACAAGTCTCAGATGGTTGAGGTAACAGTATGGACGATCTGACATGTGGGGGATGAACTCAATCTGAGAGACATTTGGTATTGGGATAGAGCGCTAGCTATAGACAAATTTGCAACATGGAAAAAGTAAAAATATTAGTTAATAAAATTAGTTATACAGACACATGATATGTTTGTTGTTTTTTGCAGTTATACTCCTCAGAAAGCAGAGGAGTTGTACCGACGTGCTCTACACATCCGACAACACGTCTATGGCTCTGACCACATCATGGTAGCCACCACTCTCTACCACCTAGGTGAGTGCACTGATCACATCACAGTAGCCACCACTCTCTACCACCTAGGTGAGTGCACCACTCTCTACCACCTAGGTGAGTGCACCACTCTCTACCACCTAGGTGAGTCCACCACTCTCTACCACCTAGGTGAGTCCACCACTCTCTACCACCTAGGTGAGTCCACCACTCTCTACCACCTAGGTGAGTCCACCACTCTCTACCACCTAGGTGAGTCCACCACTCTCTACCACCTAGGTGAGTCCACCACCCTCTACCACCTAGGTGAGTCCACCACTCTCTACCACCTAGGTGAGTCCACCACTCTCTACCACCTAGGTGAGTCCACCACTCTCTACCACCTAGGTGAGTCCACCACTCTCTACCACCTAGGTGAGTCCACCACTCTCTACCACCTAGGTGAGTCCACCACTCTCTACCACTTAGATAGATGAGTGCACTGACCACATCATGGTAGCCACCACCCTCTACCACCTAGATGAGTGCACTGACCACATCACAGTAGCCACCACTCTCTACCACCTAGATGAGTGCACTGACCACATCACGGTAGCCACCACCCTCTACCACCTAGGTGAGTGCACTGACCACATCACAGTAGCCACCACTCTCTACCACCTAGATGAGTGCACTGACCACATCACGGTAGCCACCACTCTCTACCACCTAGGTGAGTGCACTGACCACATCACCGTAGCCACCACTCTCTACCACCTAGATGAGTGCACTGACCACATCACGGTAGCCACCACTCTCTACCACCTAGATGAGTTGCACTGACCACATCACAGTAGCCACCACCCTCTACCACCTAGATGAGTGCACTGACCACATCACAATAGCCACCACTCTCTACCACCTAGATGAGTGCACTGACCACATCACGGTAGCCACCACTCTCTACCACCTAGATGAGTTGCACTGACCACATCACAGTAGCCACCACCCTCTACCACCTAGATGAGTGCACTGACCACATCACAGTAGCCACCACTCTCTACCACCTAGGTGAGTGCACTGACCACATCACAGTAGCCACCACTCTCTACCACCTAGATGAGTGCACTGACCACATCACGGTAGCCACCACTCTCTACCACCTAGATGAGTTGCACTGACCACATCACAGTAGCCACCACTCTACCACCTAGGTGAGTGTACTGACCACATCACGGTAGCCACCACTCTCTACCACCTAGATGAGTTGCACTGACCACATCACAGTAGCCACCACCCTCTACCACCTAGGTGAGTGCACTGACCACATCACGGTAGCCACCACTCTCTACCACCTAGATGAGTACACTGACCACATCACGGTAGCCACCACTCTCTACCACCTAGGTGAGTGCACTGACCACATCACGGTAGCCACCACTCTCTACCACCTAGGTGAGTGCACTGACCACATCACGGTAGCCACCACTCTCTACCACCTAGATGAGTACACTGACCACATCACGGTAGCCACCACCCTCTACCACCTAGGTGAGTGCACTGACAACATCACCGTAGCCACCACTCTCTACCACCTAGGTGAGTGCACTGACCACATCACCGTAGCCACCACTCTCTACCACCTAGGTGAGTGCACTGACCACATCACAGTAGCCACCACTCTCTACCACCTAGATGAGTACACTGACCACATCACGGTAGCCACCACTCTCTACCACCTAGATGAGTACACTGACCACATCACGGTAGCCACCACCCTCTACCACCTAGGTGAGTGCACTGACAACATCACCGTAGCCACCACTCTCTACCACCTAGGTGAGTGCACTGACCACATCACCGTAGCCACCACTCTCTACCACCTAGGTGAGTGCACTGACCACATCACAGTAGCCACCACTCTCTACCACCTAGGTGAGTGCACTGACCACATCACCGTAGCCACCACTCTCTACCACCTAGGTGAGTGCACTGACCACATCACAGTAGCCACCACTCTCTACCACCTAGGTGAGTGCACTGACCACATCACAGTAGCCACCACTCTCTACCACCTAGGTGAGTGCACTGACCACATCACCGTAGCCACCACTCTCTACCACCTAGGTGAGTGCACTGACCACATCACCGTAGCCACCACTCTCTACCACCTAGATGAGTACACTGACCACATCACAGTAGCCACCACTCTCTACCACCTAGGTGAGTGCACTGACCACATCACGGTAGCCACCACGCTCTACCACCTAGATGAGTGCACTGACCACATCACGGTAGCCACCACCCCCTACCACCTAGACGAGTGCACTGACCACATCACGGTAGCCACCACCCTCTACCACCTAGATGAGTGCACTGACCACATCACGGTAGCCACCACCCCCTACCACCTAGACGAGTGCACTGACCACATCACGGTAGCCACCACCCTCTACCAGCTAAATGAATCAACACACATCAGCAATATTATTAGCAGTGATGATAATTTAAAAAGATGTCCAAGTTTAGATTAATTTCATATTTAGTTTAGAAAATTATGTCACAACTAAAATCATCAAATTAAACCTTCTCTACCCTTTTGTGAGAAGTGTTGATCCCAATCATGTACTATGTGAAGCGTTGAAAAATACAAAGAAATGTGCAAATGTTTTGATAAAAGTGTTGTAAAAAGTGTTCAGAGGTGTTTTTGAGAAGTGATAAAAGAATTGTTGTGAAAAGTGTTGATGTGAGTAATGATGTGTTGAGAGGACTCATAAGATGTTGATAATGTGTTGGGAGGAGTGTTGTATGTTGAGAGGAGTGTTGTATGTTGAAAGTAGTGTTGTGTGTTGAGAGGAGTGTTGCATGTTGAGAGGAGTGTTGTGATGTGGTGCGTGGCGTGGCGTGGCGTGGCGTGGCGTGGCGTGGCGTGGCGTGGCGTGGCGTGGCGTGGCGTGGCGTGGCGTGGCGTGGCGTGGCGTGGCGTGGCGTGGCGTGGCGTGGCGTGGCGTGGCGTGGCGTGGCGTGGCGTGGCGTGGCGTGGCGTGGCGTGGCGTGGCGTGGCGTGGCGTGGCGTGGCGTGGCGTGGCGTGGCGTGGCGTGGCGTGGCGTGTCATATGTTGCTGTGTGTTGCAGGCAAGTTGTTGATGACAAAGAGTGGGGAGCTGGCCAAGCGAGAAGCAAGTGACGTCTTGAAGCGTGCTCTCGACATCAGAACTATGAAATTAGGCAAGCATCAATTCTTAAAGAACCAGCGTTCTTATGTTTTAGGCAAATATTTGAATTATTGAATTTATCTGAAACAATTCTGATTAAGAGCAAGGTGTCATCTATTTTATTTGAAAAACATAACATTTCATGATGATATAATATATAATGGATTTTAACTTTTAAAACGGATATGTTGTAAATGTAGTGTATGTGTGCGACTGTGTGTGCATAAACTGTACATGCAAAGCTTTCATGATTCTAGAATTCTTTTTGTTTACTAAGAATATGTTTGAATGACCAATTATGTCAATAATAATACAATTCATTTATATAGCACCTGAATTAATAGCATAGCATACATACATGTACACATGGTAGTTCAGATTATGTGATTCTGCCTTATTATTGCAGGGTATAGTCATAACTTGACAAGAGCAATTAAGGTCACGCTGGCCAAATTTGAGAAGACCCGCCCATCGACTGCCGTGACGCACCAGGAGGGGAGCTATGCAAGGACCAGCCACCAGTTCGGTCTCCTAGAACAAGACATTCTCCAAACACCCCCAGCAACATGCAGGGCCCTCAAGCAAACCTGGGTTCAGCCCCAAACCTCCTCCCTGCTACGCAACACATTCCAACGACAGAGAGCCACGGAGGAAGAGGGAGAGGGAGAAGGAGAGGGAGAGGGCGCAAGTGAACATGTTCTCACCCCACTCGTGCTTACCGCACATGCTGTCACCCCTCACCTTACCCAGGATGATCTCACCACTAACGTTGTCACCTCGCATGTTGTCACCCAGGATACCGTCACACAGAATGTTGTCACAAAGGATGTTGTCACCCAGAATGATGACACGCCTGTTGCTGTCACCCAGGATATTGACACTGTTGTCATTAAGGAGGTTGACATTCGTGCTAGTGTCCTAGCCAAGAAACATCAATTGGAAAATGTGAATGATGACAAAGAGAGAACCAGTAATGCCACTATGCCATGTGAAACTGTCAATGACACAAGTGACGCAGCATGTCATACTGACATAAATGACAATGCAGACAATCATAGGGAAGATGCAAAGTGCCAACATGAGAATGTCACTGAGACTCGTACTGATGCTATGAAGCAACAAGAGACGGGCAGTGTCACTGTTAATGACGACCCTCGTAGTGACGCAGTCAGTGCCACCATCATTGATGACACTCACAGTGATGTCATAAAGCACCACAGTGTCAGTGTCACCATCAATGATGACGTTGTGATCATTGGAGATGATCAAGGTCAGTCTGACACTACTGCAGGACAAATGCAGTCAGGTGACCAGTCACCGTGTCCAGATGCTGTCAATGGGAACACGCATCCAAGTAAGCGAGACATCAATGGCAATGACACCCTGTCGCATGACATCCAACTCGGGGTAGGACCTAACTTGGTGACATCTCACTTGGGCATTGATTCATTCATAGGCACAAAGTCGAACAGTATCACGACCAAACAGAGGCAGACTCTACAGGTAGATGAACAACGGAGGTCAAAGAGCGCGACCCCCCTTGACCTGTTCAACCGGTACGGCAGAAACCGGTTCAAGGCACGTTCGCGTCATTGCGCGCGATCAGCCAGTCGAAGTGTGCCTGCCTCGTCCTCGTCCCAGACACTGACACCATCGTGTCACCTCCGCCGCTGTCACATTCCAGACCAGTTTGCCTACACACCTCAGAATGGGTACTCAGCTGTGCACGGTCCACACAGCTCACTCGACAGTCTGGTGGGTGAACCAGATGCACCCAGGAACGTCGCCCGAGACCTAGTGCACATGTGCACCTGGTACCACGTGCCAGGGCGCTACCCCACGATGCACAAACCGTACGTGCCAAAACGTCTGCTCAGGCGAATGCGTCTTAAGAAATGGCAGGCAGCATTTGATGACTACATGCTGTCAGATCCCAACGCGTGTCTCTCAGCCGACACAGAGTCGGAAGGGACGGAGATGAGTGATGGCCAGCTCATCACCTACTTCAACAATCCCTGATAGTTGGCAGTAAAAGTAGAACTGGGGGTCGATTACCAACACTATTTGCAAATCCATGATATTTGGTAGGAAAAATAGACTGAACCACCCATCAATTTACACTGAACCAAAGGTTTGTTCACATGTTATTCTTAGAATGAAGGAACACGAACGTGAAGATTATTCTAGAAATGGAGATGTATGGTTATATTTATTCTGAGTCGAGATGGTTAAAAACTCATGTTTTGAATTGTGGAGAGGCTAACTATTATTTAACTGGTTAATATCTACCAGAAGTGATAGTTACAACTTACAGGAAGCCACTACTGTTGAATCAAAATTATACTGATGTAACCAATAGACAGGTTGATGGTGTGTAGGAGGGGCAGTGTTCTTCTTGTGAGGACAAGTCGTGCAGTAATGTTGTTTTACCTGAATTCCTGTGATTTTTTACTATGTATAATTTATGTGTCATACTTTACTTGAGTTTACCACTCATTGTGGATTGATTAGGTTAGTGACACATTCCAGACTTGTTAATTTAAGAAATAAGGATATACAGTATATGTATATATATACATATATTTACTGGGGTGATGCATATGTTTACTATATATGTGATGTTACATTATATATATATATGTATATATATATATATATACATATATATTGTAGAGGCTAAGTATATATATATATATATATATATATATTATATATACACACACATATATATATATTATATATACACACACCTAACAGCAGCATGTGTAGACCAAAACCAGATCAACACAAGGGTCACCTTAGGCAGACTGCAGTTTTTAAGCACACCAAAGCCAGTCTGCTTAACGTTTTGGCCCACTGTTTGTATACATAGTGTAACCAGACATTAATTCAAATTTGTCTTGGAAGTTGTGTACCATGTCACTCATAATGGTGCAATCTGCCTATGCTGGCTTTAGGATTATGTATGCATATTAAGTGAACACTTGTGAAAATGTTATTGTACAACATGTGTTTCTGCAATGTGCCAGAAATGGTGATCACTTCATATATGTACACATGTATATTATATATACAACTCTATATATATATATATATAATTATATATATATATATATATATATATATATAATTATATATATATTACATTTATATATCTCAAACAATTGCACGTTTGAAACATGTTTTTGTACTGCATTAACTTGATTGCTGCTGTTATAGGTGTGGTGTTCATGGCGTCTCCATTGCAATGTTTTATTTTATCTATATTTATAAACTTGGATGCTGTATGGCATTGTGGTAAGACAGCACTAGGATGTGATACTGTATATGAAGTCACATGAAACAGCTAAAGTAGCGTAGTTAATAATACTACAGTATTTAATATTAGTGAAACTTCAGTATGTTGTGCCTCAGTCCAGATGTGTTACTGTGGTAAATGTAAGAAAGGAGCCTTTCTGCCAGCCCTCCACATACAAATGGTTAGTTTGACATGCAGAAGATATTGTTTATATTGAAGGTTAGATTGAAAGTATTTTGGACAAGGTTTACATCAGGCGTTTCTAATATTAAGCATTTGTATATGAAGGGGAAGCATGTACAGTAATGAGCTTCTGAGGTCCAAACATGGCTACTGTGTTTTGAGAGCAGTGCACTAGACATTTCCAGCAGATGTTGGTGGCTTACTTTGAGGAGTTTTAGTGCTACAGCTGTCCATATTCCACATGTGGCTTTGCCATGAGAATGTTTTATATGTATGTTTAGGTTTTCACACGTTCCATATAGAATTTATAGAAGGATGTTTTACTGTGCTCAACAATGTAGCATTTTTCCATGTTTTGCAATTTCCACAATTACCCACATTCCTTTGGGTCCTGATGGCGTGCTCATGTGTATGTATTCCATAGGCTATGTAGCAACATTCCACAAGGTACAAGCAGTACTGGGGGTAGATGCAAACGCAGACTTGCTACATGTAGCCTTATTTTTGTATTTACAAGAATTGCCAAAAACCAGATACAGTTGACAAGTTATATTCACCTCCAGAAATGGGGCAAATGTCTGAATGGCCAATTTTGGATAAACTGTATAGTGTTCATGGATATCCTTGAATATAATGTAATTTCATTAGTGAAAAATCAAGGTCATGAAATCTTGAC
Organism: Oasisia sp. SBJ-2009; assembly: GCA_964017155.1. Lineage (NCBI taxonomy): Eukaryota > Metazoa > Annelida > Polychaeta > Sabellida > Siboglinidae > Oasisia > Oasisia sp. SBJ-2009. The sequence goes on from OZ024854.1 coordinate 53,002,845, forward strand.
AGTTTCGGAATGCCTTGGAAAAGCCTGAAATTCAAAATTTTCACAAATAAAATGACAGGCACCAACCACATTGAGTTATTCATCAAAGTGAAGTAGTGGCGAGCCAGTCATCTCTAGAAGGGGCCAGATGGCAACAAGTTTTGAATGCTGGTTTTAACTGCTGCTGTTGGTTACTTCCGTACATGTCAGCTAGTACTGGAACTTGCAGGTATGTTATAGTTAAACTTTATAAATAAAACTTTAAATGTATATTTTATGTAACAGTCATGCTCAATAATAGTTGGTTTTGGGATTGAGTTTTTATGAAAGCCAGGAAATAATTATTATTGATGCTCATGTATTTATAGGTATATATACTGTGGGAGGTCATGTATAAGTATTGTTTTTTCAGGAAAACTAACATAGCTGCAATCCAATCACTTTATTTATCCCTAGGAACCTTGTTCATCATGTTTTTGTTCTAGACATGCTAGACATAAAATGTGCCTACTGGATAATCTTGCAACGCATTATCTACAGCTTGACAGCAGTTGCCAGTGTTGCAGCAATCACCTACACGCAGAGGTTGTCACTGTAGGACGCAATGTACATGTATGGATTGTATGTATAGTAGTCGTACACACCAAGTCCTGTGTTGATGGTCTGTGTAGTCGTACACAGCCAGTCCTGTGTTGATGGTCTGTGTAGTCGTACACAGCCAGTCCTTTGTTGATGGTCTGTGTAGTCGTGCACAGCCAGTCCTGTGTTGATGGTCTGTGTAGTCGTACACAGCCAGTCCTTTGTCGATGGTCTGTGTAGTCGTATACAGCCAGTCCTGTGTTGATGGTCTGTGTAGTCGTACACAGCCAGTCCTGTGTTGATGGTCTGTGTAGTCGTACACAGCCAGTCCTGTGTTGATGGTCTGTGTAGTCGTACACAGCCAGTCCTGTGTTGATGGTCTGTGTAGTCGTACACAGCCAGTCCTGTGTTGATGGTCTGTGTAGTCGTATACAGCCAGTCCTGTGTTGATGGTCTGTGTAGTCGTACACAGCCAGTCCTGTGTTGATGGTCTGTGTAGTCGTACACAGCCAGTCCTGTGTTGATGGTCTGTGTAGTCGTACACAGCCAGTCCTTTGTTGATGGTCTGTGTAGTCGTACACAGCCAGTCCTGTGTCGATGGTCTGTGTAGTCGTACACAGCCAGTCATGTGTTGGTCTGTGTAGTCGTACACAGCCAGTCATGTGTTGATGGTCTGTGTAATGTAAGTTATGTAGATGGGCTGTGTGTATGTGGAACTTAACAAACTGATATTAATTCAGAGTTGGACTGATTAGTTCCAAACGACTACAGTATGAGGTGTTACCATACACCCCCATAAACTGTCCATTCCAAGTTGAATGTGTAATGACGTTTGATGTATTTGACTACCCATGTTTTAGGAACCATGTTGATATATAGTTGTAATTAAGATGTATTTCTTCCAACCATCGTTTTAAAGAAATGATCTTTAATACAGAAATTTGGTAAAATAAAAATGTCAGTTATCATTCTGTGAAGGATATATGGTAGAGAGACATTCCTACTGTGATGTGTGAGCAGGTAAATTGTATATTCTGTTATTTATATCCTCGGCTGTGTTATTTCTTTACTGTTATGCAAAAACGTACATGCATATATGCATACATGTGCCAAGTATTGCTGAATAAATTATTGTTGTTATGATAGTTATATTACTTATTTTATTGACAAATTCAATATCGACATAACACGCATATTATAATCAAATTGGTGTAGTGATGTAGATGTAGCATTCCAACAAAACAAATGTACAATTATTCCCTCTGAACACAAGATGGGTCACTTATACTCTCATATGAGTAAGTAAAGTTAGCCATGCCAATATCATAGGGCTGCAACTGGTTCAGTTCTGTACAATATGTGACATGGTTATTGCCAACACAGTATTTCAGCATTCCAACACCAGAACAGCTACATTGACATGCAAGATATAACAAAGATCAGACTACTGAAGAAGGCAATATCAGAAAAAAAACAGCATGCGAAAAAACAGACAATATGGAACAGGATTCAAGAAGAATAATGCACATGACTTGCTCAGAACCAAGTGAAAGTTTAGCAACAGGCATTGGAACCATACATCTAACTGCTGCAAAGGATACTGACAAAACCTTAAACCAGCTCAACTTGAAGTTATAAAATGTTAGGAAATCTACTTCCGAAAACATCATAACACAAATAATATTGGTAAAGACCAGGAAGCAATTAATCTCACTCCAGGTAAAATGTTAAACATTCTCTTTAGAAAAGATGCAGAAAGCCAACAGAACAAAGAAATTGTCAAAATACATCATTTATACATTTTTGCTGCATGCCAAATTAGTCTCGTTAAGTAACTCAAAAAAAGAAAATGTGGATGACCCAAAAACGTGGAGGACAATAGAAAAAGAACTGAAACAACAACGTCTAAGCTGGGTCAGGCCCTTTGTGTCAGCGGGCATGGAGAGGACTAAGTGAAACATTAAATAGCTTAAAAGAAGACTTCAAACAACTGCTAAAAAGAGAAAGACCACGACCGAGGTGACATAACCAAATTAGCTTGTAGTCACTGTCCACGAGATTGACAACCAACTTGCTGCAGGGCATCAAGTAGACGTCATTTTGCCTGATTTTATCAAGGCGTTCGAAAAGGTGCTTCACGGTCGTCTCCTTTACAAACTTGAATACTATGGCATTTGAGAAAACATGTTCCACTGGATGAAATCATTCTTGGCCGACAGAACGCAGGAGGTCCAGCTGGAGGGGATACATTTCACCCAGGCGAATGTCACGTCGGGTTGACCCAGGGCAGTGAGGGCACCGGCCTGGGACCTTTCCTACATTAATGATCTTCTAGATGTCGTACGCTCCTCTTGTACCAAGCTGTTTGCAGATGACTGCCTCCTGTTTAAGAGCATCACTAGTGAGTGAGACCAGCAGGCTGTCCAGTCAGGTCTGTCATCACTGGAACAGTGGGAGAAAGACTGGCAGATGGAATTTAATCCAGGAAAGTGCATAGCCATCAGAGTAATGCCAAAGAAAACCAAACTGGCCCGTGAAACGTTGTCTGCCATCCATAACAAAATGCTAGAAACATCTGACACAAGTAGATACCTTGGCGTCTCAATCACTGACAACCTAACATGGTCAAGACATACTGCAATAATGGCATGGAAAGCAAACTGAGTCCTTGGTTTCCTGCACCACCATAGTACGGCCCATCACGGAACATGTTTCTGCTGCGTGAAAGACAGGCCACTAGAGAGAGTACAGCGACGAGCAGCCAGATTCTGCTGTGCCTGTGGCAACTAGTGACGACTACACAAACAGGACACAAGGACATGCTAAAGGTGCTACGCTGGGAAAGCCTGGAAACAAGAAGGAAGAACAACCGCCTAAGTCTCCCTCACAAAATCAACACCGGTCATGTTGACATCACATAGACCAGTACCTCCAACGGAGTGACCCCAGAACTCGGGGAACCCAGCGTTTTCGACATGCAAGGGCAGACCACCCAGCCCTTCACCATTCATTTTTTCATGCAACACTTAGACAGTGGAATAGGCTCCCCACAAACCACCACATGCCCAGAGGCTTTCAGGGTTGGCATTCGTGCCTTAACATCTGCTTTAATTTCTTCATAAGACTATGTACATAATAATAATACATTTTTTAAATCACCCGAGGTCCATAGAATAACTTTATTAACGTTTTATTTTACTTTTTATATTAACTGTTTTAAGAGAGCATACACCACCACCCCATGCTTCGATTGTCCTTTTAACGCCCTGAAAAGGCCCAGTCCAGTATATGGAAGAAGAGATGGCGCTGAGTACATGCTGCTGACAACAGAGTTGTATACTGAAGAGAATCAGATACAGGGGTGAGACATTCAGGAGGACAGTGACGGGTCAAGCTGACCTAGGCATTTAAGTTCAAGTAAGTCATCGGTAAATGCCAAGGGTCAACTTGTAAAAAAACAAAATGAACAAATATCTTCATGTATAGGCAAGCGATTGTATACTACTGGATCCTTTGTACATCTGCCCTCATTGTTATGTAAATACACATGCAGAATGCACACAATATGTTTGGTTAAACCAAGTTACCACCAACACAAATACAGTACACTTTGTCATGTGACATTTATTTTGGTCATGTGACATTCAGCATGCTACACTGGATATCATGTGACATTGAGTGATGTCTGGTGTGCTGCGGAGGTGTCACACTTGAGGACTTCTCGTATGGCCATGGTGGCATAGCAGGATGGAGGCAGACTGAACTCCAGCCTCAAGGCACAGAATTTGCCATCTGAAACAGCACATAGGTGTAAACAACAAGACCTAGGGAGCTACAACTACAACAGTCGTGTGTGTGTGTGTGTGTGTGTGTGTGTGTGTGTGTGTGTGTGTGTGTGTGTGTGTGTGTGTGTGTGGGGTGTGTGTGTGTGTGTGGGGGGGGGGTATGTGTTTGGGGGGTGTGTGGTGTGAGTGTGTGTGTGTGTGTGTGTGTGTGTGTGTGTGTGTGTGTGTGTGTGTGTGTGTGTGTGTGTGTGTGTGTGTGTGTGTGTGTGTGTGTGTGTGTGTGTGTGTGTGTGTGTGGTTATGTGTGAATGTGTGAGTGTATGTGTGAGTGTGTGGTGTATGTGTGGTGTATGTGTGAATGTGTGGTGTATGTGTGAATGTGTGGTGTATGTGTGAGTGTGCTGTATGTGTGAATGTGGTGTATCTGTGAATGTGCGGTGTGTGTGTGAGTGTGGTGTATGTGTGAGTGTGGTGTATGTGTGAATGCGTGGTGTATGTGTGGTGTATGTGTGAATGTATGGTATATGTGTGAGTGTGGTGTATGTGTGTGTGGTGTATGTGCGAGTGTGTGGTGTATATGTGAGTGTGTCGTGTATGTGTGAGTGTGTGGTGTGTGTGTGAGTGTGTCGTGTATGGGTGGTGTATGTGTGAGTATGTGGTGCAAATGTATGGTGTATGTGTGAGTTTATGGTGTATGTGTGAGTGTGTGGTGTATGTGCGAGTGTGTGGTATATGTGTGAGTGTGTGGTGTATGTGTGTGGTATATGTGTGTGTGGTGTTTGTTTTGTGTGTGTGGTGTGGTGTGTGGTGCGACGTTTCCTAAGAATCTGCTATATGGAGGCTTTTCCTTCAAACATGTAGTTGAAATGAACTAAAACACTATTAACATAGTGATAAATTATACACACCTTTGGCTTCTGGTGGCAGCTCCACTCCATCAAGTCGTTCCGCATCACTGAGCACCAATGGCAGTGTGACATCATCATACCTCTGCTTCTGCCAGGTCATGTGTTTAGGTTTAATGACCAGTGTCCGGTAGCCCCCTGGCAACTGGTAGTCCCTGGCAACCAAACATAACCACTACCTTAATGATCTGTGGGATTTGCCACCCAGATAATTTACTCTAGATGGCTGGTGGACAAGGACTTGTTTTGCTTATTGGGAGTATACACAGGAAACATTTAAATCAACTACCTTGTACTTGGACACAGACAGGGTTAGTTTGGAGGGTCTGTCAATGAGTGGTTCAAGATAAGTTTGGAGGGTCTCTCAATGAGTGGTTCAAGATAAGTTTGGAGGGTCTCTCAATGAGTGGTTCAAGATAAGTTTGAAGGGTCTCTCAATGAGTGGTTCAAGATAAGTTTGGAGGGTCTCTCAATGAGTGGTTCAAGATAAGTTTGGAGGGTCTCTCAATGAGTGGTTCAAGATTAGTTTGGAGGGTCTCTCAATGAGTGGTTCAAGATAAGTTTGGAGGGTCTCTCAATGAGTGGTTCAAGATAAGTTTGGAGGGTCTGTCAATGAGTGGTTCAAGATAAGTTTGGAGGGTCTCTCAATGAGTGGTTCAAGATAAGTTTGTAGGGTCTCTCAATGAGTGGTCCAAGATTAGTTTGGAGGGTCTCTCAATGAGTGGTTCAAGATAAGTTTGTAGGGTCTCTCAATGAGTGGTCCAAGATTAGTTTGGAAGGTCTCTCAATGAGTGGTTCAAGATTAGTTTGTAGGGTCTCTCAGTGAGTGGTTCAAGATAGGTTTGGAGGGTCTCTCAATGAGTGGTTCAAGATAGGTTTGGAGGGTCTCTCAGTGAGTGGTTCAAGATTAGTTTGGAGGGTCTCTCAATGAGTGGTTCAAGATTAGTTTGGATGGTCTCTCAATGAGTGGTTCAAGATAAGTTTGGAGGGTCTCTCAATGAGTGGTTCAAGATAAGTTTGGAGGGTCTCTCAATGAGTGGTTCAAGATAAGTTTGGAGGGTCTCTCAATAAGTGGTTCAAGATTAGTTTGGAGGGTCTCTCGATGAGTGGTTCAAGATTAGTTTGGAGTGTCTCTCAATGAGTGGTTCAAGATTAGTTTGGAGTGTCTCTCAGTGAGTGGTCCAAGATTAGTTTGGAGTGTCTCTCAGTGAGTGGTTCAAGATTAGTTTGGAGGGTCTCTCAGTGAGTGGTTCAAGATTAGTTTGGAGGGTCTCTCAGTGAGTGGTTCAAGATTAGTTTGGAGGGTCTCTCAGTGAGTGGTTCAAGATTAGTTTGGAGGGTCTCTCAGTGAGTGGTTCAAGATTAGTTTGGAGGGTCTCTCAGTGAGTGGTTCAAGATTAGTTTGGAGGGTCTCTCAGTGAGTGGTTCAAGATTAGTTTGGAGGGTCTCTCAGTGAGTGGTTCAAGATTAGTTTGGAGGGTCTCTCAGTGAGTGGTTCAAGATTAGTTTGGAGGGTCTCTCAATGAGTGGTCCAAGACATTATACTTTTTTGAAATAAAATTTCTACAAAAGTTCATTACATGTATGTAATTATGGACAATGGAATTATGGACAATGCCTATACTTGAAACATTGGACTTGAGACTGCGTAATCTGTATTTCTACACACACCTCTGCACCAATCTGTCTGTTCTGGTTTTTCTCCAGATTTATGTATGACGTTTCATTTCTGAAAATATCCAGGACCAATTTTCCTACTTCCTAGTTCCTACGCCACTCAATTATAAACCACCAAGTAAAGAACTAAAACCATGCCATAAGGGTGTTTGGTTGTACTTGGGCACGGAGCACAAGTAACACTGACCTTATCTTGTGCCGAAGAGTGCTTGAGTCGACAAAGCCATCCTGCAGCAGTAGCTCCTGGTACCACCCTCCAGCCTCATTGGCCGGGTAGATGACATCGTAGCCTGGCAGCGGCATGACGACATCCTCCAGGCTGTAGTTGTTCACATCAGCTGATGTCAACACAGTTGGCTTACTGGCCTGTGTCGTGTTTCTTGACCCTAACACCAATAAAAGGGTGTTTTGATTCACAGCATACTCCAGACACACAATGCTTTGTTATATTTATTTATAAATAAGTTTGAGTTACTGACCTCAATGTTTGATTTCAACTGCAGATATTATTAAATGACCCGAGACACCTCTGGTGAATAAAAATGTTTACAAACAAAGAATATGGTGTCAACAAATAATATATTGCTTCTTCAAAACGGAAATTGTTAGTTATTATGTAACTAAAACACTTCAGAGTGCTGTATTCCCTGACAGACACGATCCAACAAACTCCACCTCTACTTCTACTGGAGGTATCAGCCATTATCCAGTTACTGTATGAAAGTATTTTAACAAACATCACAAAACTTACTTTCTCCAAGAACTAGGTCACCAACAATGGGTTGCATGCCTAACTCTCTGAGTCGCCGAGAGACAAGAATGTTCCACAGTCGACTCTGGTAGGCGTGTAAGTACAGTTGTCTCATGTTGCGGGGTATCTGGGCAACCAAAAGTGGCATTTTTGTAAACTCTATTTGTATTTAGAGTCTTCTTTACTTAATAAACAGACGAGACGTCATCAATTAAAATTAAATGAATGCTATCAAAGTTGACCAAGAAACTACTAAAGGCAGCATATTTTCTGTAAAGTCATGCAAAATTGCTTAGATATTGCTTAGATGGTTGTGTGCATGCGTGCGTGCGTGTGTGTGTGTGTGTGGTGTGCGTGTGCGTGTGCGTGTGCGTGTGCATGTATGTGTGTGTGTGCACACGCATGCACATGTAAAACTTCAAAAGTGAAATTAATATAATTATTTTATTTTATTAGGGATAAGGAAGGAAAAATTTCTATAAAATGATTATACAATTAAATAAATTATGTATGTAATAAAAAGGCAAAGGCAAGTTCTTATATAGCGCAGTATCCAATCCTCAGGACCGTTCAAAGCGCTTTACACTTTACAGAGAGTTGTGGCAAGATGGAGTGAACACTTCCAGAAGCTACTCAACGTCCCTGGCGACATAGATCACGAAGCTCTGGACAACATCCCGCAGCGCATTATCAAGACAAGCCTCGATGAGATTCCAACTACGGATGAGATGGCTAGAGCAATCGCCGGCCTGAAAGATGGCAAAGCACCTGGAGGAGATGGAATTCCCGCAGAAGTATGGAAGCACGGAGGAGACAATCTGTTCAGCAGACTGCACCAACTAATCACCAATGCCTGGGAGGTGGGTTCTGTACCACAAGCATGGAAGGATGCCAGCATTGTAACCATCTACAAGAAAGGTGATCGAACAGACTGTGGGAACTATAGAGGAATCTCTCTTCTTTCCATAGCGGGCAAGATCTTCGCGAGGATCCTCCTCAACAGACTATCTACCCACATAACACCAGAGGTAGTTCCGGAGACACAATGTGGCTTCAGAGGTAACCGGAGCACCGTGGATATGATATTTTGTCTCCGACAACTACAAGAAAAATGCATTGAACAGGACCGACCACTGTACATGGTATTTGTCGACTTCAGCAAGGCGTTCGATACAGTTGGGAGGACTGGGCTATGGCAGCTACTGAGGAAGTATGGCTGCCCAGAGAAGTTCACAACAATGATCGAGGCACTACATACTGGAATGATGGCGAATGTTAGTGTTGGAGGAGAAGTCTCAGAATCGTTCAGTGTCACAAATGGGGTCAAGCAAGGTTGTGTACTGGCCCCCACGCTCTTCTCCATCTTCCTATCAGCAATGCTCGACGAGGCTTTCCGAGACATGGGGGATGGAGTCTACATACAGTCCAGACAGAACGCTGACCTATTCAACGTCGCACACTTCAGAGCAAAGACCAAGACTACTCGGATACTGATGAGAGAGCTGCTATTCGCAGATGACAGTGCACTGGTTGCACACTCTGCTGAAGAGATGCAGAAAATAGTGGATGCTTTCTCCGATGCGTCAAAGAAGTTCGGCCTGAAGATTAACATCAAGAAGACCGAGGTGCTGTACCAATCCAACTCTACAAGAACCCGAGAGGAGGATATCATGGTTGATGGAAACAAGCTGAACTCTGTTCTAGAATTCACCTACCTCGGAAGCACTATATCAAGTGATGGATGCATTGACGATGAAATACAGAGGAGGATGGCCAAGGCTAGTGCATCTTTCGGCCGACTACGCCAGAGACTCTGGAACAACCACCATGTGTCCATGCGGGTTAAAGGCAAGATATACCGTGCAATCGTGCTGTCCACCCTCCTATACGGAGCTGAGGCCTGGACAGTGTACAGACGACAGGTAAAAAAGCTGCATGCCTTCATGATGCGACATCTGCGTTCGATCATGAGGATAACCTGGATGGACAAAGTGACAAACAAGGAAATACTAGAACGAACAGGGCTGCCATCTATGGAAGATCTTCTGATCAGAAAGAATCTCCGGTGGACTGGACACCTCATGAGGATGTCATCAGACAGGCTACCGAAGCAGGTTCTCTACTCGCAACTGTCTTCTGGTCACAGAAAGAGAGGGCGCCCTCGTCTCCGGTTCAAAGATACCATCAAGAGAAACCTGAAGATGAGAGACATAAAGATCGACTCATGGACATCACTCTCACAGCAGAGAGACAAATGGAGAGCAACAGTCAAGTGATGGAAGCAGTCTTTGTCGCTTCGCGACCGACAGCATGATGATGATCCAATCCTCAGGACCGTTCAAAGCGCTTTACACTTTACTTCCCTGACAGACCTGTTCACTCAGACACCATCTCGGCTTCTCTGGGAAGCATCCAGCCGTATGCTACAATTAATGCGCGAAGGCTGCTCGTACACATATCCACCACTGTCTACAGTCAGGTACTAATTTATACAGCTGAATGAACTGAAGCAATATAGAGTGAAAAAACTTGCCCAAGGTTTTAACACCGCAGCACAGGATTCGAACCCGGGTTCTCTTAATCGAGAGTCTGGCGCTCTACCCCTGAGCAATTGCGCTCTACAAGCTACCCTGTGCAAATAGTGTAATGAGAATGTGTTTCACTCACACAAGTGTCCTTGAAAACTGCAAAAATGACTATTGTGTGAACAATCAACAAAGATGGACATTTGTGGCACAGTTTGTATGAAGACTTACCATGGCCAGTGCGTTAACCAGGTCGTTCTTGTTGTACTTGCTGAGTCCCACCAGCAGGTGTCTCTCCTGACAGGGCTTGTTGCCCAGGCACTGCAAGGCCTTCCCTGCGTCCCGCGTGTCCCACCAGACCCGTCTCGCAGCAAACACTTCATTCTCATCTGCAACATTCACAGCAAGTCATCAACTGAGTATACTTTTTTCTGCAATTCCTTCCAGTTTATTATACAGTTACAATAAATCTGTTTTAAGCCAAATGACAACTTGAAGGCCGTAAAGTGGTAAAATTGTACTTTCCAAACACTGACATGGAATTTGCGTTTTGAGTTATTACCCTTTGAACATCATTAATGCTTAATCCTGCAATATATATATATATATATATATATATATATATATATATATATATATATATGGCTAACTGCCTTGGATATAATGCACAATATTCACAATAACTTAAAAACAAAACATCCTGTGAAAACAATTTCCATGTGTGAATATCATTCACATGTTAGAATAGTTAGAAATAGTAGGGACGGCATGTTTGTTTGTTTGTTGTTTGTTTGTACATAGGAAAGAGACATTTTCCTACCTCCTCCGCGGGGCTTCAATATCAGTTCAACAGCCTTCTGCCAGTTACTCTGTAACATGGCTCTACAAACAGGCCAAAGACATCTCACCAGATAAAACATTACAGAGTAAACAGCATCGAGTACCCCAACCTTTCTGTTTATACATGTATGTTTATGGAGAATCAACTCTGTAATTACGCCCCTATTATGGCACTTGTAATCAACTGTGTGTGTCACTCCCACATAGGGGCTCTTCGGCATTCCATGCCTAACATTTCTATGTATAATAAATGGAATGCCAATGTGTCACTCATACATGGTTTCCAGTTGTCACTGATATGTACAGAAACAAGCTCCGGCTCCTCACCACTTGTTCCATTAATCTTTAGGACACAAGACGATGTATTTATTGTAAACTTGCATGACACACACACGCGCACAAATACAGTCTTATTCCGTAACACGTAATAACAATTTAATTTGTGTTATTCAAAGTTACAAACTCCTTGATTAAATCTGTCAATGAACTACTGTTGGGACTGACCTGCCGACCTCATGTGTGGGTACTGTGGTCGTGCCAAACCTCTGCATGCCAAAGTAGTTGATGAAGCCGTTGTTCTTCAGTGATGTTGCTGCCTGCTCGATCTGGGATTCTGAGCCAGTCACGTTTCTGTCACATGTAACAAAATGATACAACTAGATTGGATTATAGTAAATATATTGTTCATGGCTCCAAGAATGGTTTATTTTAGTATGATTTACTTACTTTGGAGCATTTTTGTCGAAGCGAGTACGACGTTTCGACCCGTCGTCTACGGGCCTTGATCACGTACTGGTGTCACGTGTGTTGCCTCAGATTTCGGCGGGATGGAAAGTGAAGGAGGCCATATACATCAGACAGAGAGCCCCTACCATGAACAGAGATCAGGGATACCATCTGCCTGCCATCTACAATCAAATCATTCCGCCGAAATCTGAGGCAACACACGTGACACCAGTACGTGATCAAGGCCCGTAGACGACGGGTCGAAACGTCGTACTCGCTTCGACAAAAATGCTCCAAAGTAAATCATACTAAAATAGATTGGATTACTTGATTCATAATCACATAACCCATGATCACCTAACATATGATCACCTAACATATGATCACCTGACCTTCATTGGCATACAAGTAAAGCCTGTTATTGTGCTCCAGATCAGTCAGCTATGTGAGTGAGTACCTAGCTATGTACAGTGATGAACTAATTGGAGCATGACTGAATGCTTCCCAGAGAACTCAGGATGACTTTCAACTAAACACTTCTGCCAGGAAATAAAGTGTACGCCTCTAAGCAGTCATCAGTAGAGGGATTAATAAACCTAATAACAACTTAGTATGTTACTCATCCCCATGAACAAGCAATATTCCTTTGCATCCAGACATTGCTAGGATGCAACCTGTTTTATGGAAATATGTCTGTGGACCTGCAAAACTCCGTATACAAACAACACACAAAGAAATAACAATCTCATAGCTGATAATTCAGAGAAAAGATGTTCACCTCTGAATCTATATCAGATGTCATCAGACAAAGAAGGCTCCAGTGATTTGGAGTACACTTTGGAAACAGCTGTCATAGGCCAAGCGAAGGTCTAACTAAAATGATATTCAAAGACTTCAAAGGAATGAGAAAAGAGAGGAAGACCACGAAAAAGATGCAATTGCCACACCGTTGACTCTCTGATGTGACCACATCATAGGAGATTACCCACTTGTTCTCCAGTTTTATGAACTGCTGCAGGCGGCTGGGTTTTATCACTGATATCACAAACAAGATCCTCAGTCATGCACATTTAGTGCGAGTTGATTCACATTCAAGCTGACATCACGACAGCATCACTGCACGTCAACACTGGCAGTGTCACTGCACGCGGCCGTCTCTGGCTTGGTCTCATTGATAGTCACTTCAACAAGTAGTCACGTACTGTATGATGCACAATAGTTTGCATTCTTCGATACACTCAAGTATTGTTTTTTTATGAAAGAAGGACCCTGAAGTTGTTAACGGCTTCACTACTGAGAGATTCAATAAGTCATCAACAGGCACTCTTTGTGCAATCTAGCTCGTTGTGAACTCTAGTGCATTGTGCACTCTAGTGCACTGTGCACTCTAGTGCATTGTGCACTCTAGTTCATTGTGCACTCTAGTGTGGCGGCCATTTTCAAAAATGGCTGCCACGGCCACCAGGGTGCGAATTTGCGATGGCCCAATAACCACTTTTGTTCCAGAGATACCTATCAACACATCTGCTACATTTGGTGCTTTTATCACAAAATTAACAATTGGTTTGATATGTTGTGCTATGCCGCCCCACTAGGGGTTGTTGGGGTTCATGTCTAGCTCCAGGAATCTGTATTCACCTGTGGGGTTAATGCTAGCCAGATGTTGCCCATCTCAAGGAACCTGTACTCGCATATTACCTGAGTATGATGGTGAAATGGTTTCCACTGAGATCTCCAAGTTTCAGCGGGTGTTGACTGTAGCTGAAGTTGCCCATCTTGATGCCCCTGAGAGTACGGTTGAGGTCACACAGGCGCTTGGCCGTCACTCGGTGCAGCGCCATCTGCTGGCACGTCTTGGCACGTCTATCCTTTGTCCCGGCGTACGTCACACAACTTGGTTTCATCCTACCAATGCAAACACATCAACGTAACACACAGTGGCGAAGCTTTCTTCTTACAATCTTTTGATTTGCATACCTAACATTTCTAGGAATTATTGTGCATGATATTCAACACACAGAGGATACTGTGCACAATGTTTCGTCCATGAAGGTGACTACAGATGCAACTCAAGACTGTATACATTTAAAACTTGGAGAGTTCTTTGCACAGAGGAATGCTAACTCAACAACCTGTGGTGCATTTGGAACTGATGAATAGTTTTCAAATTGGAGAAAGCATGTCTGGCTGCTTTCAGATATAATTTACAGGCATCTATTATTATAAAGACAAAATGTTGTTGTGACAACAAAAGATAAACGTACATAACTAGGGCAATTTTCTCAAAAGTGTAGACTGCTGACAAATGAGATAGGATTGCTTGAATATTTGAGTTTGTGTGAGTGACTCACTTACTGGGGTGTGTATGTATCTGTGTGTATGCTTCTACACCATGCATGTTTGTGCATGTTTGTGCATGTTTGTGCATGTTTGTGCATGTTTGTGCATGTTTGTGCATGTTTGTGCATGTTTGTGCATGTTTGTGCATGTTTGTGCATGTTTGTGCATGCGTGTGTTTGTATATGTGTACACAAGTGTATGGTACATGTGCACAGATATTTTACACAAACCTAAGAAACTTTGCAATCAGATTGACAGCCTCCGACGTGTCCTTGTTTTCCTTGTACAGCACAAAGCAGCAGTAATCTCCACGCTCTCTGGGCCATTTATTCCGTGATCGGTTATCTAACAGAATATATGACATGTACAACACATTTTCTAGTGAACCACATCCACCGTCTAGTAAGGTAAAAGAAGGGGGTCTTTAGTGTTCAGTGACCAACTGTGAGTTCAGGCAGAAACAGGCAAAATATGAACTTATTTATGAGGCCCTGAAATCTCCTTACAAAAGAACAGTCAATTAAAAATTTCTTGTGTTCAGTCTAAATTCACTAATCTATCCAAAATAACAGAAAAAAATACAGAATGTTTTTAATAAAACTAATTTATTTTTATTTTGGGGGATCTTAGAGGACCTTAGGAAGATATAAAATGAGGCAATCAAATTAAAATTCTTATGCATAGTGACACTACCACTACGAAACATCTGTTCAAATTTAGAAAAATAATTTTCAACAGTTTCCGAGATACAAGAGCTAATGGTTTGTGGACTTTACATGCTGAGTGATGCCATAAGTGCAGTGGACCTTCAGCCCAAAGGACTCAAAACAATAAATGACCAGTGATGGTCAGAGAGAAAACAATCATCTGAAGTAAAAGTGTCAAGTTAAATTTGTTTAGGAGTCTTTCATATTAGCATTAGCCATAAAACACCTGACTGCTTGTTTAGTGACAGAACAGGCAAGTTGGGGTTGTAGGCTAAGACACAGCCAGAGTATTCATTACCTAGATTATTTTAGTGGGTAGGCCATCTTGGGAAAACCAAAGCTTTTTCTGCATTCAGTTTTTATACAATGACATCCAATTTGCCATTTAAAAACCATGCAGTATTGTTTATTTGTTGTTTGATTCTAATCGTCACCTCATTATTAAGGTCATCCAGCGCAGACCCAAAGATGCCCTTAAAGGGGCACTATTGAGCTTGAGTGAATCCCTCGCACACATTTCGTCGGCCAACACTGTGTCTGGTGACCGAACGTTTTGGCTCATGCTGCACTGCACGTACAACCCAGCCCCCACCCCGACACAACTGGGCTCCCTTCCCCACACAACTGGGCTCCCTTCCCAAGACAACTGGGCTCCCTTCCCTAGACAACTGGGCTCCCTTCCCAAGACAACTAGGCTCCCTTCCCCACACAACTGGGCTCCCTTCCCAAGACAACTGGGCTCCCTTCCCTAGACAACTGAGCTCCCTTCCCAAGACAACTGGGCTCCCTTCCCTAGACAACTGGGCTCCCTTCCCGACACAACTGGGCTCCCTTCCCTAGACAACTGGGCTCCCTTCCCTAGACAACTGGGCTCCCTTCCCTAGACAACTGGGCTCCCTTCCCGACACAACTGGGCTCCCTTCCCTAGACAACTGGGCTCCCTTCCCGACACAACTGGGCTCCCTTCCCAAGACAACTGGGCTCCCTTCCCTAGACAACTGGGCTCCCTTCCCGACACAACTGGGCTCCCTTCCCCACACAACTGGGCTCCCTTCCCAAGACAACTGGGCTCCCTTCCCTAGACAACTGGGCTCCCTTCCCAAGACAACTAGGCTCCCTTCCCCACACAACTGGGCTCCCTTCCCAAGACAACTAGGCTCCCTTCCCCACACAACTGGGCTCCCTTCCCGACACAACTGGGCTCCCTTCCCTAGACAACTGGGCTCCCTTCCCGACACAACTGGGCTCCCTTCCCTAGACAACTGGGCTCCCTTCCCAAGACAACTGGGCTCCCTTCCCTAGACAACTGGTCTCCCTTCCCAAGACAACTGGGTTCCCTTCCCAAGACAACTGGGCTCCCTTCCCTAGACAACTGGGCTCCCTTCCCAAGACAACTGGGCTCCCTTCCCGAGACAACTGGTCTCCCTTCCCAAGACAACTGGGCTCCCTTCCCTAGACAACTGGGCTCCCTTCCCAAGACAACTGGGCTCCCTTCCCAAGACAACTGGGCTCCCTTCCCTAGACAACTGGGCTCCCTTCCCTAGACAACTGGGCTCCCTTCCCAAGACAACTGGTCTCCCTTCCCTAGACAACTGGGCTCCCTTCCCAAGACAACTGGGCTCCCTTCCCAAGACAACTGGGCTCCCTTCCCAAGACAACTGGGCTCCCTTCCCTAGACAACTGGTCTCCCTTCCCTAGACAACTGAGCTCCCTTCCCTAGACAACTGGGCTCCCTTCCCAAGACAACTGAGCTCCTTTCCCTAGACAACTGGGCTCCCTTCCCTAGACAACTGGGCTCCCTTCCCTAGACAACTGGTCTCCCTTCCCTAGACAACTGGGCTCCCTTCCCTAGACAACTGGGCTCCCTTCCCAAGACAACTGGGCTCCCTTCCCTAGACAACTGGTCTCCCTTCCCTAGACAACTGGGCTCCCTTCCCTAGACAACTGGGCTCCCTTCCCTAGACAACTGGTCTCCCTTCCCTAGACAACTGGGCTCCCTTCCCTAGACAACTGAGCTCCCTTCCCGACACAACTGGTCTCCCTTCCCTAGACAACTGGGCTCCCTTCCCTAGACAACTGGGCTCCCTTCCCTAGACAACTGGGCTCCCTTCCCGAGACAACTGGGCTCCCTTCCCTAGACAACTGGGCTCCCTTCCCGAGACAACTGGGCTCACTTCTCAAGACAACTGGGCCCCACACCGAGACAGCTCAGCTCCCACCCCGAGACTTCTTACCCCCACCCGAGGCTACCTACCCCCACCCGAGGCTACCTACCCCACCCGAAACTACTTACCCCCACCCGAGGCTACTTACCCCCACCCGAGACTTATTACACCCACCCGAGGCTACTTACCCCCACCCGAGGCTACCTACCCCCACCCGAGACTACTTACCCCCACCCGAGGCTACTTACCCCCACCCGAGGCTACTTACCCCCACCCGAGGCTACCTACCCCCACCCGAGACTACTTACCCCCACCCGAGGCTACTTACCCCCACCCGAGACTTCTTACTCCCACCCGAGGCTACTTACCCCCACGAGAGATAGCTCAGCTCCCACCTCAAGACTTCTTACCCCCATCCGTGACTACTTACCCCCACCCGAGACAACTCGGCCTCTATCCTGAGACAGCTCGGCCCCCTCCCCGAGACAACTGGGCCCCCATGCTGAGACAACTTGGGCCCCCATCCTAAGACAAGTCGGCCCCCTCCCCGAGACAACTGGGCCCCCATGCTGAGACAACTTGGGCCCCCATCCTAAGACAAGTTGGCCCCCTCCCCAAGACAAGTTGGCCCCCTCCCCAAGACAAGTTGGCCCCCTCCCCGAGACAACTGGGCCCCCATCCTGAGACAACTGGGCCCCCATCCTGAGACAACTCGGCCACTATCCTGAGACAACTGGGCCCCCATCCTGAGACAACTGGGCCCCCATACTGAGACAACTCGGCCCCCATCCTGAGACAACTGGGCCCCCATCCTGAGACAACTCGGCCCCCATCCTGAGACAACTCGGCCCCCTCCCCGAGACAACTGGGCCCCCATCCTGAGACAACTGGGCCCCCATCCTGAGACAACTGGGCCCCCATCCTGAGACAACTCGGCCCCCATCCTGAGACAACTCGGCCCCCATCCTGATACAACTCGGCCCCCATCCTGAGACAACTGGGCCCCCATCCTGAGACAACTGGGCCCCCATCCTGAGACAACTCGGCCCCCATCCTGAGACAACTCGGCCCCCATCCTGAGACAACTGGGCCCCCATCCTGAGACAACTGGGCCCCCATCCTGAGATAACTCGGCCCCCATCCTGAGACAACTGGGCCCCCATCCTGAGACAACTGGGCCCCCATCCTGAGATAACTCGGCCCCCTCCCCGAGACAACTGGGCCCCTATCCTGAGACAACTCGGCCCCCATCCTGAGACAACTGGGCCCCCATCCTGAGACAACTGGGCCCCCATCCTGAGACAACTCGCCCCCTCACCGAGACAACTGGGCCCCCATGCTGAGACAACTTGGGCTCCCATCCTAAGACAACTTGGCCACTATCCTGAGACAATTCGGCCTCATCCCGAGACAGATTTGTATATTTGCTTCTACATCCCAAATCTTGCACGTAGCATGAGCAGGCTGCGGCTCAAACCACCCAAAACTATATTATATGACCGGAGGCCGACCATATTTCATTGGCTGAGCTTAAAAGAAGAATTTTGCAAACTGATGTGATAGGGGCTGGCTGGTACTGACATAATCAGCAGCAGCGACCCCTGGTGTGCAAGGATGACATAATCAGCAGCAGCGACCCCTGGTGTGCAAGGATGATGTAATCAGCAGCAGAGATCCCTGGTGGGCAAGGATGACATAATCAGCAGCAGCAACCCCTGGTGTGCAAGGATGACATAATCAGCAGCAGCGACCCCTGGTGTGCAAGGATGATGTAATCAGCAGCAGAGATCCCTGGTGTGCAAGGATGACATAATCAGCAGCAGCAACCCCTGGTGTGCAAGGATGACATAATCAGCAGCAGCGACCCCTGGTGGCAAGGATGATCGAGGCCTACTACAGATGGTTCTCTAGCCGCCATCATGTAATTTGTTTAGTTGTATTAATATATCTTATTTAGAGTTTCTTAGTTACAGTGCTCAATTAATCTTTCATTAACTGTCGACATGTAATAATGGTGGCCAAGTTGTCTGAAGGCTACTTGGCCCAGGCTGAGTTGTCCATGAGACAAGTCATCCAGCCACAGCCACAAAGCATCGGCCCATAAAATGTGTCTGACAGAGATTCACTCATGCGTTGTAGCGCTCCTTTAATAGAAACGTTCAACTGTTTTCAATTTTTGTTAAGCTTGCTTAAACTATGTAATGATACAATTAACAAATGTTACCATCAGCATGTCCATATTTCACTTCAATGTATCTCTTTCCATCCTTCTCAAGTGTCTGACCATTGAGTTGTGGGAAAGCAATTCTTATTGCATTATGAATCTGACTCCTCTTCTCTTTATCGTCTCCAGCCTACACAACAGACCTCAAGTATAAAATGACACAGACAAATAGTTGCAACAAGTAAGGTTCTAGGCTTGGGTGAAGTTACATCAAAATATAATCGATTACCACGTTTCTTTCCCATTACTATTACGTTTGAAACAATTACTATTACATTTTTTATCTGTACTACATATAGTAAAATACATGGTACGCTTAATCTTAGACAGCAGACCCTACCTGGAGCAGCACTCTACCCTCGGCACTCTTGCTGGTTCGGAGTTCCTCCAGTTCCACTTTCTGTTTGTCTGTCAGCACTTCAGCAGCGACTGCCTCTGACTGAACACACACACACACACACACACAGTGTCAGACATGTCTGGAGCACCAACAAATTCACACGCAGATTGCAACATTTTACAATACCCAGTATAACTGTATTACCACTTCTAAAACTTGCTATTCAAAACACAATTCATTGCTCCATTTCATTATTTTCCACATGCATTTTAAGTCAGTGCAATGTAGGTGGCAGCACTGCAACAACATGTATGGTTTGTATTATATGTAGTGTGTGTGTGTGTGTGTGTGTGTGTGTGTGTGTGTGTGTGTGTGTGTGTGTGTGTGTGTGTGTGTGTGTGTGTGTGTGTGATTCTACCGGCTTATGTATTGTGTGTTTCTACCAGCTTACATGTATTGTGTGTGTGATTCTACCAGCTTACATGTATTGTGTGTGTGATTCTACCAGCTTACATGTATTGTGTGTGTGATTCTAGTATTGTGTGTGTGATTGTACCAGCATATATGTATTGTGTGTGTGATTCTACCAGCTTATATGTATTGTGTGTGTGATTCTACCAGCTTATATGTATTGTGTTTATGATATTCTACCAGCTTACATTTCTCATATGTATAACTATGATTCTACCAGGTTCTGCCAATGTGTATGATACTGTGATTCTACCAACTTACACGAATCGTTTGTGATTCTATCAGCTTCTGCAATTTTACCAGCTGATATGTGTCATATTTGTTGATTATGTCAGCTTACAGTTACACATGTCATGTTTGATGTGATTCTACCAGCTCACATATGACATGTTTGTTTTGTATTTTACCAGTTTACCTATGCCATGTTTGTTATGATTTACCTGCTTACCTATGCTGTATTCTGGTTCTACCAGCTTACCTAATACCTATGCCATATTTGTTGTGATTCTAACAGATTACTGATGCTGTCTTTGTTGTGATTCTACAAGGCTACCAATGCTGTTTTTGTTGTGATTCTACCAAGTTATCAATGATGTCTTTGTTGTGATTTTACTAGCCTTATAGTAGCTTACCTAGGCCATGTTTGTTGTGATTCTACCAGCTTACCTGTACTGTGCTTGCTGGTACAGCTTCAACGGGACATGAGATGTTTGTAAGTTGGACAACCTGACCCTCTACATCTATCTCATTCACCAAGAAATCAGAATACCTGGAATGGAAGATAGCATATGACAAGACATGATAACAGACTTCATAAATCGTTACTATCATAATTATTGATACAATATATACACAATATATTATAATTACTTATGTATTCAGTTTCTTTTGAAGGAAACAGCACAGTCTTACTACGTCCTATTTATAATATTACTCATCTACGTGAAATAGCATTTACAATACACTACAATCTCAATGTCAGAAACAACCACAATAATGTGTCAAGTATCTTATTAAGAAATTCCTATGTACTACAATATGTACCTCTGTTTAATAATGCCAGTGAATCCAACGTGGGCACTGATGTACTCAGTGATGCCAACATCTTGCTCACACAGGACTCGGTCCTCCTGGGTGCTCCTGTCACTGACCACGCCTGACGTTGTCACGTGTATCTTGTCTTCCGCAGTGTCACTGCGTCTGGGCGAGCTGTCATGTGGTGCTTGGTGACTATTACTTAACCTGGTATCGGTTGAGCTGCTGACATCTGAAGCAGTATCCAGTCGGATTTTCTTACAAGCTGTTTCACTAGAGTCCAGAGCTGGGTTCAAATCCGTGCTTGAACAAGCCATTGTGGTCTCCAGTGATCCACAGCGTCTAAAACCACAATAATTGCTTATCGTTTAAAATGGTTATAAAACATTAACTAGAAAGGTGAAATTTAATTAATTTAATAATTGTAATCAATCATGTCATGTCATTCTTGATTGCAATATTTACAATGGTCTATTGTTATTTGTGTCCATCAGCACTATTCTTATGGGAAATTGTGAACTATGTTAATCAGAGTTTGCACCAGCTTCTGCAGCCGTGCATCATCACACTGACCAATATACTACTATTGTATGTTGTTGCTTACCAGTTTTTAGTTGGGTCACAAAAGTGTGCTAAATTAATCCCATAACACTATCGTAATATAAAAGATTCTTCTGGTAAAGTGGTCAGTCACCAGTTTATGTCAAGAATTTCATGAGTCCAGTAGTCACTCTTTTGTCTAGCTGAGAAGGGATCTTTCATTTCCATGTATAAATCTGATGTAACTCTTGTCAAAAGTAATTTCAACATAACCCTACTCTTAGACCTTCTTCCACATCAGAACAACTATCTCAAGTGCACCCTAAAGTAGTGTCAGTTTCCTGTGAATCTAATGTTTACATGCAATCACACAAGTTAATTTTGACTGATAAAAGAGTTAAGACTAATTATATTTATCATGAAACAAGTATACAATTGTAGTATAAGTGTATACAAGTATTCTACAATTGAATGATGTGAAATTTGATGATTCTAAGTGGCTGTTTTCTGTTTTAGCTCTAGAGGTGACCAGGGCCGAAAATCGGCCCAACGGCCCCGGCCTCTGTTGTAACAACTTTCATTTCCATTACACATAACTGACATGTGAACATTTGGTATCGTTGGATAGCCGACAGATTTGTCTAGATTGTATATATTTATCCTTGCATAGATTTGGTAACAGATTTTTTACAATTTAGTACACAAAGCATGCTGCACATATTGGGGAGATTTTACTATGCCCTGATGAATGAATTTACACATCCATTCATAAAGTGTACACCCCCACACATACTGTATCAAAAGAAACTTCTGTGAGTGGCCAATCTGCCAAAAATCAGTCACATGGGTTCCGTCGATTCAGCCAATCAGAACCATGGTTTCAAAACCAAAGTTGGAGACAAAATGGCAGAGCGGTAAACATCAATTTATCAGCTTTGCAACTTTCCTTTGGATTATCTCGTTTCTGTGTTCATATTTTGACAAAATGCTTGAGAGTATTCATAAACAAGGTTAGTATATTAGTTCATGTAGTTAGATTGACTTTGACAGCATTTTAGTGTGAATCGGCCAGCTTGAATCAGCAGATTTTTATGTCGGCAAAAATCATAAAAAATAGTAGTTCGTTCTCTCTCTCTCTATGGATTTGTTTCATTTAAAAAAAAACATGATGCGGGGAGGCAGCCCGGAGGTTGGGTGTGTGGTAGGGATGGGGTGTGGAGGGGGACAGGGGTGTGTTGTCTACTGGAGGTGCCTGAAGGGTGCAGTAGGGACCTGCAAAAAAATCAAAAATAACTTTACCATGTTTATGATGGTGCACGTTGATTGTATGTATAATAGGTAAAAAGATACTGTTTACAGAATTTAAATATCTTTATGCATTCACAAATTATGATAATTTTAACTTTCAGAATTATCAAAATGTGTGACCACTGCTCAGCCTGCTGTCG
The DNA here is from genome assembly GCA_964017155.1 of Oasisia sp. SBJ-2009. Classification (NCBI taxonomy): domain Eukaryota; kingdom Metazoa; phylum Annelida; class Polychaeta; order Sabellida; family Siboglinidae; genus Oasisia; species Oasisia sp. SBJ-2009. The sequence continues at coordinate 53,025,882 of OZ024854.1, forward strand.
CATACATTGATACCAGTTCTGGGTCACTCAACTGAAATGCACTTGCAAACTGCTATAACCTTATATTTTGTAATATATATTTGTTAAAAAAAACAATTTTTAACCTCAATGCAGTGTGACATTGAGATGGGTATGGCCTTGAAATAGCATTTTATATCCAATATTACCTATATTATTTGGTCTATTTTGCAGGATTATTGTTGGACTATTCAACTATCTTTACGGTCCAGTAAATTAACTGTCCTGCAACCACGATGGAATCTAGTGTAATCTTAATAATTTACTATTTTCTTGTGAGACTTTTCAGTAATGTATTTTATGTAAGTATTTATACAAGTTAACTGGCTGAGTACAAATACCATTTTGCGACAGGCTTCAATAACCTTTACATATGCTTTATTAGCAGATTTGCATGTAGTACACATTTCTATAGCAGATCTGTTTGTCAAACTTGACATACCTCTTGGCGATGTTTCTCTGTAAATTAATTTTAAACGAACCAGTCACCATAAGCACTGTATCGATTAGCATAGGAAATCTCACTATACCAATATTTATTGATAAGATGCTAGAATTAGCACATCAATTTAAAATATTAACCTCATTAGAAAGATTATATATTTAGATATACATTTGCGCCTAAATAGTGTCTTCAAATAGTAGATCGTGTTCAAAGGTGCAGTTAGATTATGTATTAGATGACTAAAAAAGGCCGTCATTGCATCAGCGTGACCATGACAAACTGGGTGGTAAATTCGAAACAACTTAGCTACAATGCGCTACTTGCAATTTGCTAACTACTAACTAGCCAAACTTCAGAAAACTTCCTCAACGTGCTACGAAGATATAATTATCAAAACATGTCGCATGTTCACTCATCAAAATAAAAATTAAATAACTCAATTACCAACCACCATCATATGATTAATGCAAGGTTCTTAAAAGGATATTCCCTGGGCCCCCCTTATGAGCAGAAAGTCTAGTGGACACAAATTGCACCCGACCTACCAATGCGCCCCTAATGGATTTGCAGGTCCCCACTGTTGGAGATAAATTTCTTTTGTTGTACGCGAAATCGCTGCATGTATATGCAGAGCACTCAAAACATGGTTATTTGTGGGTTTCTTATATAATAAAAAAATTATAGTAATAAACTAATGTAATAAATGTAGTATGATGAGTCATCTGTCATTTGCATGATGTTGAGCATATGTATGGTGATTATTTGAACATGTGGTTATTGCATAACATTAAAACAATGCAGATCTACAGGTTCACCCACAACCCTGTCTTACTCTTATTTGTTCACCAACCTGACCGAGTGTCAGGGCAGTTTATTGCTAACAGACTGATTAATTCGGCCCAAAACTAGCATGAATATCATTTAGGGCTGCACCTTCCATAACAAATGTAGTTATACCGATGAAATTATGAGAAACTGAAGTGGAACAAGAAAAGTTCAGGATGTTAGCTGACTGCTATTGGTGAGGATAAGCTGTTTACTTGGACTGCAGCGGCCGGCTGAACTGCAGCTTGGTTGGGCGATAATCGGAGTTTTCTATTAAAACCTTCCAGTTAAAATACGATCCGTTGTTACAATAAAAGTCATCGTGCAACTATCGAATGAAATGACAACATTGTCAAAATGCTTTCCTTCGGTGCAACTAGTATTACTAATTTAATGCATCTATAATACTACGTAGTAATTTACGACGGCACACCTACACACACACTCGCACACGCGTCTGAGGCAATACTTTTATCATGTGATCTACAGCTTCTAAACGATTGGATAGAAGGGCGCTGGAGTTATGGCTATGCGTTGACATGCAGCTTTTGGTATTCTCCTGTATGTTTAAATGTTATTTTGGTAATAAATAAAAGAATGATATTTAATATACACAATAAACCTAAAAATTCATGTAATTGGAGTACCAAATAAGTGCCAATGAGTAAATCATAGTAACAGAGATTATTTGGATCACATTTAACGTGTTGTCAGGATGGCCGAGCGGTCTAAGGCGCCAGACTCAAGGATTATAATCCTTGCTCCGCGCTGGGTTTGTGGAGCATGGGCGTTCTGGTCCACGAATGTGGGCGTGGGTTCGAATCCCACTTCTGACACGTTTTGTTTTTCATTTATAATGTTTTTAATTTTTCTTATTTGTAACAAAAGTACGTGCAACATTTTTTTCGAAAGTAATGAAACATTCACTATATATATAATTATATATATAATTTATATATATAATTTATATTGTAATTTATATATATAATTTATATATATATAAATTTATATATATATAATTTATATATATATATAATTTATATATATATATATAATTTATATATATATATAATTTATATATATATATATATAATATATATATATATATATATATATATATATATATATATATATAATTTATTCAAGATTCAAAAAACTTTATTGTCCGTTTCGTTTTGTCATCATAAAAACGGAAATTTTTCTTCAGTCACACATAAAATGAAAGTAATAAAAACATTGGTGAATCATATAGGGCCTACAGTTGTCAATACATAATAAAATGATAGTAAATATAGCCATCACTAAAATAGGTAAAGTATAATAATAAATTACGTATAAAAATAGCTACTAAGATAAATAAATAAATAAGCATGTATAATTTCTTAAGATGGGTCTCTGATAGGAGACAATAACATCAGTAATAACATAATACTAAAATTGATAAATAAATAAGATTAAAATTAATAAAGAGTTACCATAAGAATATGAGACACATAAAATGAAAAATTTAATTAATGACTCGTTGAAAACAGAGTATTATCATTTAGCATTTAAAATGGCAGAGGGTACAAAGATTTTTTGAAGAGGTTCTTTTTTGCTAATGGAACTTTTAGACGTCTCCCTGGTGGCAGTTTCTGAAAGGCTTGATTCAGAGGATGGGCAGGATCATAGAACATGTGTGTGGATTTCCTTTTCAGTGCATCTTTATATATGCTGGACAGCTGTTTTTGATCGTTGCCAATTAACTTGCTTGCTGTGTTAACTACGCGAGCAAGCTTTACTCTATTTTTTTCCACTGACATTGCCATACCATGTAATTACATTAAAAGAAAGAACGCTCTGTATCAAACTTCTGTAGACAAGTTGAGAATGTACTGAGAAAAGCTTTTCAGCTTTCTCAGTAGAAAAAAGTCGTTGTTGTGCTCTCTTGTATACATAATCGACATGGTCACAGAATGACAACCTCTCATCAAGCACAGTACTTAGATACTTAAAGCTCTTGACTATTTCTACTTCTTGATTATCTATCACTATCGGTTCCGGTGTCTGACTAATCCTTCTTCCTTCAAACACTAACTCTTTAGTTTTAGTTGTATTCAGTTTAAGAAAGGTGGAGGTAAACTGAGAAGCTAACGCATCAATTTGGAGACGATATTCAAAAAGAGATCATTCATCCTTAAGAGCCATGTCATCTGCATATTTGATAAGGGTAAGAAATGAGTTGTTACATGATATGTCGTTCGTATAAATAGAAAACAGAATTGGTGAAAGGACGCATCCTTGTGGAGCTCCGGTATTTACTATGATTTCATCTGACAACAGAGAGCCATTCAATCTGACGCGCTATGGCCGATCACATAGAAACTGCCTAATCCATAGAATAAGGTCATGATTTACCTCAAGGTTCAATAACTTCTTAATCAGAACATGTGGTTGTATAGTATTGAAAGCTGACGAAAAGTCCATAAATAGGACAAGGACGGTAGTTCCAGAAGTGTCTAGGTGACTGGCAATTAAGTTGAACAGAGTTACTGTTGCGTCCTCTACTCCTCTCTTAGCTCTATATGCAAACTGTAGGGGATCCATGTGATTGGCCACAGTCTTTTCGTGCATTTAGCAATGATAGATGTGAGCGCCACTGGTCGAAGGTCATCAGATTCTCTAGCACCAGGCTTTTTGGCAGTGGGCATAATAGTGGATTGTTTCCACGAGCGATGCATAGAATGTGTGTTTAAGAGCAATTGGAAAAATCTTGTAAAAAAGGACCACGCTGATCCGCGCAAACTTTCATAACACGGCCCATCAAGCCATCGGGCCCGTGAGCTTTGTTTGGGTTAATACGTGAGAAACATCTGATAACATCACTTTCGACCCGTGTTACAGGGCTGGAGCTTATTGTTTGACACAGTACATCACATTCATTACTATAATCGGTATTGTCGTATCTGGCATAGAACCTGTTTAAATCGTTTGCAAACGTTGCTGGATTGTCAGATACCAAAGGTTGTTCTTTACGAGTTCTGCCGACCCTTCCATGCATCGCTGGCATTACCACATAAGAGTTTACGCTCAACTTTGTATTTGTACTGCAGTTTGGCTAGTTTTAATTTACTTCTTAATTCTTTGTTTAAGTTTAACCCTCTAACTGATGTACAATCTCCATTCAGAAACGCATGCTTTTTCTCATTTAGGATACCTTTTAGTTCTTTAGTGATCCAAGATTTATTGTTCGGAAAAAGTCTAAAAGTTTTTGTTTGTATTACCATTTGTTCACAAAACTGAATATAGGACGTGACAGTGTCAGCAATGTCATCTACATTGTCAGAGCAGCCATCAAGGAAGACCTGCCAATCAGTACAGTCAAAACACCCCCTCAGTGTCTATGAGTTGTCATGGTCCCATACTCGTACACTGTGAGTCCTGGGTTTCTCACGTTTAACCAGCTGTCTGTATTTGGGCACTAGGTGGATGATATTATGGTCCGACCGTCCGAGAGCAGGCCTACACAGTGCCCGGAATGCGTCAGGGATGTTGCTGAAGCACAGATCGATCGTCTTGTTGAGGCGCGACGGACACGTTACGCTCTGGTGCAGATTAGGCAGGAGACCCGTGATGTCGCAACTGTTGAAGTCGCCCAGCACAAACACAGCCTGGTTAATTGACCTATTGATCGTTCTATTGTAACACTCGGCGACACGCTCGGCTCCACACACACACACACACACACACACACACACACACACACACACACACACACACACACACACACACACACACACACACACACACACACACACACACACACACACACACACACACACACACACACACACACACACACACACACACACACACACACACACACACACACACACACACACACACACACACACACACACACACACACACACACACACACACACACACACACACACACACACACACACACACACACACACACACACACACACACACACACACACACACACACACACACACACACACACACACACACACACACACACACACACACACACACACACACACACACACACACACACACACACACACACACACACACACACACACACACACACACACACACATTTATAGAGAGAGACAGAGATCGACAAAGGTCTCAACCCTAATATATAATGGGACTAATCCGTCACATTTTGGTGTCCGGAAATGGGATAAGGCATTCAGATAAATAATTATAATTCTATCTTCTCTCCCTATTTTTCTTTTTATCTTTCAAAATTCTTATTGTGTAACGGCGACTGTGAAAAGAACAAGATGGGGGATCTCCAGAAGCAACTGGAGCCGTTGCAACAGCGTAGTCAGGACGACCACCGGGAATTGGAACGGCTACGAACTGCACAGGCGGCACCGACGTTCGTGGTGCAGCGAGAGAGGAAGCTGCGTCGCTTCTCTGGCACGGAGGATCCGGTGTTTTCCGACTGGGCGGAAGAAGCACGCTCGTGCATTCTTGCGCAGAGGTTGAGCGGAGAAGCAGCGGCCAACTTCCTGCTCAGCTACCTTGATGGCGCTGCCGACTGGAGATCCATTGTCAGCCTAGCGCGGTGCAGAAGGATGCCTATAGTTTAATCGTAGCACTGGAGGGAGGATGTGCTTGGCGACAAGGAAAACGCCAACCAGCTGCTCCGTCGGTTCTTTTAACGGAAGCAGTTGCCCGGCGAGCCGATTGCGTCTTACTCTGAGATCGCCGATTGCCTATAACGACTGGAACCAAAGAGCTCAGCTTTGCGACCAGTTCGTCGAGAACGTAGGGGATGTACAACTCCGGTGGGACATGAAGAGACGAATTGAAGAAGATGCGGCCGCCGGTTTTCTTGTTCTGCGGAAAGTCGCCTTGAGGTGGAGGGTGCGACCACAAGTAGGGTGGAGGCGCATGTGAGTGAGGCGCGCGCCGAACACACAGACACGCAGCGAGAGTTCACCAAACTGTGAGGCAAAGTCACCGAAACCGAGAAGCTGCTAACACAAGTGCTGGCACAGCAGAAAGAGCTGATGACGATGTGTGCTGGAGTGGCATCAAATGTGTCTGCCACGCTGCTACGACCTTCCGCTCCAGTCAAACACCAGCGTTACGGTGACCTGGAGTGTTACCAGTGCCACCAGAATGGACACATCAGACGTCACTGCCGAATGGCTAGTTTAAACTATTCCTCCACCATGTGAAATGGCCCAGGGGTGGAGGAACGTGGCATCCTGACGACCGCGTACAAGACTGTAGGTGGAGTTCCCGTAGCAAAAGTGATTGCCACCAAGGTCACTGGACCAGAAGGCAACGCTGTGCAATGTAGCAAATGTGCTGGAGACCGCAAACATTACCGACCATGGCATCCAAGACGCCATGGTGGTGGTCCCCGTCGATCGTCCATCATCCCAGACTAGAGAGGGAGGACTGAGTGATGATGCATGCAGCCGTGAGGGAGGCCATGGTTCCCAAAGGGGAGGAAACCAATACAATCGAGGTGGCCCACCACGTTGCAGGCAATACTGGAGGCGCTACTACAGCGATTCACCACGCAACCACCAGGATGGAGATGGCGAGGAACAACCGAATGCTGAAGAGGTAGGCCAGAATAACGACCAGTGGTCACAGCGTCGTCGTCCTCAGCGTTTCTACGTCGATTCTACAAACCAAGGCGTTCTTACAACAAACCGCAGGGAGATCAACAAGCAGAAATACACGTCAATGTTGTGGAGGCTCGAGAGCATGCGCCAGCAATCGTGGGTGACTCTATTGGAACGCTACCATCCATATCTCCAGCTGATATACGTGAGTTGCAGAAGAGTGACGACGTCCTGTAACGTGTAATCTGGTATCGTAATCGGGGACGACACCCAGACATGAGGGAGCGATCGGATGAGTTCAAAGCGACATTGGCTCTCTTGGCTATGGGACAGAGGATCGTTGAACACGATAGTATGTTGTATCGGCACATAACCACCCCTGACGGCATTCGACACGAGCAGTTACTTCTGTCATCTTGCTTGAAGGAGACAACAGTGCGCGGCCTGCATGACGAAGCAGGGCACCAGGGAGTTGAGCGCACCTAGGCCTTGATCAGAGAACGATGCTACTGGGTTGGACTCCGTGAAGATGTGTGAAGAGATGGGTTGAGAGTGAGATGTAAACGATGTGCCGTCTCTAAGATGCCTCAAGTCAAAACCAAGACTCCCATGGGGAGGTTATCAGCGACGCGACCTCTTGAGGTATTGGCTATCGACTTCACTGTGTTAGAACTGTCATCGGACGGTAGAGAGAACGTTCTTGTCATCACCGACGTATTCACGAAATACACGGTGGCCGTGGCGACACGTAACCAGCGAGTAGATACGGTGGCACGCATTCTTGTCAACGAATGGTTCCTCGTGTTTGGTGTGCCATTGCGTATACACAACGATCTTGGCCGTAACTTCGAATCAGCGGTGATTCGCAAGCTACGTATTTGCAAAGATCGGTGCGCATATAAGGATATAGATAGAAGAATATAGTTTGGAGTTGATTGGAACAACTACCATTCACATATACTGGAGCGTCATGTTATGCTTTTCCCATCAAAATTTGCATCAAAAGATACTACATGGAAAAGTCTGGGGCCTACGACCATGCAGCACTCTGTTATAAACACTGGGAGTTAGTTATGCCTCTCCGTTCCTCCGTGCTATTACGTGTCTGTAAACATCCTCAATAACATAATCGACAATAACTTCTATGTCATCGTGTCTACAGCTTAAAACAATCGATTTTCAATATATCGGTCAATACCGTGCAATCCTCCCCAAATGTTGAGACCTACGCCGAGTTACGCGAGAACAAAAAACGTCATTGAACGAAGCGTGACGCAATAAAGCAACGTTGTTGCCACGAAGTGCGTGGTGCGTGCGTCTAAACTCTGCTGTATTGTAGCACAATACGTAGTTTCTCGGTGATATGTTCCCTTCACTTATATGAGCACACACAACGCTGGACGATTTTCTTAAAAACTTGGAACAGTAAGTTAATTGAGTACTATGCATTTCCCCCATTATTGATGCGTGGAAGTATCATATGTTATAAACATTTGTCGGATTTGACTTTGTGCGCTTGTGCCTTGTAGTTGTAGCCTTGTTCGTTATCATCTTGTCTGCTAATTTAATACCAGTTAATTAGGGAAATTTTCGGCTATAGCCAATCAACGCATGAACTCACAGTAGATATAAGAACAAAATAAATATGCAGCGTGTATTTTATCCATTTATAATCATCTCATCTTTATTGTTGACAATTTTTTTTTTAATTAAAGACCATTTTAAGCTGTCGGCTAGAGTAGAACTCTGCTAAATGTACTTACCACGGATTTGGGCGTAGCATTGCGGAATGGATACATGAAGCGTGATCAGCTGCTATAATGCATGAACTTTTAAGTGGTTTATTTATTTAGAATAGTAATTATACTGATAGCTACGGTTCACTGCGGATTGATAAATACTACTGAATATATTGATAACTACGACTTGTTTTTTTATTTGGAATTCTAGTAGAAAGTCAGTTAATTATCGTTTAAATTAATGTAATTTTTAAACTTATTTGTTATTTCTTACATTATTTCCTGTCAACATTAATGTTTTAATTTGTTTTCATATGATCTGCTAAGTAAATAAATTTTATTAATTGTTAGAGAAAACTACTACTTCTTATTCTTCGCATTTTCCCACTAGCTGGGGTTAGCGGCCCGAATTCTTTCTCTCCAGAATGTTCTGTCCCGCGTCCTGGACGTGCGTCCTGGCCCTGGGCCTCCTCGATCGAGGTCATCCGCAGTTCCTGCATGTCCCTTCGGACGCAATCCATCCATCTCCCTCTTGGTATTGTGAAAACAGAGTAACTTGTTTTAGCCAACTAATGGTTTTACATTATGTCAATTTGTATTTGTGAGAAATTATGTTTAATGACAATTGTGTATCTTAGTGTGAGTTTGTGTCATTTTGTAGAACAGTTGTATCATGTGTGCAAAATACACAATCACCTGTGTCTAGTAATTTAATAATAATTCTTGACGTCTACCAGTATTATTCACTATATTAATGGTAAAAAAATACCTTTACGAAGTCATAGTAATGAGATACACGAGTATTTTTTAGTTTTATTTATTTCAATAATTAATTTGTAGCTGCATGGACATGGTTCAATTTTGCAGTGTAGGCTATCCCAGGATGCTCGTGGTTGGCTGCTAACGCATGCGCACTAACGTCACAAAAATCAGCGGGGCTACGAAGATGAGTTCCAAAGCTAACAGAAGAGGTACAATAGATCGCCAACTATAACCTGTCCTTTTGTCGCTGTAATCAGTACATCAAACACTGTGTAGTTACACGTATGTTTTGTTTCAGTCTTGGCAATACAAATGCGGAAGAAAAGAACTAAAGCGAAGCATCGTCAAAAAGCTGAAGACAAGAAAAGATCGTGAGTAGGCTTGCGTTGTGTGCAAATCATTCACAGTGCTTCGCACATGATGATTAACGACCATTTCTTTCCGAAACGACGCGCTAAATGGCCACTCTTTCCCCACAATGCCAGTTGTCAAATTGAATTTGATCAACGTGCCTGCGCATGGCTTGTATTTTCACACAGAGTGCTGCGGAAAATCCGTTTGTATGGCGTTTGATTTGGGTCATTGAAGTATTCAACGTTGGCCGGCTGTGGACGTTTGTTATTCACCTGGTGACGGCGTGCTTACTACTGTCGCTGTCGTTTAGCGTAATTGCGAGACCAAGAATCCCACAAAATGTACATGTCTCCCTCGTCCCCACCATATTCCCAATACAAACATGTAACCTAGAAATTCTAACGTTATGCTTATTAATCTTCATTGAATTAATTAACGTTTTGCTGAATATTTGGTCTAATTTGTTTATTGATAAAACAATGGATTATAGTTCACTGTAGTGATGTTTACTTTAAGAACTACCAGTGTTGTACATGAATCATCACATTTCATACCACAGATTGGCATATTATGACAGTAGTCGGATAGTATGGTGGTTAGTACCTGGGTTAAATACCTGGACATGGCAGTCAAGTTGCATTTTCTGCAGAAACTGGCTCAGCATTGGGTGCTGTGTATCCCATGTGAATCAGATAATCATGTTAATGCATGGTGGTCTCATCTTAGTTTTGGATGTAAAATAACCACTAAGGATGACAAACATGGTACCCTTTGATGTGACCACCCTCAGTCAGCATAAAAACGTTGGCTTGGCGTAAATATTCTGAAGATAGCCGATTAGTTCAGTGAGGTCCTTGTATTGTATAAAATCATAACATTGTAACCACAATAATATAACCCTGCTGAGTGCTGGAAACAATTAGAAATACAGTTGTCATTGAGCACCTACACTAGTCCTATCCTCTGTCAGAGGGCTTCCAGTCAACATTGATAATTTAATGATTTGATATCCATCAGTTATCTCATATGCTACTGATGTAAAATATGTTTTTTTCTCATATCCAGATATTTGTTTTTGTCTTGGTGTGTCATGTTAAAAGAATAACAACACCTAATGCTTGAATTTGTATTATATTCCTTTTTTATATATTTCCATACCAACCATGCAAACAAATTACAAATCCCACACTTTATTTCGAATATGCATATCAGGGGTCAACAGTAGCAATGGCCCGACTCGTGTTTTGAGGGTGTCTGGCCACCAGTTTCATTTTTCCAGTTTTTTTCGGGCCACTGGTTTCAACAATGGAATTATTCACCATTGTTTTAAATGGTTTCCATCAGTTGTCACTCCTTACGCAACAATTAAACATAATCTGTGACATCGTGGACTCGCGTTATCAGACGAAACTAGTCACCATCTAGTTTACGAATTGCAAGTTTACCATAACTTTGCACGGTGTCGCTACTGGCGACACGAGGCGGACACCCTCCTAGTGAATTAGCTAAGATAACGCTTCAGATTTTGTAGTAATAACCGAGTGGTACCTAAATAAAAAATTGTCATTGAATTTCGCATTATCCTTTATTATTGTTGCTATCCTAATGTGTAAAACGAATAGACAAAATATGTTGAGCATGTCACGACGACCCCTTGTGGATTTCTTGTGAACTTGTAATAAATAATAGCATTAGTAACGAAATAGTGATATTGAAAAAGGCATAGACTGTAACTATAGGCTAAGTAATAACTCACATAAAACATAGTCGTGTTGTAGCTGAATTTTCTAACGTGTTTATTCCAAAATATATCCATTCTAATAAGTAAAACATCAAGTTGTCACATGATTTGGCCATGCTGCAAACACCACCAACGGCAACGTGCAAAAATCCCCGGCTTCCCGTTCGACCTCCATCTGTCAGCGCTAAGCTGTCGCCTGCAGCAAATACTTCCGTGCACGGCATCGTCGCCTTCCATTTCTTTCTCTGATTAAAATTAATTCACACTTTGCAGCAAATTTATAACATTTGGCAACGACAGGATCCAAACCAACGTCGTTGTTACTCTAGCTATGATTAAAGCGCCATGGAATTATCCAGGTCACCGCATGTCATGCGCATAGTGTAACTCCCCGAAGCTCCCCGAAACAGTGAAAGCCAAATGAGATAGTCGGTCGAATAGAGCGTGAATTTATTTGGATTTCCCGTATATACAGGTCAAAGGGCGGGGATGCCGTCTATGCAAGCAGTTCAGTTAGAGGACAGTTTTGGCGGTTCTATTCGTACCACACAACATCGCGAACAGTAAAAGTACGGTGGCGTTACTAAGGTCTAAACATCGCGTATTTTCGAATGCATCCTGCGTCTTCAGAATGAAAACGTATTTGACAATCGATACGGGTTCGTTTTGTTCTGGCAAAAATCACTTAGAGGTATGTCATTAATATAAAAGTGAACTTTATTGATAGAATACATACAAAAGAATTAGAAAACGACAAAAACACGTTTTTGATTATTTGTTAAAAACGTCATTTCAGCTGCCGTGCCTATTTTAATGTCTAAAAAATAAACAAATATAATCTTTTATCAGAATAAATGTGTATTCGTGCAAAAAAATCGGGCCAGTAACTTTTTTGGGGGGGCGAGTAACTTTAAAAATCCACTGGCCCCCCAGGCCAGTGAATACAAAACGTTATTGTCGACCCCTGCAAACGTTTGCTGAGCTTTCTGGATACCCAGCTGTGACATCAGACAGGACACATAAGGCATCAGGTGCACTGTTTCTTTGCTTTCAGAGCATTTTAAAAGGACATCGTTTGGGTGGAAACAAGTGTTAAAATTGATTAATGTGCGATATTCCAATGTACTACAAACACTGGTTATCATAGAGAACTAGTGCTGGTTCGATACCAGGTTTTGTTCGATACCGATCGATACCTGAATTTTGTTCGATACTTGCGTTGCAAGTCTAATATTCACAGAGAACACAGTTCCCAGTATGCAACAGAAGTAGTGCTGGTTCGATACCAGAATTCTTCGATACCGATCGATATATTGCTGGTTCGATACCAGAATTCTTCGATATCAATCGATACCAGACTTTTATTCGATACTCAAAATGTACCTTGTAAGTGTAATTCAGTACAGTAGAGATCTCCAAAGAAACACACTAGTATCCACTTAGACTAATGCCACAGAAACACAAACAATTTTTCACTTACAAGTAGGGAGATATGTGATACTTTTATAGTCATGCAAACAATGATTAAAATGCAATTTTCATTTTATGTAAACAAACAACAGTTTCAATATAATTGATTACTGTTGTAAAACTAAAAGGTAACTGTAATATAAAATTAAAACAATAAAGACAACTGCAATAAAATACCTAGTGACAAATAAATTCATCAATTGCACTGAATTATTTTAAATTAATAACAGTACTTCAACCCAGCTGTTTGTAAATACACTATAATATAGTAGCTTAATTTCAATTCACTGTGTCTCCTAAAGTGACCATCAACAAATACAGCTGAAACATAAATACAAAATACAAATAATATGTTATTATTATATTAAATATAAATATACCTATCACTTATAATAGTGCCACTGCCAGCACAGCTGCACACTCACTGTTATAACTGTTTTATAATTAATTGAATCGTAAAGATAATTGTGATTTAACATCAACACTGTATAGACGATTACAATAAAATAACATTAATTAAAAAAATATTAATAAAAATTTCAATTGCACTTCCCAGTTCACACCAATTTTTTTTATATAAAACTCAAATTACCACGTTATCAAGTACACATAACAAGCCCCATAATGTTTTTGCAACTGTTTTCAAGAACCAGTCAGTTTCTTCCTCTACCTCTGGGTCTGACAGTGGTGAACCTGTTTGGCCAGTGCCAGTGACTGGCAGTGTCACAGTGAGAGTGACAGTAGATGCAGTAAGCACATCGTCATCGTTAATCAGTCATGTCGTGTATGTCACTTCTTGGCGATGTTTGCCGCAGTTACTTAGTAGATTCGGCAACCGATGGCGATTCGCTTCGAATGTAACTAGATGTCCATTGCTCGCTCACTGTCGAATATTTCGATAGAATACGTTCTCGAGTCAATGGCAATGCGACGTTGTCAACAACGTCGACGACGCCATACGATGAAAGTTGATCATCACGTTTTGATAGCTTCTTGAATGGTGACATGTTTCGTCAAATTCGATGTATTTCCCACGCTATCTTTGAGACGCCTCTAGCACAGCAGACACTCTTTGTTGGAAAACTGCCAAATTATTAGCGATGCCGATGAACGTTGCGACTTGTTGTCGTTCGCCTTGGTTGTGGGCATCGTGTACGGCAAATGGTGGCGCCACCAAACGTAACCCGGATAAACATAACCTCCGCATCGCGCTCGAATAAATATTTATATTAATAATATTATTATTAAACTAGTTTCATAAATACTAGTGCGTGCAATAAACACTCTATACAATTACTATAGGATGTGTGTTTTTGTACGCGTAACCGTAAATAAAGTAGGGAGAAAGATGGCATGGTGCTGCCACCAAACGAGATCGTCACATACGAACCTTGGTTTGGGTAACGAGGCTAAGCGAAGTCTGACCTACGCTAAGATAACACACAGAAAACAGTTATTATAGAGACTAATTCTACAATAAAGTTTTAGAAAACAATTCACATTTTATGTTATATTATTTTTTAAACAACCACGCCTAAGTCAATTTAGGCTGCGAAGTGCTGTAGTGATAGCTCCCGCAAACAACGTCGTCATCAACAACGATGTTGCGCCTTCGCATCGACTTCGTCGAATGGACTCGATGTCGAGTATCGAAATATCGAAAGTATCGAAGGTATCGAATAGTGGGCGTTCGATACCAAAAATATCGAAGTATCGCGATACCACTAAATGTCGGTATCGAACTTTCGCAAGTATCGCGATACTTGGATATTTTTGGTATCGAACCAGCACTATAGAGAACATACATTTATCTTAGGACTTCTTACGAATATTTTGCTTAAAAATTGACTTTGGCTCATTTTCAAAGTAATGATATCAATTGCAGCAATCGTGACATGATCCACATCAGGACACATACATTACCAACAAACATTTAATGTCAAAAATAAATGTTGTGTATACCTGATTACCATAATTACTCATTAGTATACTGATGTGTGAAGGAAGAGTTGTATATTTAACACAACTCTTTAAATCTGGGAGTAGAATCCCGATTGTTATGGTGACTTAATTGGTAGACACATTCGCTATGTGTGTTCGCTTTTACAATTGGAAAGATACCGATTCAAACCCCACACTAAACCATTGATATTTTTTGTTTAACTTTTCACAATATAATAATTATTAATCAAATCCTAAAGCAATGATGTAGTTTACTGCTTGTATTTGTTTTATTTTTGAAGTAATTATTTATATGCAATGAAAATTAAAATGTGTTAATTGTATATACCGACAATGTATATTTCAAAATTTCATTTATCAAGACAAATCACAAATTGTGTTCATGTTTAGCAACAATAATATAAATATACATTATTGTTATAGTTATATAATTACCATCATTTTTGTTGCAAATAAATAATTACTACATCAATAAAAACACAAGCTGTACATCATTCATTGATTTAAAATGATTCGGATAAAAATTTAGTGAAAACAACAAATAATAGTGGTTACGTGTCAGGTTCGAACAGTTGTCCTTCTGATTGTAAAGGCGAATGCACCTAAGGAATGCGATTTCTGTCTGGAGTAAAACAATTAATGTGTGTCCTTGTGTGGATTATCTTTCATGGACTGCAATCGATACAATTACTCAAAAAGCGAAGGCGGCAAACTCAATCAGGCCTCCACAAAATCTCTGGCTTCAGTTTTGTAAAACAAAATTGATTCCTGTGGAACAGTAAGATAAATATTAGTTCCCTGTGATGACTTGTGTTTGTATTACATTGGAATATTGCACACTAATTTATTATGACGCTCATTTCGACCCAAAAACGATCCTTGTAAGCATGCTCTGAATACGTAGAGTCTGATGTCGGTGTGTCATTTTTGACACCATGATACCATGTGATCAGCTTGCTAATTAAGTCCCTTAGGGCACTGCTAGTATGCTTATTTGAATAGAATGAAATATACACTTTATTAATATCAACGGCATTTTGATCAGTGATCAGTGAAGTGGAAGTAGATACCCGTATCTTGACTAAAACCACTGGCAACAAACCACTGCTGTTCAGTCCTGACATTGCATTCACACCATTTGTCTGTGTTTCTTGTCATCTCATATGACTAACCAGAGAAAATGTCAATTAGATGATTATTGTGAACAGTCTGTTCACAAGGCAGTGAACAAGGTTCACCAGAACACGTTCATAATTACCTACTCACTATAAAAAATTATAGTCCAAAGGACTTCAGGACATCTTGGCCCATTTTTTTACCCATCCACTAATATTTCTACGCATCTACATCAGGTTTTACCTATCCAAATGATGGGTGGATGGGTCTCTGCATAAAGCTATGCATACTTCTCGTTTGTGTGGTGCTTGCCTGTTCTTTGCCTGGTTTGTGCATGCCCATGCTTCCGTGCCAAGTGGCTTCATTGTCGAATACAAGATATTTGAAACCATGGTCCTGATTTGCTGAAGCAGTTTAGGTTCCTGACATCAGTCTTGGCAGACTGGCCAATAACAAAGCTTTCTTTTGATCCCATTTGGTGAAGGTCTAGACTTTATGAAAGAATGTGTAAATACATTACGTAGGACATAGTGAATTCACCAGATTTGGAACATCGACAAGGTCACATGTTTTGCTGGTTAAATTGTCAGTTGCTTTCATTCAAACTGGTGGGTGAATGAATGAATGAAATATATATATATAATCTTGAAAAATCTGTCGGCTATCCATATATATCAATTTTTTATGTCAGATATTGGTGGTACTGGAAAAAACAATTAGGTATCATCGCTCAATTGTTTTAGTTCAGCATCCCTAGGTTAATAAGATGCTTGTGATAGTCAGTAGGACTAGCAAGGAGTAGCAGCGTCTACTTGCAAAGGATGTCAAACACATCCAAACATATCCTACAAACGAAATAGGGTATATACATATGGTTGAAATGTATGGGAATATACCTCCTTCAGGCAGTGATGGATGTAGACGGAGTGTATGTACTAGTCGGTAGTGATGACCATGATCTAAATAGGTTGAACAGGCTGATAGGTTAATTATCTCCTGTTCGTATCCATTAATCAGCTGCCACAACAACATACAGCTGGACTTAATGCCACGGTGCACATCATGCTTCCAGACACATAGATTACCAAGTTACATCCATAGATTTATATGTCCCACCATAGTAAGCAAAGTGTATTATTCCAACGTAAGTGTTGAGTCTGAATAGTTTTTGTTGTTCTCCTGTAGAATTTATTCAGCTCTGCATTAAATTATCTTCAAGTTGAGGGGTGTAGAGATTATCTTAGATATGTGCTTTGCATCAGGTTTGGTTAGCGTCACATATGAACGCTTTCTTAAAATGAAAGCATTTGTCAAACTTGTTGTTTTTAATGTTATTTAAATGTGTATACATTTTTTTTTAAAGTTTTCAAGTATAGATCACGCATGTTTTCAAATGAGACGTACTGACATAACTCGGTTCATGTGACATCCACTACAAAGGTAGCTCAATAACGTGCAATATCAACTTATTTGAAGACCAGTGCCAGACAACTACGTTGACTAAGATGATAATGATAAAAATTGTGCATTTTCATAATGCAGATAAAGTCATTAATATAGTATTTTACCATATGAGATATGCAGTTTGCTTTGATGATGAATTGTGTTGTATCACTTGGATGGTGACAGTTACTATATTTATTGTAGTTTGCTTTGATGATAAATTGTGTTGCATGGTGACAGTTACTATATTTATTGCAATTTCGGCATCATGTCTGATATGTAAACTTTTAGGTTGTTTTAGCATCGTTTTGGGACTAATGTCATAAAACCAAAAAAAATTGTTATCAAGTTTAACAAGTTTAACAAGATTTTTTGCTCATGTAGAATGTGCAAAGATTCTGTAATTTCGACAACTGTTGATGCATTCGACACTTACATAGTTTTGATATCAGTGCAGCAGTGCTATAATGCATGCAAAGCACATATCTAAGATAATCTCTACACCCCTCAACTTGAAGATAAACACATGAAATTATGTTGTTAATTATGTCAGACAACTTAAATGTTCTTACTCTGGGAAGCACCAAACTTCAGTTTTTAGTGCTTTGGGAAGTTGGGCCAAAGCATCACTCCACTCTGCTGACCTTGTGAACTGTCCGCCATTAGCTCCCATATCTTAGGAACTGGTTGGGATATATTTTTCTAATTTGACATTCGGGCACTGTCACTATGAACGAAGAATTTATATTTAATTCATTCGTTCTAAGGGTACTCTAGGGCCTTCAAGGGCTAACAAAACTGGTACATTTTGAGTTTGCGTACATATTTAAAACAAATCGTATCTTATAACTTATCTTATTGACCTCTTATATCTCAGTTGCAGCCACAATAAAACCAGAGTCATAAGAGTTAGTTCACTGAATTAGTATGCAAGACAGAATCAGCAGGAACATATGTGATCCTGTTGTGATGAGCAACTAGGGATGAATCATACTGCAGACAGTTGCAGGTGTAATAGATCAAGATGTGTCCTAACCAAATATTCACTTCCTTAGCTGCCAACAAATCGGGCCTTGCAGAAAGTAACTGTTTCTGATTGATTAGATAAATGGGACATATGTGATAACAACGTCTATGTGGCATAAGTTAGTACTGTTGTGCAACAGATAACTGTACAATGCTAATAGCACATTGTCAAATATACCGATTTCCATAATCAGATAATAGAGATTTGATTAATTGATAAATAAGCATTGTCTAACACTTCCAGGATCAAAATGGACAATCGTCATAAATCTGTCGTTATGAATGATGCAAACTAAATCTGATATAAAACAAATATTTAAAAAAAGTATGCTATGTAATTTAATAATTGTGCTAGCATATTTATTTATCTATAGCCATAAAGGCTGGTATTCACAGTGAGTGTGCTTCAAAGAATCATGCCGTGTAAACATCCTGGGCTAAGACAAAGGAGCCCAGGTTTCCTCTAGTACAGAGGACGAGCTAACCACTAGTTGGTACAGTAGAACAGCTAAGGACAGTCTAGTAAATCTGCCTGCCAATTAGTCTATTGCAGTCAATCAAGCCAAAGACAAAATTCTACCCACCATGATACACTTGAACTATAATGGAAACACGGGCCAGTATTTGAATCATATTTAAATTAAATTTCAAAAATGGCACTATTTTAATCGTACTTGAATAAAAAATGGCAGTGTATTTGTATTTGAAT
Organism: Oasisia sp. SBJ-2009; assembly: GCA_964017155.1. Lineage (NCBI taxonomy): Eukaryota > Metazoa > Annelida > Polychaeta > Sabellida > Siboglinidae > Oasisia > Oasisia sp. SBJ-2009. The sequence goes on from OZ024854.1 coordinate 53,045,093, forward strand.
TGAAATCTGGATAAGCAATGTATTTGATTTGGTCAAGTTGTATTTGATTCCAGCCCTATTTTGTACAGATATGATAGATGCTTGCCGTTAGACAAACTGCTTGATTAGGGTGAAATGTGATAATGAAATGTGATGTTGATAATTAAATCTGATAGTGAAATGTGATGCTGATAATGGAATGTGATACTGGCAGTAACTGGCTACTTCCGTTATCTGTATATCAAGGATTGTTTCATCGTTACCACAGTGTCTGCCATCTTCTCTCAAATGGTTCGTTGTTATCAGTGCAGGTTAAGGTTGTCTTCAATAACTCATGTTTGAAGCGACTTCGATTAATTCCAGGGCATGGCCATGACATAAATCACTCAGTGCTTCGTTCATTTGAGTCTACAGAAAAAACATACGCACACATGTTTGTAGTCAGAACACTGGCATTTGTGATGCCGCTAGAGAAGCTCATTCCTTCAGTCTTTCTCAGCCATTTTATTGGAATCGTTGTGTGGACTTGTGGTGCTAGGTAGAATGTCAGTGTTCACATTTAAACTGTCTTAATACAATGATGAATTCCCAGCCTTCTTCAGCAGAGTGGTCTCCCACTTCTGGTTGCAGCTCCAACTTGTTGTCACACTAATTATAATGTCTAGCGCTGTTGATCGCCCATTGCGCCATAGGCGAAACGGTCTGCAATTTGGCGAAAATAAATAAAAAACTTTGCCAAATTGGTGAAACGTTATTTCTGTAATTATTTTTGATGTTATCAGCAATACATGACTGCATTTTGCAACGCCCGGCTCTGTTGAAGTTGTCTAAACTATCGCACATCCAACTGACCCAAATAACCAGTTAGCATAACGTTACCCACTGGGTAAACAATAGATCGCTAATCCCTCCATGTAACCATGCTCATAGACAATAGGGGGGCTTCATTCAATCAAGAATTGTATTTACTAGACAATGGGGACCTGCTTGATGACACTAATTACAAGTTTGAGACTTGTGTACCTGAAAGAAAGGTGTACCTGACAGGTTCCATATTATCGCTCAGTATCGGCGCAGTCACATGGCATGGTCATTAATCGATGTGCCTACAGGTAACTAACTATTCAATAAAATGCCAATATAGATTGTAATTCATATATGTTTGACAAGTTTCACCACCAGAAACATTACAGGTAGAAAGATGCATGTCAAAAATGTGTTTTATCATGTATAGCCTGCATCACCCAGGCCAGGATTTCAGTTGATCACAGTTAACTAATTTGGTGAATTATTCTGTTCAATTAATCAATTACTGAGCAGTCAAGTGATGTTTTAAGATAGGTAATAATTATATCAATACTGTTTGAAGCACTGCGGGGCAACCAGAGTAGAGTAGATGGTTCTTAATTATTTTGCCTTGTTATAAATGGTATCTTTTAACTTATGCTATAGCAGCTATATACACCTGTAATATTAATTGTATTACATTAATAGTATGTGTTAGGTGCTGTTTCTTTGTATTTGCAAAATCTCCAACAGTTGTTCAGCTTTCTTTTTATGGTTAAACAATGTTCTGCTAAATTATACTTTATATTATATTACGTCTTGTTTTGCATTTTTATACGGTTTAATTGAATTGATCTAAAAAAATGGCTAAAGAAAATCTCACTTGGCTAAACAAATTTCTGACCTTTAGTCAATTTGGCTAAAAAGATTTTAGGCACAGCGTTAGCCTAGATAATGTATCATACGGTGATAATGTATCATTCAGAACTCATTGTGTCAGTTGTGGAAGACCTGTGTCCTAAGACACTACAGGACTCAGACCACATTTGCATTTTCCATAAGCGACCATTATAACGTTTCCTTCATTTCCTATTAATCTTGATCAGCTCTCTTATTGACAATTTCACAGCATATTTACCCTCCATAGACAGAGGTTCAGTGAAATATTCATGAACTTTTAATACCTCAGAGGCTCCCTCCATTTTTGCTTGAACCACTCACGGATTGCCCCTGATTACATCACCAAGCAAAATGACAAATGTATTAATATGCAGAATTGCACCGAATGACAGCTGTCATAATTTGACAGCTCTGATGTCACGCTGCACAAAAACGTCATTTATAATCACTCCACACTACATATATGTTCCAGAAATTCAGACAACGTGCATAATGCTGCTTTTATAGGGTACTCTGCGATCGGGGAATGGCGGACGTGCACCTTTTGGTTGTCTTACGCCTACAGACCGAGTGCCAGTATTGGTTGTCTGTCTTCATTAGAACTACTTTGGGTAGAAATGCCCCCATGCTCCATATCCCTTAGTGAATTGTCTCAAGAACTATGCAAGAATATAACTTGGCACACATTTATTGATCTAATCGTGTGTGCAACAATTAATGTAAGTCTATAATGCTTAGGTTCAATTAATATAAGTCTATAATGCCTAGGTTCATACTTGCCCGTTGTACAGTAGCCTGGTGCAGATCAGTCAGATGTACACTGCATTATATTATACTGCCTAAATTCAGACCAGCTGAGAGCTATTAATGTTACAGTCATATCTGATAAGGGTATGCATGCATGCATGTGCATATATGTGACACAGGCAACTGGGAACATGATATCTTAAGCCCTGGCACATTGATAACAGGAATGGGTGGTGTCTGCACGTTGATAACTAGATCAGGTGGTGGGATGGGGTGGCCATGGCCCCTGGCATATGCCAGATCTCTACTACAGTTAAAGCTTGGTATTGAGGTCACCCATGGAACTACACAAAGTGACTGTAATAACAAGGTGACTTAATGTGGAATGTGTGGACTGAAATATCTATATATTCTTGCCATGTTAGCAGCAATGACCCTTAAGCAGTGATGTACTATATATAAAAAATATTTTTTTGCAATTTGTGTTTAAGTACGTTTGATTAATTTGTACAGTTATTTATCTGGTGAATTGATCAACGGAACCTTTGTTTACAATTCACATCTAGACACACACTTGCAAGCTATATCTGTGGTATAGTAATATTTGCTGAATATGAGTCTTTCTGACATTTGCTTATTATGGTCGAATGGGCATTATGTCAATGCAAACAGAATGTCAGTAGTTCATTTATGCCAGTCTTGAATTACAAAACAGTGTCTTTTGTCATGTGAATGGCTTGCGTGAGGCTAGTCATGTCAACCACAGCCAGTAATAGCCAGTTTTGTATATATTTGACTGACCTATTTATTTAATTAACACTGCATCAGTGTACGCGTCAAAGCATATGGAAATAAGTAAATTTAAACTGAATCGTTGATGTTTTATAAAGAAAGTGTTACTGTGATGACGCTACAGTATGTGTGTAGTTGATGCATGCACCACAACCATCTAATGGAACAGCACTCAAAAACCATTGATCAGTGATTTTATGGATGTGCAATGTAGACTTATTCAGTGAGACAGTTGCCTAGGAGTTGATCCATTCTGTGGGTGTAGTTATGGAGACATCCATTAAACAACAGCATAGTCTCCTACTATAAATATGATTTATTCTGAGAATGCATTGTCTTGTATGTGCATGCAGCAATGACTGTTTGACATAGCTGCAGTATTCCCATGTAATAAAACATGACAGAGCATTACCTGTTCACATGTATAATTATATTTGTATGGTGTAATTTATCGTTCAACACATATGGCCTAATCACAAGGATAATTTACAGTAAGCTTCCAACTGTTGGTTGTGGGTGTCATTTCTGACTGTAGTCACTGTACCACAAACAAGCTCTGTTTTGTAGTTACACTGACCCAGAAAAAATATTATGTTTATTGTCTTACTAACATGTGCTTGCACTGCAGATCTAATCTACATACTTTTCCTTTACCATCTTAGTAAGTATTAATATAGTGGTTTGTTTGCATTATGGTAAGCCACAACAGTATACTAAGTTTAAGTTGAAAGTGATGGCTTTTGAATAACCTTGTACATGGCTTTTAATGAGAGAGAGGGGGGAGTATTGACTTCTAGGCAGGGTCACAGGGATTATGTGCACTGGATGATCGGCCTGAGGTCATGTCCCTACACTTGTCCAATAAAATAACCTGTGATTTCCCAGCACTCGTAGTAGAGTTATTCCTAAAATAGTAATTACTTTACCTTGTGTTTCCTGTATGCGCCAGATGCACGTGACGTCAGTGCATACTTTACACATGGCTTGGTTGTGTTACAGTAGTAATGGTAGACTTGGCAGTCGATTGTAACTTACTACACTGATGGGAAAATAATATGGGATATATACCTGTATATGTATATATATATATATATATATATATATACATATATATACATATATATATATACATATATATACATATATATATATATACATACACATGCAGCTTGCATAGTGTCAATAACATATGACAATCATCATCATCATGATTATAATATATATATATATATATATATATATATATATATATATATATATATATATATATTACAGTATATGCATATACTATATAATTATCTATATATATATATATATATTATAGCATATGCATATACTATATAATATATATATACAGTGTATGCATATATATATATATATATATATTTATCATAATCATGATGATGATTATCATATGTTATTGAAGCTATGCAAGCTGCATGCATATGTATATATATATATATATATATTTTATTAATCTATCTAGCAATTCTTTTTGATAAACAATGAATTTACATATAATTAAAAGCATTTTGTCTCCATTTTAAGACACATGTTTAGTAAGTAACTACTATCTAGGTCACTATACCATGTTGCCGCATGCACAGATAATGTATTTGTTGCTATAAAGAAGGCCAAAGACCATGTAGACAAACTGCTGTAAGATGAATTTGTAGTATTTTGTTAGCGATATCAAGGTAACGATATCTTGGGTGCCTCTGTGTCTAATTAGTTCATGTTTCATCAAGTGAATCAATAGATAGATTGCAGTGACACCTGTACCCTCTGACTGTGAGTTGTGGCACAGACAAAGGTCAGCAGAGTTACCATCTCACTAAATTTAAAAAATAAGGCCTTTGAATCGGTTGCCACGATTAAAAATGCATTTTGTCAATTCAGTTTGCCGAATTGCTTAAGTTATCAGCCAGACACCAGTGACTCATTGTCATAATGGCCATGTTTACAGTTGGCCAGACTGCGTCGATAAAAGCCTTCTCTAGCTCACTTTACAGATGGCAGTACCTGTAATTATACCCATGGTCTAATATGGATCAATAGTTCTGTCAGTCTAATTTCAAGAAATTATATGTGTCTATGTAGAGTATTAATATAATGAGCACAATATTAATCTCAGTACGATTATATTTGTATAATAAATGTTAATAAATAAATGATATGATATTTATGATTCCTTCATTTTATTGTACCTGTATGTATTTATGTAAGATTACTTTTTAGTAGGGCATGTTGACTCATTCTGTGTGCACCAAGGGCATGTTCAAACAATTGTGTTGGAATAATGTAACAAATGTTGCATCAACGATGCATTTGCGCAGCCTGGATTAAATCCTGCTCCCATCTGTGAGATTTTGAATTGTTTCAATCTGTAGCCGAATGCAGGGCTGCACCGCATCGGTAACTTCATCAGTACTTTCAACAAGGTGTGTTTTATGCGTAGCTCAACACTTCCTGTTTCCTATATTTACATTATTGCTGTAGGAAGCTAGGAAGTAAGACTAAAGTGCAGCTCTATTAAAATGTATTGCGGATGTCACGAGAATGATTCTGCTCCATTCTGTTGTCAATAACTCATTGCGGGGCAGCCTAAGCTTGGGTCTTCTTGTTACTTTGAGGGTCCATGGTCTGCTGACTCTATTGAGTGATGTTGGATTACTGTGAGAACAACCCACGCACCAAGCAGTGTTTGGACACACATGCACATGCATTTGCAAAATTAAATATTCCTCGTTAGTTAGTAATTATTGCTTGCTGTTCAGTTGTCAATATTGTTGTAAAACTGAGCACTACAAATACAGTGTAGTGGCTTTCAAGTTGGTTCACCAAGTAAGGAAGAGAATGGAAGAATGCTGTGAATTCAGTCTGATATTTACCCTTAGATTATATGCATACATTCTCGGGATTCTAAATAAATATTACTTATAGTTTTTATGCTTTTGTACAAATTAATATAGCGTATTACATATCGCAATGATAAATCATGTTTTTAGAAAAAAATGCGAATGCTGTAGTTTGGAGAAAAACTGATCATTAGTACCAGGTACTCTAAGTACTGTAGTTTCGAGAATTATATACCTGTCAAAATGACGTAGGTGGATAAGGATCTGCTGTTTGTACAGGTATGTTTTGTAGACACAGTGTGTGGTACAATGATATGTATCTGGTGCAAATAATTTCTTTGGTCACAGTTGGTTAATTTGCCTTGTCAGATCCTGATAGCTGATTGCTTGCTTGACTGAGTAACTTGTTGTTGTCTTCACTGTCAGTCAGTAACTACCTGCATGCCTGGCTAATGCCACAGGCAGTGCCACCACAAAGAGGGGTAGGCCGTAGGGACAACAACAATTATTCTGAATTAAGTCTAGCAAGGGGTGTGTGCACCTAACTTGGTAGTAGTTTTGTATAACATAATTATTGCTTTAATTAGTTATTGCATTGACTGGTGTACATAGAGTTGATTCACTTTGATGTGTCTGGGGTCATAACAAGTAAACAACATTGTTTGGGTGATATAAAACTGGGACATTTTGGTGGGTGTTGCAGGTTATTGGGCTGTGTTACCTCTTCCACAAGTATAATTGTATATTTGATCTTGGATGTGTCTGTAAGGGGGTGGGGGTATACGAATATCGGTTAGCTGATGTTCATAAAGTTCAGTTGGGTGGGGTTGGAATAAGCCAGAATAAGACCACTGAAAATGCTGCCAAAGTCATACTCAGTTTCAGACTTAGGTGACAATGTCACTAAATTTTTGGATTACTGGATGTAGGTGTTTTGCCCAGTGTAAAAAAGAATAAAGCCCAGTGCAGGAACATTTAATAATGTTCTATATTTACCGTTCACATATTTTGTTTGCTTTCCCAGTTCATTTTCAGTGAATTTTGAATTGGTCCAAAATATCTGACCAATTCAAATATCTGACCAATTCAAATATTTTAGGACATATTTTAATTTTATTAGTGTCAGACCCAATTACAAATATTTCAAAAGTATTGAGATACATTCAAATAAAAAATGTATATATCTGAATGTTCCTGTGTTCACTAGGTGGCAGCACTGTCAGTAGTGACCTAGCAGGTCACTACTGTTTGGTTGAAACGTAGCCACAAGATGGCACTACTGGTTGACAACTTGCCACCACTTGTTAATTGTTGTTAAATTGTCTTTCAGTAAGTCTAGGGTGAAGCTGGTGTCTGATGCCACTTGGCCTTCATTTATTGATGAGTATATTAACTGGCACTGCTACACACTAAATTTGTGGAATAATTAATAAACAAGATAATAATAATACAAAATTAGTGTCATTGGTAAATTAGGTAAGTTACATGTAATTATGTCATAGCATCCATTTGTTTGTCAATTCATGCAGTGTAGGCTGTTTAACCCCTACAGGTGAGCTGTAAGGTAAGCCACCAAGTTGTACACTGTTTGGAACTGTTTGTAAGGTGTTAAAAATTCAACACAATTTGCAATGCTTATAGCACAAATATAAATGAGCGATCTATTTTGTTGGCAAAACACTGTCTATTGTTCTACAGTGATAATATTCGCATAACACTAAAACATCATGAATGTATAACTGTATAAATGCTATAAAAATGCGAAAAAGTTCAGTATTCTTATGTCCAATTGCAGATATGTAACCATACAAATAAGCTAATGAGTAAACAGAAAATAAGCATTTTCTCTAAAATCACTGAAACTGTAGACTGTTTTAAATTAATGTCAAAATGAGAGGACAAGTAGAAACCCAAGTTCTCCCAGTGGCAAAATAATAAGTGAATGGGTGTATGTTTATACCTACTGTTTGACAAGGGTAGCTTACTAGCTATACATTTCAGTTACGTAATCAAGAAAATATAAAAATCAAATATATTCATAATTTTTTTATTAGCTTGGTTTCCAAAGATTTAGACACAGTTACGTTTATCGTAGAATGTCCAAATACATCCGATATGCAAATAAGCCTACTTGAGAACGTAATGGGAATGATTTATCGTTTAAATATCAATGGTTAATAATGTATACTGTGTCAATGCCCAAATGAACCTTGCCATTGCAAGCAAGTTCTCAGTGGGTATCAACAATTATATAATTCACTACTTCTGATGTTATACTTTTAAATTGTTGTACCATTTTGTGTCATTTCCCAAGCTTTTTGTGTTCTTGTCAGGTGTAGTAATATGCACATACATTAAGGTACAACTATTAGCCTTCCTGGAACTCAGTCATGATGAATGTTCAATGCTTAAGAGGAATTGTAAATAAATCTTCGAGCTATTTTTCGGTTGAAATGGCGGCCATCTTGACTTTGTGTCACGTGGCCATAGAAAATGATTACATTAAATTCCTGATATGTTGGTACATTGCATGTATATATATCACGTATAATTAAGGCAGTACAAGTATATACCAGTACTATGTTCTTGCCCGTATGCTAAAACGTAGGAATAGGCACAAAATCGTGGCTCTTGCATCTGCTTGGCTAACATGACACCATTTTGAATATTACTCGGTTTTCTTGGGCGGACATCAGTTGAAATACTTCCTTTTAATTCCTGATATGGTAAAACATAGCAATGGACAAAATAAAATCATATTTATATAGCAAAAGGTAATCAAATTATGCTCGATTTTGGCAATAGTTGGTGGAAAAGGCGGCCATTTTGAAATTTGGTCACGTGGACATAGTCGGACATTATTATAAACGGTTCCTTTGAATTCCTCGTACCTCAAAGCATGCGTGTACATACAAAAATTATGTTCCTAGCATGATGTAATGTAAAGATAAACACATTTTGTAATTTATCAGGATCACGGCAGCCATCTTGGATTTTCGTGGTTCCCACGAGTTGCCCAAGGATGGCGCATTGCCATCCCACGAATTTGAGTTCAGGGACACATAATCTATATGATTCAGCAAAAAAACCTTAGACGACCAAACATTTCCAGGTTCCCAAAATGGCAACTCGACTATTAGACCAATCACTGGGTTTGTCATCAATACCACCTGTTTCATATTCAGATTGTATGAATGGAAATGTAATTTTGTAATGCAGAGTGTAGTAAAAAATTCATTATTTGCTGATCTACTATAATGCTTGCTTGTGATAAACTATTAATGTAAATCACTAAAACCTGAAACAACTCTGATGAAATGTCACACGAAAGAAGAATCATTTATCTTTGAAGTGGCATCACATTTTCCTAGGTTAGTTGCTATTGGCGGTAACAACATTATTTTAATGGAGTGATACAGAATTATGCTAACATTCGGCTGGCACCTGTTTTGCACAGATTGCACAGGCCAAATTCAATCTAGTGGCCTCTGTATGATTAACAAATACCCTTGTATTAATGAGTCCAGATCAGCAATTCTCAAACAGTGGGCACAGTCCCCTGGGGTAGTGTAGAAAGAGATTGTAGGCTGTCACTGTTCACAGGTCACAGGTCACAGGTCACAGGTCATAATATAGTGTAGGCTTTCATAATTCATGCTGGCTAGGCTGTCTTGTTGCACAGCCCAGACCGATACAGAAATGCTGGTCAAGACTATTGTGTGTCCTTGGGGTTGGCCAGTCCTTGCCATCTAGATTGTCTAACATCCTCAAATGAAATGTTATGTCAATCTAATGAAGTTACAAAATATGAGTTTTTAAATGTGATTCATAATTCTGTGATTCTGGCTTTGTACCAATATTGATGCCAGTATGAATATTTCCAGTGGATCATCACTAAATATTCTTTGTGTCTGTTTTCATTTTGTGGTACATGTAACACACATCTAAGATGAATATTAAATGAAGCTGTGAGTTTTATGTGACCTAGTCTTGCAGCAGGACTAGGCAGCGATCAATGACAGCAGCATAATTGATGCAGGCTAGACTGTCTTGTGGCACAGCACAGCCAGCTGCTAGCTCTACTGCCTTTGTCATCACTCACTTATTGTAGTCTGTCATACTACTGCCATTTCCCCTGATTGTTTTTATTTTGAGAAGGCCTGCTTGACACTGACAGCAAGGTTGTTGCTAGGTTGATTCTTTGGTGCATGTGCCATGGCTAGACAATGCACCAGTGAGACGTCCATGCTTTCATTGACTCCTAGAAATCATGTGATTGGCTGCCGGAGAAAACAACCACACACAGTCACACACACCACACACACACACACACACACACGCCACTCGCACACTGTTGTCTGCCTGGTCAGACATCTAGTAGCCTACTGTGGCCATTTCATTCAATGACCTGTTTGTTTACGTTGTGTTGTCTGCCATGCATGGTTAAGCCTAGAGCTGGCAGCAGTAGTGTGTAATAGAGTGTCTGGCATCAGTACAGTATCATCGCTGGGTGCCTTCATGAGCATAGCACATGTGAGTTGGGACATAGACAGCAATGATGTTATCGTTCATGGATTTTCCACGGCGTGCCAGCGACCCATTGATGAGCTGGAAGGTGGCAGACTGTCTACATTGGATTCCTCCATACCATCTCAGAGAGTAAGTCAGATTACTGCTTATGTAAAATGTATTACTTATGTAGCTACAGACAAAATGATCATCAGTCAGCATAGGCAGCATACATTGACAAGGTCTGGTGTACAGCTAGTCATATTTATTATAAAAAAACATGGAATTTGGATATCTGTTTAGTGTTAGTGTACAGTCAATTCCCGTAGTTCATTTGCTATGCATGTTCTCATTCCCACAAACAAGGATGTGGTTATAAATTGGGAAGCCGGTGTGGGGGAGTTGGCTATGTATTTTTATCCCCACTGCAGTCTGTGTTATGGTGCTGGCAGGCAGGTCTCGGAACTGACAGCTGTCTGGAGCCATGGTGGGTAGTTTATGGGCTATTTACATACAAGTGTAGATTGCAGAATAGCAAAACATGGCTTGAAACTCCTTTAATCTCGTGTTGATTTTTCCATACACAATCTTTGTATTGATCAGCATACCAACTGAAATGAGTAAATAAAAAATATAGTGAGTTCGAGTATATTTTAGGCATGGGCAAGGAATTTATTATAAAATGTCATTTTTGACTTAACACAACTTTTTAGCTTATTACTTGAATAACTCAATATTACATGCATCCAAGGACAACAACATGGTCAACATGTACATAAATTATTAGAGTGGTATGACTAATATTTCCAGAGATATGCCATATTGAAAATGTGGGAATATGTTATTTACACTTGGCAATAGACAAGCACAAAATTGAAAAAAGTCACTAAAAGCGATAAAAATATGAATTTGTGAAAGATACATATTATATTCGGATAGTAAAACAAGTTTCAGTCAGGCATGTCATGTCGTTTGGGTTTTATATGACGTTTTACTTTTTTCCCCGATTACCTCGGGGGGAAAATGCCAAAACTTCAAGGTAGGTAGTATAGATTCAAACAAAAATCTTTACTTTTCAACACAGATCAACCAAATTTGGCATGTAACTAGTTTTCAATATAACTGAGCTATTTCTCATTTTTTGCATAAATTATGCAAATTAGGTATCCAATATGGCCGCCATGACAGTGAAAATTAGGTATATTTTGGCCATGCTCTAGCCAAACATATATTAAAGTTGCAAACTTTTAATTTAGCACCGGTATTGTTGTTATGTATATCTTCTCCATGATTTTCACATAAATCATTATTGTGTTGTTTACGTGAAATAACAGTTCTTCTAAAATTCTCTATTTTGTGTAATATTTTGACATAATTAACTAATCTATAATTTAGACACCATTAAATATATATATATATATATATATATATATATATATATATATATATATTATTTGATTACATATTTTGTCATATATGACCAAATGTAATAAAAGTATTGTAAGATTATAATAACATATTTATAAAATAATTGGTGTTAAATTGAACTACTAATCAGTTTAATAACAAATATTGTTATATGTAATATTGATAAATTCCAAAATACATTCCATCATGTGGGTGAATAAATTTCAAAATGATTTGACAACATACGTAATTATAATATTAACACAAAAAGATATAAAAACTGTAATGTTATGGAATTACGACGCTAGGTCGATCAATTCGTCTCCAAGAATTGTTATTTCTTGTCTCTGCTTTTTTTAAATAAAATTGTTGTATACTATTTCAAAGGCATTGTAAGTGTAATAATATTGTAATAATCCATGTGTTGCGCGAATACAAGTAGAAAGTCGGCTTTATCGCAACAGCGCAGACATTGCAGCGGCGTATGTTTGTCGTTGGTCTAGCTGAAATAGCGGCGCATTATGCCGAATTTCGTATCAATCAAACTTGACACCCCTCACAACAAAGATCGACTAGTCCTGGCGCCCACCGTGATGTTGATATCTAGGTCAGCCTATTTCGTTGCAAGGGCAAACCCATAGATTTAGCAACAGGCAAATAGACGAATTATTCGCTATAAATTATCAATAAAATGCAATACGTTGACCATGAGACAATTGGTAGCCGTTATGTGCCGTGATGTTTAGAAATTGCTAACATACGCGTGGAATACGACATTAGCGACTTACTTACTACTAACGCGTGCGGCGATCTGCCGAAGACTCGAAGTGTCGCGACTCGGGGAAAAAGTACCACCAGCTTTCAAAGGCGTGCGCCCCTACAAATAAAATGTTATATTCATAAAATGATATGTACTGGATAGCAAATTTGACGCCGGATCGAATGGTACCACACACTACGCGATCTGATGCGGAACGGCGACGTTGCTCACGAAATACGACCATGACATAAGTTGTCATGTTTAATTGCGTTTTAGCGGATGATTTCTTATTAGTTCAGCGTAGTGTGTATCACCAATCGATAGAGCAATAATATTTCTTCAAAATAAGCTTTATTCTGATTGAATTGGCCAAGAATTGACGCGGCGCAACGTTTGAGAAGAAAGCCTATTTTACGCTTAAATTTTCACCCGGATGGTAAACGCGATGAGGCGCTCGCGCTAGCGTAACAACATAGCATCTTAGCACAGGCAGCGTGTCGCAACAGGCCGATTTTTGTTGAGTAGGGGGTCGTTTTAAAATGCTACTGAACGCGTTATATTTGAGGAACAAGAACGAAATTTGGTATACAAAGAGATAACATAATGACGTTTTTATGCATATAAATTGTATTCCACAACGGTTAATATTTCTATGTGTAAGACATGCAGCAATATGGTTAATTTGAGTGAAAAATCCTTGCCCAAGCCTATATATTTGTATAAAATATTTATATTTATTTAGGATGTTTTTTGGACTGCATGAGACACAAGTCATAATGTACACTTTGGGAAGAGGTGCAAAGATGTGAAATACTACCACCACCACCACCGCCATCTTATCTAGCCTCCAGTATGACTTGACTAACGCTGCCTTATGCCCCCATGTCACACTACACGTATCTTCTTTGACAAAGTTTTGCTATCAATGTCTTCATATCCATTCAATATCTTAAAATCTTCTGTCAGGCCTCCTCTTAATCTTCTAGTTTCTAATGTTGTCAATCCACATTCTAACAGGCGTCTCTGGTGTAACACATACATAAATGTTTCAGTTCTAGAATAAGTTTAGTTGCCCTCCGTTGAACTCTTTCTAGTTTATCGATGTCTAGTTAGTTGTAGATGTAAAAGTCTGTTCACAGGATGTATCATAGCTTCTAGAAAACATGTTTTCTCAAGTTAAGGCTGTTGTATGTAGATGATAGGATTACTGAATGACCCATGTCATTAAGTAATGTACTTATCTAGTACATCTGTGATTGACCGACATTTCTGGTAATGAGCAATATCCTAACAATAGTGATTGAACTCTTGTATGTCCATAGTAAAGCACTCAGTATAGCTGCTGAAACACACAGTGGGAACTCCTACTGGTGAACCCTATAGTTCACCATCAGGTACATGTCACTAGGAATGTCTTGTAGACAGCCAAGTATCAGCGGACACTGCAAGTTCAGGGGTGCATTATAATGCAGCAAACTGACTTATGGTGTAACACAAACATTTACTTCTGGTGTAACACAGACATTTACTTCTGGTGTAACACAGACATTTACTTCTGGTGAAACACAGACATTTACTTCTAGTGTAACACAGACATTTACTTCTGGTGTAACACAGACATTTACTTCTGGTGTAACACAGACATTTACTTCTGGTGTAACACAGACATTTACTTCTGGTGTAACACAGACATTTACTTCTGGTGTAACACAGACATTTATACATTCCAGAAGTTGGCTGAATCTCTTCATAGTCTGCAGGATATTATGACAACAAGATGCACAATTTATTTGCATTCTCATTAATTTTTGTAAGAGCTTTAATATTTATCAAAGATTTTGACATTGGAACATCTTTGAGACTAAACACAAATTTGTCTAAACTTTGTGATGGAAGATATTGTGGAGGATTCTTATTGTCTGTTTTTCATAAACCTGCAGAATGTACCAACATCAACTGATTAACCTTTCAACCCACAGAGGCGACAGTGTTTAGCAAATATTACAGACCGAGAGCAATCATTCGTAGCTATTTCTCTTCATATTTCCTATCTTTATACACATTTCTATAGTGCAGATTGTATCCACAACTTCTCATTAGTTTCTATGCATGTTAGCTGGTTCGACAGTGAGAAAGCAGACCATTTCGTGAAAATCTAGGCATAGTTTATTGAGCACTGTTGGTAGCTTTCGTGTTAAGCTGACTGCTTTTGATAGTGTGGTATGGTGTATTGGTTGTCAAAACACTTGTCATGAACTTTAAGCTTTCCCATCACCTTTGACCAATAAAGATATAAGGGTGCAAGCTTTGTGCCACACCAGTCTGTAATCAGAGCTCAAGTGTATTGTGTGTCTGTAGCCCATCTGGTGATCTGGGTGACACTGCAGAGCTAAAATAGAGAACGACACGTTTGTTGACCATTATCACTTCAGTTGAATCCTAAATAGAGATGACAGAGTGTCCTTTTAATTTCCTCAGTGCATTGATGCTTGCCAAAAATGGCGTCTTGGAATTACACTGAAAACCGTTCTCTTATAATGTCAGACTGGATAAAGTTTGTGGCTATAAATGGTTAGCGATGTGATTAGTGACCGAAGTCAGTAGATTAGCCTGCTTTCACTAAGTGAGTTAGACATGGCAACTGCTTTCTCTTGGCAATTTACGACGATGTCATTTATGTCTCCTACTTACTAACACTATGGCGTTGTTCTGTACACTAAGGGAATGGCAAACAGTGCACTTGTTTTTACAGTTAATTATGTTATGTGCTATACTAATAATCAACTACAATCAGTGTGACATCTTGTTATGTGAATGTATATGTTTTTATTGGTTAAAACAAATTCAGATGTGAAAACAGTGACATTAAAACAAAAATCCACATTGTAAATTTTTTTTTTCAATTTATGTATAGAATTGCCAACATACCTGGTAGTATGTACTTTAAGAAAAGTTATATTTGAATGTTATTATTTACGAATAAAGCGGTGTGCTGTCACCACTGTGTACATGTGAGAAGAAATGGAAGGCTGTGGAGGGTGTGTGTGCGTGCGCGTGCGTGCGTGTGACTGTGTGTGACTGTGTGTGTGTGTGTGCGTGCGTGTGACTGTGTGTGCGTGTGCGTGCGTGCGTGTGTGCTGTCACTCAGTTTTCACTGGTCCACTGTGCTTAGTCTACTGCTAGTAGTTGTACTATTCTTCAGCTCTCTGCTGGGACACATTGCGTACCTGCATGTGTGGTGTGGTGTGTGTACACGACCACTGCCGACCGGCGTTGTGTTGATCTGGATGGCGGGGCAGGCGGTGGTGGCCGACAGCTCACTCTTTTGCTATTGATTATACAGCTATGTTGATTTATTTAAGACATGGTGGGCCAGTGACAGGAGGAGGCCGGCCTTTCGCCTCGCCAGCTTTCTTTGCTGCTTGCCATTAGTTTGGATGAGGATCGATCGTTTGAGTGCTGGTGTGGGGTCCAACGACATGCTCACCTGTGGGGGTGTTGGTGTTGTGACTTGTGGTGATTGAAGGGTCATGAAGACACTCACCGAGAATGAAGACAATGACCTTTGTCTGTCATTGTTGTTTGGCAGGCCACAGTCACATGACAGGTATGATTACGTCAGTACAGTAGTTCATATGAGGGTGCCTCTGTCAAGACGTAGATGTGATGCTGCAAGTGAGGGTAGGGTGTATACAGAATATCTAATGTACTGTGTTGAGGCACAATGTGGAGGCATAATATCATGTATAAGTGTATATTGTATTATGACTTTTGTATCACATGGAGGTACAGTGTTTATATATCTTCAGCCATGTGGAGGGAAATAGTATTAAGTAACAAATGGTAGAATATTATGTACCAAATACATTTATACAAAGGTGTCCCAAAACGTACTGTATAAAGAAATTATTATTTCTGAAGATTATTTGGGTGTCCTGACTAAAACATATGGTGTACCAATATATATATATATATATATATATATATATATATATATATATATATATATAATTATGGTGTACATGTATGCAAAATAGTAACATTACTCATAACTTCTATTGTGCTTAATTCCTTGGAACTGATCTCAAAAGGCACATAAGTACAAAAGAGTTGATAACTATTCCAGTTGTCATTAGATAGATTGATATGTCAGGGAGCTATGGTGAATAGGCAAGGTTATGAAGGTACATTTTTGAAATGACGTAAAAATTTAGCAATATTTTCAACTGATCACTAACACTAGAAGGAAGTATATTCCAGAGAGTGTGCTGGTACAGAAAAAGTTCTAGTTTAAAATTCCAATGTTAGTATTTACTCTAGGAACAACAAAAACTAGAATTAGATGATTGATATAACTCATGTTGATGAAGTGTCTAACCCATTGATTCATGTGCTGTGTATTGTTTCAAACACCAGTGGAGTAAACAGGAGAGAACCCAGCTGTTCTCCAGTCACAATACCCAATGCTTCTTATTACATATAATATATTAATTATTTACCATTCTACAACTGTTATAATGTGGATCGGATATCTTGAAAGTACAAAATGCTATTTATGTATAATCTCAAGCAGGTAATCTCTAATAGAATATTTTACAAGAGTACAGCATGCATCTACATGTATATGAAACAACGTGCTGACAGCAAGAAATAAACAAACTAATGTTACCTTGGCGCAAGTGTTGAAACAGTTCATGCAGTGATGACAGTTCACTCTGGTTTTTCTTTCATCGTCTGCATATCACACATCCTTTTATATACATTTGGTGAACAATTATTGTAGTGGTTTCTGTGAGAGTGAGTGTTAAGTCTTAACAGGAGTCACTGACCCAAGTGGTATTGTTATTTACCACATGTATTGTATATACATGTACATTTGTATTTTATGTTGATTGTACTGGGGTATAAATAAACTTTCTTGTTGGGTAGACTCAGTATCATGGCAGATGACCAGACATCACGGTCAGTGTCTGTCTCCTAAGGCCTGGTAAGGGCTAACATTTGCAGCAGTCTTCAGTGGCTGCGTGTAAAACAATATATAATCGGTTGCTACTTTGTGTGAATATTTCTTTTTTATTGCACGAGAATGCATTAATTAATTAATTAATTGCCTATGTCTTTGGACTGGGCCTGTATAATTCTACAGTTAACTGATGAGTTTAGCTTATAGTTTTTATTGGCAGCACTGCATGCTTGCATATGCAGTATTATGCATTTTATGCACACATATGCCTACAACAATCCTACAGTGATGTATTTATTTATAAATAGAGTGTGCAGAAGAGAGGTAGCTTATAATGAATGACTTCTACCTTGTAAGTTATTTAAAATACATCTATTTTAAGATGCATGGTAATCTCATGACTCACCATTGAAAGTGGCAGCTTCAGCGTCATGGAAGCACATGAATATAACTTTGATTGGACAGTCCAACAATGGTGAAGTTCATTCACATTTGCCACAATTAAGACACATTAGTCACTGTAGAAACAGTGTGGACAGACCTGTTAAGACGCCATTCAGTTGGTGCACTCAATGGAGTGGTTCCATTTATCTAATAAAACTACCTCAGGCTAGTGTTTGCTGAGTTGTGTGGGCAGGCATATAGACCAACAAGGGAATATTTAATGGTTGTCAAGTATATTTAGGCAGGTTGGCTTTTAAGAATACTGTAGCTTCTTAACTGGAGCTTTCATGTTGTAATTGTTGTTTTATAATATCTCTTTGAATTAAACTTTGCATTTAAACAATGTCCATGGTTATTTCAGTTAAAATATCAATTAGAATTCCAATGGTCTTCATGTCAAATTTGTAACTGTTTACCCAAAATTATGTTTGTTATCCAAACTATTTACTATGTAAACAATACCATGCAAATATAGAAGCATTTCTGTTCTAGAAAATTGCCTTTCATAAATGTATTGAGACACATTGTTGAGTGAACGACTGGAGTGAAGTAGACTGTATATAGTATACACGTCACATTACAAGTCTCTGGGCAGTGCTGTAGTCACCTTGCTTGCACTGCTTCTCACCAAGTGGATTGTTCATCAGTCACAATCACTTGAGGCGCACGTGTGTTCTATATGTGTAACTAGATCAAAATACATGTAGATTAGTAATTATTGATAAGTTAGTTCATTTATTTATTGTGATTAACTAAAAAAGTAATTTGCTGTCCATTGGGTGTAATTTTTAGGCCTTTTGGCCAAAGATCCAATGGACTTATGGCATCACTTATGGCATCACTTATGGCATCACATCACTATGTGCCGTGCCCTCACTGATCTCGGAAACCGTTGAATATCTGTTTTTCAAATTTTGCATAGATGTTTCTCATCGTACTGTCACTTTGCACAATAAATGTAAATTTGATTTACATATTTTTAAGCCTCCTATGATTCTTTAGGACCTAAAACTGGTATATGAGTCGAGCCCCCACTGGTACTTTTGTGGGGAGCTGCACACCGTCAAACACTTGGTCTGACGTGCCCTGCCGCTGTGGTAGACGGCTTCCCTCTACCTCTGCCCATGCCTGGTCTCCGAGGTGGGAAACTAGGTTTGGGCTGCCGAGTATGCCCTTGAGGTTTTGGAGGGTAGGCAGTCCTACCTTTCTCTCTCCTCTGCACAAACCTCTGGCCGCCTTGGGGGGGGGGGGGAGGTGGGCAGAGACGGTGACCGGAATGGACCACCATGAGCAGCTTTCGGGATAAACTGCTTCTGATGGTCAACCGAAGCAACCTTCAGTGCCTCCCCACATTTGCTGCCAAACAATTCTGGCAGACATATGGACTGGTGACGTAGGAATTGTCGCATGTCCTTTTCCAGCACAGAGCTGGCAAGGATGGATTCTCTGCGTACCGTGACATTGCTTCCCAAGAGGCGTGCTAGAATTTGGCTGACATGGATCAACGCAATTCCTGATGACGAGACGAGGTTGCGTACCTCAGCGACCTTCTCAGATGTCAATTGCCCTGTACCAAGGATCACAAGTACAGTGGACATGAACCAGTCCAAGTGGTTCAGGACCCCTAGACTGGCCCGTATCATGGCCTCCCAGTCCCTCAACTGGGCAATTTTCACTGGACATGCAGCACCGTCTGGCCTGCCGCCACTACGCAGCACTGCTGCATCCACTGACCACAGTTTATTTGTGAGTACGCGTTCCTATGGAACAACTTCAGGTGCATGCCACCCTTTGTAATAGTCAGATCGGCGGAGAAGTGAGGGACATGTGGGAGCCCCAACTTGGTGCTCCGTCCCGGGCTTTCCCTGGCTCCATACACTTTATTGATATTGTCTGCTGTTTTCACAAAATGTGGCTGTGTTTCTGGTCATCTCATGAATAACTGAGAAAATGGCAATTGGGTGATTCCAGTGAAGTGACTAGGTGGTGCCTATGATTCACCAAAACACATTTCATTCATAATTACCAACTCACTATTATAGTTCAAAGGACTTCAGGGCTACTTTGCCCATTTTTGTTACATGTTTTTATATAATCTGTTCAAATAAAAGACTTGTAATAGTAATGCAATAAATTATTTGTTAATGTAACGGTGACTTTTAAAGACTCATTTGTTTGTAGCAGCTGTTGCTTGTCTAGAGGTCTATCCACACATCATTTGGATGAGTAAAACTGTATGGTTGGACGAGTAAAAATTTGAACAAGAAATTTGTTTAAATTATGTAGTCCATATTCCTTTGAAAATGAGTGTCTTGTGTACGCATGGATTATTAATAAAAAATATGTATTTCTGAATTTTATGGACATACCCAGATACATGTATATAGTCTATATACACATCTGGGATGTAAGTGTACACGCACACGCATCAAACAGGATGTTTTTGGATTGGAACAAATTTGATCCTGTATATCACGTGTACTGTACCCAGAAATGTAGTTGCTTTTGTTTGTCATTGGTATTTTATCGCAAGTGTTGTTGGTGTTAGCAGGGATTATTAAGAAAGTATAGTAGTATGGCAACATTTAATAGTCATACATTTTAAAAGATATGCCCCAAAGTAAGTTAATTTCTGACAACATAAATACAGTCTTGTTTGTAGCGTGTCAGTGTGTTGGCATTATGGAATACCACTGTTGTTTATGGTAACATCAGTGGTGGTTGCTGCAGATGACATCTGTCTGCTGAGGTCAGATCTAATGTCTGATATGTGATCATTTTGTATTACTAGACAGGAGATGAACTCCAGTAATTTGTAGATAATTAGGTCTTATTATTGTATGATATCTGCCATACATAGCTGTAGTGCTGCACTGCCTGACATGCCCACTGGCGACCAACAGCGCTAGCCTAGCACTCCGTGTCCCTGGTCTGACACACATACTGGTGACACTCTACTGTGACCACTCCATGTCCCTGGTCACACACACATACTGGTGACACTCTACTGTGACCACTCCATGTCTCTCTGGTCACACACACATACTGGTGACACTCTACTGTGACCACTCCATGTCTGGTCACACACACATACTGGTGACACTCTACTGTGACCACTCCATGTCTCTCTGGTCACACACACATACTGGTGACACTCTACTGTGACCACTCCATGTCTCTGGTCACACACACATACTGGTGACACTCTACTGTGACCACTCCATGTCTCTCTGGTCACACACACATACTGGTGACACTCTACTGTGACCACTCCATGTCTCTCTGGTCACACACACATACTGGTGACACTCTACTGTGACCACTCCATGTCTCTCTGGTCACACACACATACTGGTGACACTCTACTGTGACCACTCCATGTCTCTCTGGTCACACACACATACTGGTGACACTCTACTGTGACCACTCCATGTCTCTCTGGTCACACACACATACTGGTGACACTCTACTGTGACCACTCCATGTCTCTCTGGTCACACACACATACTGGTGACACTCTACTGTGACCACTCCATGTCTCTCTGGTCACACACACATACTGGTGACACTCTACTGTGACCACTCCATGTCTCTCTGGTCACACACACATACTGGTGACACTCTACTGTGACCACTCCATGTCTCTCTGGTCACACACACATACTGGTGACACTCTACTGTGACCACTCCATGTCTCTCTGGTCACACACACATACTGGTGACACTCTACTGTGACCACTCCATGTCTCTGGTCTCACACACATACTGGTGACACTCTACTGTGACCACTCCATGTCTCTGGTCACACACACATACTGGTGACACTCTACTGTGACCACTCCATGTCTCTCTGGTCACACACACATACTGGTGACACTCTACTGTGACCACTCCATGTCTCTCTGGTCACACACACATACTGGTGACACTCTACTGTGACCACTCCATGTCTCTGGTCTCACACACATACTGGTGACACTCTACTGTGACCACTCCATGTCTCTCTGGTCACACACACATACTGGTGACACTCTACTGTGACCACTCCATGTCTCTGGTCACACACACATACTGGTGACACTCTACTGTGACCACTCCATGTCTCTCTGGTCACACACACATACTGGTGACACTCTACTGTGACCACTCCATGTCTCTGGTCACACACACATACTGGTGACACTCTACTGTGACCACTCCATGTCTCTCTGGTCACACACACATACTGGTGACACTCTACTGTGACCACTCCATGTCTCTCTGGTCACACACACACATACTGGTGACACTCTACTGTGACCACTCCATGTCTCTCTGGTCACACACACATACTGGTGACACTCTACTGTGACCACTCCATGTCTCTGGTCTCACACACATACTGGTGACACTCTACTGTGACCACTCCATGTCTCTCTGGTCACACACACATACTGGTGACACTCTACTGTGACCACTCCATGTCTCTGGTCACACACACATACTGGTGACACTCTACTGTGACCACTCCATGTCTCTCTGGTCACACACACATACTGGTGACACTCTACTGTGACCACTCCATGTCTCTCTGGTCTCACACACATACTGGTGACACTCTACTGTGACCATTCCACGTCTCTGGTCTCACCACAGAGTTAGATATTATGGTCACACACACATACTGGTGACACTCTACTGTGACCACTCCATGTCTCTCTGGTCTCACACACATACTGGTGACACTCTACTGTGACCATTCCACGTCTCTGGTCTCACCACAGAGTTAGATATTATGGTCTCACACACACACTGGTGACACTCCCTGGTCCGCCTGCAGTTTTCACCACTGGGCAATCTACTCAGTCTAAAAATATCCCATGGTTCGTGTGGAAGGCGGTGGTCTGCTGCCAGGCTCAAGTGGGGCAAACTCTCAGCGCAGTGGCCTAGTCTCTTTCCTAAACATAGCATCCATGCCTCTGCTATTTAATGGTAGCACTACATATGTTGCTTGTATCTCTGTTATCAGTTATCAGTATCATTCAGTGGTACCATAGGTTATCCTTGTCTCTGTTATCAGTATCATTCAGTGGTACCATAGGTTATCCTTGTCTCTGTTATCAGTATCATTCAGTGGTACCATAGGTTATCCTTGTCTCTGTTATCAGTATCATTCAGTGGTACCATAGGTTATCCTTGTCTCTGTTATCAGTATCATTCAGTGGTACCATAGGTTATCCTTGTCTCTGTTATCAGTATCATTCAGTGGTACCATAGGTTATCCTTGTCTCTGTTATCAGTATCATTCAGTGGTACCATAGGTTATCCTTGTCTCTGTTATCAGTATCATTCAGTGGTACCATAGGTTATCCTTGTCTCTGTTATCAGTATCATTCAGTGGTACCATAGGTTATCCTTGTCTCTGTTATCAGTATCATTCAGTGGTACCATAGGTTATCCTTGTCTCTGTTTTTCTTTGGTAGTCAGCGTGTTGTTATTCTATTATTCAGTGGGAAAGTGTTGCATCCTTGTCGTCGTATTTTGCAGTAGTAACTCTCTCAGTCTAGTGTGTTGCTCCTCTCTCTTGTTCAGTGATACCTCTATGTTCTAAGTGTCTTCTTATTGGCACTACTACTCCTTGTTGCTATCAGGCCATGGTAAGTCTAAGTGTATTGTTACTATCAGGCCATGGTAAGTCTAAGTGTATTGTTGCTATCAGGCCATGGTAAGTCTAAGTGTATTGTTGCTATCAGGCCATGGTAAGTCTAAGTGTATTGTTACTATCAGGCCATGGTAAGTCTAAGTGTATTGTTACTATCAGGCCATGGTAAGTCTAAGTGTATTGTTGCTATCAGGCCATGGTAAGTCTAAGTGTATTGTTACTATCAGGCCATGGTAAGTCTAAGTGTATTGTTACTATCAGGCCATGGTAAGTCGTTGCTACTAGGCTATGATATGTCTAAGTGTATTATTGCTGTCAGGCTATGGTAAGTCTAAGTGTGTTGTCTTGGTTGCAGCAGCAAGTATGTGCATGAAGACCCATCCTCACAGAGCATTGAGTCTGATGAGGAGGAAGATGAGGAGGAGGAGATTCTCGGCACAGATGATGATGAACAAGAGGATCCACATGACTACTGCAAAGGTAGGTACTTCAGTAAACTTCAGAATAACAGAAGTTTTACCAATTTATATAATTTTATATACTATCAACAGTGTTGTTATTACTTCTTAGCTATACTTATGATCTGTTGTATCATATTCCCTGTCAGTGACAACAGGTATAGCCTTGGCCTGTAACCATCTCTAATTACATCTACAAACCAATGTTTTAATTGTATTTTATTGTATGTACAAAATGAAAACAGGTGTTTGCTTGATTATATTTTACTGAGGGCTGAGAGAATATGCTGCTGTAGTCATCCGTATAATTGTCTGTCAGCCACTTAGACATATGCCAGGTATTGCTGCTGGCTCTAAGGTGGCACGCCATGCCATTGCATCATCTATGACTTATACCACAAGACTGTTGAATGCAATTTCCAATTGGTGTGATGGTGTCTTCTCGTTATAGCTACTTCCCGTTATAGCTACTTTTTATTCCCGTTATAGCTACTCGTTAAGTTTGACAGACAAACTAGTCCCATTATAGCTACTTTTCTATTTCTCCATTTTACAATGTAACAAGATAAGGGAGCATTAACTATTTCATCTCCATCCAGCTGATGTCCATGAGGGGTGGACGGCTTTGATGTGTGTCCCACTGAGGAATTTCAACAAATTCAATTGATAATTTTTAACGAGTACTTTGTGGAGACATAGCTTGGTGATGATTCAAAAATCACCAAGGACATGTGGAATGTCTACACAGAATCTGACAAATTAACAAACAACCATGTTGTGGGATGGAATTCCAAGTTTGCAAAAGCGGTGGGGATACAACATCCCAACATCTTCCAGTTCGTGGTTGCTAAACATGATGCTGCCATCCTGTAACCACCATGTAACAAGAATAATTGATGACATTCATTACTTTTTGATAAATGCAATTCTGTACTGAGTACAATTAACTTTAACCCTGCGACCGGCCAGCGAAAATTCAGTTTTGCATACTGTTACAATAAAAATCATAACTCTGCACATACTTTTCGTAAAAATATGAATTATATATCATTTTACTGCCAAATGAATTCTTTATTATAATAAAATTATACTATCTTTATTATGTCAGATAATCACGGTGATATTATTAGCTGAACGTCATCCAAAAAAATATGAAAAAAATAAACGCACTATCCCGTTCCTAAATAATTACTGAGCGGACAGATTTCCTACTTCCAGTGAGACAAACGTAGCCATACATATTAGCTCCCAAATAAAACAAAAATGAATCAAATCCGTTGAGAACTTTTATTTTTACGAATTTTTTTCGACATCGCGGTAGGCCATTTTAGGCCGGCCGATTGCTGCTACATTCGCCACCGGCGCAAACCCGCGGCGCGAACGGCGAGAAGTACCGCTGACAAATGGTCAAATTTTCACATCAAAAAGCATCCAAAGTTATTCTAACTAATTGAACTAGTATAATAGGCACATCCTTGAATACTGTCAGTTGTTTTGTCGAAATATAGCCGCGGTAACTTGAGATATTCCGAAGTAAACGTTTGAATCTGAAACGGCCTTCGACACGACCGTCCGCCATCTTGTTGTTTACGTCTGGACCGGCGGAAATATGGCGCGGTTTTTGAAAGCTTGCTTCTGATTCGCTGGACCAGTTTCATTCACTTGTTTATTTTTCCCTGATTGGGCAAGAACAGAGCTTTCTATTGGTGCCACGTATGCGGGGGTCGGGCCTTTATGAATGGATGCGTAAATTCGTCATGGAAGGCGTAGTAAACCACCCAAATTTGGGCATCAAATTTATCACGTGTTTTGTCCGGCCGCGTGTAACTCGCTGTCATTCAAACTGCTCATGAATAAATATACACCATTTTGAAAAATCTGTCAGCTATCCGATGATACCAAATGTGCGCGGGTCGGTTACTGATTACGCAAACGAAAAATGTGTTTATGCGGGAAGGTGTCTAGGGCCGATTAATCGGCCATGTGCGGTCGCAGGGTTAAGGTAGTTGTCTTTTGAAAAAATGTTTTGCTTGCACAAGTACTTTATGGTATATTTTCCATTTCAAATAACTGAGTTAAAAAGTTAATCTAAAAAAGTTAATCTATATACCATTCTTATGACTTTTAAAATGTGTCCTTCATTAATACTTTTCATGTAGAAATCATACAGTAATCTGAAACAGTTAATGCTCCCTCTTACTGTCCCCTCCTGAATTGTGTAATTAAATAAGTAGCTATAACGGGTCTAGTTTGCCTATCAAACTTAACGAGTAGCTATAACGGGGGTAAACTGTAGCTATAATGGGAAGTAGCTATAACGAACCTAAACCGGTGTGATATATGGTGGTTACAGCGCAAACTGATCTTAACCCATTTTATCTGGAATACGCGAATACCGCGAATACCGTGAACCGCGATTAATCGTCCCATCCCTAGCGTGAATGAGGAATTTCTCTACCAGATTAAAATAGTATACATTCTGGACTTTCCTGTAATACAAAATATGTCTGCATACTCCAAAGAATGTGCTTCAAACAAATTTTCATTTATTGTAATATAATTAACTTGAACATTATATTCCTTAATTGTCATTTATCGGTTTTGTTAAAAGAAATCATGCGTGAATTGTTACTTTGCCTTTCTAAAAAGGTTATGAAAGGTCCTAAATGGTAATATAAATGAGAAATAAGCATTGTCAATTGATAGAAAAGACATTAAAGATTACTTTGGTGACATAAGTCGCACTTGTTCGAGTTGCATTCTTCAGGGTTTCCCTTGCCGCATGGCGGACATATTTGGTACTACGGGAAAGCCCAGCATGTCCACTGTCTGAATCTGCTAGAGGTAATTCCCAGGGACTTCAATTTAAGCCAATAGGAACGTTTAACTGAGAGACCTATCTGTAAACAAACATCCCCAGTTGTCAGACACAGCTGATAGCGGCCCCTGATTGGCTTAAAGCTGTGAACACATGCACAGTGCGCACTCACTAGCCGTAAACAAGTGGAATCGATCGGATTGCCGCAACGAAACATTGCTAAATACTCGAGTGGAAGTAGATAACTCCATCTTAACCCTCTCAAGGCCAGATCAATGTCAATATTTGCCAGCTATTGAATCCAATTAAACCAAGAGATTGTACTGCAAACAAATCATCTGGTATACTCGATTGAGTTGCATGAATGCAAATAAATAAATAATTTGTTATCCAATTCAAATATACTTTACATCTGAAGAACTCATTCCTGGCATAAATGTACCACATATGAATTGTTAAAAACTAAAAAATAATTATAGAAAAAAATTATTTTGTATATATTTTTCCAGATTTTACACAAAATGGTGTTCTTCATGGTCACAGCGGACATAGCATCAGAACTATTAAATTGGTGTCATATTTCAAATGCATAACCATACATCTAAAACATTACCCTTCGTTGACAGTGTACGTTACAAACTCAATTCGAAAAACCCATCAAAATCTGAATCACAGGAGTCGAACATAATGACAACGTTGTTAATAACACAGCTAAATGACAGCACCAGCTTCAAGTGACCTGTCTCCTTCTAGGAAGTTTTGTTATCTTCTGGAATGACCTGTCTCCTTCCAGAATGTTTTCCATGCCACCAAGTGACCTGCCTCCTTGCAGGAAGTGTTGGCATTATAATAAAACAGTTCATTCATGACTGGACACTCAGTGTCTTCATGCAATTATTCTGCTTCACTGCCCATGTTCCGTTGCCAGTGAACTGGATCAGTGTTTGTAATAGAGTAAGCATGCCTCGTTGCACATTCAGTTTGAGACATGTTCTATATGCAAGCATACAAATCTGTTATATTCAGCACACTTTCCATGATACGATTTTAATGAGGTCTGCATGAGCACATTATGGGGATTAGTCTCGGTACATTATACACCCTCTTGAAACAACTTGTTTATAGAGATGCATGGCTCTACATATATATGTACCTGCTCAGAGATCGCCTCGGGGGGAAAACGTTTGGGCACATAAGAGGATAAAATGATGTGCCTTTTTTAAATTTGATGTGCCTGAGATCTGCTGAGTAAAATTGTATTATTTTGTGCATGTTCATTTAAATAACCTAATACTTTTTTGCATTTAATGTTATTTATATCAGCCATGTAATAGTATTATAATTATTTGGCAAATTATACTGCAAAAAATGTGATTTAGCGTGCAGGTGTACCAGATACATGTACATATATTATATGTATATACATAGATGCATGCATCTATGTATATATATATATATATATATATATATATATATATATATATGCAGGGGGTAGGGGGCGAGGGAGGGCTTGTTTCCTTACTTTAACTTGAGTCTCCAACGTGTTTTAGCTGCGAATAATTTACCCTGTAGTAGTCCCACTCCCATTCATATTACCCCAGTCCTGCTTCATCCTTGAAGCATTTACCCACTAGTTAGTATTATGTAGCATTCAGGCACATGCTGTTGAAAAGATTGCAGCTTTTTAGTGTGCGTTGAAACATTCCCACCAAGCCATGTGCTGAGGGAGTCCCTGAATTCTGTTTTAAATGTTTAAAATAAGAAACCTGTTTTCTAAATGTTGCTCATAGTCATACAGTGTGTGAGGTGAGTGGAAGCTTGCAGATGTATGACAACCGTAGATATGACAACAGATGTGGGCGTAACTGTGGCCCACTGGACTACCAAGTGTTGTTTAGCATTTGGGTGAGAGCAGGCTGAAGTAGTTGGGGTAGTAGAGTGCGTGGGACAGCAACGTCAACTAGCACCTGCATGAAAGACTATAATTATAGTCTTATTTCTATTAGTTATTGACTGCAAACTGCACAAATAGTTGTTATTTTCATAACCATTATAATTATTGTGTGCCTTAAATGCACTTTTCAAAGGCATGGGGAAATGCCACATAATTCTTATTGTTATAAAGGGTTATTAATAGTTACCCAATTGCCTGGGGCCAATAAACATACAACAAGCTGGTGTTGTCCACTAAATTTGAATATAATTATTTATTACCTAAGAATTGAATCTTCAGGATTTGAGATGTGCTGTTTGAAATCAGTTGTCATGTGTTATTTGTGAGAAATCATCAGTGTACAAGTGTCAACTTGTAAAACGTAGTGGGGAGCGATGGTCACATGGTAGAACGCCGGATTGTCAATCGAGGGGACGGTGGTTCAATCCCACCTATTGAGTTACGAAACCTAGGCAATTTTGTTCATCCCACATTTGCCTGTGTCTTTCGGAAGAGACACTAACAATATTTTGACTGAAGTTGGTTTTGTGATCTTCAAAATGACCTTCGTATTCACAATCATGGATGGCAACACCGCATATGGTTTTGTTATCAACGTAGCAAAAATTGTTTTGTTGATTTGAACACTATCAATCGATAGAACATGGCATAGTTGGCAACTTGCGAAGCAGAGTTCTATTTTGTGGTTGTCACCTCACTTCTTAAACAATTTGCCCACATACTGGCAAGTTTTATTTAAGCCCAAATCATGCTGAGGATACATGTTTGGTTTTAAAAACTGGATAACTTTGCAGTAATGGATATGCAATCAACTTTTACATACAAGAAAACCACATTTCGAGATAATCACATTTTTGTATTGAATTATCCTATTCATCTATGTGTAAATGCAACGTTTAACACCTTATACCTCAACCAATACTTGCCATATCGGTAAAAGTGTATCTGTTTTGTAAAGATCTCACATAGAGTTCATATCATCACAAAAATAAAAACCGACATTTCGATCCCAGTTGACTTTGTGACCTTCAAAATTACCTTTAAATTCAAAATCGGGCGCACCCTAGTAATTTTCTTCATTCCAAGGGTGATTCATCTAGCATGGATGCCCGCTATTAGCAAATAATGCAGATGAAAAAAATTATAGCGCCTGACTTTTCAATGTTTGGCTGGTCCACTACTACTGATATTGTATTCTATCATTATGCTTGTAATGAATGATGTAATTGTAATATGACAATGAAATTAAAGTTAATTAACCATGTTACTTGGTGAATATTTTACTTTCAGTATAGACTATAGATACCATTCCTATTATTAGAATGCTTATTTGCTACTGTAATATTGATTTGAAGTGATGCAGTTTATTTTCATGGAAATGCGTTATTCAGCCATCACAGTTTCTGGCAGCTGAAATGAAATGGTTGGTAACTTTCATTTTGTCCACACTGTGGCAAATGTAACTGTGAAAAGCCTGATATTGTAATCTGTGGCAATATGGCGGTAATATGACTGGTCTCTGTATTGCAGTTTTTCGGTCATTACAGCTGTCATGCGTGACGTGGTCAGTCTAGTGGCTTTCTGTGACGTGGCGTGTGTTTGTTGTTTGCAGGGGGCTACCATCCGGTGCAGATTGGCAACCTGTTCTCCAACAAGTACCATGTTGTACGCAAGCTAGGCTGGGGACACTTCTCAACTGTGTGGCTCTGCTGGGATCTGGAGTAAGTAGTTGTCTCAAAACAGTTCAGAAATGGTTGTTTAATTAATTGCATACAGGTTAGCAACAAATAAATATAATTTAACATCATTATGTTTTGTATGATATCATCATGTAACTTTTACATTTTGACCTAGGAACCAAATTCTCAAAGAAAGGTTTATTTTTCAGTGAAATATAGTCATGAATGGGCACATGATAACTATTTACAAATAGTGCTATAAACATGTTTATAAGCTAACTTTTACTTTTATTTATTTCTGCTCTATGTGCAAAGGAGTAGGTTACAACACACTTCAGAAGACACCATTTTAAGCCAGTTGTTTTTGTAATAGTTCTCAGACCCTGTAGAGTTTTACTGCGCTTTCAGCACTCGCTCAGCCCACACCACCAGTCACCCGTCATTCTACCTGGGCTGGGGCTGTTGATAGTAAGGGTGCTGCATACCCGCTTATTGATGACCTGTGGTGTTACTGCATACCCACTAGATGATGACATGTGGTGTTACTGCATACCCACTAGATGATGACCTGTGGTGTTACTGCATACCCACTAGATGATGACCTGTGGTATTGCTGTATACCCACTAGATGGTGACCTGTGGTGTTACTGCATACCCACTAGATGATGACCTGTGGTGTTACTGCATACCCACTAGATGATGACCTGTGGTGTTACTGCATACCCACTAGATGATGACCTGTGGTGTTACTGCATACCCACTAGATGATGACCTGTGGTATTGCTGTATACCCACTAGATGATGACCTGTGGTATTGCTGCATACCCGCTAAATGATGTCCTGTGGTATTGCTGCATACCCACTAGATGGTGATCTGTGGTATTGCTGCATACCCACTAGATGATGACCTGTGGTGTTACTGCATACCCGCTAAATGATGACCTGTGGTGTTACTGCATACCCACTAGATGATGACCTGTGGTATTGCTGCATACCCACTAAATGATGACCTGTGGTGTTACTGCATACCCACTAGATGATGACCTGTGGTATTGCTGCATACCCACTAGATGATGACCTGTGGTGTTACTGCATACCCACTAGATGATGACCTGTGGTGTTACTGCATACCCACTAGATGATGACCTGTGGTGTTACTGCATACCCACTAGATGGTGATCTGTGGTATTGCTGCATACCCGCTAAATGATGACCTGTGGTATTGCTGCATACCCACTAGATGATGACCTGTGGTATTGCTGCATACCCACTAGATGATGACATGTGGTGTTACTGCATACCCACTAGATGGTGACCTGTGGTATTGCTGCATACCCACTAGATGATGACCTGTGGTGTTACTGCATACCCACTAGATGGAGACCTGTGGTATTGCTGCATACCCAATAGATGATGACCTGTGGTGTTACTGCATACCAACTAGACGATGACATGTGATATTACTGCATACCCACTAGATGATGACCTGTGGTGTTACTGCATACCCACTAGATGATGACCTGTGGTATTGCTGCATACCCAATAGATGATGACCTGTGGTGTTACTGCATACCAACTAGACGATGACATGTGATATTACTGCATACCCACTAGATGATGACCTGTGGTATTACTGCATACCCACTAGATGATGACCTGTAGTATTGCTGTATACCCACTAGATGGTGACCTGTGGTGTTACTGCATACCCACTAGATGGTGACCTGTGGTGTTACTGCATACCCACTAGATGGTGACCTGTGGTGTTACTGCATACCCACTAGATGATGATCTGTGGTATTGCTGTATACCCACTAGACGACGACCTGTGGTATTATTATGTACTCCTTAGATGATGACCTGTGGTATTACTACATACCCAATAGATGATGACCTGTGGTATTATTATGTACCCCCTAGATGATCTGTGGTACTGCTAAATGAAGACCTGTGGTACTTGATAAAGACCAGTGGTACTGTTTGATGATGCCATGTTGTTCTGCCTGTGCTTTGGACTTGATTCAGTGCCTACTAAAGCCAGCCATTTTCCCTGTAAGCAGATTTTATTATTCAGATGAAGGAAATCCTTTTTGTATATTTCCAGGAACAGTTCTGCACAATTGCAGTGAATTTGAACATGTTATGTAGTGAGATTAGTGGTAGAGGATTCGTTGCATATGTAGATCTGATTAATAACCAGTTGAGTGGCTATTGTGGGTTCTTATGAGTGAGCTGTGATGGCCACATTGCGTGGCTGTGTCTGAGATGGCGTCATACATCAATATATCAAGTATTAGTAGATGATCACAAAGCTACTCCATCAAGATTTTTCTTTAGTTTAAAACTATACATGATTCCCTACACCGGGTCGGTGGGGAGGGGGATTTACTACATTTAATGAAGAGGGGTATTCCCTATACATAGTGGGGTAGAGAGGGATATTCCCTAGACATAGTGGGGTAGAGAGGGGTATTCCCTAGACGTTGTGGGGTAGAGAGAGGGGTATTCACTACACATTGTGGGGTAGAGAGTGGTATTCCCTAGACGTTGTGGGATAGAGAGAGGGGTATTCCCTAGACATTGTGGGGTAGAGAGGGGTACAGTATTCCCTATACGTAGAGGGGTAGAGAGGAGTATTCCCTAGACGTTGTGGGGTAGAGAGGGGTACAGTATTCACTACATGTAGTGGAATAGAAAGGGGTATTCCCTATATTCATTGGGGTAGAGAGGTAGAGAGGGGTATAGTGTTCATTACACATATTGGGGTAGAGAGGGGTATTCTCTACACCCAGTGGGGTAGAGAGAGACAGGCAGGCAGGCAGGCAGGCAGGCAGGCAGGCAGGCAGGCAGGCAGGCAGGCAGGCAGGCAGGCAGGCAGGCAGGCAGGCAGGCAGACAGACAGACAGACAGACAGAGAAGTGGTATTCATTAGATAGAGGATAGAGAGGGGTATCCCCTACACATAGTGGGGTAGAGATGGGTATTTTCTAGATGTAGTGGGGTAGAGAGGGGTATTCCCTACATGCAGTGGGATAGAGAGGGATATACCCTAGACACACTGGGGTAGAGAGAGGTATTCCCTATACGCAGTGGAGTGTGGAGAGGGATTTACTTCACATAGTGAGGTGGGGAAGTGGATTTAGTACATTGAGGGGGCGGGGCTTGTCAAGGGTACGTGGTGTGATAGAGTGTGTGACCAGTGAAGTGGAGTGTGTCTGGGTGTGAGTAGGTGAAGATTGCAAGAAGCACTTGGTAATGAATGTTAATCAGGAGTTGACAATCGCGCTGGCCTGATGCGTGTTTTGAGGGTGTCGGGCCACCAGTTTTCATATTTTACTGGCCCAACAGGCCACTGGTTTCAACAATCAAATTATTCACCATTGTTTTAAATAGTTTCCTTCAGTTGTCACTCCCTTCGCAATAATTAAACATAATCTGTGAGACAGCCGAATTCATGGACTCGTGTTATCAGTCAGAACTAGTCACCATCTTGTTTACGAGTTGCAAGTTCTCCATAACTCTGCACGGTGTCGCTGCTCGCGAGGCGGAGACGCGAGGTGGACACCTCCCTAGTGAATTAGCTAAGATAACGCTTTGGAGTTTGTAGTAATAGCCGAGTGGTACCAAAATGAAAATTTGTCATTGAATTTTGTGTTCTCCCTTACTATTGTTGCTATCCTAATGTGGAAAACGAATAGACAAAAGACCCCTTGTGGATTTCTTGTGAACTACCGTCGCTGTTGTCTATGGCGCAGCTGCATTTCTGAAACACACTGTTTTTCCGCTGAAAAATCCCGTTTTGCACATATATGCCACATTTGTTCGACCTTCTATTTCTTTCTCTGACTAAATTTAATTCACACCTCACAAATTTATAACGTTTGGCAGCGACCAATGTCGTTGTTGGTCACGCGCATAGCGGAACTCCCCAGTGCTGACGTGTCACAATGGCGAACGCCAAATAAGGAGATAATCGGTCGAATAGAGCTCGCATTTATTTGGATTTCCCGTAAATACAAGTCAAAGGGCAGTGATGCCGTCTATGCAAGCAGTTAGAGGACAGTTTTGGCAGTTCTATTTGTACCACACAACATGGCTAACAGGGAAAGTACGATGGCGTTACTAAGGTCTAAACATCGCATATTTTTTGAACACATACTGCGTCTTCAAAATTAAAACGCATTTTGCAATCGATAGGGGCTCATTTTGTTATCTCAAAAAAGTCACTTATAGGTATGTAATTATTATAAAAGTGAACTTTATTGATAGAGTCATACAAAGAATTAGAAAACGGCAAAAGAGGTTTTTTTAACATCATTTCAGCTGCCCTGTCTATATTCATGTTCTAAATATAAACAAATATATTTTATTGTACAACGTACCTGTTTTTATAAGAATAAATGTGTATTCCTGCAAAACACGTTCGGGCCAGTAACTTTTTTTGGGGGGTCAGTAACTTTTAAAATCCACTGGCACCCCTGGGCCAGTGAATACAAAATCTTATTGTCGATCCCTGTTACTTTTTGAGGAATTTGTTATGCTCTGATGGGGTGTGGCTTAGTACTTGGAGGAGAACGAGAACTGTGTTGTTACAGCGGTATTTACATAGGGTGTGTGCTTGCAGGGCGCGTAGGTTTGTTGCCCTGAAGGTGGTGAAAAGTGCCCAGCACTACACAGAGACAGCCCTTGATGAGATCAAACTACTCAAATGTGTAAGTGTCCAACCAGAATTTCTGACGCTTATTTATGTAGGGACTCAGCGGTAAAATACTAATGTTACGCCATGTAATCTATGGCATGTGCGTAGCGCCAACGATTATTGCATGCTACCATGAATTTGTTATTGGAAGTAAATCACAGTTTGGAAAGTTAAGTATATACATGTAATGCCGAATCACATGCATGTTTTTTTCTCAAATCTCAGCCAGTCAAATTCTGAGTCAGTCTATTGAATATTCTATCTCATTTTATCATCATAATTGCGGGTGATGTCATGATACAACAAAACTGATTGCTGACTGAGCGGTGTATGCAATAGGTATGTGAATCATTCTAACTGATTTACATAGTTTGTAAACTGGCTGCCTAGTGGTGCTGATGTATATTTCTTACCAGTTTCACAGTTTAGTCACTAGGTGGCTGGGCCATGTCGCTGTTACATAACAAAAATGTGGTACTTAATACAGTTTGGCTATACTCTCGCATTTCTTCATAGACAAGCTGCCTAACAAGTGCCAAGAAACAACTATGAATAACTTGTATCAAAGGGGTGGGGCAAAATTGAAAAACAGCATTTCCTGAATGTGGCACATTTTTTTTTTAAATCAAATGATTCATTGTTGTGTTTTTTAAAAGTCCTTTCCTGTTACTATCAGATAGCAATGCATATAGACAACAGATTTGGCCAGTGACTGCATGTAAAAGAGGCAGATTGAAGGGACAACCAGGGACAACAACAGCTAACGTCAGCAGCCCTGTGTATAACAAACACCGTTTGATCGTCCACAGTGTGATGTTGTCTGCTCACTGGTTCATGGTTGTCATTCAGGTGAGACAAAGTGATGAGTCGGATCCGTTTCGAGAAAAGACTGTGCAGCTACTGGATGATTTCAAGATTTCTGGCGTCAATGGAACCCGTATCCTTTCTTTTGTACGTCCCTCACATCTTGTAAGGCTGTCAGATGTATGCTGGCAGCGACACAAGTTTGAACTCAGTAGCATTTGTGACAGCCCATTGACAATCTCTGTGTAGTGTGTACACATGGCAGGCACCAGTCAGTCATCAAGTAAAGTAGTTGTTACATCAGCACTAGGTATATGTTGAAAATATTGATATGTACAATATTTATGCTAATATACGCACGCACGCACGCACGCACGCACGCACGCACGCACATTATTGTTACACTGTTGGAACATAAATATACCCTTATCTCACACTGTTATCATACATAACTTAACAGAAGTTTTAAAGTATGTTTATAATAAAAATTATGTATGTTGTATGTACTATTTTAATCTTAGGGTTTCTCAGTTATGTGAATTTGTGTAAGTTTGTTGCCCTTAATCGACATGCAGATGTTTGCATGGTGTTTGAGGTTTTAGGTCACAATTTACTGAAGCTAATTATTAGGTCAAACTATCAGGGAATCCCGGTACAAAATGCAAGAAAGATTGTCAAGCAGGTAGGTGGTATTAGCTCACTTAGCCAGCTGTCACTGTTTGTGTTGTTTCTCTCCACTCTGTCACTTAATCTATGTTGTTTGTTTTTCTCCATTCTGTCACTTCATCTGTGTTGCTCTCCACACTGTCACTTCATCTGTGTTCCTCTCCACGCTGTCACTTCATCTGTGTTCCTCTCCACGCTGTCACTTCAGCTGTGTCATCTCCACGCTGTCACTTCAGCTGTGTTCCTCTCCACACTGTCACTTCAGCTGTGTCATCTCCACGCTGTCACTTCATCTGTGTTCCTCTCCACGCTGTCACTTCAGCTGTGTCATCTCCACACTGTCACTTCAGCTGTGTCATCTCCACACTGTCACTTCAGCTGTGTCATCTCCACGCTGTCACTTCAGCTGTGTCATCTCCACGCTGTCACTTCATCTGTGTTCCTCTCCACGCTGTCACTTCAGCTGTGTCATCTCCACGCTGTCACTTCAGCTGTGTTCCTCTCCACGCTGTCACTTCAGCTGTGTCATCTCCACGCTGTCACTTCAGCTGTGTCATCTCCACGCTGTCACTTCAGCTGTGTTCCTCTCCACGCTGTCACTTCAGCTGTGTCATCTCCACACTGTCACTTCAGCTGTGTCATCTCCACACTGTCACTTCAGCTGTGTCATCTCCACACTGTCACTTCAGCTGTGTTCCTCTCCACACTGTCACTTCAGCTGTGTTCCTCTCCACACTGTCACTTCAGCTGTGTTCCTCTCCACACTGTCACTTCAGCTGTGTCATCTCCACGCTGTCACTTCAGCTGTGTTCCTCTCCACGCTGTCACTTCAGCTGTGTCATCTCCACGCTGTCACTTCAGCTGTGTTCCTCTCCACGCTGTCACTTCATCTGTGTTCCTCTCCACGCTGTCACTTCAGCTGTGTCATCTCCACGCTGTCACTTCAGCTGTGTCATCTCCACGCTGTCATTTCAGCTGTGTTCCTCTCCACGCTGTCACTTCAGCTGTGTTCCTCTCCACGCTGTCACTTCAGCTGTGTCATCTCCACGCTGTCACTTCAGCTGTGTTCCTCTCCACGCTGTCACTTCAGCTGTGTCATCTCCACGCTGTCACTTCAGCTGTGTTCCTCTCCACGCTGTCACTTCAGCTGTGTCATCTCCACGCTGTCACTTCAGCTGTGTTCCTCTCCACGCTGTCACTTCAGCTGTGTTCCTCTCCACGCTGTCACTTCAGCTGTGTTCCTCTCCACGCTGTCACTTCAGCTGTGTCATCTCCACGCTGTCACTTCAGCTGTGTTCCTCTCCACGCTGTCACTTCAGCTGTGTTCCTCTCCACGCTGTCACTTCAGCTGTGTTCCTCTCCACGCTGTCACTTCAGCTGTGTCATCTCCACGCTGTCACTTCAGCTGTGTTCCTCTCCACGCTGTCACTTCAGCTGTGTTCCTCTCCACGCTGTCACTTCAGCTGTGTCATCTCCACGCTGTCACTTCAGCTGTGTTCCTCTCCACGCTGTCACTTCAGCTGTGTTCCTCTCCACGCTGTCACTTCAGCTGTGTCATCTCCATGCTGTCACTTCAGATGTGTCATCTCCACGCTGTCACTTCAGCTGTGTCATCTCCATGCTGTCACTTCAGATGTGTCATCTCCACGCTGTCACTTCAGCTGTGTCATCTCCACGCTGTCACTTCAGATGTGTCATCTCCACGCTGTCACTTCAGCTGTGTCATCTCCACGCTGTCACTTCAGATGTGTCATCTCCATGCTGTCACTTCAGATGTGTCATCTCCACGCTGTCACTTCAGATGTGTCATCTCCATGCTGTCACTTCAGATGTGTCATCTCCATGCTGTCACTTCAGATGTGTCATCTCCATGCTGTCACTTCAGATGTGTCATCTCCATGCTGTCACTTCAGATGTGTCATCTCCATGCTGTCACTTCAGATGTGTCATCTCCATGCTGTCACTTCAGCTGTGTCATCTCCATGCTGTCACTTCAGATGTGTCATCTCCATGCTGTCACTTCAGATGTGTCATCTCCATGCTGTCACTTCAGATGTGTCATCTCTCTCCCCAACTGCTCTTTCTGAAGTAATCATTTAATAGTTGTTTGGGTCAATTAAACATTAGAAAGTATTTCTTCCGATATAAAACTTTGAAAACTATTCAAATACATAAGTGTTTTGGGCAGGTTGAAAAATTAAAAAAAATTACACATATTTCCTGTTGTCCGCTCCTGCAATAAACTTCTGTTCTTTTTTGCGCACATTTAAATTGTTCATATGATATTGTTGATGTGTTGCACAGGTGCTGCAAGGCCTCGACTACTTGCACACCAAATGTCACATCATTCACACAGACATCAAGCCGGAAAACATCCTCATCTGTGTTGATGAAGCAACTGTCAAAAAGATGGCGGTTGATGCTGCCGAGTGGCAGAAGGAACCAACTAAGAAACTGCCAGGATCTGCCGGTTGGTATTTCACAGATGTTAGTGACTAGGACACTCGGAACAATACTTTTCACACTGCACTAGGTAATCTTCTCTCATGGAAACACGTTTTGGAACTTCTGTTTCTGTTCTGATGGACTTGAACTTAACCATTATTTGTTTAATTGGCTCCTAAGCATTGCATTAAATAAGTGTGTATGGGTATTTAAATTGTTATAGTTACATGGGGTAGAATATACCTATTAGATGTTTCATGTGGTCGGTGTGCATATTTTTATACAAATTCTTATCATCAACATATCTGACTGTGTCCAGTGGCAATGACTGCACAATTGAAGCGAGGTGGTCAGCTATCAGACTTGTCACTATGACTTTATGTGACAGGGCTTGGGGTCATGCAGAGAAATATGTTGAGACCACTATGTATAGCCATAACATTGGCTGAGAGATGATAGTTGTGTATTGTGTGACATGTCAAGAGTAATTCATGATGCATTAACCCCGGATCATACAATATGTGTAAGTTGTTGTAGAAGACATGTCAGTGGTCATACATGATATGTCAAGGGTTATACATGACATGTCAGTGGTCATACATGATATGTCAAGGGTTATACATGACATGTCAGTGGTCATACATGATATGTCAAGGGTTATACATGACATGTCAGTGGTCATACATGATATGTCATGGATCATACATGCCATGAGAGCAGCAGTGGTAGGGGCTGCTGTCTTGTTTACGTGACAGTGGACTGAGGGCAGTCATAGGGGCTACTGTCTTGTTTACGTGACTGGACTGATGGCAGCGGTAGGGGCTGCTGTCTTGTTACGTGATAGTGGACTGAGGGCAGCAGTAGGGGCTGCTGTCTTGTTTACGTGACAGTGGACTGAGGGCAGCAGTAGGGGCTGCTGTCTTGTTATGTGACAGTGGACTGAGGGCAGCGGTAGGGGCTGCTGTCTTGTTACGTGATAGTGGACTGAGGGCAGCAGTAGGGGCTGCTGTCTTGTTTACGTGACAGTGGACTGAGGGCAGCAGTAGGGGCTGCTGTCTTGTTACGTGATAGTGGACTGAGGGCAGCAGTAGGGGCTGCTGTCTTGTTTACGTGACAGTGGACTGAGGGCAGCGGTAGGGGCTGCTGTCTTGTTATGTG
This sequence comes from Oasisia sp. SBJ-2009, assembly GCA_964017155.1. Lineage (NCBI taxonomy): Eukaryota > Metazoa > Annelida > Polychaeta > Sabellida > Siboglinidae > Oasisia > Oasisia sp. SBJ-2009. The sequence continues at coordinate 53,085,560 of OZ024854.1, forward strand.
ACAGTGGACTGAGGGCAGCGGTAGGGGCTGCTGTCTTGTTATGTGACAGTGGACTGAGGGCAGCGGTAGGGGCTGCTGTCTTGTTTACGTGACAGTGGACTGAGGGCAGCGGTAGGGGCTGCTGTCTTGTTTACGTGACAGTGGACTGAGGGCAGCGGTAGGGGCTGCTGTCTTGTTATGTGACAGTGGACTGAGGGCAGCGGTAGGGGCTGCTGTCTTGTTACGTGACAGTGGACTGATGGCAGCGGTAGGGGCTGCTGTCTTGTTATGTGACAGTGGACTGAGGGCAGCGGTAGGGGCTGCTGTCTTGTTATGTGACAGTGGACTGAGGGCAGCGGTAGGGGCTGCTGTCTTGTTATGTGACAGTGGACTGAGGGCAGCGGTAGGGGCTGCTGTCTTGTTATGTGACAGTGGACTGAGGGCAGCGGTAGGGGCTGCTGTCTTGTTATGTGACAGTGGACTGAGGGCAGCGGTAGGGGCTGCTGTCTTGTTACGTGACAGTGGACTGAGGGCAGCGGTAGGGGCTGCTGTCTTGTTACGTGATAGTGGACTGAGGGCAGCGGTAGGGGCTGCTGTCTTGTTATGTGACAGTGGACTGAGGGCAGCGGTAGGGGCTGCTGTCTTGTTACGTGACAGTGGACTGATGGCAGCGGTAGGGGCTGCTGTCTTGTTATGTGACAGTGGACTGAGGGCAGCGGTAGGGGCTGCTGTCTTGTTATGTGACAGTGGACTGAGGGCAGCGGTAGGGGCTGCTGTCTTGTTATGTGACAGTGGACTGAGGGCAGCGGTAGGGGCTGCTGTCTTGTTATGTGACAGTGGACTGAGGGCAGCGGTAGGGGCTGCTGTCTTGTTATGTGACAGTGGACTGAGGGCAGCGGTAGGGGCTGCTGTCTTGTTACGTGACAGTGGACTGAGGGCAGCGGTAGGGGCTGCTGTCTTGTTTCTCATGTGACATAGTTAGATGAGAGCAGCAGCAGCAGCAGCCTACTGCTGCTGCTGTCTTTTTTCAGTGTGTAACTTGCCTGAAGGCGGGCAGCTGAAGAAGGAAGAGGTGAAGACGAAGAAAACAAAGTTTCAAATGAAGCATGTGAAACAGGAACCATCATGTATGATGAACTGTGTCTATGCTCCAGTGCACTCAGCCTACACACACACACACACACACACACACACACACACACACACACACACACACACACACACACACACACACACACACACACACACACACACACACACACACACACACACACACACACACACACACACACACACACACACACACACACACACACACACACACACACACACACACACACACACACACACACACACACACACACACACACACACACACACACACACAACGATGCTCAATGAATCATATAAAATACTCAGGTGGTACAAATTCAAATAAATAAGTTTGGATCTGATTCAGTTTATATTTCCACTACATCTGAAGAACTAATTCATGTTCTAAATAACCAGGTATATAACAAATGTGTACATTTGGTATACAAATATGTTTTTTATTGAACCAAAATTAAATAATTCATTGCATAATATTTGTCATTATTAATTATCAGATACATGCTGTATATAAAATGTTCATAAATTCCTGTGCTACATAAAACAAAAAATAAATGTCTCATAAATAAAACTGAAACAATTTTATTCTTCTGAGTACTGTATTCTCTTCAGGATCACATACAAAATGGCATTCTTTGAAATTATTGCCGCCAGCCCATCAAAACTATTATGTTGATGTTACATTTAACAATAACAGTATTGCAAAAACGTTTGTTACAAACTCAGTTACAAATCTCATCAAAAAACTGAATCACTGGGATTCAGTATGATGACAGTAACAAGAATTACCATAAAACTAATAAACACAACCCACTTCAACACACCACACATTAATAGTTGTTTTACAACAAAATAGAATCCTCAAAAGTTAGCTTTAATTGTAGAAATTGCCAACAGATGTATAGTTTTGGCCTGACATCAGCACGCGTTAATGGCCCAACACATTTTTTGTAGCTGTTGGGCCAGATTGCAACACCAGTTTTCATATTTACTGGTGCAGTGGGCAACTAGTTTCAGTAATCTATTTGGATTCAATCATGGTTTTACACAGTCACTTGGTTTTCATAATGTTCATTTGGTAAACATAATGTGAGTAGAAAGGTGACAGCGACGTGTTAGGAGTTGATCTCTGTGTATAATTGAGCTTCTGCCCAAAAGTAAAATGTACCCAGAACAACGTGTACCATGGGTACACAGACCCTTGGCTAGTGATAAACCCTATACCTGTAAATACTGTAAACCTGACAAGTCTCTGGTCGCTACATTTCGAGAATGACAATCTATGATCCTGTGCCTGTCCCTTGTAGGCTTTTACTCCAGTCTATCCTGTGGTTGTCCTGGTGGCCTACTTTATGTGCCTTATACTCAGGTCTCCTGTGGTTGTCCTGGTGGCCTACTTTATGTGCCTTATGCTCAGGTCTCCTGTGGTTGTCCTGGTGTCCTACTGTACGCCCCTCAAACTCAGGTCTCCTGTGGTTGTCCTGGTGGCCTACTTTATGTGCCTTATACTCAGGTGTCCTGTGGTTGTCCTGGTGTCCTACTGTACGCCTCTCAAACTCAGGACTCCTGTGGTTGTCCTGGTGTCCTACTGTACGCCCCTCAAACTCAGGTCTCCTGTGGTTGTCCTGGTGTCCTACTGTATGCCCCTCAATCTCAGGTCTCCTGTGGTTGTCCTGGTGTCCTACTGTACGCCCCTCAAACTCAGGTGTCCTGTGGTTGTCCTGGTGTCCTACTGTACGCCCCTCAAACTCAGGTCTCCTGTGGTTGTCCTGGTGTCCTACTGTACGCCCCTCAAACTCAGGTCTCCTGTGGGTGTCCTACTGTACGCCCCTCAAACTCAGGTGTCCTGTGGTTGTCCTGGTGTCCTACTGTACGCCCCTCAATCTCAGGTCTCCTGTGGTTGTCCTGGTGTCCTACTGTACGCCCCTCAAACTCAGGTCTCCTGTGGTTGTCCTGGTGTCCTACTGTACGCCCCTCAAACTCAGGTCTCCTGTGGTTGTCCTGGTGTCCTACTGTATGCCCCTCAAACTCAGGTCTCCTGTGGTTGTCCTGGTGTCCTACTGTACGCCCCTCAAACTCAGGTCTCCTGTGGTTGTCCTGGTGTCCTACTGTATGCCCCTCAAACTCAGGTCTCCTGTGGTTGTCCTGGTGTCCTACTGTACGCCCCTCAAACTCAGGTCTCCTGTGGTTGTCCTGGTGTCCTACTGTATGCCCCTCAAACTCAGGTCTCCTGTGGTTGTCCTGGTGTCCTACCGTACGCCCCTCAAACTCAGGTCTCCTGTGGTTGTCCTGGTGTCCTACTGTATGCCCCTCAAACTCAGGTCTCCTGTGGTTGTCCTGGTGTCCTACCGTACGCCCCTCAAACTCAGGTCTCCTGTGGTTGTCCTGGTGTCCTACTGTATGCCCCTCAAACTCGGGGCTGTTCTGTGTTTGACTTGACACGTGTGTCCTGCCCTGTCCTGTCCTGTCCTGTCCTGACAGTGTGTTGTTGTTGCAGTGAGCACGGCGCCCAAGGAGAAGCTGCCGGCAGATGGGAAGATGTCGAAGAGTAAGAAGAAGCGACTAAAGAAGAAGTTGAAGCGGCAGCAGGAGCTGCTGGACATACAGCTGAAGCAGATGAGTGAGACTGGGAAGGCCAAGTCACCGAGCGTGAGTTCACTGCACTATAGCAAGCCAGGCAGTCATTACAGCCAATTCTAACTACAGTTTCACCGTTCGTACAATTGCAATTACTATTTAAATTTATAGGATTTCTGTGTTTTATTTATGTATACCAATAAATATGGAATGTTATGTTTGGACCAGGGGGTTATATTCTTAGTGGCTTTGGTGAAATGGAGTTGGAATAGGTGAACTGAAGAGGCTGTAAATAAAATCTGTCTGTTGGTTATGGCGTTACACACATTGGAGACAGTCATTACTGGAGATGATTCAGTATTTAACTGCAGTTAATCCAATAGCAGTGAGTTATTATCAATGATACTTAATAATTATATCAACTAGTAGAGAAGTGTGTCGGGTGATGATTGCCTGAGATGATGACAGAGCAGTGCAAATAATCAGACTTTGCCCTAGACAGATCAGCATGATGGCAGCAGGGTGCACATTACAAAGTACCATTTGTTAGTTCACATGCCTAATTGTTTGAGTGAATTTAAATTAAATTAAAATTGGTGGCCTATTTTATGTGTTGCTGGTTGTCATTTGGCTACATGTTATGGCGATTTAAGGAACTTAAGTGGAACCTAATAATGAACTGTGTTTGTGCCTACCTTTTAGATGTCACTGTTGGTGTCAAATGGGTGTGCTTTGGAACGGCATTAAACCTGGGGATGTCAGAAGTGTGGTCCTTTTTAAAAGTTATTAGCACTCCATGATAACATTATACTATGAATGACATGAGATGCACTGTAGTGATGTGTCTGGTGGTGTGCAGGAGGAGAGTGGGCAACCTACTGAGGAGGAAGAGTCTCTTCTTGAGACAAGTCTTGAAAAGGTAAACAAAACATGCATCAGTACAGATCGGATCGTGTACACGCATTGTGGCAGTGTTGAGTCTTTGTCACATTGTTCACATACACAGGTGGGGACAAGTACTAATTACACAGGTGGGGACAAGTACTAATTACACAGGTGGGGACAAGTACTAATTACACAGGTGGGGACAAGTACTAATTACACAGGTGGGGACAAGTACTAATTACACAGGTGGGGACAAGTACTAATTACACAGGTGGGGACAAGTACTAATTACACAGGTGGGGACAAGTACTAATTACACAGGTGGGGACAAGTACTAATTACACAGGTGGGGACAAGTACTAATTACACAGGTGGGGACAAGTACTAATTACACAGGTGGGGACAAGTACTAATTACACAGGTGGGGACAAGTACTAATTACACAGGTGGGGACAAGTACTAATTACACAGGTGGGGACAAGTACTAATTACACAGGTGGGGACAAGTACTAATTACACAGGTGGGGACAAGTACTAATTACACAGGTGGGGACAAGTACTAATTACACAGGTGGGGACAAGTACTAATTACACAGGTGGGGACAAGTACTAATTACACAGGTGGGGACAAGTACTAATTACCTTTGTGAATCAGAAATGTATTTCAATAAACAGCTATGCTAAGGTGTAGAATTTGCGTGCTTGCCTATCCAGTTGTTCTTGAGTGGTTGAATTGAAAAAAACTGAACTGCTTCCAAACTGCTGTTTCCTTACTTACATGTCTAACGCAAAAGAGTTTGACATAAAGAAAATTGGCTTTTGTTATTGCCAGTTACAATTCCATTTCGAAGTGGGAGTTGCTGCCAGTGCCATATGTTACAAAGATGCACCCCTCGATGCAGTGCCATGCTGTGCCACTCTGCTGCAAGACCCCTTAAGCAGGGCAAACAAACATGGGGGTAAATACAGACTATTTCTCGATGCAGTTGCCAGTAGATGGATGTGGTGAGGGTGCACCAAGCCCAACAGATGATGACACAGACTCGGCAGTGACACCTGGTGAGAAGAAACGTGAACTGAGTGGCGATGACACAAACAGAACAGAATGTAACAAAGACAAGTTGGTGAATAATGTTGATGCGGGAGAGAACATGGCTCTTAGCAACAACATTGACAACAACAAGCAGCAGAACAACAACCATGGTATGTACCGCAATTTTTGTAGGTGAATATGTTGCTACTTAACATGTCTTTGCAAACACTAATAAAAATATGGACGAGATATAATTGTGTTGCCAAAGCCCTCCTTTGATAAATTTGCAGTGAGAACATTTACATAACACCAAATAATCATGATATAATGGTTTAAATGTTATCAAAACAAAATGCAAGAACATGTCATGTTCAGTTAGAACCACAACCAAACATCTAAAATAAACAAATAGAGATTTGTTTTCAAGTTTGTTGAAAATGTTTTATCATTTATTATGTAGAATCGTGAACAATCTAGACTGGTATCAACTTCATATTAAGCAAATTAGTATCTCCACTACAAAACAGCTCCCAAAGTAAGTTTAACTGTCTTTATTAGTATAATAACATGATCCATGACTATTAATAGCCATTTTTACAATATATTGATAATTATAAAATAATTATACTTGTAACATTGGAATGAGACATACAAACATGGAAAACAAGACAGCTTTGATTGTGGTCGCATGAAACCAGTGTCAACAAAATACTGTTTGGGAGAAGTGCTCATTTGCTGATTTTGGTGTAATATTGGTGTAATATTGGTGCCACTATTTTCCAATTCAGACCATATGGATGAGAATGTAAACACAGAATATATTGATAAAAATGCCACTGGAAGAATACTCATTCAGTTTGCCAATGATATTACATGTACCTGTGTTAGTTAAACGGTGATACAATTTTGCTGTGAGCACGCAGGCCACATTTGAAGTATCAACAGTAGGGAGGGCAGTGGACTCAGACAAGTGGAGGACCATGCCAGATATGTACAATTTATTTTGTATACACATGTAAGCAAAGCTAATAAGTGTAACAGTTGTTAGTGCATTATGTGATTCTGGTCTGAAAGTTGTCTGCTGCATTCACACAATTTGGCTGTGTTTCTGGTCATCTCGTATGAATAACCAGAGAAAAGGCCAATTAGGTGATTATGGTGAAGGGAATATAGACAGTGACTGGGATTCACCAAAACATCCATATGGATCGGGACCCACAAGATGATCCTGCCTGTCCTGGAGGAGTATACGAGGGTCAGAATTTGTTTTAAAGGTGGAAACAGGAATATCGGTTGTTTGTTGCAGTGCCACAAAGTCGTGATGATTCAACGGTTGTGCAGAAGTGTGACATCATGGCCCTGGGAGTGGAGAGGGAGGAGAGGGAGGTGAGGGAGGAGGAGACAGAGAAGCAGGTGTTGGAGTCGACTGGGACTGAGGTGAAGGTGTGTGCGTCTGAGTCTGACAGCGAGGTGCCCGCGGACAAGCCCCAGTGTAATGGACTTTGTGAATCTCCCATCGATGGCAACATGAACACTAATAGTGTCGCCGTCACTCACTGTACTGGTGAAACAAGTAATTCAGGTACCACTGACACAGTGCCACAACCTGCGGTTGATAGTGACACTGGTGACGTATTGACAGACGACAATGCGAAGGAGACGGGAACATCTGGGACAGAGGAGGGAGGGAAGACAAGCGAGGTGGGAGAGGCATCAGACTATGCAACAGTCGATGAGGAAACAGGTGGGTTCATACACGTGTGTCGTGCTTGCTTATGCACGTGTGTATGTTCTTGGAAGAAATGCAAATAGAAATCTAACTAATGCATTTGGCTTCTCACAGGAAAGTATTATATCTTTGGTTAAAATTGTAATGTTTGCATCATAAGGTACACGTGTATTTGAGTGGAATCTTATGTGTGTAGTAGCCTAGGAAAACCTGTCGAATTGTCAAAAACAATTGAACATATTTTATTCAAGAAAAGGAAAGAAACATTATTTCCATACCCATTACATATTGCTGTATTCAAGTATTCACACTAGAAGCAAACTTACACATTTTTTAAAGAGGGCACCTATCTCAAATAAATTAAGACGAAAAATAAGTTTTAGAGTCAAGATTCATTATTCACATGAAAACAACCCTTCTGATGATATAACAAAATAACTGTTGCTTTTACTATATACACTCATGTGAAGCAATTATAGATGTGTTTGTTAGCTTTATGCAGGCATGAGAAACGTCCGTGGAAATGTGGAATTCTGCTGTTCGTGAACCCGATTTGGCCATTGCTGTGATTCGTCCAAATCTGAATTTCTGTTTTTTTAATATGGGGGACAAAACTGTTCACAAATTGATAAAAAAAATAAGCTTTTATGTTGATTCCTGGCGTAGATCCCATTCGCGACCATCATCCGTTTAAATATAAGCTGCGTTTAGATTACTTAGGAACTACGAATCAGGGCACAGCTTACAATTCACGCACGCCTACCATTGGAAAGCTGCATGTCTCTACAGTAGATAACCAAATAAGGCCAATTTTATTACGCTCTACATCAGAAATTCCCATACGCTCTACATCAGAAATTCCCATTCCCATTCATAAGGTCGGAATTTGGAAAGCGTAGTGCCAGCGGAAAGCCTAATGGTTGGTCTATCAAATATATATTACGTCATGATCAGCCAATCGGCACAAATCTAGAGAACAACGTTTTGAGGTAGCGGTAAAACGGCGAGGAATTATAATATTATTTTGTGAATACAACATAGTGTAACACGATTCAGTAGATGGCACATAACTAGTAACGATCACAATCGCTTGGTGTCGCCACTCTAATACGTGAGCCAATAAGACACGCTCTGTCGTTGTATGTCTGGCCACTCGCTTGCTACCGAAGGAATCCTCTGAGGAAATGTGTGTTAGATTGAACCACTGCCCTCAGCTCACCATCACATAACAAGACAGCAGCCCCCTACCACTGCCATCAGCTCACTGTCACATAACAAGACAGCAGCCCCCTACCACTGCCATCAGCTCACTGTCACATAACAAGACAGCAGCCCCCTACCACTGCCATCAGCTCACTGTCACATAACAAGACAGCAGCCCCCTACCACTGCTCTCAGCTCACCATCACATAACAAGACAGCAGCCCCCTACCACTGCCATCAGCTCACTGTCACATAACAAGACAGCAGCCCCCTACCACTGCAATCAGCTCACTGTCACATAACAAGACAGCAGCCCCCTACCACTGCCATCAGCTCACTGTCACATAACAAGACAGCAGCCCCCTACCACTGCCCTCAGCTCACCATCACATAACAAGACAGCAGCCCCCTACCACTGCCATCAGCTCACTGTCACATAACAAGACAGCAGCCCCCTACCACTGCCATCAGCTCACTGTCACATAACAAGACGGCAGCCCCCTACTGCTGCCCTCAGCTCACCGTCACAACAAGAACAGTGTGACAGTGATTTTGGGTGATTCTTCCGAGGATCTTTGGACATTTGTGGGTTTTACAATTAATCATGATTCTTTTTTTTGTGTTTTGAAAACATACACAGTACAGTCCCACTGTGTGGAATTTTTATTTGTGGTGGTGTTTCAATACATCTACACATAAAATGTATGTGTTTGAGATTTTATGCCAAATTTGAAGGTGTAATACAAGAAAGCAGTCTGAAAATACACTAGGTTGTATCACAGACAGATGTTGTTTTCTGTATGACCCATTCTTCTCTGGGTAGCCACGCCACATGCAAATGTTCCTTGGAAGTGCCTTGCCTCCTCTCACATGCCTGTTATGAGACTGAAAATATCACGTTCAGGTGGTTAAAGTTAACTCTTTTCTTGGTAGACAACGTTCTTATTTTACACCCTGCTGTGGGCAGACAAATTTTAGATGGCAGCCAACTTTGAATCATGTTGCATGATGCTTGCATTAAAATTTGGATAACTCGACAAATGATGCATGAAAATAAATGAAATTAAATCTGGGTGACACTCACAATCAGCCTCAATCGAATCAAACAAGTCCAACTCTGGGTGACACTCGCAGTCAGCCTCGCTCGAATCAAACAAGCCCAACTCTGGGTGACACTCACAGTCAGCCTCGCTCGAATCAAACAAGTCCAACTCTGGGTGACACTCGCAGTCAGCCTCGCTCGAATCAAACAAGTCCAACTCTGGGTGACACTCGCAGTCAGCCTCGCTCGAATCAAACAAGCCCAACTCTGGGTGACACTCACAGTCAGCCTCGCTCGAATCAAACAAGCCCAACTCTGGGTGACACTCGCAGTCAGCCTCACTCGAATCAAACAATCCAACTCTGGGTGACACTCACAGTCAGCCTCGCTCGAATCAAACAAGCCCAACTCTGGGTGACACTCGCAGTCAGCCTCACTCGAAACAAACAATCCAACTCTGGGTGACACTCACAGTCAGCCTCGCTCGAATCAAACAAGCCCAACTCTGGGTGACACTCGCAGTCAGCCTCACTCGAATCAAACAATCCAACTCTGGGTGACACAGTCAGCCTCGCTCGAATCAAACAAGCCCAACTCTGGGTGACACTCGCAGTCAGCCTCACTCGAATCAAACAATCCAACTCTGGGTGACACTCACAGTCAGCCTCGCTCGAATCAAACAAGCCCAACTCTGGGTGACACTCGCAGTCAGCCTCACTCGAATCAAACAATCCAACTCTGGGTGACACTCACAGTCAGCCTCGCTCGAATCAAACAAGCCCAACTCTGGGTGACACTCGCAGTCAGCCTCGCTCGAATCAAACAATCCAACTCTGGGTGACACACAGTCAGCCTCGCTCGAATCAAACGAGTCCAACTCTGGGTGACATTCACAATCAGCCTCACTCGAATCAAACAAGTCCAACTCTGGTTGACACTCACAATCAGCCTCACCCGAATCAAACGAGTCCAACTCTGGGTGACACTCATAATCAGCCTCACTTGAATCAAACGAGTCCAACTCTGGTTGACACTCACAATCAGCCTCACTCGAGTCAAACGAGTCCAACTCTGGGTGACACTCACAATCAGCCTCGCTCGAGTCAAACGAGTCCAACTCTGGGTGACACTCACAATCAGCTTCGCTCGAGTCAAACCAGTCCAACTCTGGTTGCAGCCTCACTCAAATCAAACAAGCCCAACTCTGGGTGACACTCACAGTCAGCCTCGCTCGAATCAAACAAGTCCAACTCTGGGTGACACTCACAGTCAGCCTCACTCAAATCAAACAAGTCCAACTCTGGGTGACACTCACAGTCAGCCTCGCTCAAATCAAACAAGTCCAACTCTGGGTGACACTCACAGTCAGCCTCGCTCAAATCAAACAAGCCCAACTCTGGGTGACACTCACAGTCAGCCTCACTCAAATCAAACAAGCCCAACTCTGGGTGACACTCACAATCAGCCTCACTCAAATCAAACAAGCCCAACTCTGGGTGACACTCACAGTCAGCCTCGCTCGAGTCAAACAAGTCCAACTCTAGTTGACACTCGCAGTCAGCCTCACTCGAATCAAACAAGTCCAACTCTGGGTGACACTCACAGTCAGCCTCACTCAAATCAAACAAGTCCAACTCTGGGTGACACTCACAGTCAGCCTCGCTCAAATCAAACAAGTCCAACTCTGGGTGACACTCACAGTCAGCCTCACTCAAATCAAACAAGCCCAACTCTGGGTGACACTCACAGTCAGCCTCACTCAAATCAAACAAGTCCAACTCTGGGTGACACTCACAGTCAGCCTCGCTCGAGTCAAACAAGTCCAACTCTAGTTGACACTCACAATCAGCCTCACTCGAATCAAATAAGTCAAAATTACTGTCATCATGTCACGGACACAAATATGTATAGATACATAAATAAATAAAAATCCATTAATTTTCGCTGTGCACTCAATTTTCTCACAACGTATTAATGGGTGATGCTGCTGGGGAACTGCATGCGGTAAATAACATTCACACGGTATGCTACATATGGCCATGGGCACTTGTACTAAGGTTGTAAGTTTTAAAAAAAGTGCAAAATTAATTTTAAATGTTGCAACTTAGAACTATTGCAAAAACACAAAAAAATACAACTTACACTTGAATAAGCAGGAAAACCACTTTGTGAACTTATAAATAAGTACAGTAGGTAAAACATAGCAGTGAAGTCTCAAAATGGACCCAGCGACGCCAAACCACCATTATGACGCGTTTACGGGCAAATATGTGGGACGACTTGCGACTAGTTTTTCTAGACTCATATTATTAGGAATTCCTTATATTATTGGATAAACTGTGGCATTTTTACCATATAAATGTAGCAAGCAGTGGTAAATATGATTTGACTATATACTAAACGTAAGGTTGTGTATGTTTACAGAGGCATCCGGTCTGCCTCCAAAGCCAGACCCTTGCAAGGAGCCATGCAACATCCTGGTCAAGATTGCAGATCTTGGCAATGCTTGCTGGACGGTGAGTCACTGACCTGTCACTTGTCTACACTTGCCTTAGAAAGGTGGTTGGTGTTTTGGCATTGTGATAATTACAAACAATTCAATTAATTACTGTTACAACATGTGTGTAATGTACATAGGAAATGTCACCACCTAGCAAGCCTGGAACCCAGAAATATTAAACTTCCCTACCAAGTCTATGTCAGTCATTTGATGTACCTTTATAATGTGTAAAGCAAGTTTTAATCAGTTTAAAAAATTGTAAACCTACATTATATCAAACACTGGTCACAGTAGATTACTGTTTATTACTGATTACCCTTGTCTTTCAGACCCTTGTTTTACAATGTGTTGTAATCAGTTTCCACTGTAATGCCAGCGTATCTTTAGCATGACAGAGAGGTTTCTGTGTGCAGTACCACCACTTCACCGAGGACATCCAGACGAGGCAGTACCGCTGTCTCGAGGTGCTCATTGGGGCTGGCTATGGGGCACCAGCAGATATCTGGAGCACTGCATGCATGGTAGGTCCTTACAACGGCTCCCTCTTGACCTACACCGTAACTCACTGACAACTGGAGCGCTGCATGCATGTTTTCTGGACCACTTATTCACTGACATAGCATGTCAGACGTGTGTGTGCGTGGGCGACTGTGTGTGTGCTAGTCTCACTTAACCGACTGTCGGTCGGCTGCAGAACTACACCGAGAAGACAGTCTGGCCCCATTAACGGCTTTTGTTTGGTATCCGTGTGATCTGTACAATGCTGCCACCTCACGGACACTGCCATAATATAATTTTTTTATAAACAGCTGCAAATTTGTATTTCTATTTATTTTGTGTTAATATAAGTTTAATTCTGAATAGTTTTTATAATACAGCATTATTTGATAAAAAGGTATCCTTATTTAATTGGTATGCTATCCGTGTGGGGCTAGACAATGCTGCCACCTCACGGATATTGGTCAATCCTGCCGTAATTCTTATTTTATAAACAACTGTAAATTTGAATTTTTACTTACTTTTGTGTTAATACAAGGTCAATGTTGAATACTTTTCATGTGATATTATTATCTTGTAAAAGTATATCGTTATTTTAATTTTAATTTCCTAGTTGGCCTGAGAGCCAATCAGCGTCTCTACCCTAATCTGGGGTAAGGCTGCCCGGATATAGAAACTTAAGCCCATTGCTGGGCATGCTGGCCCAGGCGGAGGGGGCTTAAAAATGCTGCCACCTCACGGAGTCTGGGTAACCGAGGCTATGTGTGTGCATGCCTGCCTGTGTGCGTGTGTGGTGTGTGCACGCGCATGTGTGTATTTAATATTCTAAGTTGTTTGATGTGTGATGTGAATAGTTTCACACGCTGTGTGTCTTCTTGTGCTGTATGTGTATAACATGTTTCAGGCATTTGAGCTGGTCACTGGTGACTACCTGTTTGAGCCTCACTCTGGTGAAGATTACAGTCGGGATGAAGATCATCTTGCTCATGTCATTGAGCTACTTGGACCCATCCCTAAACACATTGCTCTCTCTGGCAAATATTCACGTGACTTCTTCAACAAACGAGGTGTGTTTCGTTCTTTAACAAACGAGGTGTGTTTTGTATATCAAAAGAAGTAGTTTTGTTCTGTCCATATCAGTGTCACTGTTCTTTAAGGGTATCTCCACTTTGTTAAATACAGGATTGTTCATTAAAACAGTAATACAGGGAACAGAAACAAGGCCTTACCTAAACAATGCCATGTATACACAAAGATTAAGTATGTATGTAACATTTTACAGCATTCAAAAAATAAATCAAAATACATTTGTAATATAAATTCGGTTTTGAGTACTGTTGTAAAACTAAAAAGCAATTGTAATTATAATATTAAAATAATAACGACAACTGCAATAAAATACCTAGTGACAAATAAATTAATTAATTGCACTGAATTATTTTAAATTAATAACAGTACTTCACTCGAGGTGTTTGTAAATACGCTGTATAGCAGTTTAATGTCAAGTCAATGTGTCCTAAAGTTACCATCAACAAGTATAGCTTAAACATAACATACAAATAATATAATGTTATTGTTAAACACATCTATCACTTATAATAGTGCCACCACAGCTGAACATTCACTGTTATAACTGTTTTTTTTTATTGTTTGTATCGTAAAGGTACTTGTGATTTAACATCAAAACTATGTAGATGATTACAGTACAATAACACTAATTAGTAATAGAAAAAATATTAATTAACATTACAATTCCCAGTTCACACCAATTTGTTTTATATAAAACTTAAATTACCACGTTATCAAGTACACATAACAAGCCCCATCATCACATTTTGATAGTTTCTTGAATGATGGACAGTGTCATGTTTCCTCAAATTCTATCTATTTCCCCGTTAGCTTTGGGGTGCTTCTAGCAGAGCAGACATTCTTTGTTGAAAAACTGCCAAATTGGCGATGAACGTTATGACATGTTGTCGTTTGTCTTGGTTGAGAGAGTCGTATACGGCAAATGGTGGCGCCATTCAAACAGCGCCACCAAACGGAACAAAGCTTGCACATCATGCTCGAATTATTATTTATAATAATATTATTAAACTAGTTTAATAAATACTAGAGCATGCAATAAACACTATACAAATACTATAGGAAGTGTGTTTTATATGCATAACCGTAGGTAAAGTAGGAAGACAGATGCCATATTAGTGCCGCCAAACGAGAGTGACGAACCTTGGTTTGGATAACTGAGGCTAAGAAAATCTGACCTAGGCTAAGATCGTGCACAGAAAACAGTTATTATACCGATTGAATCTACAATAAAGTTTTAGAAAATAATTCACATCTGATGTTATTTATGTTATATAATTTTTTAAACAACCACGCATAAGTCAAATAAACATCGAAACGCAAAACGCTGTAGTGGTAGTTCGCATAAACAACAATGTCATTGACATGTTGTTGCGCCTTCACATCGACGTTGTCGAATGGACTCAATATCAAAGGTATCGAACAGTGGGCGTTCCATACCAAAAATATCACTCTGTTAAAACTCTTCCTTCATACATTGGCATGCTACTGTATTAATTATGGTCTACATGACATTTATTTCCGACACTAAATACCTAGTAACTGTTTGTAATGTCTGTGTCCTGGTGTGGATCATGTCATGGCGGCTCAAATCAATACATTTACTTTGAAAACGAACCAAAGACAGCAGCAATCTTGAAATTCAGATAGACTTCTGTAAATTTTTCTGCAACATTTTATTTGTAAGGAATCTTAAGATAAATGTATATTCCTTATGATGACCAGTGTTTGTAGTATATCAGAATATTGCACAATAATTCATTTTGATGCTCGTTTTGATCCAAAAGTTATCCTTGTAAACATGCTCTGAATGCAAAGAAACAGTGCGCCTGATGCCAGTATGTGTCCTGTCTGACGTCACAACTGGGCATCCAAAAAGCACATATTCGAAAAAGTACACTGGTATTGCACAGTGTGGAATTTCTAATTCAATGCTTTTTCAATTTATTTGCTTGGTGGATATAAAAATATTTAAAAGGAAGTAATATAATATGAATTTAAGCATTAGGTGTTGTTATTCTCTTTAAGTATGGTAATATAACTTCATTCACTAATATAAGAATATATATATTACTCTGTGGGCATTTTAAAGACAGAAAACTTTGTAATGAACTGATTTTGGGTAAAATAATTTTTGTTATTAAATAACATTGCCAACAAATCAAACTAAATAACCTACTCCTGTCATTTATAGGAGAGCTGCGTCACATCACCAAGTTGAAGCCGTGGCGTCTCTTCAATGTCTTGGTTGAGAAGTACGAGTGGAACCCGGTCGACGCTGATGCCTTTGCTGACTTCCTTTTGCCAATGCTTGAATACGACCCCGAGAAGCGGGCGACAGCCGCCATGTCTCTGCAGCACGAGTGGCTGCGTGATGCGTAGCCACACCAGCTGCATGCGACAATGTAGGAAATGATGCAGACCAAATGGGCAAAGTTCGAGACATTTTTGCAAGACGTTGGATAGGTTATCGCCTCGCATAGACTTTTGCTGCGATGGCCAAGAGATTGCCAACTCCGAATTGTCGCCACATGCACAAACATAATCAGTTGGTCGTTGCGTAGTTATTACTGTGAATATTATTGCAATGATAATTATTTCTTGTTTTAAAGAAATTTCTGATGACATGTCTGTTGTCATCAGTGACGGGTCCTGTTGGGCTTGTCGAAGGGTTTTGTTGGTTTGATGGCCTTTGGCGGTTCTTTGATTCGTGGTCCAGCCGCAGAATGGTTCTAGTCGCATGACTGACAGATATGCCATAAAGAGTTCCCTAATGACAAGCGTGTTAAGCCAGTAAGTGTCCCTGCGATACATTCCCGGTCATGTTATTTTTGTTTGTTGCATATG
Source organism: Oasisia sp. SBJ-2009 (assembly GCA_964017155.1). NCBI lineage: Eukaryota > Metazoa > Annelida > Polychaeta > Sabellida > Siboglinidae > Oasisia > Oasisia sp. SBJ-2009. Next base: position 53,102,049 of record OZ024854.1, read on the forward strand.
TGGCTGCATTCATCGTGATACTTGTGTCATGGTGGAATTTGGTGTGCAAGCGGGACAGTTGTTTGATGTGCAGCTGGCGTCATGTGATGCCATGAAAAGCATTATGACTGCTTACATCATGTTCGTGTCGCCATGGTTCACCAGGTCATGTCATCCACTTCTGAAAACAGCATGCATGCGCATGAATGGTCAACATGTGGCGATGAACACTCAACTCATCCTCTACCTTGTTGCTTCTTTGTGAACACCAACAATTACTTGTGTAGCCTCTCTTATGTAACCACTGCACCTCCATCCGTACTTGTCAGTGTCCTCTTTTGTTGTACAGTTTCATTCATACATTGGGGTAGAATTCAACTAGACCTTAGGAAACTTATTACTGGTACTTTGGGAATTAATACCAATATTAAACCAACTAGAGATAGATTCATGGTATTTATTTGACCAGAGCACAATACTGTAAACTGGGGTTTGCTAGTCTAACCACACATAGTTATCTGTAGTATACATTTGCAAACTTGAGTATACTGGAGGATGGAATGAATCGACTACATGGCATGATCCACTTGGAAGTGGATGGCTTCACATCATAGCTAGTGCTGCTGGTGACATGTCAACACATCATAGCTAGTGCTGCTGGTGACATGTCAACACATCATAGCTAGTGCTGCTGGTGACATGTCAACACATCATAGCTAGTGCTGCTGGTGACAACATGTCAACACATCATAGCTACTGCTGCTGGTGACAACATGTCAACACATCATAGCTACTGCTGCTGGTGACATGTCAACACATCATAGCTACTGCTGCTGGTGACAACATGTCAACACACCAGTTGGCATGTTTCCGCCAGTGGCAGCACTAGGAAGGGTAAGCTGTGTGACTGCTCCACAGTGGTTACGCTGGTGGCCACTCCAAAAAGGTTAAGGTGTGTTGCTGCACCAGAGGTTAAACTGTGTGGCTCTCCTTCCTTCGTGTGTGTACTTTGTGTTTCTTGTTTGCTTTTGTCATCTACTCACTTGTCAGCTGAGGAGTTCACTTCGACCACCCAAACATATAAACGTGGTTTTCTTAAAAGTGTTTTGTGTCATTTTTAATACTGTGTCAGTACATTAAATATGTCAATAAGTGCAATAAGCATGAAATACTTCATGAAATACTGCAGCAGTCCCAAGTAAGTATAATATAAAATAATATAGTAGTTCAGTAACAGTCAGGTTGCACTAACTGATGTTTGTTTCTTGTTGGACCTTTATAACGGATATCAAAAGGATATCCTTGAGCAATCTGAGAAATCCAAGATGGCTGCCAGCACCCAAAAGAAAATGTTTTAACCAGTGGCCCTACAATTGCAAACCATGTCACTTTTTTGTCTAAGGCTCTACGGATTTATGGCATCACTCTGCATCACTCTGAATGTGCTGTCTGCCTTTAGCTCTCGGAAACCGTTGAAGATCTATTGTTCAAATTTTCTACAGATATTTCTTAGGGTATTGTCATTATGCAAACAAAATTCAATTTGAACGACTAATTTTTAACCGTCCAAGGATCATTTAGGTACATTTTCAGTATCCTTTTTTCTCAAAAACTTGTAATTTTTCCACGTATCTTATCTTTACGTATCTGAGAGTATCTTCACTGTACACAAGAAATTTTTATAGGCTGACCAGCAGCTCATCATGGTTACTGTCCACATGAAATGGGTAAATTGTCATGATTTCAACGACTTTATCACAAGATTGGGCAGAATGCATTTCCTTACAAACATCATCAGCTGCATTGAAAGGCTGCTGAGTTCCTTGGTGCCACATTGGCTGGTGTAACTAAAATGTTCTCTGGGAAAAAGTACTGCACCCAACCCTTACCCAAGATTCAACACCATCAGACATTGCATACCCATGAGCACTACCAGGTGTTAGGCTTACCTTACATGTATTTGATTTATAATATTAACAATCAAGTTCAACATTTGATTTTAGACATCACCAATATGTTCTCATTACATACATACAAAAATACTGTTTCCTATGTATTATCTATGTAGCATGATGTAAATAACTTTCAACCTTGTTTACTTCAAATTAAAAAAATTACCTACACAATGAACTGCTCATAACAAATCGAGCTGAAATAGTGGTATAACACGATTCTAAGTTCTGGTTAATTTTTTTCTTTTAGGCAATGTTGGTGTTTGATTTCTCAGATTGCTCAAGGATATCCTCCCGATATTCCTTATAGATGACCTAAGGATGTATAATCCAGTAATAAAACAAAACTATCAGTCAGTGCAGGATTAAACCCCAAATCTACTTTTGGCAACCTGTGTATATCTATTCACTGCAATAACAAGCATGCAGCAGTCCAGTAAGCATGTCTATTTACCAAGTCCAGTAAGCATGTCTATTTGCAAAATACTGCAGCAAGTCCAGTAAGCATGTCTATTTACAAAGTCCTGCACTCTGCAGCAAGTCTGAAACATTGTTCCAAGCTTATAAAGTAACAAAATAATTAAAAATAAAATAAAGTAAAAGAAAATTTGGTAGGCATGTGTGTTGAGAAAATATTAAATAAAAAAGAAAACCTAAGAGCAGTCAACCTTGTTTTATTATGACAAAAGTGGTTTCAAAAATATAGCAACAATTGGTTATGGATTAGATTTTGTGCCTGGCCAAAAATTACTCTTGTTGTTTATGCATATTCTACCCGGAGAGACGGTAGCATTTCTAAATTAAAAAGGAGAGACGGTAGCATTTCTAAATTAAAAAGGAGACGGTAGCATTTCTAAATTAAAAAGGAGAGACGGTAGCATTTCTAAATTAAAAAGGAGAGACGGTAGCATTTCTAAATTAAAAAGGAGAGACGGTAGCATTTCTAAATTAAAAAGGAGACGGTAGCATTTCTAAATTAAAAAGGAGAGACGGTAGCATTTCTAAATTAAAAAGGAGAGACGGTAGCATTTCTAAATTAAAAAGGAGAGACGGTAGCATTTCTAAATTAAAAAGGAGAGACGGTAGCATTTCTAAATTAAAAAGGAGAGACGGTAGCATTTCTAAATTAAAAAGGAGAGACGGTAGCATTTCTAAATTAAAAAGGAGAGACGGTAGCATTTCTAAATTAAAAAGGAGAGACGGTAGCATTTCTAAATTAAAAAGGAGAGACGGTAGCATTTCTAAATTAAAAAGGAGAGACGGTAGCATTTCTAAATAAAAAAATTCCACTGTCTGAATAATTTTATTACCACACACAATCCACACAAGCACAAAAGTATCATTGTTTCATTTTGCGGCGTATAAATTATCTTTCTACTTTAATCGAATGCCTCTTGTGAGTTTTGTGTTTCTTGTGATGTTTCATGGCTGTCCAATCAGTTGGCTCCTCTTTCATGACATCAGCAATGCTCTCGGTTTCCTCCAGGTGGCGCTTTCTCTTGTGCGTCTTCACACTGATGTCACCTCCTGGACAGGACAGGACAGTAGTAAACTGACACATCCAGCACATCTCAGTTCATCTATATCACAGTCACAATGATGAGGACAACATCTGCCAAGCTTTACCTTTGCCAATAATATTGATGACAGTTATATATGTTAATCCTATAATTTGCAGCAGGACACCTCATAGATCACACATAACCATTGCCTTATGTTATTTAGCCAATACTTCTGAAGCGGGAATTGTTTTTGGTCAATACTTCTGAAGCGGAAATTGTTTATTTTTGGTCAATACTTCTGAAACGGGAATTACTTGTTTTTGGTCAATACTTCTGAAGCGGGAATTTTTTTGGTCAATCCTTCTGAAGCGGAAATTGTTTTCTTGTCAATACTTCTGAAGCAGGAATTGTTTTGCTCAATATTTCTGTAGCGTGAATTGTTTTTTGGGTCAATACTTCTGAAGCAGGAATTATTTTTTGGTCAATCCTTCTGAAGCAGATTTTTTTGGTCAATACATCTGAAGGGGGAACTGGTTTTGTTTATTTAGTCAATACTTCTGAAGCGGGAATTGTTTTTTTGGTCAATACTTCTGAAGCGGGAATTGTTTTTGGTCAATAGTTCTGAAGCAGGAATTGTTTTTATGGTCAATACTTCTGAACCGGGAATTGTTTTTATGGTCAATACTTCTGAAGCGGGAATTGTTCAACTAAAATACAACATAATGCATGAACCGACCACGTGTTTGGGATCCATACTTTGAAAAGACAACAATAAATCAACATAACACAACTACAGTAGGATCATAACAAGGTTGAATGAGAAAGAACCCTATTGACACTTGCTTGCATTTGGTCTGGCATCCATTTTGTTATGTTATTCTATGTTCATATGGACATTTGGTCTGGTATCCATTTTGTTGTTATTCTATGGTCAAATGGACACTTGGTCTGGTATCGACTTTATTGTGTTATTCTATGGTCAAATGGACATTTGGTCTCGTATCGACTTTATTGTGTTATTCTATGGTCAAAATCCGTCAAATGGACATTTGGTCTGTCATCGACTTTGTTGTGTTATTCTATGGTCAATTGGACATTTGGTCTTGTATCGACTTTATTGTGTTATTCTATGGTCAAGTGGACATTCTGAACAGAAAGTGAGCCAATGAATATGATGCTGAGGACAAAAGTAACAACATGTGTTCATCAACTTGTGTCCACACCCATCATTTTAAACAGACACATCAAAAGCCATAACTATTAAATAAAATGTTGTTGTATTTTCCCTATGCTAACTACCCACACTTCGCTTCCAATTGTTAGTGGTTTTAGTGCACTTTTATTCAACTCCTGATTATACTTTTTCATGAACATGTATGTTCAATGAGATGCTTTGATTTCACTCAACATCATCTGTGCATCTCAGCAATGTGCCGCAGAGAGAGCGAATTTGGAACAATCCTTGAGGAATCACCACCTATGCTTTCTGGCTCCTGCATAAATCACTGTCGGTACAATCTGTGTGGACCGGGATATTTGTTTGGATGTGGGCACATGTGGTTGCAGAAACTCATTTTCACCAATACAGAGGTTAGTGGATAACAGGTATCACGAACCAATACATAGGCTAGTGAATAACAGGTATCCCTAACCAATACAGAGGTTAGTGGATAACAGGTATAACTAACCAATACAGAGGTTAGTGGATAACAGGTATAACTAACCAATACATAGGCTAGTGGATAACAGGTATCACTAACCAATACATAGGTTAGTGGATAACAGGTATAACTAACCAATACAGAGGTTAATGGATAACAGGTATCACTAACCAATACATAGGTTAGTGGATAACAGGTATCACTAACCAATACATAGGTTAGTGGATAACAGGTATCACTAACCAATACACAGGTTAGTAGATAACAGGTATCACTAACCAATACATAGGTTAGTGGATAACAAGTATCACTAACCAATACATAGGTTAGTGGATAACAGGTATCACTAACCAATACAGAGGTTAGTAGATAACAGGTATCACTAACCAATACATAGGTTAGTGGATAACAGGTATCACTAACCAATACATAGGTTAGTGGATAACAGGTATCACTAACCAATACAGAGGTTAGTGGATAACAGGTATCACTAACCAATACATAGGCTAGTGGATAACAGGTATCACTAACCAATACACAGGTTAGTGGATAACAGGTATCCCTAACCAATACATAGGCTAGTGAATTTTTGGTGTTAGTTGTTTGAGATTGAAACTTGCAAAGTAGAACTTAGAAGCCATTCTCTCACCATGCCCACTCTGTCTGTCCTTGTGCCTCTTGGACGTCCTGTACACTGGTGCATCTACATCAAGTAAACCACATCGACATTTCAAGTGCCTTATCATATATATATATATATATATATATATATATATATAATATATATATATAATATATATATATATAAATAAATGAATTGACTAGCAATATCTTCATCAATTCTCTGCACTCATATCTGAGTATATTTTGTATGTATTTAATTTCTACGTAATATACAACAGGTGTTCACAGATTGATGAAGTAGAACGTAAAACTTTGAAGGTTAGACACATATATATTATATCAAATTACTTGGACGATTTAAAAAAATGGACATGACATTATTGTATTGTCACTTACCAGCACCAAAAGGAATGTTCCTCATTGTGAGACCTCTCGGCATGTCCACATGTTTCCTTGGCACTGGTGGAAGGACATATGGCAGTGACCGGATGCTCCTGGTCAGACTGATCTGCCCCTTGAGTGGTCCCACTGAACACACACACAGTAAGACAGAGTTAGTATTTATCAATAAGTTATACAATTTTTATTACGCAATTAGTATCATTATTAGCATTTTAGTATGATAGTTTTTATGATTGATTAGCTGTTATTATTATTTTAATCATATACTTTTTATTAAAATTTATTTTATTTGAGCATACTGAAGAATATTAAGTAATGTAACGACTGCTATTTTATTGTTTCATGTATAGGCTTATATTTATAGTGTTCATATGTATATATATATGTGCGTGCGTATATGTATCTATATATATATATATGTATATATGTATATATAAGCTTACTTACCTTAATAATATTTTATCATCTATATATACATATATATATATTTTAGTAATCATTTATCATCCAATTTTAGCTACTATTTGTACATTTATGTGAAGCGCCTGAGAGCAATAATATTGATTCGGGCGCTATACAAATAAATTATATTATTATTATTAGTAGTAGTTGATGGAATAAATACTATTGCTTTATTTACCATTTTAAACACAATACCTATTGTGTGTATATGTAATGATAAAATCAAAGATACTTTGTTGGTGTAGTCATTACAACTGTACATGTGCAGCATTAGGGGATACAGTAAAACAATGTTTGACAGGATATAGTTAATGACTAGATGACCAGTCCAAGTATGGAAACTGTTTGAAATTAGCATTGCAACTGACCAGGAGAGAGTCTGTTGTCTGTCTTGCTTGGAAGCATCACACACCAGGAACTCGCCTGTAACATATATCTTAACTTACACACCAGGAACTTGCCTGTAACATATATCTTAACTCACACACCAGGAACTTGCCTGTAACATATATCTTAACTCACACACCAGGAACTTGCCTGTAACATATATCTTAACTTACACACTAGGAACTCGCCTGTAACATATATCTTAACTCGCACACCAGGAACTCGCCTGTAACATATATCTTAACTCACACACCAGGAACTTGCCTGTAACATATATCTTAACTCACACACCAGGAACTCGCCTATAACATATATCTTAACTCACACACCAGGAACTTGCCTGTAACATATATCTTAACTCACACACCAGGAACTTGCCTGTAACATATATCTTAACTCACACACCAGGAACTTGCCTGTAACATATATCTTAACTCACACACCAGGTACTCCCCTGTAACAGACATCTTGACTCACACACCAGACACTCGCCTGTAACATATATCTTAACTTACACACCAGGTACACACCTGTAACAGACATCTTGACTCACACACCAGACACTCGCCTGTAACAGACATCTTGACTCACACACCAGACACTCACCTGTAACAGACATCTTGACTCACACACCAGACACTCACCTGTAACATATATCTTAACTCACACACCAGGTACTCACCTGTAACAGACATCTTGACTCACACACCAGACACTCGCCTGTAACATATATCTTAACTTACACACCAGGTACACACCTGTAACAGACATCTTGACTCACACACCAGACACTCGCCTGTAACATATATCTTAACTCACACCAGGTACTCACCTGTAACAGATATCTTAACTCTCACACCAGACACTCACCTGTAACATATATATTAACTCACACACCAGGTACTCACCTGTAACAGATATCTTAACTCTCACACCAGACACTCACCTGTAACAGATATCTTAACTCACACACCAGGTACTCACCTGTAACAGATATCTTAACTCACACACCAGGTACTCGCCTGTAACTGATAACTCATCTCACCTCAAGAGTATCATCCTGTGAAGCCTCCATCTCCCACATACGATCTTCTCCATCCTGGAAGTAGATCTCATTAAAGGCAAACTCAAAGATGCATGCCACCAAATTAAGTTCTTAATGGCAAATATTAATGTGAGCCTTTTTTCAAACTGAAACCTTTCCAACACCAAGAAAGAATTGCACACGTAGATACATTCATATTGTATTGAACTAGAGGCACAATGACTTAAATCTACCTAAGTATATGGGAAGAAGTGAATTTATACACCTTCTGTGTGGTCTAGTGTGTGTGTGTGTGTGTGTGTGTGTGTGTGTGTGTGTGTGTGTGTGTGTTGTGTGTTGTGTGTTGTGTGTTGTGTGTTGTGTGTTGTGTGCATGTGTGTGTTTGTGCATATGGGTGGTGTGTGTGTGTGTGTGTGTGCGCGCGCATATGGGTGGTATGTGTGTGTGTGTGCGCGCATATGGGTGGTGTGTGTGTGTGCGCATATGGGTGGTGTGTGTGTGTGTGTGCGTATATATGGGTGGTGTGTGTGTGTGTGTGTGTGTGTGTGTGTGTGTGCGTATATGGGTGGTGTGTGTGTGTGTGTGCGTATATGGGTGGTGTGTGTGTGTGTGTGCGCGCATATGGGTGGTGTGTGTGTGTGCGCATATGGGTGGTGTGTGTGTGTGTGTGCGTATATATGGGTGGTGTGTGTGTGTGTGTGTGTGTGTGTGTGTGCGTATATGGGTGGTGTGTGTGTGTGTGTGCGTATATGGGTGGTGTGTGTGTGTGTGCGCGCATATGGGTGGTGTGTGTGTGTGCGCATATGGGTGGTGTGTGTGTGTGTGTGCGTATATATGGGTGGTGTGTGTGTGTGTGTGTGTGTGTGTGTGTGTGTGTGTGCGTATATGGGTGGTGTGTGTGTGTGTGCGTATATGGGTGGTGTGTGTGTGTGTGTGTGTGCATATGGGTGGTGTGTGTGTGTGTGCATATATGGGTGGTGTGTGTGTGTGTGCATATATGGGTGGTGTGTGTGTGTGTGTGTGTGTGTGTGTGTGTGTATGTGTGTGTGTGTGTGTGTGTGTGTGTGTGTGTGTGTGTGTGTGTGTGTGTGTGTGTGTGCATATATGGGTGGTGTGTGTGTGTGTGTGTGTGTGTGTGTGTGTGTGTGTGTGTGTGTGTGTGTGTGTGTGTGTGTGCATATATGGGTGGTGTGTGTGTGTGTGTGTGTGTGTGTGTGTGTGTGTGTGTGTGTATGTGTGTGTGTGTGTGTGTGTGTGTCTGTGTGTGTGTGTGTGTGTGTCTGTGTGTGTGTATGTGTGTGTGTGTGTGTGTTTGCAAGTGGTGAGAGACTGACACTTTCTCTGTTGTGTTGTTTGTTTGTGCGTGCGTGCAAATGCAATGTTGTTTTATCATCTTTATTAATTAATTAATTAATCTTATTATGATATTGTCATATTGTTTTAGTATATTTATTTATTCCCATATATATTATATTTACATTTTTAGCTAACGTTTACACATTTACATGCTTGATGTGAGTGTATACCTGCGTTACTACGTGTGTACACATGCGTTACTACGTGTGTACACATGCGTTACTACGTGTGTACACATGCGTTACTACGTGTGTACACATGCGTTACTACGTGTGTACACATGCGTTACTACGTGTGTACACATGCGTTACTACGTGTGTACACATGCGTTACTACGTGTGTACACATGCGTTACTACGTGTGTACACATGCGTTACTACGTGTGTACACATGCGTTACTACGTGTGTACACATGCGTTACTACGTGTGTACACATGCGTTACTACGTGTGTACACATGCGTTACTACGTGTGTACACATGCGTTACTACGTGTGTACACATGCGTTACTACGTGTGTACACATGCGTTACTACGTGTGTACACATGCGTTACTACGTGTGTACACATGCGTTACTACGTGTGTACACATGCGTTACTACGTGTGTACACATGCGTTACTACGTGTGTACACGTGCGTTACTACGTGTGTACACATGCGTTACTACGTGTGTACACATGCGTTACTACGTGTGTACACATGCGTTACTACGTGTGTACACATGCGTTACTACGTGTGTACACATGCGTTACTACGTGTGTACACATGCGTTACTACGTGTGTACACATGCGTTACTACGTGTGTACACATGCGTTACTACGTGTGTACACATGCGTTACTACGTGTGTACACATGCGTTACTACGTGTGTACACATGCGTTACTACGTGTGTACACATGCGTTACTACGTGTGTACACATGCGTTACTACGTGTGTACACATGCGTTACTACGTGTGTACACATGCGTTACTACGTGTGTACACGTGCGTTACTACGGGACTTAAATATTGTGTTTTTATTCAACCTCCAAAGTGCAAAATGTATTTCCACTCTATGAGTTGGACAATAAAGTTATCATTATTATATGTGTGTGCATGCGCGCATGTGTTTGTGTGTGCACACATGCAAGGACTGATGTTCACCTTCTCTGTAGTCATCTTCACCATCAACACGCCACCAACAGTCACATGCTTCTTGTTCATGTCAGCCACGTCAAACTGTAACACAAGTTGAGTGTCCGTTGGTTCTTTACATGCCTACTGGTCCATGTTCTGTCTGTAAATAGTCACAGCAAAGGAATGATCACTGTCAATATAGGTTGGGACCAAATTTGTAACCATGCATTCTCATCAAAAATATCATACCCGAATCCTCCATGGCTAGATCCATCCTCTTTCTTAAAGTATTTGACATTTTCAAATACGGGTGTACTGTCAAATACTTTTTGAAATACATTGTCAATATCAACATTTCTGTTTCATGATCACATGTAATTCTTTAATGCTTGCCAAACTGATTACCTTCATTGCAAATCACCTTTCACTAAACAAGTTGTTTTCAACCTTCAAAGCACTGGTCTGCCTGTCATCGTATGAGTAAAACAATAATTATGCCTGTAAACTAGATGTCGCTCGCTATATAAGATTTGTTTTTCTTTTACCTATTATAATAATATATGCTGAAAATTAAAAGTATTAAAAAAGTATTTGAAATACTTTCCAATGTATTTGTATTTAAATACGTAAATTGCATTTACAAGGATTTGTAATTGCATTTGTATCGCCCAAGAGTATTTGTATTTAAATATATTTCAATGTATTTGACCCCATGTCTGGTCATAGGCTAGGTGACCTATGTATATATGTATGTCATAGGCAATGTGACCCATTCATGCTAACCACACAAAGTATTTACGTACATCATAAGGCACTTTGATGAGCCACAGGTCACAATCTGCTGTGTCTTCCTTGTTGAGTTCCTTGTTCTGCATGCTGCACTCTGTGTAATGATCTGGTGCTTTGAATCTGCAAGCACTGAACCAGACAGAAGTCATTAGACAATATCTGGGATGTTTGGCCAGTAGAGGAAACAGTGCTCAAAGTAGGCTACATCTGGTACATATGTTAACATTATATCCCTCTATCTTTAATATAATCCTTCTATGCATGTTAACATGTTTTTAACTTGCGACTTGTCAAGAAAAAGAACAGGTTTACCTCATCTGTTTGGGTGTTTTTGCTCCATCTTCCTCCTCGTCTTCTCTCACTCTCAGGTCACTTTCAGACACATGTTGTTCCTCCATTGCTGGGGTAGGTCTTCCATCTTCTGATGACGAGTCGGCCAAACTGCTGCTTCCTGATGAGTCATCGGAGTGTTCACCTGTGTCTGCCTGGGGACCACACTGTGGCAATTGGTCCATTCCCACAGGTTGCCATTGCAATGGTCGTGTGGGAGTCTCAGACTGGCAGTCTACACGTGTCATATTGTTGTCAACTGGAGCCATCTTTTTTACTGATCGAACTTTTTTCCTGGGACTGCTGCTCTCGTGACCTTTCTTGCCGGGACTGTTGTGATCATTACCTTTCTTGTCAGGACTGCTGCGTTCATGAACTTTCTTGTCAGGATTGCTGCGTTCATGAACTTTCTTGTCAGGACTGCTGTGTTCATGAACTTTCTTGTCAGGACTGCTGCGTTCATGAACTTTCTTGTCAGGACTGCTGCGTTCATGAACTTTCTTGTCAGGACTGCTGCGTTCATGAACTTTCTTGTCAGAACTGCTGCGTTCATGAACTTTCTTGCCAGGACTGCTGCGTTCATGAACTTTCTTGTCAGAACTGCTGCGTTCATGAACTTTCTTGTCAGAACTGCTGCGTTCATGAACTTTCTTGCCAGGACTGCTGCGTTCATGAACTTTCTTGCTGGAACTGTTGCATTCATGACCTTTCTTGCTGGGACTGCTGCTCTCTTCAGAACTACTCATTTGATATAAATTGTTAAGATTCTGTGGAATCTTTTCCTGCTTAATTGCACTGGAAACCTGTTTTGATAATTTTATTCTTTTCTTTTTCGTTGAACTTTTTTCCAATGGTGCATTAAGTGGTGATTTTAAAGAAATGGTGCTACTACCTTCCTGTGTCCCTGCGATTAAGTTTTCAACAGAAACATTTGAGTGAACTGTGTTTTTTTGTGAATAATTTTCAAGAAACACTTTACTTGGACTTTCATCATCAGACGATGATGATGGAAGTGGTACTAGACTTGCATTGCTGGGCGTCAATTGTGGGAGGATCATTTTACTCCTTTCTGATGATGGACGAGATGATTTCTTTTTCTGGGACCTCTCTGACTTATGTAATTCTGTCTTCATAATTGCTTAACACGTTGCTATTTCTTTTGATCAAAACAAATCTAAGGAATGGTATGAGACCTTATCTATTTTCCAAATGAGTTTCTCTTGTAAGAAATATTCCAGTAATCAGTATACATCCACGCAGCTGAAACGATGCATCTGAAAAAGTCAGACATAGTTCTTAATTAAAGTCACATATTTGAAAGTTGATCAAAATGCAATGCAATAGACACAAACACAAATCATTATTTTGCTGAGATACCCATTATGCCAAAATTGAATGTACCTGTGTTTTCATCCATTATATCGTACTCAGACAGCATACAGTGATATAAAATATGCTGTTGCTATTGGTCCGGACTCAGATGTACATCAAGGTAGCACTTCATCTGTGCATAGCTCTGGCATTGATTTACTGTCGGATGAATCTACTATGTGTTTGATGTACATGTTTTTATATCTATTTTTAATGCTAATATTATCGATTATTTGAGGATTTGTGCCATTGACTCGCTTAGATGTCCTGCGGTGCACATTTCTGATTGTCCAATGTATGCATTGTTGTCCCGTTTGTTACTTCATATGCACATACAAACTTCTAAATAAAAAAGTACTACATGCATCACTGGCAGCGACTTTCCGTAACATGATTGTTACATGTACCATCAACCTATCTAAATGAAGACGGCTGCCAGTAAGCACATGTATGCTGTGACACATATGTCCTTGGACCACTGCTATTCAATGCATACATCGCACCACTGACGACACTTCTACAGAAGCACAACATTCACCATCACCTATACGCAGACGACACTCAACTCTACATCACTTTTCCATCAACCGACCACACACAAGCCCTTGATGACAACAAATCTCAAGCCATTGTCATCCGTTCATCAAGTCTACGTTCACCTACGTCGTTAAGCCCTAAATCTGTCGTGAATTGCCAAAATACGAGACTCGGTTAGCACCACGGACTGGTGACATCGTGTATCGACTATGGCAATGCGATATTATTCAGCATCAGCGATCGTCACCTGCACCGTCTGGAAATGGTCCAGCGGTCTGCAGCTCGAATTGTTATGCAAATCCGGCGTCCATGACGACAATACTGCGGCAATTACTCTGGCTGCCTGTCAGAAAGCGTATCGAATACAAGTTACTAGTACTCGTGCACAGGGCTTTATACGACAGCACGCCAGAGTATCTCGCGGCACTGCTACTCCAGCACGCGCCTCGCCGATCACTGCGCTCTGCAGGCGGGTTACTCCTCGAAGTGCCAAAAGTGAACTTAGAACGTTTCGGCCACCATACATTTGCCTGTGTAGGACCCACTCTGTGGAACAAACTCCCTAGGAACTTGCGCGATAACGGCAATCTAGTACAATTTAAGAAACAATTAAAAACATTTTTATTTTCCACATAACTAGTTTTACACAACGAACATTATATTTTAGCTACTATATTTATTTACCTATTTACATTTATGTACACAGTACTACACACCCGTGAACATTATATTTTAGCTTAACTATATTTATTGATTTATTTACCTATTTACATGTATGTACACACCCGTGAATGGGACATACGTCCTGGATTTGTTGGTGTCTAAATAAAGTGTTATTATTATTATTATTACATGCGCTCAAGTTTACTGCACATACCATGTGGAAAAGTGCTGGATGAATTGCTTAGAAGTTCCGCATCCAGATCTATTACCATTTCATATAAAATATTACATTCAGGGCACTTTTGAAGTTTAAATAATACTTTTATTTGGACCAACATGCACCAATATATTGTTCAAGCATGCTATGCAGTACTTCTCCACAAAACTGCATTTAAGTGCACTAAAACGCAATCTTTCATGATAACTAACTAGCCTAGAGTCTTGAACACACTGAGGTATAAAATTTAGGCAAAATGTTGTATAATTAATGATGAAATCATTGATATTCTATATAAGTGCCCAAATAATAAAATATTCTCAAATAGTAAATAAGGGCCTCCGACTTCCTTTTGAGAACAATCCTGGGTAATCTTCCAGTTAACTGGCCTAAATTATTAGGGTCTTTACAAAACCTTTTTACCATCTTTTTATGATGTGTGTGTGTGTGTGTGTGTGTGTGTGTGTGTGTGTGTGTGTGTGTGTGTGTGTGTGTGTGTGTGTGTGTGTGTGTGTGTGTGTGTTCGGAATGTGATTTTACATCACTTCCAGTACAAAGAAGTCAGATATTAAATTATAATTTTTTGAAGTTACAGTTACAGGAGGGAGAGGAATACGCCATACGGTCAGTGTTTACTCGGTTATGTCGACACTGTCCTTGAATATCGCCCGCGTGAAACCCGTATGAGCGTTTGCAGCAAACAGCGGTTTTGAAAGATTTAATTATATCCATCACAATTTGTTGCAATACTCTTAAATTAACATATCTCATACGTATGTAAATAAATGTTTGTCATTTAGTGCCTCAATCATTCGTCTATACTTTGATTACCTACCACATAAGCGCAAAGCATGTAAAAATCACGTGTCGTTACAAATACGCAAGTTGCCACAGTTTCACTTACACTCAGTTTTAACGGGAGTTTAACGAAGATGGGAAAATTATTTATTATTAACATTTTGAGATCACATAACAGTATTTGTGTTGTTTTTAAGCGTTTTATTGTTAACAGTCTAAAATAGTTTAACTCAGAATGAGAATGCAACTCGCCCCCATTTGTCAGTCGCCGAGATAGTTTCCTTGTCGCTCGGCGGAGAAAATATCGTTCTGCAGAATAGCTTGTTGGGGGGTACTAAACTAGACTTGAGCGGCCAAGTTGTAGCTACCAGGTTTGTTGTTGTTATGTTTGTTCATAACATTTAATTATAATTGATATGCACTTGTAGACACCAAAATAGTGTCATAAGTTGTTAGCTTTTGTGATTATATATATGTTTTATTTATCGTACAGATGTTACGCTGTTGTCTATAATCAAATAACAACGTTGTTTACCAACTTTCAAGTAAAACACGGTAATCCAACTTGGTACTCCTGGTACTGAGTCCTGGCCTTGAGGCTTGACTTGACTTGACTTGAGTAAGGCTTTAATTAATTTTCTCAAGTCAAGCCTGAACTCAAGTTAAAGCAGCAGAAATTGAAGGCTTGATTCAAGCCTTGAATCTTGACTGCCTCGAGTTGAGCCTGAGCCCGAGTCTGAGCCAAGTTCAGAGTCAGACTGTCATAAGAGACGATGTGACGATAATTGAAAACTTCCCAATCTGGCAATCAAGACACATCTTTCACCTTCTTTGGAGTCGGATGATTCGACCCAAAACTGATTCTGCCCATTGGGCTGAATCATCCAGTTTTTGCAGTCATTGAAGTTCGGCCTACTTGCATTCGCATGGTACTAATCAGCCGTATCTGCAACGAGTTACATGGGCCGAATCGTCCGTCCTGCCTGTGATGTGAAATCTGATTTTTGGCAATCTGTAATCTGATGAACACGCTTTTGGTGTTCTTGTGATGATCAGAAGCAGAGGCAACACACACCGCTACTTACAACCATTCACCCGCATCGAAGCCTACAAACACTCCTTCTTTCCAAGTACGATCAAATCATGGAACAAATGCACACAACAATTAGTTAGCAAACAATCACTCGATTCATTTAGAAGGCTTTTGCCGTCAATGCCTACACAAGTATATACATATGTCTTATTATCCCCCACCCCCGCGCAACACCACCCACTACTTGCGACCGAACAAGCTCGACAATACTCTAGCCACATACATACGTGGCTGTTACAGAGTGCTGAGCTACATTGAGAAGAAGAAGAAGATTTTTCCTATGTTGTGATATATTTTCAATGTAATGTGTAATTTTGTAGTGAGATTCTGAAGTGTGATTTTTAATATGCGCGTGACAGTGGTGACAGTGGTGACAGTGGTGACTGTGGTGACTGTGGTGACTGTGGTGACTGTGGAGACTGTGGAGACTGTGGTGCAAAGTGAGAGATATGTATTATCATGACTATGTTTTTCATAAATAAATGTTGTGTTGGTCAATTTGACGGGACTAGTAGATTGGCTGCAGACTAGTGAACTTCACTGACCACTAGTTTTGTGATGAGAAAGGTTAGGTTCTGCCCCAGTAGATGGGATACCTGTCACCATCACATGATGGCACCCCTCAGTGCCCCATGACTGCCCACAATCAGGGGGGTGCCATCTGGCAACTCTTGCTGCTGGTGACATTCCTGTAGTGGACAATTCAGTTTATATAATTCTCTGCCACAAACGTTTATAGTTTATCTCTACATGTGAGAACAGCTTGTGATTAAGGGAGATGCTGCTGCAGATTACCAACTATTTGCATTCACCAACATTCCAGGAAAAGAAATCAATACATACAACATACACATGTAACTATCATTCTTTAAGCTCTCTGAGCTTTTCATTGATCACAGGGCTTGCAAAATGAATTTGTTTGTACTCTCCAACTCGTTTTCCAACTATGCTCAACTTTAGCCCACTGACCTCCAGTGTTCGAGTTCACTAATAAAGCCCTTTAAGAAAGGTTGCCAGTACCTGCTGTAGTTGATTCCTTTCATTGTTTGTAGATGAGTCCCTGGAGACACCGGCCAGCATTGTGTCTTCCATGTGGTAGACTTGGTCAAGGTTGATGGAGGGAAGCTGACTGCAAACACAAAAATATGAATTACATCAAAATTGCGGCACAGAGCCCAGAAATTATTATCTGGTCAGAAGCATCAAGAGTCAATTTGACTAGGAATGCCAACACTGGAAGTGTTGGAATCAGTTTGGAAATTTATAAGGTAATTAATTGACAAAGTGAAAGACTAAAACTGGCAGGTGGTTTAAGTTGATTTTTCCTAAGAGATCTGGTGTTTTAGTTTTACTTTGCTGTTCCTGAAGATAGACAATTTTGGCAACAAATCCCATCAGAGGTGGAGTGATTACAATAGAAATATAATCAATTACTACTAAAATGCATGAGAATGATTACGAATACAATTATTCAGATTGATTTGATTACTTTAGCATGTAATCAAAAAACCATCATCACCAGAGTCACCTTGGTGAGATGGCACTTGCTCAAGTGTGAATATTGCCAGGACATGAAACGAAACTTTCCAGGAGCAGATATTGGAAATGGTCATGACTTGTTCATGATAATCTTCCACATTCACCTGAAGGGGATCAGCAACAAATCAAATGATGTAAGACTAACATTTGACATTGAGAAACTCTAGGATTCTGATGTAGCTGAAGCATTTGAAGCAAGGATTGACCAGTAGGAAATTTGCATCATTTACCAAGTTACCATCCTAGTTGACAAAGATATTGACATGACCTTGCTCACCAACACCTTCAGTGAAACAGTGATTAATGCATCAAAAAGATCCTTGGAAAACATTGCCAGACAAAGAAATCATGAGTCACAAGTCGCAAGAGACATTGTAAATATTTATGACAAAACACAAAAACTGACTAAGATCCTGTAGGAGCAACAACTACAGAGATGTTCACAGGAAGTTCACACAAGGTATGACAAGAGCACAAGATAACAGGATAGCAGAACAATGTTTTGAAATTGAAAAATTTAAGAGCAGGAACAACAGCAATAAGGCTTCAGCGTTACTACGTGTACATTGCCCACGAAGGTGTGGAAGGTAGGACAAAACCCCCTCGGACAAAACCCCCTTGGACAAAACCCCCTCCATACATAACTCCATCAGTACATAAGCTCCTTCCGGACAAAACCCCCTCGGACAAAACCCCCTCATCATAGATACTAGACTCTTCTTGAATTATCAATATAATTAAACTTAACTTGGCTTGTATGTTTGTGAATACTATATAATATGTATATATATATATATATATATATCTAAATATATATATATATAATTTGGTATGTAAACAATTTAAATACATACCAAATATTTTATAATTACTGGCATAAAAAGGTGCTATTCAAGCAAGTTAGTCTCTAGTCTGGGTTTGTCTTTTGCCTGCCTGGCAGTCTGTAGCTCTGGGCAATTTGGTAACCACTGTTACTATAACCAAGTTATGTTTGTGAATGTGGCTTCAGAAAATGGTGAAAGCAAGTTACCCTCTAGTCAGCCATACCATTCGGTGGAAATGAACACCAGTGGAAATAAACTGACCAAAATAAACACTCTGATAAATGCAACTAGAAGGGCAATTTGGTAACCACTGTTACTATAACCAAGTTATGTTTGTGAATGTGGCTTCAGAAAATGGTGAAAGCAAGTTACCCTCTAGTCAGCCATACCATTTGGTGGAAATGAACACCAGTGGAAATAAACTG
Organism: Oasisia sp. SBJ-2009; assembly: GCA_964017155.1. Taxonomy (NCBI): domain Eukaryota; kingdom Metazoa; phylum Annelida; class Polychaeta; order Sabellida; family Siboglinidae; genus Oasisia; species Oasisia sp. SBJ-2009. The sequence goes on from OZ024854.1 coordinate 53,121,121, forward strand.
ACCAAAATAAACACTCTGATAAATGCAACTAGAAGGTTGATGATTGCAATAGAAATAAAATATTTAATAATTCTTGAGTCTAGTATCACTGATGAGGGGGTTTTGTCCGAGGGGGTTTTGTCCGGAAGGAGCTTATGTACTGATGGAGTTATGTATGGAGGGGGTTTTGTCCAAGGGGGTTTTGTCCGCGCACCATTGCCCACAGACCACCAAAGAAGATGAATATGTCATTATTCATGAGAAAATAGAAGCTGCAGTGAAATCTCAGAAGAATGGTAAGTCAGCTGGTTGAAGGTGGGGGAAGCTGTGATTACCACACTCACCACAATCTGCATAAGATCTGGCAGGCAGAAGAATGCCCTCTGCATGCAGCCAGTCACTGATCATCATGCTTCCATCTTTCTGTAATGCCACTGACAGATGGACCCTCTCAGCAGATCCACAGAAGAGGATACAAGCCATGGAAACGAGGTGTTTTAGGAAGATCTTGCGAATATTGTACAAACACAAAGTTACTAATGAAGACATTTGCAACAAGATCAAACCAGTCATCGAACCTTACAAAGACCTTACAATGGTGAACAAGCGTAAACTGAATGGTACGGCCACATTTCACATTCATCTGGCCTTACAAAGGCTGTGTGGTCAGACACAAAGAGAGGAGGGATAGGGAGATGTAGTAGACAGAAGAAGAGGAAGGAAGACAGTTGGTGTTCACTCACTCCCAGGGGGATGTGCAGAACAGGGAAAAGTAGCAACAACTGGCACAGAGGCTATTAGTGGTGCCCCAATGATCCCTGCGTGTCATGTGATAAGTTTAAGTTGACACTGTTTAAAGATCCACTATAGAGTTTATATATATGACATTGATTCATATCCACTGTAGAGTTGAGGTAAATATGACATTGTTTCAGATCCACTGCAGAGTTTATATATATATATATATATATATATATATATATATATATATATATATTTTTTATATATACATATATATATATCTAAAATGTATATATATATATATGACATTGTTTCAGATCTACTGTGGGGTTTAAGTGTGTATTACATTGTTTCAGATCTCCTGTGGAACTGAGGTGTATGTGATGTTGTTTCAGAGCCGGAGTGGGACAGAGACATACACGCTAATAACAAAAGTGAAACCAGAATGCAGCATATCTGATCCTTGTATCCTTGATGTAGGATATCGGATCAAGTCAATGAACGGCCATGATATCACACAATTTGTGACCACTCGGGAAATCAAAAATCTAATGCTGCAGTTAGACAGTGGAATTGTAGTAGAGATGGTAATGGTCAAACCAGTTGGATTAGAGACCACAAAGAGACACACGAGAAGCTCGTCAGATGGACTTACTCTAAACTTGCCCTCTGTGTCATCAGGGTCAGCCGTGGCTGAGAGCAGCACTTGGGATCACCTGCGATTCACCAATGGCTTTCACAGTGATCAGTGCAGGTGCAGTGACAGTAGACCACCTAGCACATTGCATCTTGGCTCTGTCAGTGCCAATGAAGCCACACCACAATATCCAACTGGTGACTCAGCTTCCAACAGAGAAACGTCTATGGCAGATTCTCAGCAGGTGGATTGTACACAGGGGATATCCAGACACAAGCTGGAGTTGTTGGCTGTCAAATACCCAAATAAGATTCGTTATGAGATGCCATTTAAAGTTGTGCTCAATAAAAACCACAAAGGTCGTTTGGGCTTCTCCTACAAGGTTAAACTGAACAAGGTGAGTCTACTACACTGAGGTGAGTTGGTTGAAGGGGGGCTGAAGTGCTGGAACAACCATTGCCCAAATGTTAGAACATACCAGATGTGTGACCATGATTTGATGAGCATGGTGCCATGGTATATTTTAAATAACTTTTTAAACTCGTATGTCATTGGCACTGGTCTTTGTGTGTGTGTCCATTATGCTCACCTACAAGGTGCATTTGGTTTGAATCACTGCTGTCTAATTAATGTCATTTTTCAATTCTTATGTACTGCATTAATATATATTTCTGTATTAAAACAAGATTTATCGCTAATGACAGAATCTCAAACACACCATTGCTTAGTCCTCATTCATTTTTATAAAGTAATGATGTCCACATTTATACGTGCTGTATCAGTGAAAAATTTTCATTGGTTCTAAATCATTGTAATTTAATCTTTTTATTTAAAAATTGGATAATGTGTTCCACATGCAAAATGTCTAATAATGAAGAAGAAAAATTACATTGCTTAGACTGGCATGATTCAAACCAAAGGCAGCTTAAGCATAATGTTGGCGACCACAGCAAATCATTCCCAAGTTTAAAAAAATGTATACTATGGGGCTCTGTGCTCATCAGACCATGTTCAGATATCCTATAAATGGTATGTTTGGGCAATTAAATGTAATCAGATGAATTTATTAAACTTCACTTGATGCGCATGGCATGGATTGAGATGGGTGATTCTTTTTTTAATGCAATGAATCATAGATTCTTATTAGCTAATTAAGCATATGTTCTGACTTTTTAGTCCTTTGGGCCAAAGTCCAACAAACTTATGGCATCACTTGGTATCGGCCGTTTGCTGTCTGCCGTTAGCTCTCGGATCTATGGACAAGAAATGTAAATTTGATTGACACTTTTTAAGGCTGTGCCTGTTTCTACCTGAACTTTTAGCTTCTCGTGATATGGACCTGTTGTGGTGATTTGTGTGTGGGTGTGTGTGGGGTGGTGTGTGTGTGTGCGTCTGCGAAACTAATTTCTCAGGTAGGGACTATACTAATAATCTAGCAGATCCCTGTTAAACTAAACAGTTGCTGCCTGAATGTTTTAAGCTACATCTTCATTTAGACTACTTATTTTGATGTCTAAGTATCTTTAAAATTATGTGACTTCGGTATCTACTGGTTAAAGATACATGTATATCACATGTAAGTAACAATTGACAAGGATAGAAAAGTAATATTCTAGGTAACTATAGAGTGAAAATTCATATATTGCCTGCTGCATTCATGCAATATGGATATGTGTCTGATCATCTCATATGAATAATCAGAGAAAATGCCAATTAGATGATTACAGTGAAGATATACAAATTGTATTCGATTGAATGTTTCTAAGGGCAATCCAAGGCTTCCCCCAAAGGTACATGTCCACATTGTGCCAGTGTCTGCCTGAACAGGCTGGGAGAGTAAGCTGTATTCTCGCTTGACCCCCACTCTGGAGGCTAGGCAGCAAGGAACCATGGATAATAGTTATTGTGTATTCATAGCTCCCCACTGTCGTGCACTGGAGGTCAGGTGGCTGCCTGGAAAGCTAATAGGTATTCCATCAATTAATCTATCACTTCATTGCAAGTTGAGTTTATTTTGATACTTATTTAATTATCTTTAAAATGGGGTGACCGGTATTAATATTCTGAATAACTGTGTAATGAAATAGATACTTTTTTGAAATCATCTGCATTCTTGTCACTTGGCTGGCTGAGTGCATTGGAAGTAGATAACTCCATCTTGACTGTCTAAAACCCAGTAATGACAAGTTCTGTCACTGCGCACTTTGGCTGTGTTTCTGGTCATCTCAAATGGATAATCAGACAAATTATCTTTAAATTGATGCAACTATGGTGTCTACTGGTTAAAGATATAGCGTCACCTGTAAATGACAATTGACAAAGATGGACAATTTATATTCTAGACAACTATAGAGTAAAAAAGCGTACACTTTATTGTCGATATTGGCTGATTAAAAACAATTCGGCTGTGTTTCTGTTCATCTCGTGAATAACCACAGAAAATGCCAATTTGGTGATTGCGATGAAGAAACTGGGCGGTGACTGTGATTCCCCAAAACACATTTTATTCATAATTACCAACTTGGGCCACGTGGTCAATTTTTTGTGTAGATCTCATTTAATCCTTCTAGTATATCTGTATCGATTGATGAAATAACGTATGCTCTAAGTGGATTTTTTTGACTTTGAGAATTGTGGAGCTGAACTTAAGATTTGAGTACGTAAACCCAGTGCCTCTTTGAGATGACTGTGAGTTCTGGTTTCTTTTTGTTCCAAGACTCACTTTCTGACTTTTTTTGATTACTGTATGTAACATCTGCTGTAGAACTTGAATACAGTGATACAGTGAGACTAACTCTCAACAAGACATCTGTAGTCTCTGCGCACTATATCAATCTCAACAAGACATCTGTAGTCTTTGTGCACTATATCAATCTCAACAAGACATCTGTAGTCTCTGCGCACTATATCAATCTTAACAAGACATCTGTAGTCTTTGTGCACTATATCAATCTCAACAAGACATCTGTAATCTCTGTGCACTATATCAATCTCAACAAGACATCTGTAGTCTCTGCGCACTATATCAATCTTAACAAGACATCTGTAATCTCTGTGCACTATATCAATCTCAACAAGACATCTGTAGTCTCTGTGCACTATATCAATCTCAACAAGACATCTGTAGTCTCTGTGCACTATATCAATCTCAACAAGACATCTGTAGTCTTTGTGCACTATATCAATCTCAACAAGACATCTGTAGTCTCTGTGCACTATATCAATCTTAACAAGACATCTGTATACTTTGTGCACTATATCAATCTTAACAAGACATCTGTATACTTTGTGCACTATATCAATCTCAACAAGACATCTGTAGTCTCTGTGCACTATATCAATCTTAACAAGACATCTGTAGTCTTTGTGCACTATATCAATCTTAACAAGACATCTGTAGTCTTTGTGCACTATATCAATCTCAACAAGACATCTGTAGTCTTTGTGCACTATATCAATCTCAACAAGACATCTGTAGTCTCTGCGCACTATATCAATCTCAACAAGACATCTGTAGTCTTTGTGCACTATATCAATCTCAACAAGACATCTGTAGTCTCTGCGCACTATATCAATCTTAACAAGACATCTGTAGTCTTTGTGCACTATATCAATCTCAACAAGACATCTGTAGTCTTTGTGCACTATATCAATCTCAACAAGACATCTGTAGTCTCTGTGCACTATATCAATCTCAACAAGACATCTGTAGTCTTTGTGCACTATATCAATCTCAACAAGACATCTGTAGTCTTTGTGCACTATATCAATCTTAACAAGACATCTGTAATCTCTGTGCACTATATCAATCTCAACAAGACATCTGTAGTCTCTGTGCACTATATCAATCTCAACAAGACATCTGTAGTCTTTGTGCACTATATCAATCTTAACAAGACATCTGTAATCTCTGTGCACTATATCAATCTCAACAAGACATCTGTAGTCTCTGTGCACTATATCAATCTCAACAAGACATCTGTAGTCTTTGTGCACTATATCAATCTTAACAAGACATCTGTAATCTCTGTGCACTATATCAATCTCAACAAGACATCTGTAGTCTCTGTGCACTATATCAATCTTAACAAGACATCTGTAATCTCTGTGCACTATATCAATCTTAACAAGACATCTGTAATCTCTGTGCACTATATCAATCTCAACAAGACATCTGTAGTCTCTGTGCACTATATCAATCTCAACAAGACATCTGTAGTCTTTGTGCACTATATCAATCTCAACAAGACATCTGTAATCTCTGTGCACTATATCAATCTTAACAAGACATCTGTAATCTCTGTGCACTATATCAATCTCAACAAGACATCTGTAGTCTCTGTGCACTATATCAATCTCAACAAGACATCTGTAGTCTTTGTGCACTATATCAATCTTAACAAGACATCTGTAATCTCTGTGCACTATATCAATCTCAACAAGACATCTGTAGTCTCTGTGCACTATATCAATCTCAACAAGACATCTGTAGTCTTTGTGCACTATATCAATCTTAACAAGACATCTGTAATCTCTGTGCACTATATCAATCTCAACAAGACATCTGTAGTCTCTGTGCACTATATCAATCTCAACAAGACATCTGTAGTCTTTGTGCACTATATCAATCTCAACAAGACATCTGTAATCTCTGTGCACTATATCAATCTTAACAAGACATCTGTAATCTCTGTGCACTATATCAATCTCAACAAGACATCTGTAGTCTCTGTGCACTATATCAATCTCAACAAGACATCTGTAGTCTTTGTGCACTATATCAATCTTAACAAGACATCTGTAATCTCTGTGCACTATATCAATCTCAACAAGACATCTGTAGTCTCTGTGCACTATATCAATCTCAACAAGACATCTGTAGTCTTTGTGCACTATATCAATCTTAACAAGACATCTGTAATCTCTGTGCACTATATCAATCTCAACAAGACATCTGTAGTCTCTGTGCACTATATCAATCTTAACAAGACATCTGTAATCTCTGTGCACTATATCAATCTTAACAAGACATCTGTAATCTCTGTGCACTATATCAATCTCAACAAGACATCTGTAGTCTCTGTGCACTATATCAATCTCAACAAGACATCTGTAGTCTTTGTGCACTATATCAATCTCAACAAGACATCTGTAATCTCTGTGCACTATATCAATCTTAACAAGACATCTGTAATCTCTGTGCACTATATCAATCTCAACAAGACATCTGTAGTCTCTGTGCACTATATCAATCTCAACAAGACATCTGTAGTCTTTGTGCACTATATCAATCTTAACAAGACATCTGTAATCTCTGTGCACTATATCAATCTCAACAAGACATCTGTAGTCTCTGTGCACTATATCAATCTCAACAAGACATCTGTAGTCTTTGTGCACTATATCAATCTCAACAAGACATCTGTAGTCTTTGTGCACTATATCAATCTTAACAAGACATCTGTAATCTCTGTGCACTATATCAATCTCAACAAGACATCTGTAGTCTCTGTGCACTATATCAATCTCAACAAGACATCTGTAGTCTTTGTGCACTATATCAATCTCAACAAGACATCTGTAATCTCTGTGCACTATATCAATCTCAACAAGACATCTGTAGTCTTTGTGCACTATATCAATCTTAACAAGACATCTGTAGTCTCTGTGCACTATATCAATCTCAACAAGACATCTGTAGTCTCTGTGCACTATATCAATCTCAACAAGACATCTGTAGTCTCTGTGCACTATATCAATCTCAACAAGACATCTGTAGTCTTTGTGCACTATATCAATCTCAACAAGACATCTGTAGTCTCTGTGCACTATATCAATCTCAACAAGACATCTGTAGTCTTTGTGCACTATATCAATCTCAACAAGACATCTGTAGTCTCTGCGCACTATATCAATCTTAACAAGACATCTGTAGTCTTTGTGCACTATATCAATCTCAACAAGACATCTGTAGTCTTTGTGCACTATATCAATCTCAACAAGACATCTGTAGTCTCTGTGCACTATATCAATCTCAACAAGACATCTGTAGTCTTTGTGCACTATATCAATCTCAACAAGACATCTGTAGTCTCTGTGCACTATATCAATCTCAACAAGACATCTGTAGTCTCTGCGCACTATATCAATCTTAACAAGACATCTGTAGTCTCTGTGCACTATATCAATCTCAACAAGACATCTGTAGTCTCTGTGCACTATATCAATCTCAACAAGACATCTGTAGTCTTTGTGCACTATATCAATCTCAACAAGACATCTGTAGTCTCTGTGCACTATATCAATCTCAACAAGACATCTGTAGTCTCTGTGCACTATATCAATCTTAACAAGACATCTGTAGTCTTTGTGCACTATATCAATCTCAACAAGACATCTGTAGTCTCTGCGCACTATATCAATCTTAACAAGACATCTGTAGTCTCTGTGCACTATATCAATCTCAACAAGACATCTGTAGTCTCTGTGCACTATATCAATCTCAACAAGACATCTGTAGTCTTTGTGCACTATATCAATCTCAACAAGACATCTGTAGTCTCTGTGCACTATATCAATCTCAACAAGACATCTGTAGTCTCTGTGCACTATATCAATCTCAACAAGACATCTGTAGTCTCTGTGCACTATATCAATCTCAACAAGACATCTGTAGTCTTTGTGCACTATATCAATCTCAACAAGACATCTGTAGTCTTTGTGCACTATATCAATCTCAACAAGACATCTGTAGTCTCTGTGCACTATATCAATCTCAACAAGACATCTGTAGTCTTTGTGCACTATATCAATCTCAACAAGACATCTGTAGTCTCTGCGCACTATATCAATCTTAACAAGACATCTGTAGTCTTTGTGCACTATATCAATCTCAACAAGACATCTGTAGTCTTTGTGCACTATATCAATCTCAACAAGACATCTGTAGTCTCTGTGCACTATATCAATCTCAACAAGACATCTGTAGTCTTTGTGCACTATATCAATCTCAACAAGACATCTGTAGTCTCTGTGCACTATATCAATCTCAACAAGACATCTGTAGTCTTTGTGCACTATATCAATCTCAACAAGACATCTGTAGTCTCTGCGCACTATATCAATCTTAACAAGACATCTGTAGTCTTTGTGCACTATATCAATCTCAACAAGACATCTGTAGTCTTTGTGCACTATATCAATCTCAACAAGACATCTGTAGTCTCTGTGCACTATATCAATCTCAACAAGACATCTGTAGTCTTTGTGCACTATATCAATCTCAACAAGACATCTGTAGTCTCTGTGCACTATATCAATCTCAACAAGACATCTGTAGTCTCTGCGCACTATATCAATCTTAACAAGACATCTGTAGTCTCTGTGCACTATATCAATCTCAACAAGACATCTGTAGTCTCTGTGCACTATATCAATCTCAACAAGACATCTGTAGTCTTTGTGCACTATATCAATCTCAACAAGACATCTGTAGTCTCTGTGCACTATATCAATCTCAACAAGACATCTGTAATCTTTGTGCACTATATCAATCTTAACAAGACATCTGTATTCTTTGTGCACTATATCAATCTCAACAAGACATCTGTAGTCTTTGTGCACTATATCAATCTCAACAAGACATCTGTAGTCTTTGTGCACTATATCAATCTCAACAAGACATCTGTAGTCTCTGTGCACTATATCAATCTCAACAAGACATCTGTAATCTTTGTGCACTATATCAATCTTAACAAGACATCTGTATTCTTTGTGCACTATATCAATCTCAACAAGACATCTGTATTCTTTGTGCACTATATCAATCTCAACAAGACATCTGTAGTCTTTGTGCACTATATCAATCTCAACAAGACATCTGTAGTCTCTGTGCACTATATCAATCTTAACAAGACATCTGTAGTCTTTGTGCACTATATCAATCTCAACAAGACATCTGTAGTCTCTGCGCACTATATCAATCTTAACAAGACATCTGTAGTCTCTGTGCACTATATCAATCTCAACAAGACATCTGTAGTCTCTGTGCACTATATCAATCTCAACAAGACATCTGTAGTCTTTGTGCACTATATCAATCTCAACAAGACATCTGTAGTCTCTGTGCACTATATCAATCTCAACAAGACATCTGTAGTCTCTGTGCACTATATCAATCTCAACAAGACATCTGTAGTCTTTGTGCACTATATCAATCTCAACAAGACATCTGTAGTCTCTGCGCACTATATCAATCTTAACAAGACATCTGTAGTCTTTGTGCACTATATCAATCTCAACAAGACATCTGTAGTCTTTGTGCACTATATCAATCTCAACAAGACTTCTGTAGTCTCTGTGCACTATATCAATCTCAACAAGACATCTGTAATCTCTGTGCACTATATCAATCTCAACAAGACATCTGTAGTCTCTGTGCACTATATCAATCTCAACAAGACATCTGTAGTCTTTGTGCACTATATCAATCTCAACAAGACATCTGTAGTCTCTGTGCACTATATCAATCTCAACAAGACATCTGTAGTCTCTGCGCACTATATCAATCTTAACAAGACATCTGTAGTCTCTGTGCACTATATCAATCTCAACAAGACATCTGTAGTCTTTGTGCACTATATCAATCTCAACAAGACATCTGTAGTCTCTGTGCACTATATCAATCTCAACAAGACATCTGTAGTCTCTGTGCACTATATCAATCTCAACAAGACATCTGTAGTCTTTGTGCACTATATCAATCTCAACAAGACATCTGTAGTCTCTGCGCACTATATCAGTCACCTGTGGTTTGCAGACAAGATACCAGAGGGAGTGCGGGAATGAAGATTGTGTTTACGATTACCTGGTTGATTCCGTAACAGCACCACCAGCTAGGGGCAAACTGCAAATAGGAGATTGCATTCAGTCAGTGAATCATGAGCCGATGACACAACGGTCTGTAAGTATACTAAGTAACTAGCCCGTCATACTGTTGTGTTTAATTTGGAAGTTGTGTTTGTTTTGATGTTGTTTTAATGAGGTACCACAATAACTAATCGGACAGAGGGCGCTCTGACCCAACTAGGGTCTTTGTGCCATCTTTTACGTATTCTTGACATGTGTAAAATGCGGCACCGTTTTGCGGAACATTTTGTGGAACGCTTGTTTAAATCATCCTACAGTCAGCTGTTGAACTCGCATGACTCCGAAGCCTCACATAGCTAAATATGGATACAGTCTGAAATATCCGTCAATGTGAAGGTATAATATGTACATTAATGAACATTTACAACCAATGGAACGTCGACTGGTGGCCCGACGACAGTTGTGCTGGCTCGATGCCGGAAAGGATGTTTAAAATCATCTACAGCTCGCCGTATGCATCACACGAGACCGCTGTCTTCACACATAGTTAAATATTGATGTCATATAACATGTCCGTCAATATGAAAGCATAATGTCTACATTAATGTACAATTACAGTCGATGAAACGTCGTGGGACGTTCGATTGAATTAAGTGCCAGTATGGCATTGTTTTGGCTGTTCTTTCTATTGACCACACATTCGGCATGCTGTTCTGTCTATTGACCACACGTACGGCATGCCCATATACAAACTACCGCTGGCTACATGCCTTCCTGCACGGTAAATAGCTAATTGAGGATGATTTAAACAAGCGTTCAGCAAAACATGCAAACAAATCCACGTGAGTCGCTGATACGCAACTAGGGTCTAGTTGCGTAATAGCGCCTCTAGCGACTAACGTGGATTTGTGGAAGCCCATTATCTTTAAAATGACTGATGTCTACTGGTTACAGATATATTGTCACCCGTACATGACACGCATAGACACTTTATTGGTATCGTCTGCTGCATTCACACAATTTGGCTGTGTTTCTGGTCATCTCATATGAATAACCAGAAAATCCCAATTACGTGATTACTAAGAAGGTAATTACTAATAATAATAAGGTTGTTGATGACATATAACTTTGTTTTGCAAAGTTACACAACTTTGGTGTCTGCTGTCCACAGGGCATGTGTCCAGAGATAGTCATAACAGTTGGCATATTGAGCTTAACAGGATGATAAGTGTTTTGATTTAGCACAGGCATTTCCCATTGTAGTGCCGCACAAGAAATCTTTATTTGATTAAGTCCTTCTGAAGAAATCTCAGTGCCGCACGAAATGTTTTTGTTTAATGGTGTGCCTGTAAAAAATAAGACTATATTTTTTTAAATAAAAAAATAGTCGTATTTTTCCTAATAGGGCGTGTAAGTCTCGCGCGCGACAACGAGGCTTGGGGCAGTTGGGGGCAGAAAGGCCATTTTAGCAGTGTTGAGAGATGGGGCTCTGTTTTGTTTTTGGCTGCACTCATCGCAGCAGCGTCAGTAAATGTTCTCAGTATCGGTTTCCGAAAGATGAAGTCAAACGGAAGTTGTGGGAGAAACTTTGCAGGTAAGAACGATTACCATTTTCTTTCTAAAACGATATTTATTGCATTTGACTCTGTATTATCGCCCAGTACAACATTCGTAACGAAGCCGAAGGTGCAGAAGTCGGACCCACCTCGATTTTTCCATTATAACTATATGTATATGCCTATATTGGATACCTTACACAAACTCTAATCCTAGACATGATCAATCAGCATACCCAGGTATATTTATGTTTCACAAATATTGCATTTTGAGACCGAAATAGCGCTCCAATTTGTGCCAGTCGCAAGCGCAGCGGTGCATGTGTCACTGCGCCGTTCACATGGAATGAGCGATAAACAGTTTATTTATGCCGACCCCGCTGTCTTTTCGACTCAAAAGTCTGCTAATTCACACGGTTTATAAAACATAACTATGCACAAGATGGTGCTAAATGATTGAATTATCAAATGTTGGCAAAGCGTAGCCGTAGGTGCGGTAGGCTACTACTAGCCTAACTAGGGCTTGGACAAAAACAATACATTTCCATTTGAACTTTTACCTCTATGCTATCGACCGTATTTTGTTTGTCCTTGTTGAATGTTATTTGTCCCAATATTCTATTTGCAGAGATTACATTGTGCAATTGACAGTTATGTGTCTTTTTTTAAACAGGTACATAATTTCTTTCATCATTATGTATCGACTTCCTCCCTCAGTACTTAGTTGTTTGTTTAATTGTAATTAATATAATTATTTATGTTATTCAGGCGAAAGGACCGTGTCCCCAATCGAGAGGACAGGATTTGTTCTTGTCACTTCAAAGATGGATGTAAAGATAGCGATCCGTCCATCTTTTTGTGGTATCCAGACCCGGTGTTCTTTCCATGCCTCCTGTGAGTATCTTTGTGTAAATATTTATTTCTGACAGTACCTTAGTTTATGCATATCGTTGTAAAACAAGTTAAGATAAGTATTTTTATAACTGAAAATAATTTCATATGAGTATTGAGTAATAAAATAGTTGTGCTACTGGTATGTTACTCAACATTATTGTTGGCGTGAAGTCAGTCATTCATAAAATAATTAATGTTTCAAAATGTTAAGATGCAAATGACAATGATTTCTGCAACTTCGAAAATTAGCTTACATCTCACACACAACTTGTCATAGGCTAAGCTAACATCAGTAATAATAACGATAAAATCACCAGAAAGTATTGGATACCCAGTAGAATAGAGCAAACAAATAATTTAAGTTGTGCCAAAAAGTTTATGAATTATGTAACATTTGTTCACTTGATATATGTTATACGCACAATATGGTTTTGAGCCATTCAAAAATGTGAAGTTTCGCCGGCATTGACGCCATTGTTAACCCGGTTAGCGTAGGCGTTGTGTCACGTGACTTGTATCGTCTCTCGATAGAATCGTGTGCGTGTTACCAAATTATTGGTTTATGGTCTATATATATATATATATATGTTTATGTGAACATATTTTGTGTTTAACCTAATCTAAGGGATTTATGTTAGTTAGTGGTGAAGACATTTGTGGCGTGCTTCGATGCGAAATATGGTTTTGTGCCATTAAAATATCATGACATTATTTGAGACCGATCTGTCATTCTCAGTTTTATTGTTAGAAATAGGCCTAATTAAGCATTGCTATGTATTGTCAATGTTGACTACCATTTACTTTAATAATTTATTTGTGTGTTATTTATATTGTTACAGGTCCACTATGTTAATAAGATACAGCTCATGTTATTTAGTGTGCTCCTGTTTTATGACATTGTGAATAAAATATCACTACTGCTATTCCTAATTAAAATTAATAACAATACAATTACTTCTATAAATGTTACACATTACTAATAATTATTTATTTGTTATTTATTTAAATGATACTGACATAATGTGCCTGATGAATTATTGTAGTTATTGCATGCACTTTGAATTGTTTTATTTCAGAAATCTCGCACCTGAAAAAATCACACATGAGTATGCATAATTACAAGCTTCGTTTGACTGAAGATGACACAGCAACATATCTACGCTCTCTGAAGATACAGTCCCTGTGAACGTGACATGTACACTGCAGTTTTAATAGACAATAATACAACACTATTTTATTGCGCGAACAAAACTGTATCTGTCAGTTAACTGTGAAGACACAGAACCTATAAAGGCATCAATATATCACATGCATCATCTGCTTACACTAATTTATAATTTATTACACAATTTGTCTCACTGAATGTGACACATAATACACATATCTACACTGAACATAGTGAGGCGGAGTAATGTGAGCAGCTTCTTCATCTCGGACTTTATCCCTGTGGAGGGTATCACAGAAAGCGGTCTTGCATTTGACACGAGATGTCGGAGTCGGTGATGAAACACTGTGAACAGTTTATAAACATTACTTCATCAAGTTCATGTTTAAATGCAGAATATTATGAAACGATAACAATTTATTACTGGCCACTACTGAGCCTGCAGCATTTGTCCAACCTGTAACATCACGGTCACCCATAAACAAGTGAAGTATGACAACTGTGCTTCATAGTCATGTATTGATCTGTTGAGTTTGTTTAGTTAATTATTAATAAAGTTATTATTTATGCTATAATGACATGTATTTATTGATGGTTGATCATAATGTTTCATGTGGGTCTAAACATTGCATAAATTATATTTAATTCATAATTATTTACTGCGGGCTTTCATCAAAACCTAGCCATTAGTCGAGTTAGCATGCTAACATTAACCAATATTAACTTATTATTAATTAAGTTAGTGTTAATGTGAAATTACTGGCTAATGTGTAGTTACTACTGTAATTAATGTGGGAATGTCTTAATAATTATGGACATTACGGCCTTTTATTCATGTGTACGTCTATACAAAGCACGGCTACTAATTATATATTGATTTATTAATTAGTTTATTATTAATATTACATAACTCTAATTTATAGTAAGGTGGTTCTACATATTTCATGTTTATATAATATAAACATATTCATGGATATTGTGGTATTTTACCAAAAGGTTTCTGTCTGTCGAGGTGGCCTGCTAATTATCACCTATTAACTAATTAATTTATTATCACATCACTAGTTAACATATATTTATTCTCATAAAATATCAATGTGGATGTGCACACTGCATAATATGTATAAATATCTTCATATTTATGGACTCTGCTGGTCTTGATTAGAATGTGTTGGTCTGTTACTACTGTATACTACTTAACTAATTAACTGAATTAATTAGTGCAAAAAAACAATGTAGCCAATTTATTACTCCATTCAATGCATTTCAAAACATTGCAAATAGTATTTTAATAGTCATATAAATAACAAAGTTATGCCATTTTAAAGTCACTTTTATTCAAATATTTATCAATAGAAAACACAAAAATTAGCTCATTTTACCTTTACAAGAGATACACAAATTTTGCGCAATTTTTCCGTCTTTAAATTGCAATAACTTCGGATCTAATAAAGATATCGTAATAAAATTAAAAGTTATGTAATCTGTAACTTATCACCTTTCATTTGAGCCTATTTTCAACATCCTATGATGATTAAAAAAAAATTGTTGAAGTGCCTAGTCAGGGTCAAAAATAAATTTTAATGTGATCACAGTCCACTGAAGCTTGACTTTTTCTTTGCATTTTTATTTTCTCCAATGTATGATTGATGTAAAATTGTAGAGACAAAGCCATAATGTTGATAATAACCAACCAAATAAACTCCTTGTAATGCAATTAAAATGCTACACTGGTCGTCTGCCGCCATACCTGTATGCTCTACGAGCGGCTAAGTGGGAGTTAATTGCCAATTAAGCCGTCTGCTAAACTCGCGAAGTATCTTGACATACTTACACGCCCTATTGTGTATTGACACTCCATTTTGTAATGGGTCCGTGTATATACCGTTTTTTCGTTTTTCGTTTTCAAATTTGCGAACGAAAAACGGATAACGAATTCCTTTTTCGTTTTTCGTTTTCAAATTTGAAAAACGAAAAACGAATTCGTTTTTCGTTTTTGCATTTAGGATGCTTCGGTCGCACTGTCACTTCGGGTGGCCGATAAAAATTGGTAGTTTCGGCTGGATACTTCGGTCGCACTGGCAGCGTTTTGAAAACAAACTCGCAGAAATTGCATCGGCGAAATGGTATATCTAAGTACCTATAGGTGCATATTGGTCGTTTCGGCGCTGTTTTTTATGTTTCGACAATTTAATAAACTTTATTCAACCTTATATAATTTATAATAGATCGAAAGATGGATAAATCGAGAGTAGATGTTTTTATTTTGTAACTGCAACTAAGTAATGCAATAGTTATTTTAAATTTAGTTTGTAAAATATTTGACTTAGAAGGCCCCTATTATGACTAATAAACAGTCGCTATCTTAGGGGACACCTTGAGTTTTTTTAATTAGCTATATTTTAAGTAATTATTGAATTCCACTGACGGACCATTACGGATAGCCCAATTGTATTTAGGAGTATGTATATTCCTGAGTATTGTTTATTAACATTTGCTACTTTATGCATATTGTAAGTAGAGGATATGTGGCAAAAATATAATACGTTTATGGCTGAATGTATTGCTAGAGTTAGTGTTAATTCATTATTATTTTGCATATGTAATAATTTACAACAGTAGAAATATGTTTGCATCTGTGTGTAATATGCTGCTTTACATAACGTATCAGTCTTTTTTTTTAATTGTGAATAGTTACATTTTGATTAAACAAATATAGGTATTGTTTATTGTGTGAGGCATACTATTTTTAATACTCTTTTTTTACAAATGTATATTATGTCCTGAATGTATGTATTCTGCTGTGTGCTGGTGTGAAATGATTATGCATATTTCTGGTTTGTGTTATCTGCCAATTTTGAAAGTATGCGGGTAATGTTTTATGTTTATATTTATAATAAAATTATAATATCATTACAATAAGTTGGTATTCATCTTTTGCTTAAACATTAATTATATGTGGGAGCTATATTTATTTGAAAATATTATTCTTACACGTTTTTTGGCAGTTTGTTTATTCAGTTACATTTCTGTCCCTAGATCAGTAGATAGTAATTAGTGTGAGGTAATGTTATAGAATTATAGAGTGCAATTGTTATTCTAGTTTGAATAATATGCTCTAATTTAGTTATAAGTCCAATAGTTCGAGAACATCTGTTTGCTATTTTATCGATATGTTTAATCCAGTTTGAATGCATGATTAATGTAAAGCCCAGAATGTTAAACTGGTTAAATCTCTCAATATCTACACTGTCAATTGTTAATGTTACTTCATCAACCCATTTTTTAGGCATTTGAAAAAAACTTTTGTTTTGTTAATATTTTAACGATAATGTGTAATAATAACACAAGTTTTATTGGCAACTACACTGAGTTGGTTTGACATTATACAATAAAATACAATTAACGCATCTGTATGTAGTTTTAGCTATATGTTTATTATAGGTCTTTATTAATCAAATATTCAATATTCATTGTGTTTCTGTCATCCGTTAAGGTTTTATTTGTACTTGTATCATCAAGTATCATGAGCATAAGTTAAGCTGGCTTTTGGAAATCAGTACTAATATAATTATAGTAAATACCAATTTCAGTGGCCCTAATATTGATCCTTGGGGACGCCTCTTTTTATAGGTAAAGTATATCATTGTACCTCTTCTAGTTTTACAGACTGCTTACAGTTAGTTTAATATTATTGCTGTGAGCTCCATTCCACTGGCTCATGGCTATCTCATTGATCGGTTTGCATTAAAAATAGAATGCATGTTTGTCACAATTGCGACTCCATAAATATTCCATTTCAGTTGTTAATAAACAGTCAGGTGACACTGTTTCGTATTCTATTGGAAACATGAATGAAAAAGATTATAAATAATTTTAAAAATCATTAGGCTTACAGTTAAATCTTTAATTATAATGACATAAGATTATGTGCACTTCATAGACACCCCAAAAGGCATGACTAAATGACAGTCCACATTTGACTGGCAAACTGCTCAAACTCATCCACTTCTACATAACAATAATAGTAATAAAAATAATAAAAATCTGACTCTCTGAGATAAAGTCCTTACTATCTCTACCACTACCACCACCACACAAATATTTATTAATCTAAACAATCTACCAGCCAAATGCAAATAATCACTCAGCCATATCTATCATGAAATGTTTGCAAGTGTGTACATCTATCATGAGAAACTGTTAAAATGTGTGTTTTAAAGAGCTCTGCACTGCTTGCATTCTGTATACATTCCGGGATAGTGTCCCAAAGTTTTCCAATCTTGTAAGCAAATTTACGCTGGCCTAAAGACAAGTTGTACTTCTTGACAGGAATATTTGTGCAATTGCAAGTGTGACAATCAAGCACACTATTGTTTAACACGAACGGTTCAGTGAGGTAGCCAGGAGCCATTGGAATGGAGCTCACAGCAATACATGTAACACAATAATAGTCAACTAACTGTAAGCAGTCTGTAAGACTAGAAGAGGTACAATGATATACTTAACGTATAAAAAGAGGCGTCCCCAAGGATCAATTTTAGGGTCACTGACATTGATATTTACTATAAATATATCAATGATTTTCCGAAAGCCTGAATAACTTATACTAATGATAATTGATGACACCAGTACAATTAAAGTCTTCACAGATGACACAAACACAGTGAATGTTGAATATTTTAATAATAAAGACCTATAATAAGCATAATTTATAGCTAAAACTACATACAGATGCGTTAATTGTATTTTATTGTATAATGTCAATCCAACTCTGTTGAGTTGCCAATAAATGTTATTATTATACATTATCTTTAACATATTAATAAAACTAAACTTTTTTTCAAATGCCTAATAAATAGGTTGAGGAACTTAATTCCTCAACCAATTAACAATAGACGGTGTAAATATTGAGAGATTTAACCTGTTTAACATTCTGGGCTTAACATTAATCTCACATTTAAACTGGATTAAACATATCGATAAAATAGCAAACAGATGTTCTCGAACAATTGGACTAAATAAAAACTAGAATAAAAATTGCACTCTGCTAAACACAGTATCAACACGGCTAGGACTCAACATCAACAGAAGCAAGACAAAGATTGTGAAAGCCAACACAAAGAAGTACAACCCCATTACATTGAACAGAGAGACACTGGAAGAGATATACTCATTCACATACATGGGCAGTACAATAAAAAAATGGAGGCGCAGAAGAAGCAAGGATACAGAAAGCAAGAATGGCATTCATCATGTTGAGAACATTTTGGAGAGCAAAACAAATCAAAATTAACACCAAACTGAGAATATTCAATTCAAATGTCAAGGCAGTTTTACTCTAAGGATCGGAGACATGGCGAACTACAAAGAAGACACTAAAGAGAATACAGACCTTCATCAACAAATGCCTGCGCATAATACTACACCTGAAGTGGACAGACAACACTAGGATACATCTGGAAAATGACCCATAGAAAATGAAATAAAGAAGAGAAAATGGAGGTGGATAGGACATACACTCAGGAAACCACCAGAAACCATCACCCGTCAAGCCATCACGTGGAACCCCCCAGGGAAGAGGAGAAGAGGTCGGCCACGAAACACCTGGCAGAGAGACACCGAAAAAGAAACAAAGGAGATGGGATACACCAGGAGAGAAATGGTGAAGATGGCCACTGGCAGAAAATGGTAGCGTTCCTTGGTCGAAGGCCTATGCTCGCAGCGAGCGAAAAGGCATAAGTAAGTAAGTAAATAAACATAAGTATCGATAAAATAGCAAACAGATGTTCTCAAACTATTGGACTTATAACTAAGTTAGAGCATATTATTCAAACTAGAATAACAATTGCACTGTATAATTCTATAACATTACCTCACACTAATTACTATCTACTGATCTAGGGACAGAAATGTAACTGAATAAACAAATTGCCAAAAAACGTGTAAGAATAATATTTTCAAATAAATATAGCTTCCACATAGAATTAATATTTAAGCAAAAGATGAATACCAACTTATTTTAATGATATTATCATTTTAATATAAATATAAACATAAAACATTACCCACATACTTTCAAAATTGGCAGATAACACAAACCAGAAATATGCATAATCATTTCACACCAGCACACAGCAGAATACATACATTCAGGATATAATATACATTTGTAAAACAAAAGAGTATTAAAAATAGTATGCCTCACCCATTAAACAATACCTATATTTGTTTAATCAAAACGTAACTATTCACAATTTAAAAAAGACTGATATATTATGTAAAGCAGCATATTACACACAGATGCAAACATATTTCTACTGTTGTAAATTACTACATATGCAAAATAATAATGAATTAACACTATGTATTGAACTCTATCAATACATTAAGCCATAAACGTATTATATTTTTACAACATATCCTTTACTTACAATATGCATAATGTAGCAAATGTTAATAAACAATACTCAGGAATATACATACTCCTAAATACAATTGGGCTATCCGTAATGGTCCGTCAGTGGAATTCAATAATTGGCAGATAAGTTGTTTATAATGGAATAAACAACTAAATTTAAAATAACTATTGCATCACTTATTTGCAGTTACAAAATACATACATCTACTCTCGATTTATACATCTTTCGATCTATTATAAATTATATAAGATTTAGTAAAGTTTATTACATTGTCTAAACATAACAAAACAGCGCAGAAACGACCAATATGCACCTATAGGTACTTAGATATACCATTTCGTCGATGCAATTTCTGCGAGTTTGTTTTCAAAACGCTGCCAGTGCGACCGACGTATCCCGCCGAAACTACCAATTTTTATCGGCCACCCGAAGTGACAGTGCGAACGAAGCATCCTAAATGCAAAAACGAAAAACGAAAAAGGAATTAGTTTTTCGTTTTTCAAATTTGAAAACGAAAAACGAAAAAGGAATTCGTTTTTCGTTTTTCGTTCGCAAATTTGAAAGCGAAAAACGAAAAACGAATTTGTTATCCGTTTTTCGTTCGCAAATTTGAAAACGAAAAACGAAAAAACGGTATATACACGGACCGTAATGCCACTATGATTCACAAAGTTTACAGTCTAATCAGAATAGTCCAAAGGTCATTAGCTTATGATGCAAGGTCAAAGTAATTAACCCATGATGCAATAATCTGTAGGTAATAAACCCATGATGCAATAGTCTTAAGGTAACTAACCCGTGATGCAATAGTCTGTAGGTAACTAACCCATGATGCAATAGTACTGTAGGTAACTAACATATGATGCAATAGTGTGTAGGTAACTAACCCATGATGCAATAGTCTGTAGGTAACTAACCTATGATGCAATAGTCTGTAGGTAACTAACCGATGATGCAATAGTCTGTAGGTAAGTAACCGATGATGCAATAGTCTGTAGGTAAGTAACCCATGATGCAATAGTACTGTAGGTAACTAACCCATGATGCAATAGTACTGTAGGTAACTAACCCATGATGCATTAATTTGTAGGTAACTAACCCATGATGCATTAGTTTGTAGGTAACTAACCCAAGATGCAATAGTCTGTAGGTAACTAACCTATGGTGCAATAGTCTATAGGTAACTAACCTCCCTACTTAGACATAAACTCTACTGTATAGAACCAACTGTAGATGACATGTGGTATACCATCAAGTGTGTGTGTGTGTCACAGGATGACTGTACTGTATAGAATCAACTGTAGATGACATGTGGTATACCATCAAGTGTGTGTGTGTGTGTCACAGGATGACTCTACTGTATAGAATCAACTGTAGATGACATGTGGTATACCATCAAGTGTGTATGTATGTCACAGGATGAACGACTGAAGAAACTAATCAAAGAAGGAGGGGACGAAGTTGTTTTGTTTGTGCAGCGCCCCCAGGCATTGTGCAGTGGGCTGTCCCAAAAGCAACTGACCAGAATGCTGGCTGGAATAAGCCCGGAGAACAATCATAACAGGATGTCAAACGGCCACAATGAGAAATCAGTTGACTCTGTTGTCATGGAAACAAGTGATGTAACATCACCATCATGCAGTGGTGTGAGATACTGCCGCAGGCGTGCTGCCATAACCATGACAAAACAAGCAGTACACTCTGACATGCATATAAAGCCACGGGTGAAAGGTCACCGCAGGAGCCAATCAGACTCAAGTGTGATGTTCTATCAGCAGGTCTTCCAAGATGGTTGTGGTTCAGAGGATGCTGCAGTACTGCATAGTCCGCTAGATGATGTGGAGGTGGATGTCAATGTTGGGTATCTCTCTCACGCCCTACCCCTGACCTTGCTGTCAGAGAAGGACCTCCAGTCACTACTCAGTGGGGTGTTTGAGTCACTGGCCTCATTGACATTGAAGAGGGTGCCACTAGTGAGGTTGCTAGTGTTGTCTGAGACCGGTGACATGACGGCAGTACAGACCCTGCTGCGTAGCAGGTTGTTTCCTCGAGGCACAGACTACAGTGGCATGGCAGCAACAGTGCTTTGTGTGGACACAGATGGACAGGTCAATGATCAAGACACTCAGACCGTCAGGGAGTTGATAGCAACTGGAGCGACTGTCAGTGAAGTGATTCTTGCCAAATACATCACTCACCATCTGCACTGTCAGATGGGGCGGCACACGCTGCAGCTGGTGGCTGCGAGTCTCCTCGCATTGTCTGTCAGGCTGTGTGGGGTCAGTGCCGCTGTCATTGGGCGTCTGTTGTACCATCCTTTACACAAGGACAGTGACATCGTGGAGGTGACACTTGAGTGTCTCTCTCCGACCGTCCACATGTGGCCTGCTGCTCGCTTCACTCAACATGCCATTTATGTCATCACCTTTGACCTCGACTTGTACCTCTTGCTGCCGGAACAGTTGCATCAGGTGCAGAGGCAACTCAACGTGATTCGGTCATACGCTGGTCAGGGTGCATCTGTCATACTGATGACAGATCGACGTGACAACAGCATCGAAGATGTGACTCGAGTAGCGAAAGAGCTCCAAGAGAGATGCACTCTGTATGGGGAGCTGCTGTGCTATAATGCAGCGACAGCTCTGCCTCTGTTTGTGCGTGAGGATGATGACTGGTCTGGCAGGGACTTCGACGTGCTGGAGAAGACGCTCTTTCACATCATTGGTCAGCAGCAGCTGTTTATGCCAGTACACTATCCCCTGGCAGCAGTTGCCATGCGAGAGGTTTTGTGGCACCAGGAGACGGTGTCGCCTCTTAAGACAATGTCAATGTCACACCTTCGGTGTCACCTCTATCAGATGTTTGGACACTCGAGTGGACTACTACAGAACACTCTACTGGCCCTCCATCACTCAGGCATCCTGGCATACCCCGGTGAGTCAGATGCGAGGGATTAGTGATGGCTCTCCAGGCCAATATTCTCATTAGTTATCAATAATAATTAAGTACCCAAATGCTATCTAAATATAAAATCCATCAATTGTACTGCTATGTAGCAATTGCAGTGCCGCCTGGTAAAATACTTCTGGATTAAATCACTTTAATAATTAATTGAATATAAAGCTTTGTTAAATCTGATGAAGCCATGCAGGGTAATAATCAGTAGGCTGGGGTCGTCTTTGCTTCAGTGTATCTTTCTTTAAATCATAAAACTGTCAGCATGATGTGAACCCATCGAACTGGTCCTATATGAATATGACACTGCTGTTACAGATGGTGTGTCTGAGAGGTCATCACATGACCCCATCCTCGACATGTTTGTTCTCACCGACCCATCAGTCATAGAAGTGTGTGTTCAGTTGCTGTGTGAGCCGTGTCGAGACTGCAAGGACGCAAGGCACCAGCTACTCAAGACCAGCTTCACTGACCAGAACTTCCTCCTCAGTCGACTACGCACACGCTACCTGGACAGTCGCGAGATTGTCGCCTTTCTTGAGATGTATCACACTGTGTTCCTGTCACACCAACAGTGTCTTGTTCCCTACCACCTGCAGCGGTGGTGTGGTGGTGGGGCGCCACCACGCAGCCAGCACACGTTGTATATTGACTTCCACGGCTACCTTCCCGTCTACCTGGGGTGTCACATGATGTGTGGGCTGGCAGGACTGTTTGGCACCGACAGCGTGGAGGTAGAGAGTGAGAACAGGGCCACATTGTCCACGCCACACGTCAAGTTCTCCCTCGAGATGTTACCTACTCATGCTATGTGCAAGGTCCTTGTCACGTGAGTCTCACAGGTGCATTCTCACAGCTAGCACATCTTTTAAATGCTTTCTTTTGTATCATGTTAAAGAAAATTTCAGCCATAAAATCAAAATAAGTAATGTGATAACGTATTAGTGTTATAATGTTAAAATTAAGTAAACTTTATGTAATATACCTCTATATATAGTATTATATACAGTGTATATATATATATGTATATATATGTATATATATGTATATATATACACTGTATATAATATAATAAAAAATATATATATATTATACATGCATAAGGATAATTTAATAAAAGCTTCAGTGCTTCTTTAGATCTATTTTAAGTAGCAGTGAGACTTGTTTGTAGGTTCAGGACAGCTCACTACCAGCCGTACGTGTTCTTGGCTGACTTGAAGACCTGGGTCCAAAGTGTCCTTCCATCTTACATCAACTGGCATGTTGGACCACTCTGTTCAAACCCAGACTGTACAGCGACAACATCAGGAGTACATGTGCTCAATCTTGACCAGTTAGAACCAGTTTACTGCGGTGATGAACCAGTTTGTGAGGATGGTGCAGTTCAGAAGTGGATCGCCCCACCTGTTTCAGTAAGTTGCTGGGTAAACAGTCAAATTGCCAGTATCAGAAAACATCCCAGAACACAGATAAATGTCTTAGTTAAAATAAGCTGAGTCACTAAATAAGCATATTGAAGTTACCGTTTATTAACTATAGTGATGCAAATGATCCTTGCAAGCCAGAGCTCGACATTACCCCTGGCCAATCGTCTCTGTAAAGCTGGGAGTGAATGGAGTCGTTCTATACAATTATAGAAATTGACTTCGCCAGTCACTACTGCATTAGCCATTGGAACGGCACACGTGCATGCCCCAATTGAAGACCACTGGCGGGAATCTTAAAATAATGACCCATTCATGCTCTAAACATTGCATGTACCACGAGCAGTGTGGCTGAAATCATCCAAAATAATATATCACATGACCAGAGACCAACCACACTCCTCGTAGACGATTTCATTGGCTGCAGTTAAAAGGAATTTTTTTAAAGGGCAGTTTTAGTCGGCTGGTACAGACATTTGCATCACCCTCACCCCTGAGTATGAGGATGGTGCAAACGTTGATGCAAATTCATGTATAAATCAGTGGGCTCACACAGTGTGAACTTGCGAGTTAACAGAAATAAAAACAGGGCATTAGCTAAAATCTGTTTTACATGTTTAAACAAAGTTTAACATTGTATACAGCATTTGAAAAAATAACAAACCAGAAACCAGGTTCTCTCAGTGTTGTATTTGTTTGCCACTAGGTGAACACAACAACCTTCGAGAGAGCAGAGATGTGAGACACTATGGCCATGACTGGGGGCTGACCAGCAGTGTCCAGCAACTCCTTGACCAGTAGGAGTGCCTCAGATGATCCAACCTCGACAGGTGCATTTGAGACAACATGGATCACCACTGACCAGGTCAAGGGGAAGGGTGGGTGTGGTCAGTCTAAGGGGTAGGGTGGGTGTGGTCAGTCTCAGGGGTAGGGTGGAGGTGGTCAGTTTAAAGCAGCGGTTCACAATCTTATTCTCTCCACCTGGTGCCTACCCATTGAGGTCCAAGACAGTTGTCAAGATACACCCTTCATTAACAAAATCTGTACACCGGTGAACATAATTTTATTAATGAGATAGGCAAATTGGATGCCTAATTTTTTATTCTTTGGTCTGAAAGTGCAGTGGACATATGACATCACTCTGTGTCTGCCATGCACCATTAACTCTCCAATACCAGAAATATTTCTAATTTTGCAGACACTTCTTTGTGGTCACTATTGTTTGGTTCCATGTTCTCCATGGCCATCAGTAGGTGGGGTATGGTATAGCTGTGTCTCTGGGCCAAACAGAATCACGTATTGAGAGTGTTGAGATACAACATCATTACTTTCAGTCAACCTGTCACGTGCAACTGAAAGTACTGAGGGATTATTGTGGAACAATGTTTTTTCTGAGTTAATAATGGAGTTGATCTTCAAAAACTTAATTTACTGCATCAATGGTATTCCAGCTGTCATGTACTCCTGGGGGTATGAGTACCCCAGTTTGGAAACCAGTTACAAAAGGTAGGGTGACTGTCAGGGATAAGACCAGTCATTCGGGGTGTTTTAGGTTTGTTTGATATGTTGTAGTGTGTTTTTAATAAGTGGTGTCAAGGGTCCACTGAGTGCTGATGGGATGTCTTCTTTGGGCTCCAAGGCACAAGGTATTATGGAAAGACTAATTAAAGACACCATGACAACGCATTAATATATTGTATAATGTTTGTATGCAATGGTTAATTTATGTTATGAACCAATGTATAACTATTTGAAATGTTTTGAAACCTTTTAAACTAAACATGACCATGCTAATAACTGTGATAAACGTTAGAAATATGTTAAGAAAGCCTCAGCACAGGCGGCTTTTGTGATTTTGTGTCATAGTGGTGAATGTGACATTTTAATAACTTGTACATTTTAATGAATGCTTTGATATGATTTATGCAGTATTAATGTAAGTTTGATAGACATACCTATACATCGTTATGTAACCAAGACATGTATCATAAACTTGTCTCCAGTCAGGCCAGGCAAACTGTGTGGTTCATGTATCTGGCTGTTGTTTCCATACAACTCTCACCCTATTATCCAACAGCCATTCCTTAGGTCAAGGTATCATAGTTACCTGATTAAGACCCAAGGGTGCTTAATATAATATCCAATATATAGTAAATTAAATTAAATCAACTTCTTATATAATCATAATGTGAAGTAAATATACTCTAAAAATAGTGTCATGATAATATTACAATTGTTAACCCTCTGTCACCCTGATCAAGGCCCCTTTTGGTTGTGTTTTTGTACATATTCTGTACAGTTTGTAGTGACATCTAGCAACTCATGGCGATGTTGTTGAAGTCAAAGTCGCTGGTGTTTAACAGGACACATTTCTATGTGTGTTGTACAATCATGGAATGTAATAATTATTGGCATTTGAAAGTTGCGAATGCTTAATCCTGCAATTTATGCGTGGCCGTAGGTATAATACTGTATATCTGTTCAGACATCAGTAACTCAACTAGTGTACATCCAGCAACACATTTGTAGGTAATATCAGTCTTTATGGCGATATAAACAAATATTACATTCCACGATTGCAAATATACACACCCTAGTTATGAAATACATCGTACTTGCTAAGAATAAATGATACTGCAGACCAGGATCTTGTTGACAGACAGCTGTGTGTAAAGTTGACAGACAGCTGTGTGTACAGTTGACAGACAGCTGTGTGTACAGTTGACAGACAGCCGTGTGTCAAGTTGACAGACAGCTGTGTGTAAAGTTTCTTGGGACTGCCACTTGTTTACCTGTCGCTGTAGTGGACTATGACTATAGCTTCCTGTTCCCATGGTGGATGTTGTGTTAAGATCTTTCGACTGTCACTTGTTTTAAACATATACGGTTTCATGGAAAAATCATATATGGTTTAATTTGCGTGTGTTAAGAAAGTTACTTTTGTCCTTAAAATGTAATTGAAAACTTATGCATGATACTGGAATATAATATTATAACACTTACTGCATAGGTCAAATTCATTTTGTGCAGTAAAATACTGGCACTTTGCCTAGTCAAAAATATCACCTGGATTTAAGTTTCTCACATGTTGCCTTGTTCCCCTGAAAAAATGTCATAGGCGTATGTATATATGTAAAAATATTTACATTCACTATAATGTACACCATTACACAGTGTATGTATTATTTTAATAAAACTAACACTGTTTTATTGCCCGTTTGTTTATCAGTGATGATCATTGTATTGAATAAGATGACAACATTATGAGTCATACAAGTACACAAAATGAGGTCACATAGGCTGAAGTCATACAAAGTGAAGCCATACAAAGTAAGGTCATATAAGGTGAAGGCACACTAAGTGAGGTCACATATCACTTATTCCCTTCTAATCTACACTATACAAGGGTTATGTGTACAAAATATACTGTACAGTATTTAACAAACGTTTGAAATAAATTTGATATGTTATATGATTTGACGCAAAGATAATTGGAATGTTTATACAAATAAATAAGGAACTACAAAATTATATTATAATTGTATGACATAATTACTTCTCACTATTCTTGGTATCATTGCATTAAACATGCAACATGGCAAATATATCTCACCTTGTGTATCAATTATGCATCACACCTTACACATGGCAGCCTTCTGTATTCAAGGACTACATTCACTTGCAATAATGACATTCACACAATAATGATCAGTCTTGTGTTTAACATTCACAACTATATGAAACATACCTGCTTACTTTATCAGATGGAATGTCTTCCTTTGTGTAACTGGCCAAGTTACTGCCAACATGGATTGTATTCCCTCTTTATATTCAAAATTTTCTTCATTTTATCATTTGAAATATTTTACCATGTTACTGACAGTTCATGAGTTGTACACACCAATATGCTCAACACAGTTCAACACAGTTCAACACAGCTGTGCTTGGTTGTCACTGGTCCCCACTGCCAGACTCTTGCTGTCAGTCACTTCATCATTACGTACCACTCATCCCTTTCAAGGGAGATTTTTCTAAAACTAAAATGAAGGCTTTCAATAAGCAAATACCACACTTCTACGTCTACCAACATTAAAGCGTATCTTCTACCTGCGTGCCTATATTCCCATGTTCTTAATGGCTTATTCTACCCCACTGCTTTATACCAATCATTCGGTATTTGCAGCATATCACACAAATAATATCATAAAACTCAATAAACTAACAAGAAATGTTACGCTAAGTCACCTTTTTTAGTAGCCACCGTGCTGTAGATTGACACAATATTACTAACTATGAAGTACTTTCTACCTGCTTGAAACCAGTATGTAGATTCATACCGATACACCTGGGTAAGTAATAACTAAGTATACTTAATGTGAAAGAAACATTTTGGTATACAGCATTGTAATTCAAACTATCTGCATACAGTGCATAGTATCCTTTTTAGGATTTGATCCAAATGGCTGATGTACATTATATTCTTAATAAGATTGCCATCTGAAACCAACAATGACAAGTGGACAAGGAAGCTATCAGCTTTACTTGTATACAATATCTATCATGTAGCACCAATTAACGTTATACTTAAAGTATCCTTTCTTTGCAAACTTACAATTTATTTGGTAATGTATCCTTTATATAGAAGCTAGCAAATTCTACAAAAGAAAGCTTTCACACTGGAAATAATTAGGACTAAACAACAGTCTTTGGACAAATCTTTACACCATCACACCATTTCTTGCAGTGATAGTGCTGAGCATTCTAAGATGAGATACACTTGTTGTTTATTTCCCATTTTACTTATTACGACACCTGTGAACAACACAACAGGTCTGTCTATTGTAAATGTATCATGAATCATATGCATTCGGTGATTTACACAAAAATATTGGAGAATCAAATGTGTTTTCCTGCCAACATTTCTCTCTTATAATTTTGCATGGGGTTGTATGAAAATGGGTGTAGCAAAGATGCCAATTTAAACAATTATACCACTATTAGAGAACTTGATATATGTCTGGATAAATATCACCGAGGAATACATTAAATAATTAATAAACAAGTCAATAAGTCACTTGTTCTATGGCCTACATTTTAAAATAAAGACATCCAATAGGATATATATCGAGTGTTACACAAACATTTTCATAAACCGTTATATTACCAAGGTAACAACTGACACCATATTAATGACACCAAACTTAACAACATAATACACAACTAATTTCAAAGGAATTTGCAATGAGACTAGCATAAGTAAGGCAACAGACACGGTTTGACAGACAGCTCAACTAGGATTGTTTTCAATATACCTTGGTATATCTGAATTGAAAATCAGACAAAGAATAAGTGGAATTTAAATAGTGTTTATGAATTTGAAAATATTACCATAAATATTGAAAAAGTGCTTACATTGTATATTATAAAAGGAATAAAGGTGATTTCTCCATACCACTATTCTAGTATTTGTGAATATATGATACTATTAACAAAAATGTAAAAATTCAAAACAGCAGGTGATAATGGCATAACCATGGCTGTAGGATGAAATACTGTGGGCGGGTTGCATGGCAGTAAGCAACGAGATTCTACCAGAAATACATTAACCAATAACCAATTGCTCTTGTTGACAGACTACCCAGTAGTTCCACCTAGCAGTTATTCAAACATTCATATATGTACAAACTATCATAAAATATACAACTACACGTGTCCTCTGTCTTTAGATAGGTGAGAGTTTTTTCAACATTGATCATGGTAATGTCCAAACTAAATAAATAATTTTATATTTGCATGGAGATCCAGAAACAGCTACCATCGTCATGTTCCTTGCATTCACCCCATCTACCCTGACACATCTAATTTCCTTGTTTAAGACAACCACCATTTGCTGGACTTATGGTTGACACAGTATAGCAGTGAGACTACATGATAATCTGTGGATCTGGCACGGACTCCTTGATCTCCTTGTGGGGCAGAATGCGACCCCCGTTGATGTACAGCTCGTCCTTGACGACGACATCTTCCCCAAGAACTGTCACATTCTCCATCCGTGTCTACAAGTCACATTCTCACGTGTTATCACTGTCAGCATATAAGTTATGGTACTTGTTTTTTTTATTAAATTGATAATATACACTTACACATACATATACACATGGTTTCTTTGAAATTGAGTGATATCTGACACAGCAAATTTATCTCAGAAAATTATTTTATATTCTTTCCACATATTTTAATGGCTTATCTCAGTCATTGTTGGCAGATTTAATGAATGCATGTCTTCTAGCATAACTGGGTTATATGATGAATATTCAATTAAATGCTATACCCACCCATTTGCCAACATTACATCGCCAGCCTACGATGCAGGAGTCGAGCCAGGAATGAGACTTGATGACGGTGCTAGACAGTATAGTTGATCTCTTGATACAGACACCGTCCTCTATCACAACATCTGGCCCGATTGTTACATTTGGTCCAAGTCGACAGTTCTCACCAATCTTCACACTTGGGTGCTGCAGCAAAATGTCATTCTGTGAACACTTCTACACCTGAGGCCGTACATAAACCTGACCTAAGTATTTGTTCATATATCATCAACTAATTCAAACAGCCACTTTAATGGATTCCATTATTAACTTTGTTTTTAACATTGTTCACCCTTAATTCCTTACAAGTTTTCCATTCTCCATCACAATAGAGTTCAATCAAAGCAATTCTGCATCATAAGTCTATCACCAAATGTCCACAAAGTGTCACTGTTTATGTAAATGCTTGTTAATAACACTGTTCAGCTGGTTTAGTCAGCATTGACCGTCATCTCTTGCCTTGCTCAATTTGCTTATATAGTACTGGTCTATCCGTACTGTGTAAAATCAAAAATATATTCTTTAAGTGGAATTTTTCGCAAATGGCATTCTTGAACCTGCGATACAAATATTTGCTAAGTTCTGGTATATATTTCACTGTAAAGCGACACCAACGCAAGAGGCCATGTGCAGGTATCATTCGTGGTACTGCGTTCAGCGAAGATTTCTCCAGCATTTGGTGTTAACATTCGCCAAAATGTACATGTAAATTGTGTGTAACTGCATTGTCGGGGTGTGTTTACACCATGTCTCCACTCACAAGAAATAAATAGTAAAGTGTAAAAAATATAGCATTACTAATCTGTTTGACATTTGTTATCGACTAGTGTGGTGGCTGCTTTCAAAGGGAGTATTCAGGAAATTACTGAGGTTAACACAACTGACAAACACACATCAGTTTAACTGAATCACATACAGTGCTAACATAATAATAACAAAGCTTTATTTGCCATTTTTAACATGCAAGTACATTTTATGTAAATCAATATTTCAGATGTCCTTTAAAATGATACACTATCTGTTTAAAAATAATTATGTAAAGCTAGTAAATAAATACATATAAAATGCCCAAATAACATAGAATTGTTCAGCTGGAAGCACTACCACAGAAGTTATGAGACCATGACGTAGCTTTACAGTGAAACATACACTACATGTTTATGAATATTTGCATCGTAACTGTTTAGAGTTTGCAAAAAATCGCACTTGAAGAATATCCCCAATATCATGACGGGGCTGTCACGACGGTGACAGCCCTGTCATATAGGTAGGTGACTGGGCTGTCCTACTGAGATATAGTACAGTAAGTGCCGCCATTTCGAAACTTGGGCAATTTCATTCACCTCACATTGCCTGTGTCTTACGGAAGAGACACTAAAAGCCGTTGGTCCCTTATATCTGGTGTCTATGACAGGGGAAGTAAAAGTTCCCACAAAGGGGGTAAACGTGTAACCTGTAGTGGACTCACTGATTCTAGAGAAGGACAACTCGACAATACGCTAGTCACAAACATGTGGCTGACATAGAGTGATGAGCTAACCATAAAAAGAAGTATTCTTGCGTTCACTGACCCAGTTCACTGTCTTCGTCAACTCTAACTACTTTGGTATTTAACTGGTCAACAGGACAATGAATTTCAGATTATTTTCCCTTACTGTAATATTACTAACATCATATTGGTTCCTACTCGTAGTTAACTACATAACTGCTCATGTATGTATCTAGTTAAAGTGCATGGACAAAGACAGAAATAATCTAACCCATGTTTTGTTCGCTCCAATGACAGGGCACATTTATTTACTACTGTAGCATTCTTGTACACTGTGTGGTCTAGGAGCCTATATCCCTATTCCATAATGGGGTTAGTCCAACTACCGGTAGGTTATATAACTCATAAAGCCATGCCCATCTAGTTAGTGAGTAATTGAGATAGTAACTACAGTATTGTGTATGTAATGAAACAGATATCATGTATATGTATTATGAATCATTTGCTTTTTTGGAAGGCCCTGAGATGCACTTACAAAAGACTAATGAACTACAGATGTCTTGTGTACACTGAACATACCCTCAGATACGTCTATGCAAAATTAGAGAATAAGCTTCAGGAAGTTTTTGATAAAATAGGAAAACTTAAAATGCACCAGTTTTTAGGCCCCATAGGACCCTAGGAGGCTTACAAATGTGTAAACAAAATGTGTATTTCTTATGCTTAGTGTAAGTACCCTAAGAAATGTCTATGCAAACTCTGAATGTTCAACGTTTTCTTAGATCTGAGAGCTAATAGCACATAGTGGACACAAAGTGATGCTATAAGTCCACTGGGCCTTCAGCACTGTTGGCAATTTTGAGTTTACAAGATTGCAGAGGCACTATATTATCAACACCAATTTATTTGCGACAGTCCTGTGAGATGGCTACATTACTACAGTTATAAAATGAGATTCAAAAATATACTAGACTGTACAAAACAAGAGAGAATGAGGCAAGCATACCACAAGAGCATTGCCCACGACCCCTGGGCCCTGGTACAACTTCTCTGGCGATTTCTGTCTGAGAGACGTCAAGTACATACACATGCCAGTGAGGAAGTCTTTTGGCTGTCCGACATCCATCCAGAAACCTAAATCATCACAGCATCTCTTCTTTATTTCTAGTCATATATTTTCTGACATTTTACTGACTAGTTGTGACCATGCTTTTACAATAACTGTTACTATTCTCCGAGAAGTGTTGAAAGCTTGGATATCTAGCAGGTTATGACTGCATACAAGACCTTTGTGCTGTTGCAAATATTGTTTCAGGTGTAATTCTTTGTATCAATGGCTCATTATTTCTACCAGGAGGTTTTGTGGAGTGCATTGGTTCAGCGACAAGAACATCAAACTCTCAATCGACACAAGGTAGGGTTTTTGCCCAAAGGGAAAGTCACAAAACAACCTCTTGTATCCTTTGCCATGGCAAGACAATGTAGAATATGTGTGTACGAATAGTTATGTGCATTAATTACAGCATGACCGAACACTTAACAGTGAAGTCAAGAGTATTTTCTATTGAACCGGTCTGGATTGTAAAGAGCTTTATAGAATCCCAAGGACCAGAGTCTGCATTGTATATGAATATCTCTTTAGATATAGTTTTTATTATGGCGTTTTGGAGGTTATAAATAATATCTGTACACTGAGAGGTGGTGATTTCCCTACAATATCTTACAGAACTTCTCAGGACGTACCCTTTAGTTCCATGGCATACAGGTTGTCGGTGTCAGCCATAACAGGGAAGATCTCCTTCTCAATCGATGTAGGCTTCAGCTGGATGCGATTAAGTATGCCACTACTGAATATATACATCCCTGCATTGATCTTGTTTGACACATATTCCTGAGGTTTCTCTACGAAGCTGTTGATGCGGCCTGTGTCTGCCCCATACACAACAACGCCATACTTGGACGGTTCCTCCACCTTTGTCACCTGACAAAAAAGTAACAACCACATAACTTACACTACTTATCGTTGTCCTTATGCTATAACAATTGTTCTATGTACTACAACATTTTAAGACATATGCAACATAATTATTATAGTATTCTGTTGGTTCACTTGGTTGGACATGGCAATGTGTTATTTTGCAAATGCATAGTTTAATCAAATCATTGTACATATAAATGATAAAATGCCAGAGTCATATAATATTATTGTAGTATAATTTAACTTACGTTGGAGCTTAATTGTCGAAGATGAGTACGACGTTTCGACCCTTCATCTACGGGCCTTGTTCACGTACGGGTCGAAACGTCGTACTCATCTTCGGTAATTAAGCTCCAAAGTAAGTTAAATTATACTACAATAAACCATTCTTGGAGCCATGAACAATATATTCAATATCATATAATATTACTATGGCACATATAGACAGGCCCTGTGTGTGTGAGTGTGAGTATGTGTGTGTGTATGGGTGTGTGTGTATGTGAATGTGTGTGGATGTGTGTGTATGTGTGTGTGAGTATGTGTGTGTATGGGTGTGTGTGTATGTGAATGTGTGTGGATGTGTGTGTATGTGTGTGTGAGTATGTGTGTGTATGTTAGTGTGTGTATGGGTGTGTGTGAGTTTGTGAATGTGTGTGTGTGTGTGTGTGTGTGTGTGTGTGTGTGTGTGTGTGTGTGTGTGTGTGTGTGTGTGAGTATGTGTGTGTGTGTGTGTGTATGTGTGTGTGTGTGTGTGTGTGTGTGTGTGTGTGTGTGTGTGTGTGTGTGTGTGTGTGAGTATGTGTGTGTGTGTGTGTGTGTGTGTGTGTGTGTGTGTGTGTGTGTGTGTGTGTGTGTGTGTGTGTGTGTGTGTGTGTGTGATCCTAAAGAATGTATAGGTCAACAGTAAGAGACTGGATATTAATTCAGAGCATTTATCAAGATGTTGGGATTTTTATTTTTAACAATAAATACTGGTCTATATTTCATATTATTTATGTTTTTTTAAGTGTATGGTTACTGCACAGAGTGGATTAAGCTGAACTAAAAAACTAATTTGAATTTGAACAGCATAATTATTCCCATATATCATTTTTCCAAATGCACATGATCTATGAATAAAAGTCATTTGGAAGAATTAAATTATACATAAAAGTGAACTTTCTACTCAACAACCGACATATTTAGTTAATCTGCTACATTTCTCTTACATCTCTAGGACCCTTAGATCATCCATTTCCAAACAACATTTTGTTCCTAAGGCTATGTTGAATATTGGCAAACGTGTTTTTTCTGTGGCTGCACCTACAAATTGGAATCAACTCCCTGTTATGATTAAATCTTCTGAAACTATAGACACCTTTCGTAACAACTGAAAACATATTTGTTTGAAATTGCCTTTCCACCATAACTTTTCGGCGGTTCCATGCTCCAGTGACAACCTTTGCCTGTCCCTGTGTAGGACTATGAATTTGTTTGTTGTGCCTATGAGCTGGAACTTTTAAAAATATAGGTGCTATAGAAGTTTATATTATTATAATAAACCTGTAAAGTTATTATAATCTGGCATATGCATGTAAAGTCTATAAGCTGGCATACAGCCATTCTGGATTGTTGTAAACACCACTGAATCAGTGGTGTCTGACAAGAAATTCTAAAATGGCTATAAACCAGTCTTATACAAGTACCCTGTAGTTGTATTATTTTTACAATTATAGCAGGCCCTTTCACCCACTTACATCCTCACAAATTCCTTTTAATTTGCATGAGACGGAACTGAAAACTTTTCGTGATGCTTTTAACAAAACCATGAGCAGGATTTGGCAAAAATATTGCTACATGTCGGTGATATCACTGACATGATAACAGTAAGTGTGCAGATCATCATTTTGGACAGGTGGGTTGGCTATTTCCTAATACACTTTCAGCATCAGATAGTAGAGTTGGCCATCAATTTTATTTTATTTTATACTGCATCCTGAATTTGATTCTAAATGTAACTAAATATAAAACATATAGAAGAAATGACGATATTTGTTTGGCAGATTAATTGTAAGCACCACTGGTTAACTACTACTAGTAGTAGAGATAATAAGGCCATATACTGACCACTATTGTACCCTCTCTGCCATGGTTCTTGTGGAAGGCAATCATGTCCTCGAAGGGGAAGTCACATATGATATCACTGTTGAGAACAAAAAAGGGATCGTTGTCTTCAAGAAGAATATCCTTTGCCAAAGCCAGGGGACCAGCTACAAAAGAAAAGGCTCCAGTCTATTTATAACGTATCTACTATCTACATTAGCTTCTGTAAGTATTGGATGATTGAATATGCTTCTTTTGCTTAATTTTCAATAATAATAAAATTACAAAAGTAAATAAAATATACACTGAATAATACAAAATGGACCAAATGCCTCTGAAGTCAGTTTACTAATATTATTGAGAGTTTGTAATTATAAATGAATTTATTTTGGTGAATCATTGTCACTACCTTCACCATAATCACGTATGTGTAAACAATATTATCGTTGGTTGTTTGTGACTAGAAACACAGCCAAATTATTGGGATGCAGTTGATTATAAATAGAGAAATGTCTATATAAAATTAGTAAAATAGATCTTCAATGATTTCTGAGATATGAGAGCTAAAGGTGCACAGCGGAAAGAGACTGATGCCATATGTCCATTGGACCTTTGGCCAAAAGGACTAAAGCGATTATTTCATAATTTTGGACAATACTGCTTAATTACCATGGTATTTTATACGGAATCAACACTGGCAGTCTTCAGTGAAGATTTAAAGACAGCTTCAAGTAATTCCACATTATGTTGTAACTACAAAACCTTTCCAAAATTATGTTGAAATAAAAAACGTATATGGCAAATAAAATCATACATATAATCCATAAATGCACCCATCCGAATATTTTTTTTTCAGAAGGGCAAGATTACAGTGATATAACTCAATTAATAAAACATACATAATACTGGTATATACATATATATATATATAATAAAAAATTATATATATATATATATATATATATATATATATCCAGATTGCGACTTTGCACATACACCCCTGTATATTGAAATTTCTGTTTGATAATCAACATTCACTAAATAACCTGGTCACAGACCTGTTCCTAGTGGTTCCTTTTCATGCGATACAGAAATTGAGATTCCAAGCTGGAAAAAGAACAAGCTTTAATGTACATTACAATATACAAGCTGTCATTTGTGGGAAACGTTCTTATTGTAATACTGATCTATGATTGGCAATTTAATGCAGTGTTAATTAGAAACCTAAAATTCATTCATTCATTGACATTTTGCTGAAAATATATGTACTGTTAAGGACTTGAGTAGTAAAGTTTACAATTGTAATCTGACTCATGAATTATTTTAGTTTACCGGTAAATTATTTTGCCATCAATGGTAAAATGTGTAGTGATTGAATGATTTCATGTAATAGCTGCTACATCATAAGTGCAGTGACTACTTCCAACCTTTCAGGTGTCCAAACTTTACAACAAAGTACAGGTTGCAATATTATATGTTACATTATTAACTGTATTCACCACTTACCCTATCTGCTTCAACCTTCATTTCTTGCTCCAACATTTCTGCACGGTAACTGACAGCTAGAACTATGTGCTTCACCCCTGCCTAGAATGGTCAACAAGAAATATGCGTTAGATATGTGGTATGTGAATCACTGGCAAACCAGTAAATTTGCTTCAAATGTTGCAGTAATAAAAGAGTGGCAGCGCAGGAGCTTATATTAACATCATGCTCCTGATTCATTTATTAGTTATTTAATTTAAAAGAAAAAAATACACAGATAAGACCTTCACAAAAGTCCATGTCACATCACTTGTGGTGCCCCCTGATTTCAAAAAGGGGCCAACTCCACACTTTTTAGACTTTCACTTTTTGCACGAATTGTACTCTTCATACGTCAAGGTATTTGCTTACATTATAAACATGCCCAATTCCACTGTTTCACTGTCTCTAAACCATCGTGACGTAATGCCGCCCTGGTGGCAATATTAGCAGAGCATTAATTCTCCAGGCGGATGTGAGGGGCTATTCCCGGGCTAAGAAGTGCTGCCACCCCACGGAGCAAGGGTAATTGAGGCTAGTAATTGGGCCCTTTTTAACTTAACATTTTGATAACCCCTAGGGAACAGCATCATATTCTGGAAAATAATTAGAAAATTTGTCATCCTGCACAATTTTGGCCAATGGAATTAGGCCCGTTTTAATTCACCAATACACATGCAAATAGACTTTCCCACAACATCTGGGCCAGTGACTTTTTGGGAGAGCCAGAGACAAATCTATTGGCCCCTTTGGCCAGTGAATAATGTTGAGCCCACAATTGGTTACCTAGTAGCAATATGCTTAAATTT
Organism: Oasisia sp. SBJ-2009; assembly: GCA_964017155.1. Classification (NCBI taxonomy): domain Eukaryota; kingdom Metazoa; phylum Annelida; class Polychaeta; order Sabellida; family Siboglinidae; genus Oasisia; species Oasisia sp. SBJ-2009. The sequence goes on from OZ024854.1 coordinate 53,160,015, forward strand.
CAATGTTTGTATGTACATGATCACAAAATAATTCACAATGCGTGTCCTTCATTAAATGTTCTGCCCATCTACATACAAAGACACTGAGTTTGTCCAAACAGTGTCTCTCACTAACTGAACAGTAATGTTTTTATCGAACATACATAATATATAGTATTATGTTCACATTATGAAAATATCTAGACACTCATTCATATGGCTGAGTGACGTGACTGAACTGTTGTTATAGGAAGTCCAAGAATAAAGTTGCTGTTCATGTGCATGTTGTAGGATGTTATGTGTATAAGAATATTATTTTTTGCATACAAATGTTTTAGCTGGGAAGACTATGTTGGTCTGTTAACAGTCAGGCTTGTGTTATATGCACTCCAGCCTCGCATCTGCCTCTGGAAAGATGTTTGAGTTTTAACTTTATATAGAAATGTTCTAATAGATATGCAGGGCTTTATGCAGGATAACATGTTTGCTAGTCACACTTTTAAGTGGACACGTGAATGTTAACTCATAGACATACAAGCCAGTTGAGATATGTTTCATGACTTATATACTACAAACATATACATGTGTGACTCCCATGTCAAGGCATATTTTAAGATCTTTTTATGGCATATATTGTTCATGGCTCCAAGATTTTTTTATTTTATAAGAAATTTACTTGCTTTGGAGCATAACTTTTTAGAAGTATCTTTCGACTCATCAGCCCTAGGACTTGGTCACATACGTTTCAAAAGTTATGTTCCAAAGTACCATGTAAGTGAATTTCTTACAAAATAACCTTTTTTACCCGTCTAATTATATTTCTACCCATCCACGTTGGGTTTGACCCACCCACACCACAGGTGGGTGGGTCTTTGCATGAGTTATGTAGGTTTACTAACAACATTTATCAAAGTAATCTTACAAAGAAATAGTCCGTTAATGAATATTGATGCAGTATGTTTGGTCTATCAAGTATATCCGAACATGTTATCAAATGACTGATATATACCTTTGCCAGTGCTTCAACCTGGTGAAGAAGCATCGGTTTATTTCCGAACTCAACCAGTGGCTTTGGTCGACTCAGTGTCAAGGGTCGTAACCTTGTGCCAAAACCTCCAACCAATATCAGAGCCTTCATTTTGCAGTCTTAATCTGAAAGATACAAATTACACAAATTACAAAATCGGTATACTGTTTTATCACCAGGCCTGGAGTCAATTACATGAATGTAGAAGAGTTGCTTAGTAGACAGATGTTCAGCTGTCAGTTTCCCTGTGGACATTTGCCCTGTGGTTATATGAAAAAAACTGACACTTGCTCAGTGAAAAGATTCTCATAAATGTAATAAGTCCTGTTTTGATAACAATAATAACTGTAACCTTATCCCTGATATATACATGTAAGTTCCTATGTTTCCCCTCCCCCTTATGCATATATATATATATATATATATATTCTATTATATATATATATATATATACAGACCGTCAGTATATATATATATATATAGTATATATACATATATAATTATATAGTGTATATAATATATATATATATACATATATAACTATAATTTTTTGGCCACTAAGCAACTGACCACTTTTTTAATTTAGGCATTGGATAAATTGAGTGTAGAACAGTTGCCCAACAGACAGTTGCTTAGTACCAGTACATTTAGTCAGTTGCCCAACGGACAGTTGCTTAGTACCAGTACATGTAGTCAGTTGCCCAACAGACAGTTGCTTAGTACCAGTACATGTAGTCAGTTACCCAACAGACAGTTGCTTAGTACCAGTACATGTAGTCAGTTGCCCAACAGACAGTTGCTTAGTACCAGTACATGTAGTCAGTTGCTTAGTACCAGTACATGTAGTCAGTTACCCAACAGACAGTTGCTTAGTACCAGTACATGTAGTCAGTTGCCCAACAGACAGTTGCTTAGTACCAGTACATGTAGTCAGTTACCCAACAGACAGTTGCTTAGTACCAGTACATGTAGTCAGTCGCCCAACAGACAGTTGCTTAGTACCAGTACATGTAGTCAGTCGCCCAACGGACAGTTGCTTAGTACCAGTACATGTAGTCAGTCGCCCAACAGACAGTTGCTTAGTACCAGTACATGTAGTCAGTTGCCCAATGGACAGTTGCTTAGTACCAGTACATGTAGTCAGTCGCCCAACGGACAGTTGCTTAGTACCAGTACATGTAGTCGGTTGCCCAACAGACAGTTGCTTAGCACCAGTACATGTAGTCAGTCGCCCAACGGACAGTTGCTTAGTACCAGTACATGTAGTCAGTCGCCCAACAGACAGTTGCTTAGTACCAGTACATGTAGTCAGTTGCCCAACGGACAGTTGCTTAGTACCAGTACATGTAGTCAGTTGCCCAACAGACAGTTGGCTGACTGTATGGCACAGTGGTCGAATGAAAAGGTGAGCACTTGTTCAGTCAAAAAAATCCATAAATTTAATAAATAAGTACAGTGTACATGCAAGTACACGCATACACAAGGACACACAAGAGCAGTGTTGGGTCCAAATACATATTTTGGGATCAAATACAAATACAACTCAGCCATATCCAATTCAAATAAGTTGCTTTTGCACATTTCAATTCAACTACAAATAACACATTTCAATTTGTGATTCAAATATAATTCAGATACATGGCTCATGTTTCAATTATAGTTATAATTATAAGTATATCACAGTGGGTATAATTTTTCTCGAAATATATCATGTGCAGTGTTTTTATCTGTAGTTGTGCTTTTATTGTGCTTGCCTTTATTTCATAGTCAATCTCGTTAAATAGTTTCAATAATTTTTTTACTTTATGTTGTCTTTACTTTAGTCCACATGCGATTCCAACAATATACAATTTATCAAAAATACCCAGTACTGCAAAATCCTCATGCAGACAGGCAAATAAACTATCATGCACAGGGGCAGGTTCAGAAATCGATTCTGGGGGCACAAAAACTTCCACTGGCAGTCTGAGTGGCAGATGAATCAAATGGTGTAGTTTAAACGTTGCAATAATTTTATTATATCTATGTACCTGATGTTCTTCTTTTTGTCAGATGGTTTTGTCATCATATTTATCATCGTTTATTCACTGCGGATCATGTTGATGACAGTGTCCTCAGTCTGGCTTGCTTGTTGATTGTTAATTACTGGTAACTAATTACATAAAATGCTATAAATTGGAATAAAATGTAATCAAGAATATATAAAATAAATATTTAACAAATAATTTCTACTGATTCTGTGTACATGTTCAAGTCGTATGCTCCCACCTAACTTTGCCACTATATTCGTGAGCACAAACAAAGTGTCAGTGTCAATGTCATGGGACTCAGGCCTAATGACTCTAGTCAGTATCAATGACTTCAATTGGTCTACTCAGGTTACTCGCATAACCTTAATGTGTCTTGTGTCTTGTTAATCCTGGCTCTGCCATATAGGCCTGTACATTTTTTGAGGTAAACGCAGTTTTTTTTTAATTTGTATTCTACAGGTTACCCATAGAGCTATATGATGAGAACATACTAAAATTACTAATGATAATAACAGTCATGATTTTTGATTGAAATTTTGAAGGTGCTTTACTTGGTATTTTTCTTTGACAAGATCTGCAAAACCATGGAGTATTTATGTTATATGGAAATACACAACACCTGTGATGGTACACAAGCCATCATGTCTCCAAACACTTGTGGAAGGCCTCAAGGGCATAAAAGCTCTAAATTGCAAATCTGTCCTGAGCCTCAGTACTGGTAATAACTAGACCTACAATTAACGCACACTACTTATGAAGAGATAATGTCCATCAACATTCGGATGTCCTCGCCAAAGGCTGGCACCCAATAACAAGTGAATATAATGTCCCATGAAAACATGTACTGTTAGGCGAGTTGTTACATCAAAAGACAGCCAGCCTCAGATGCAAGTCATACAAAGTCCATGATCTCAATGAAGGTCATTCTATTAAATAACCCTCAATAACACAAATTACTCACCCACACACTAACAAATATGCAGCCAGCAGTGCAATCTGAGATCAATCCACATATATGCCTTTTCACAGTAGATCAAAGAACATCAAAAGATGGCTGGAGCCTCAGAATTCCTCCCCTACCAGGTGACCGTTTCTATAATGTCGGTATTCAATAACTCTAATTAGTGCCCTGTGAACACATGTACCGTACCGTTAGGTGAGTCATTACATCAAATGATTTTAAATAAACTGACAGTATGACGCTGCCGTGTATTAGGCGAGCAGCAAATCTGCCAAAAGTGCGTTATTTTAGGAGTTTAAATGGCCCCCCCTACACACACCTGAATGTTATATCATTGGAAATCCCTGCATCTCACCGTTATAATTAGGCCTGTCGTAGAGTTGCCAGGTGGTGCAGTAAGCGGTAGTTTAAGGTCAAACACGGTCACCGTCAAACATTAAACTTTAGAAACTGCGCGCTTCAGAAAATGTATTGATATTTAATTGGCTGTATAGCTACTTTATTTAGAGAAGAAATGATCAAGTCATACATTTTTAAAAAGCACATTATCTCTGCTTCAAAACAGTATAAAGAATATTGCTGTATCATGGAAACATAAAATTGACGACACGCTCGAACAAGGTCACCCATAAAATATTACAAAGTTGACAATCCAGCGAACATCGTAGTTATACTGGTTGCGCACATACTTCAAGGTTATGGAGATGTCATATACTGTGTGAAAGACCAATTTCACCCCGTCATAATGCGGTATGACATGGCGCTGCGAAGTGAAGCAGTGTGTGTGGAGCGGCGTTCAAAAGGAGTCACCATAAATATACGATCGTTGGAAATTGCGTCATCACGCAAGCGTTACACAGTGGTTGCTTATATTATTGTCTCTACGTCACCTACGTACTTACTTCATATCATATACCATAGAAAGCATTGTTTATCCCCATGACAAGGAGGTCCACACTTGAACTACACACAGCTACACATGTAGTCATGGACAAACAATGTCATCATCGATTTGTCAATATTCAAAATTGCGCCAACCTATAATCATCATACAATTGCAATGTACTCAACGAACACCATAATGTGGCCTAAGACCACATTTGCATTTTCTATAGGCGACCATTATAACGTTTCCTTCATTTCCTATTAATCTTGATCAGCTCTCTTATTGACAATTTCACAGCATGTTTACCCTCCACAGACAGAGGTTCAGTGGAAAATTCGTGAACTTTTAATACCTCAGGCTCCCACAAAGTTCATTCAAACCTTACACCCCTCCATTTCTGCTTGAGCCACCCACGGATTGCCCCTGATTACGTCACCAAGCAAAATGACAAATGTATTAATACGCAGAAATGCACCGAATGACAGCTGTCGTAATTTGACAGCTCTGATGTCACGCTGCAAAAAACGTCATTTATAATCACTCCACACTACATATGTGCTCACAGAAATCCAGACAACGTGCATAATGCTGCTTTTATAAGGTACTCTGCGGTCGGGCAATGCCAATGGTGGATGTGCACATTTTGGTGGTCTTACGCCATGTGTCTGAAAAGTGAGCTTTTTGCCTTTGTTGATTGCGTTGTTGATTTGGTGCAGCGACTAGTAACATTCTACCCACCTGTAAAGCACTGTCATCCTCGTCATCATCACGTAGAATGTCTAGGTCGCTAACTGAATGTGGATTTTCACAGTTTTCATTGCCATGGCATGACATGTGCACAGCTTATCTGTTGTACTGGTAATGCCTAATGGTGCCAGTTTCAAACCACATTTTGACTGTATTCGCCATTTTGGGAAAGTAGTTCACAGCAAGGACTAACACACGTGTCTGGCGACCTAATTACTACGGTTCCTTGAACACCACGTGCTGCGAAGTTTGCATCAACAAAACCAGCATGTAGAAGCATCCTGATGTCAGCTTCTTCTTGTGTGCTGGCAAAGGCCAAAGCGTCGTGCACATGGAATGAGCGATAAACAGTTTGTTTATGCCGACCACGCTGTTTATGCATTATGCGTGATGATCATCATCTCGCTGGCATACCGCGTGATGATGATCATCACGCATAATGCATAAACAGCGCGGTCGGCAAAACAAACAACAAAAACATGCTTGACCGTTGACGGGTTGGATCATGCTTAAACCTGTCGCCAGTTTCTGTAACTTAACTTTTAATTGTAAACATGTCATTGTATCCCTCGTATAATACGCCAACTATAAGCGCAATATTCCATCCAACATAGGGTCAAATTTGTTTTTACTTACCGATCTAACAAAAGCAATACTCAAAGAGAGTATTCACCAACGTCCATTCACCAAACACATCGACCGCTCCTTTCGTTCGCTGCCACGACTGCATCCGAACTGTACCGGAAGTAATCTTGTTATTCGTCTGTGGTGCCAGACTCCGTGAGGTGGCAGTACTTTCAGAGTTGTCGCTCACTCACTCGCTGGGCGGCGCCACGAGTGGGTTTTGGTTTAACAACACTAGATACGAGGAGATTGAGAGATCAGATAGAAGTATTTAAAATATTAAATGGGTATGAAAATATCGACAGAAATATTTGTTTCTCGGTTAAGGAAGAGTGAAGGACTAGAGGACATGGAGATACATTAGCCAAGAAGCAGTGTAAACTAGATATTAGAAAATATTCTTTTTTATAACTTAGAACAGTAAATGAATGGAACAGATTATCAGCTGATTGTGTAGGTGCTAGTAATATATATATATATATATAATTTATATATATATATATATAATTGACATATACCTAAGAAGGGTGGGGTACACTTAGATGGATAGGATGGACTCTAGATAAGCCAAAGGGCTTCCTTGTCCACCTGCCATCTAGGGTTGAATCTCTAGGTGGCAATCTGGTTAAATCATATAACCCGCAGACATCAGAGGTGAGCAATGACTGATTGAACATTATAGAAATGCAAACATTTATCAATGTTCTTGACGTCTTGCCCATTTGTTATCCAAACCTATAAAATGAAAAAACACCATTTATCTTATCAAAACAGATTTATATACAAAATGTGACATTTCAAAAGCTATAAATACATACATCACTGCAATACGTAACATAAATACTGTACATTGAAAAGTAGTACAGCAAGATGTGGCAAAAAAAGGAAATCATACATCCAAAAATTAGTACAGTAGCAAAACATGCATGTTTAATTTTAAACCAATAATCTAAAGAAAATGTAATAACAAAGTTCAGTATACTGGTAAAAGCAACAAGTTTAATAGTATAATCTAAAGAAAATCCCCTTACCTTACAATATGATCACCTATTGTGTGTTTTCTGAATTACGGTCAACTTGCATTAGACATTTTCTCAATTTACCTACCAAAATATAATATACTTTTATGCCACAACACAAATGTTGATGTCTGAAATGCTGACACAGGCAGACAAAGTCAGCACAATTTGAAATGAAAACACTGCAAACACCACAATTGTATGTGTATATTATACTTCACCAACAATTTCTATACATAAAATCCAAAACCTACATGATTACATAGAAAGATTTGTAGATGCCAGTGAAATGAGACTATATTTCGTTATATTGCAACACTGACTGGTCGGAAATTCCAGAAAGTTTGTGTGGCAACACAGAAGGCTGAAGTTCCTGCATTTGTCTTGACACTAGGAATGAAAATGAGATTACAACTGGCTGAGAGCAGGTGTCTGGGATTTCTTGCCGGTGTGAATATTGGAAGAAAGGGCTTGACAAGCCGTTCTGCTCCTCGGCTTATGTCAACAAAGAAAACCGTGTGCCAAGTCTTCTGACAACAAGTCACTGCCGCTATTAATATATTTCATACATAGTCATGCAAACAATCCACTAAACATGCGATACATAAACTAACATATAAATCATACCCAACTGTAAGCAAGGAAAGTGGAAATAATTTAATACAGTAACTACTAATAACATAAAGATACATGTATATATATACAGAGGAGTTCAGCAGAAGCACTTCAACCATTTGATCGCAACTCAGCAGCATGCACTGTCACTGCATATTACAGAGGCAACTATTACACAAATGTAGTTTTCTTCTTGACGTATACCGTGTACATGACTGACACAGAAGAGTGATAGGTCGGTTCCTTGTGTAACTTGGGCAAATCTAGGAAAGAATGGATAATAATCGGCACTAGCCATATGTGGTGCCACTGTATCGCAGGTCAAACAAAACGTCTTTGATAGCCAGCTGGTTCTTTAATGGAGATAGAAAGGAGTCACTCTAGTTTCTAATACTATCCATCGACATCTGCAGCAAGACAAGCCACTGTGTGTTCATAGAACTATCCCATCCCACCACACTGACGTATCCACACCTTTGCATAAATATAATACTCATACATAAATGGAATGCATAACAATTCTCTGGTTAATCAAACAACTGTTTTTGGACACTGCAATGCTGTTTCAGTTATGCTGAATTAATTTTTAAAACGTTTTTAGTAAAGATTTGATTTATAAAAAATTTGTAACTATTATGTAACTGTCATTATTCTCTATAAAAATACATGTCTTAGTGCCATGTTTTATGAGATATGCAGACATTGCTTTTCAGCATTAAGACAAAACATCAAATCTTCACATTTAAAACAGAAAAAAAAAAAATTCCCCAGACAATTTGTCCAACTGCAGTAAACAAAACAATAAAAAAAGACATCAAAAATTTAAAAACATGAAGCGTAACACCATTAAAAATGAATCAAAGATATAAAAAAATAGTTTTGCATTCCATTTACATTCTCTATTCTTGTCAACAATGTACCCATTATTTTTAATGAGTACACTCATAAGGACTCTTCCAATCCATTGCTATGTGTCATGCATTATTCGCAACAATGAGCAGTATCACTGTAGATAATGCTACTGCCTACAGTCATGCAGTGTCAATACATATGCGATGTCTGACACTTTAGTCCTGGGGTCGAATCTGTAATGTGATCTTCTGCTGGTTGTCAAGACATTCACGTAGTTTGTTTTCTGTCATTGTCAGTCGCTGCTCAAGAATCGATACAGTCTGAAACAGACGTCATATGACATCAGTGAAAATGCAGAATATAATTAATACGAGATAGAACTAAGCTCTAGACAATTTTCTTTTTTCTTAAAAATTACTCTTGCAAACCTATGTTAAATTTCCAAAAATACTTATTGCATTCTGCTTCGGAGTGCATTGTAATAATTACAGTCACGTGATGTGTGTATTGCTACACATGAATCCCTGTATCAGGTCTATGGCTGTGGAGATTTACAACAATGAGGGAGGGAGGAAGGGCGGTGGAGAGAGAGAGGGAGAGAGATTGAGAAAGTGTGTATGTGTGTGTGTGAGAGAGAGGGAGAGGGGAGGGAAGGAGGAGGGAGAGGGATGGAAGGAGGAGGGAGAGGGATGGAAGGAGGGGGGAGAAGGATGGAAGGAGGAGGGAGAGGGATGGAAGGAGGAGGGAGAGGGATGGAAGGAGGAGGGAGAGGGATGGAAGGAGGGGGGAGAGGGATGGAAGGAGGAGGGAGAGGGATGGAAGGAGGAGGGAGAGGGATGGAAGGAGGAGGGAGAGGGATGGAAGGAGGAGGGAGAGGGATGGAAGGAGGAGGGAGAGGGATGGAAGGAGGAGGGAGAGGGATGGAAGGAGGAGGGAGAGGGGAGGGAAGGAGGAGGGAGAGGGATGGAAGGAGGAGGGAGAGGGGAGGGAAGGAGGAGGGAGAGGGATGGAAGGAGGAGGGAGAGGGATGGAAGGAGGGGGGAGAGGGATGGAAGGAGGAGGGAGAGGGATGGAAGGAGGAGGGAGAGGGATGGAAGGAGGGGGGAGAAGGAAGGAGGGGAGAGGGATGGAAGGAGGGGAGAGGGAGGGAGGAGAGGAAGATAGTGTGTGACAGAGGGAGAGTGACAGAGAGAGGCAGAGAGGGAGACAGACAGAGAGAGAGAGAGATGAGTGCAATGTTGCTATAGTGTACCTGTGTAAGAATGTCGAGCTGGCCAACAATGTGCTCCAACGTCTTCTCCAGCTCGGCGGGGATAGACTTCTCCTCCAGGGGCTGGGTGTAGACCTTGGGCTGGGTGTGGTGGTAGCCGTTGGTGGCTCCTGTCCTCCCCCCTCTCCCTGCCTCCTGGGGGTGTCTCGCCCCTGATCTCTGACCCTGGAAGTTGGGTTGCTGGTCAGGTAAGTTTAATCCAACCTCATCTACCATATTGTTCACCTGCAAAACATCAATTAGACAGGTTAGCTGCAGCATCATTCACAATCACTGGCAATAGTTGTTACCTGTGCTTAGATGTTACAATATAAATTATACATTCAAGCAAACCGAATTTGTTGTTACGTAAATATCATGAACATTGCAAGGAGTGATTAATTGGAAATAATATTAAACTGGTCTGTACAAAAAGTATGGAAATTCCATTTTTATTTGACACTGTTGATTTCAAAAGAGTGTTCATTTTCATCCCTGAATATTTTGAGATGAAAATCTTACAATTCCTTTTAAGAAAGTTTCTTATAATGTAAACATCTAACAAATAAATTTATTATTTATATTATTACAAATTTTTATTGTTAGTTGTCTAGTCACTTATTTTCATAACTGTTATCTCCCACAGTTAATACGATAACTGCTAATACGGCTAAAACAATAACTGGGATAAACTTGGGCAAACCTTTGTTTTGAGACATGTAAGAGGCCCTGATAATGGCCAAGAACTTAATCACTCAAACAAGGTTTCTTTCAGTGAGAGTGATAAGTAAAGCGGCTGTACCATGGACTGTGAAAAGATAGCCGGTCCAACGTTTGTGACCCCAGGCATGACGTCATTGTAGTGTCTCAGCTCAGGCCGCCCATCAACCTGCGAGGTGACGCACAGTCATTACTGCTCTTGTCATTATAAGAATGCATTGACAATAAAAAAAAAAAAATTAAGTTAAAAAAGCGAACACCACCCATAGACTACTGTCAATTACTGTCAGATGTATACACATATGGAACGGTCTAGCAAGTGATATAACACAGTTGCCAAGTTTGCAACAATTTAAGAAAAGATTAAAGTCGACGTTACTTTCTTCGTATTTATGAACAGTTAACACAATGAAAAAACAAAAACAAATTATTGTTGCTTTGTATTCAAACTTGTAACTTTTACTATAACTACTACACACTTTAGTTGAAAAGGGCATAGCGCCTTACAAGTCATATGACTTTTGCTATGTCCCTTTAACAACAGCAGCGTTTCACCAATCATTGAATTGTCGTTACCATTATGTATTGTATTTATTCCCATACTATGTTGTATATTCCTGTCTTGTTGTGGTTGTTAAATAAACTTTCATTCAATTACGCATTGATTATCCTTAAAACAAAAAATTTTCAACTTTACAACCATTATTTTTCCACTGACTATATATAAAATGTACCTGCCACAAACATATTCACAATAACCTGTGACCCATCACAGCAAAGCAGGTATTAAATTGCTCAGGCATATTCACAATGAGAGCCAAAGACAGCTGTCCTCATTATGTCTGAATAATCTTTCCCCCATAAATTTGGCAGAAGGGCATCACATATAATGTCATCTTTCAATGTCTGGTTTATGTTCCTGAACAAATAACGGAAGATTAATAAAATAGCATTGGTTACTCCATAGCTCAATGTTGAAACCTATTTTCTCAAAACATTGCTTTTAAAGTCAGCTTCATCTTTAGCAATAAAACCAAAACTACTTAAGATATTTCAACAAATGAGGTATATTTCTAAGCTTAGAATTTATGCAATCCACAAAGATACCAAATATGATTTAACAATGTTGCACCTTACCGCGAGGTGCTAAATGTATACCTCTGTTAGAAAGACTTTTTATGCAATAAACGTACTTGACATAATACAAAACTACAGCCTGATGAACTTCAGTGCTGAGTGTAAATCATTGAACATGTTAGAGGACTGTGACCTCCATAGGTGAGGGGCTTTACCCGGGTATTGGTGTGGCATTGGTGGGGGTGTTACCTGGACATTGGTGTGACAGTGGTGGGGGTGTTACCTGGACATTGGTGTGACAGTGGTGGGGGCTTTACCTGGGCATTGTTGTGGCAGTGGTGGGAATGTTACCTGGACATTGGTGTGGCAGTGGTGGGAGTGTTACCTGGACATTGGTGTGGCAGTGGTGGGGGTGTTACCTGGGCATTGGTGTGGCAGTGGTGGGGGTGTTACCTGGGCATTGGTGTGGCAGTGGTGGGGGTGTTACCTGGGCATTGGTGTGGCAGTGGTGTGGGTGTTACCTGGGCATTGGTGTGGCAGTGGTGGGGGTGTTACCTGGGCATTGGTGTGGCAGTGGTGGGGGTGTTACCTGGACATTGGTGTGGCAGTGGTGGGGGTGTTACCTGGGCATTGGTGTGGCAGTGGTGGGGGTGTTACCTGGACATTGGTGTGGCAGTGGTGGGGGTGTTACCTGGTCATTGGTGTGGCAGTGGTGGGGGTGTTACCTAGACATTGGTGTGGCAGTGGTGGGGGTGTTACCTGGACATTGGTGTGGCAGTGGTGGGGGTGTTACCTGGTCATTGGTGTGGCAGTGGTGGGGGTGTTACCTGGACATTGGTGTGGCAGTGGTGGGGGTGTTACCTGGACATTGGTGTGGCAGTGGTGGGGGTGTTACCTGGTCATTGGTGTGGCAGTGGTGGGGGTGTTACCTGGACATTGGTGTGGCAGTGGTGGGGGTGTTACCTGGGACTTGAAGTGGCAGCAATGGGGGCACATTACCTGGGCGTTGGTGTGGCAGTGGTGGGGGTGTTACCTGGGCATTGGTGTGGCAGTGGTGGGGGTGTTACCTGGGACTTGAAGTGGCAGCAATGGGGGCACATTACCTGGGCGTTGGTGTGGCAGTGTTACCTGGGCGTTGGTGTGGCAGTGGTGGGGGTGTTACCTGGGCGTTGGTGTGGCAGTGGTGTGGGTGTTACCTGGGCGTTGGTGTGGCAGTGGTGTGGGTGTTACCTGGGCGTTGGTGTGGCAGTGGTGGGGGTGTTACCTGGGCGTTGGTGTGGCAGTGGTGGGGGTGTTACCTGGGCGTTGGTGTGGAAGTGGTGGGGGTGTTACCTGGGCGTTGGTGTGGCAGCGGTGGGGGTGTTACCTGGGCGTTGGTGTGGCAGTGGTGGGGGTGTTACCTGGGCGTTGGTGTGGCAGTGGTGGGGGTGTTACCTGGGCGTTGGTGTGGCAGTGGTGGGGGTGTTACCTGGGCGTTGGTGTGGCAGTGGTGGGGGTGTTACCTGGGCGTTGGTGTGGCAGTGGTGGGGGTGTTACCTGGGCGTTGGTGTGGCAGTGGTGGGGGTGTTACCTGGGCGTTGGTGTGGCAGTGGTGTGGGTGTTACCTGGGTGTTGGTGTGGCAGTGGTGGGGGTGTTACCTGAGCGTTGGTGTGGCAGCGGTGAGAGGGTGGCAGTGTCTCTACCCGGGGTGGAATGTCTCGCACCGTGGGAGCAGGGACCTCGGAACGATCTCGAGACTTGTGCGACTGCAGAATGTCGGCGTAGTCGAGGAGGTCAAAGTTCGTCTTCCACACCATCACCTGGGCAACATCACCATACAGCTCAGACGGCAGATTCAAATCTCACACATTTTGAAACAGTTCTTATAAAAAGCAGGTATTAACAGTTTACAAGATTGTAAACTGTTAATCGGCACAATAGTAATAATAATATATTTTATTTAATATAACGCCACATTTCAAATTGTTCATACATTAAAATCCTCAAAATACAAACAAATATACACCAGAAGAAAAAACACATAAATATACTAGTGACATATATAAACAATAAACAAATTAAAAGTATCATTAAATAAAAAATATATATTATCATAATAATCATTTGATATCATTTGAGGATTATATTTAACCCATTCGCATGTTTTAATATTAAAAGTTAAAATGGTAGGTGCCATTCTACAGTTTATACGTAATTACAACCAGTCAACCTAGTAGAATGGTGCCTTAAAGAATATGCGGTTTGTGAAAATATGCAATTTAGATACCTGTTCATCTGCGCCTCCAGAAGCAAAATATTCACCAGTCTGTGAAAACCCAACAGCTGTGACCGGCCCCTGCAATTCATACGGATATTAAAACTACACAAAAGAGTAAGACTTAGAATCGGTACATTTTATTTTGCAGACGGCTTCACAGGAGAGAAGGTTGTAATGCGACTGTAGCCGTGTTCATGTATGAATGTGTGTGTGGTGTGTGTGTGTGTGGTGTGTGTGTGTATGTGTGTGCGCGCGCGTGATGTGCGTGCGTGTGTGTATGGTGTGTGTATGGTGTGTGTGCGCGTGCGTGTGGCGTGTGTGCGGGGTGTGTGTATGTGTGTGCGTGCGTGCCCGCCCGTGCGTGTATGGTGTGTGTGCGCGTGTGTGTGTCTGTGTGTGTGCGCGCGCGTGTGTGTATGGTGTGTGTGCACGCGTGTGTGTGTTTATGGTGTGTGTGCACGTGTGTGTGTGTGTGCGTGCGCGTGTGTGTATGGTGTGTGTGTGCGCGCGCGCGTGCGCGTGCGCGTGTGTGTATGGTGTGTGTATGTATGGTGTGCGTATGTGATGCAACAAAGTTGTCCTCCAGTTTTAATCATAATTTTACAGATGAACTGAATATTCTGTCCATGACATAGTTGGCCAGAAGGTTGTGAGCAGATAACCAGTGACAGCATGTGTCCCCACCTGGTGGCCGTGCAGGGTGTAGAAGAGCCGTCCCTCCAGCAGATCAAGCACCTTGAGGGTGGAGTCGTCGGAGGCAGTGATCAGGTAGTTGCCGCTGTTGTGGAAGGACAGACTGTTGACAGGGCCAGTGTGCACTGTGGGGGCAACAAAGACACATTACAGGTGTGGACTGTGGCAGGAACAAAGACACATTACAGGTGTGCACTGTGGGGGGAACAAAGACACATTACAGGTGTGCACTGTGGGGGGAACAAAGACACATTACAGGTGTGCACTGTGGGGGGAACAAAGACACTCATCACTAACAAGACTCTGATCCATGGCTGCAAGAAAATCTGGAGATAGGGGCATCTCGCCAGTGGTATATATCAGTATTACTCTAGAAATTATCCCACCTACTGAAGTACACTGTCTATGTGGTAGTTCCGTTCATCTTGAAAAGGTACAGCACTGTGCAGCCAGATTGGTCAAAACAATTTTTTTTACAAAATTTTAAATAACATAACAACATAAACAACACACCACCACTGGGCCTATTAAAACCATAAAAGAATCGTGGCCATTACATAGCCACCAAGTGCCGCATCAACATTGCAGTGTTCTCCTTTTACCCCTGAGCAATTCGCATCTGGAATATGATCCCACCACACATTACTGAATTAGAAAACTCCAAAGCTTTTCAAGCAGCAATCATGAACCTCCCTTTCAATACACCCAATCCCCTAAATTGCCTGTAAAACAAACAAGCAAACAAACATGCTATAACAAACATACTACCTAACGCATGTGCACAAGAAGCACTACAAACTCGTGCGTTAGCCCAAGTTTGGGCTGTTTGGAGTAAACCACCTGAGACCTGAATGGAAAGGTTTCTCTCACCTGTGTAGTGCTGAAGCAGTTTGTTCATGCGGATGTCCCACACTTTCACTGTTGAGTCAGAGCTGGCTGCCCCGATACACGTCCCACTCGGGTGAAACGCCACATGGTTGATGTAGCTGAAACCAGAATATAATTCCCAGTAAATGGTTCAAATTATGACACATGTTCAGTACTTGTCGCATGTCGATCTGCAGAGATGTAAATAAGATGGATGTGCAGGCATTAAAATGGTTGTTTTTATTAATTAATATATCCACAAAAATTCAAATAAACATGTCAAACGTACACAACTATGTTTAGTAAGCACAAGTTGAATTGGAATCAGAATCTGAAATGTTTATTTACCCAGTACATACAGCAATATAAAAGCAATGTTCAAACAAAATTACCTACAGTTCAAAATTAAAAAATAATATTTCATTAGTGCAGTAACAGGACATGAAAATAAAATAAATGTAATTATAAATAAATATCAATTTTGTAATGTAGGTAAGATAACCAAGGGTTGAGGAGACTGTCACAAAGACCATTTTGGTCGCTCTCGTGGCAGCCACCTCACGTTCCATTCCACAAAATAATCATACTATAAACAAAACATCCATATTAAAGCTTGCTGGGTAGAACATCTATGAGATTCTGTGTAGCGACAGTCCTACACTCACCCTGTGTGCTCGAAGAAGGTGTGGACGCACTCGTGACTTGCCCGGTCCCACATCCTCACTGTCTTGTCGTCACTGCACGACACGATGAGACGGCCGTCGGGGGAGAACCTGCACAGCAAGGATTATAATCAACCTACTGTGTGTGCGTGTGTGTGCGTGCGTTTTACATAGCTTTATGCATAGACCTGTCCACCCGTCATTTGGACGGGTAGAAACGAATATGGACGGGTAGAAATATGGGTGGACGGATAAAAAATGAAGGAGCAAAAAAAGGTCTTCCAAAACCATAGATATTGTTAGTTATGCCTTGAAAGTTAGTGTAAATGCTGTCATATATGTGTTTGTAGTCCATTTCAGGTCATCAGGCACATCTGAAAGTTCGTAAACTACCTTAACAGTTAACATCCATGTGTCCACCAAAACATGTGTGACTGGCAATAATTTTATCCTGCATAAAGCCCTGGTGTGTGTGGTGTGTGTGTGTGTGTGTGCGTGCACGCGCTGTGTGTTAACACTTCTTTCTTCCCAGATGTTCTGCAAAACTTTCAAGAATTTGTTCTACCCTTCCATAGAAATTAGTTATTTTCTCAAAGTGAAATGTTTCTATTTTTTACGATAGTCATCAGCAACCCCAGTGCTCTGGATACATGGCAGATGTACTGCCAAGAATCAATTGTGATCAACTCAAACTGTACGAAAAAGGCTCACTTGGCAGATCGAACCCAGTTGGCGTGTTGGCAGAGTGAGTAGAGGAACTTTTGCCGGTGCACAGTCCAGACCTACGGCAAAGAACATCTCTACAATATAGTACAATAGACACTGATGCCTTTAATTATGTTCTGTTCTCAACTGGGCAGTGGTATTAATGGGCATTCTTCAAGAGAATGTATTTTATGAAATACATTTGTTGCTATACTTTTTTGGCAACAGATTATACCATTGGTATGGGGCAACCATGCTGCAACTGGGTCGCATGTAATCACGGAAGCTTACTGTATGACGACAGAGCATCATGTAAATCCAGGTAGTTGCCCTACAATTATTTTTGGAAACTTAGCTGCTTGCTGGACTGCATGTAATGAGATACACAAAGGGTGTAATTGGCATCGCATATGTTGTATGCACAAGAGACATTATGTTCCATAAATTTATGTGTGCAAAATATTTACATCATACATACTCCTAAAAGAAATACCATATTCATTCTATTAAACATACATGACGAAAACATCATATCAGATACATCATTTGTTTTAAGTAATTCCCTGTCAATCACTGAATATCAGTAACAAAGTCAGAATGTTCCACCTGCATATGCAACCTGGTTTACCTCTGTAGGCCTTTGTCCATATAATCACATATATCATAAATAATTTCTAGACAATTTATATTGACACCTGCCAACCCAGCTTGGATTTTACATGACATCAATGATACCAGTGGAAACAGCAAATTTGGATGATGGGTGAAATTGGTCGAAACAGTAATTACACACATGCCATTAGGTGGCACCACCATTTTGTAATTGTGAACATTTATCTGGCATCCATGCCCCATAGTGCCGGGCCTGTGTACAAATCAGACTCGAGATAGTGGTCAGAAGCAGCCTGGCTGTCTTCATGTGGGCATTATTATTATAACCTGTGTACAAGTTGCAAGCTGATGGGAAGGGCTGCTCTCCCCACCATTCACAAATGTAAGGCAGGCAAAGGCACATATGTTTTCCATACACAGAAACATTCAACCATCAACAGTCAAACATACAAGGTAATTAGTTATTTTGGTATGATATGATATTGATCCCATTTATAGGGAACAGTCAGCTGTGTTTTAATGGCGTGACTTGTATACAACCCTGACGTGACCTCTTATATATATATATATATATATATATATATATAATCAGTCCAGACCAGTGGCCCAACAAAGGTTGGAAGCCAGGCAGTCTGAAGGATTTACGATGCCTATAATTGTCAAAGTAGAATGTTTTTGTTAAGTGAACTATATGCTTAATAGAACGAAAATGGTACCTACAGTTAACAGCACTTCAATCCAATCATAACGCAAATCAAATAACTGTTGATTGACAGTCAAGATCTTTTAGGATAAAAATGCTCATAAATAAACACAGGTGCCCCTAGTGTGCCTTGCTGGTACCACACCTTAACTGTCTTGTCATCAGACGCTGTGACGAGGGACTGACCATCTGCGGAGAAGTCAACACTTCGCACAGTTGCCGTGTGAGCTTTGAACACAGTCGATTCTCCTTTCCTGCAACCCACACACCCACCTTTAACTACTCTCATCTATCAACTGCAAAACACTTTCACAACAGCAGAAGATATGTACATATCCAAAATTAATCCACGTAGACATTCAAGGGACGGAGATATCATAAAATCAGCTGGCAATGCAATACTATTAACAGTAAATTTATTATCAACACTTACTGGCAATAGCACAAGGAACTATGGATTGTAGTGACAGTTGGACAAACAAATCAACATTATTACATGTTTACTTTTTTTTACTGAAACCACAAAATCGTCATTGATTGTCAATCATGTCAATCAGAAAAGCATCACTTACGGGTCGCCATTACATGAAGCAACTGAATCTACTGCAAAGCAATGGCACCATTCATCAATTTTGGTCTGCTTCCTTGGCTATTCTCTTGGCATATTTAACTTTCATGGACCTTTCATAATACTACCCCCGGGTAACTATCGCAAGTCCCAGGACTGTCGTGCTATGGCATTGCGATTAGAGTTAGTAAAACTTTCTTCAACCTTTTCCCTTAGTATTAACACCCATAACCATAACATTTTGTTATCACTGTATAGAGAGCAAACACGATCCCTCCCGTAAACATCTCAATTAACCAAATTTAAAATAATGGTCCATTAATAATAATAATGACTTCTTTTGCGCCAATATCCTCAAATATCAAGCTCAATGGCGCGACAAAACCAAGGGATTAAGCAAAGTCTTAATCGAAAACAATGCGCAAGTCACACATTTGTGCAGCTGACTTACACACTGGGAATCCAGAGTCGAACAGTCTTATCACGTGATGCGGAAGCCACCAGGTGGCCAGACGGAGAGAATCGGACACACATGACAGCGTCCTGCGAACAAAACCAAACACCTGTAACCATGCGAGGTCATCAGCTAAACCACTTGTAATTCACCTTTGTGAGCAAAATTGGACAGAATTAGTAATTTTACAAAATACAGCAATATGAATTTAAAATTGTCAACAAGTACATTTGCCTACCTTGTGTCCAACGAATCTATAGGCACGCATCTGGTTCTTGAAGTTCCACACCATGAGACATGAGTCCATTGAGCCTGAGGCTGAAGATGGAAAAAAGAACATGTGACAAACCACAAGTTAAAAAACACATTTGCGTCAAAATTGTTAAAGCGACCGTTTGTGGCTTTTTATTTTTATTGCAAAATCATGTTAATCGGTACAAGTTATAACTATTGTAGCGTCCTGGCCGCCAATAAATGTTTTAATGAAACAGAACTGACTTTGTAATGTTAAACGTCGAATGTTTATAAGAATCCCGACGCTGTCACTCAAATCGCCACGAGTGACACCCACCCTTTGACCTTTACCAACTGGAAGCGTGCACCTGGCTGGGTGTGGCAGTTAGTGAATTAGTTGTTATTGGGTATATTAAAAGTTTTCTAATAACAGGATGTCTCTTGTCTGGTCTTATGATGTGCACACAACATACATTACAAATATATACCATGTATAACTAAGACAAATGTATGCATTCACACATAAATACTGACTTCATACCATTACGAATGACAACAAATACACGACACGGCAGCACGCGCAACAGTCAACTCGTGTTCACATAATACTGCATCACGTGATCATGCATTTCATTCTGGGCTTTTTGCCACGTCTACAAAGGTTTCGAAAATGCCTTGTGGTCGATGTGTACATAGAGTAAGCACCCCCTTACTGCATCTATTTTCAACCTGTAAATGGTACATGAAAACATCTTTTGACAGTCTGTATGACATAATAGGTATATTTTATACCGTATAACATGATTTTGCAATAAAAAGCCACGAGCGGACCATGTCGCTTTAATTAACAAAGTGATAAAACATCTATGTTGGTGTAGTGTAACTTTGCGTTTGTACCATTATACCGACATGGCACCAGTGGTGGTTGATAGTTTGCCATAAACACACAATGTAGCAGTGTTGAAGGGCAATTGCAGAAATATACTCTTCTGTGTGCGCTGATGCATGCACTCGGTGGCTGTATCTGGTTCAATGAAATTATACGTTAACTAAGACTGTCTGAAATTTGACGTAACCTAATAGTAATTAGTAATACCTACCCAGTTGTTTCATGTTGGGGTTGAAATCAACACTTGTCACTGTGTCCCTGTGACCCTTAAAGTGCCTCTCCAGGGTTGGGTCCTCCTAGATGAGAAATAATGTATTTGGAAAAATCAAACTTTCACAGGCAAGCTTAAATATTCATGTGTTAATCTAAAATCACATTTAACTTATTTTGTTATATAACACTTACATAGTTCTTATACGTATACTCGCATCCAACTGATTGACATTAATATGACCACCGAGTCAGTTCCCAATGTTTAGAGCCAAGTTTTTTACTCCAAATATCATGTATGCTGGTCTGGGTTTTGAATTAATTAGGCTTGCCAAACATGTTCGTTAACCATTGCACCATTGACCTCTCGATATTACACTATGCATGATTCATTATAATATGAAATATGTATTTTTCAATGAAAACTTGTAAACAAAGTTTTTTTAAACCATGATTTATTTTAACAATAATATTATAAAACATAATTAACATTAATTCATGGAATTATAATTACGCATCTATAGCATAGAACTTGGTTATTCATGCACATAATATACATTAACATAGCTAAAAATGTGACCTCTCAAGCATAAGACTGAATTTGTAGAATCTGTGATGGTTTGCTTTGGTGGCAGAATACCACTTTGACAAGTCAATGACAAGTTCAAGCTTGTTTCAAAAGACCGTAGCATAGCCTACAAGAAATTTTCCGACGTCATTGTGGATATTTCTGCCTTAACGAAAGACACATATCTACTAAAAGTGAAGGAATTGCCAAACGACATTTTCATAATGTGCATACCCAAAAGAGTAGCCAAAAAACTTTTCAAAGTTTATCAATTTCTTGACGTGAACAACATTGATGATTGAACATAAAAATGCCCGCGAATCGGATAATTTCGGGTATGAAAATACAGCAAAACAAGCGTTCTACATAACTTACCAATACTGTACCCATGGTTTCGGTTATGAAATACAGTACGTCTAGAAATATGTCAAATTTTACGTCTGATAAGTATCAAAACAAATGCTGCGCTGGGCATAAACAAGACAACATTTAAATAACGGCGGTGCCCGGTGAACGATGCATGAATTTCGTTGCGAATGTCCACACAGGGGGCGCGCCATATGTCATACCCTCGAAGAAAATGCAAACATTATGTTTTGAAAATATGGATTAATTTTAGCTGCTTGGCAGCAATTAATCAGATTTTACTATTAAAAGAAGGCGAAGCAGGTCAACAATTTATTCGAATACACAATAAAAATCTATGCGAAGGTAGAGCTAATTAACAAAACAGGTGCAGTAATATGCAACAGATGGCGCCACAAACTGTAATGGTCTGGCAATAACCCGTCAGATGTCACTATTGAATTTGGGATAGTCGGTAGCTGTCTCCAACGAAGATGGCACTTCTTAACTTTGGGAGAGCTATGTTCACCAAAGGGACACGGAAATGTGTCAATATAAGCAGTATCTTAAGTCGTTATTTGACTTCCGACTGCAGCGACGAAATTTATGTGGACTTTCTGGAAGGCGACAGAACCGGTACGAAAGTGTCAGTGAAAGTCGGGCCCGTGTACTCAGTGCCCGCAGTCGAGCGTTGTAAACATCGCTAAAACTGTCTCAAACAAGGACTTTGTCCTTGACACGTCTCACTTCGGGGACTACCGTAAAACCGCTATTATTAGCCCAGTGCATGACGTGGTCGCACGTGTTTCCATTATAATGTCACTAATAATAATAATAATAATTAAAACACGCTTTCCAATCCCAATGCCATTGCTTTGCCAGTTTAATTTAGTTAATTAGTAAGATACATTGAAAGTTCAAATATTATTAAATTATTTATTATATTATGGTACAGTAGGGCTATTGTATATACACACATGAATTATTACCAGCAGCATGTTCTGAATATGCAAAACTTAAAAAGTACAAGCATTTGTTTATATATATATATATATATATATATATATATATATAGTATGTTAATTACTTTCTTGGATATGTAGTCAATTGCCACATTTTGTTATAATTAAAAAAAATATCCTTAGTTGTATATTTTTACTTGGGTAATCTTATACTTAACTGGTCTAAATTATTACGGCCTTTTAAAAAACGTTTTTTCACCTTATATCAATGTGTATGTGTTCGCAATGTGATTCTACATCACTTCCGGTACAAAGAAGTCAGATTAAACAATTTTAATTTGTGTTTTAGAACAATTTAAACACGCTGAGTTGAAAGAAATCGCCGCGGTTCTGGTGCCTCTGGGAGGCGCCTACAGCGCGCGCCATATTTGCGGCGGTGACATTGCGTTGTTTACTTCGACTGGGCGTGTTTAAATTGTTCTAAAACACAAATTTAATTTTTTTAATCTGACTTCTTTGTACCAGAAGTGATATAGAATTACATGGCGAACACATACACATCGATATAAGGTAAACAAAAAACGGTTTTAAAAGGCCATAATAATTTAGGCCAGTTAAGTATAAGATTACCTTTACTTGTCTCATTAATTTTGCAAATATTCAAATCCACATCTAATATCAGCCCTAACATCCTAGCTTGTTTGCGCAACTGTGTTAGGTTTGATGAAATTACCGGGGAAGTAAATGAGTAAATTATGTTTGTCTGGACCAGGCGGCAAATTAAAAAGTTGTTCTATTATAGGTTTGTTTGTATGCTTGCAAGTTAACAGACTATGTTTCACATGCTACACATTTGAACACCAATGAATGTTTATTTCATGGTTAACCATGAATTGAGGAGGATTAAGGATAACATTTAGCGTACATTTTCAGGAATTGCTGTGTGCAGTTTGTGTCGTCCACAGGCGAAGAATTCAATCAGTAAAGGTCTGAGGAATCAGGTATTGACAAACATTTCATCATCCCTTAGATGCTTAGGTAAATCAATTATACACAGCTAATTTAATTATGTGTGAAATTGTGAATGGTAATTTTAAATTTATGTAAAATGTGTCACAAATAAAATTAGAATACATGTAATTAACTGATGAGTAAAATGTCTCTATTTATTAGGTCTTGCTGTTAACACAATTTTGTAAAGTTCCAACTATTCATCATCAGTATTATGCTTAGTTGAATTGTTGCTCATTAATACAATATTCAGCAATTAACTGTATGTTTAAAACAATTATTCATTAAAACAATTAATTTTCCTTTAGTTGCCCCTTCTAACAGTAAAAACAGTAAAATACTAAGTATAGTAATTCAATTGGTAAAAATACATTATACAATATTTGGAAGTATATAGAAATATATTTAAAAGACATAATACTTGTTTTTATTTTTTAAATGTTGCATGTAGTATTAGTTCTGTGCAGTCATGCATGCATGTGCATGTTTATTTTTATTAGTGCTCTTACATTTTTACAAACTTAATATTTTGTTGCAGTTCCGTGGTATACTGAAGATGTTGAAATCTGATAACGACGTACGAGTGATGATTCTGAGAAGTGCTGTACCTGGCGTCTTCTGTGCAGGTTTGTGGCTGTCTGGTCTACCTCTGTTGATATCTTGTTTCGAAATCTTTGGTACCACAGCACATGTTTGGTTAATTTTGACCATTACATCTCTTTTGGTTTGTTTTGACCATTACATCTCTTTTGGTTAGTTTTGATCATATATCTCTTTTGGTTTGTTTTGACCATTACATCTCTTTTGGTTTGTTTTGACCATACATCTCTTTTGGTTTGTTTTGACCATACATCTCTTTTGGTTAGTTTTGACCATACATCTCTTTTGGTTTGTTTTGACCATACATCTCTTGGTTAGTTTTGATCATACATCTCTTTTGGTTTGTTTTGACCATACATCTCTTTTGGTTTGTTTTGACCATTACATCTCTTTTGGTTTGTTTTGACCATTACATCTCTTTTGGTTAGTTTTGATCATACATCTCTTTTGGTTTGTTTTGACCATTACATCTCTTTTGGTTAGTTTTAGTCATACATCTCTTTTGGTTTGTTTTGACCATACATCTCTTTTGGTTTGTTTTGACCATTACATCTCTTTTGGTTTGTTTTGACCATTACATCTCTTTTGGTTAGTTTTGATCATACATCTCTTTTGGTTTGTTTTGACCATACATCTCTTTTGGTTTGTTTTGACCATTACATCTCTTTTGGTTAGTTTTGATCATACATCTCTTTTGGTTTGTTTTGACCATTACATCTCTTTTGGTTAGTTTTAGTCATACATCTCTTTTGGTTTGTTTTGACCATACATCTCTTTTGGTTTGTTTTGAGCATACATCTCTTTTGGTTTGTTTTGACCATTACATCTCTTTTGGTTTGTTTTGACCATTACATCTCTTTTGGTTTGTTTTGACCATTACATCTCTTTTGGTTTGTTTTGACCATTACATCTCTTTTGGTTAGTTTTAGTCATACATCTCTTTTGGTTTGTTTTGACCATACATCTCTTTTGGTTTGTTTTGACCATTACATCTCTTTTGGTTTGTTTTGACCATTACATCTCTTTTGGTTAGTTTTGATCATACATCTCTTTTGGTTTGTTTTGACCATACATCTCTTTTGGTTTGTTTTGACCATTACATCTCTTTTGGTTTGTTTTGACCATACATCTCTTTTGGTTTGTTTTGACCATTACATCTCTTTTGGTTTGTTTTGACCATTACATCTCTTTTGGTTTGTTTTGACCATTACATCTCTTTTGGTTAGTTTTAGTCATACATCTCTTTTGGTTTGTTTTGACCATTACATCTCTTTTGGTTTGTTTTGACCATTACATCTCTTTTGGTTTGTTTTGACCATTACATCTCTTTTGGTTAGTTTTAGTCATACATCTCTTTTGGTTTGTTTTGACCATACATCTCTTTTGGTTTGTTTTGACCATACATCTCTTTTGGTTTGTTTTGAGCATACATCTCTTTTGGTTTGTTTTGACCATACATCTCTTTTGGTTTGTTTTGACCATACATCTCTTTTGGTTTGTTTTGACCATTACATCTCTTTTGGTTTGTTTTGACCATTACATCTCTTTTGGTTAGTTTTGATCATACATCTCTTTTGGTTTGTTTTGACCATTACATCTCTTTTGGTTTGTTTTGACCATACATCTCTTTTGGTTTGTTTTGACCATACATCTCTTTTGGTTATTTTTGACCATACATCTCTTTTGGTTTGTTTTGACCATACATCTCTTGGTTAGTTTTGATCATACATCTCTTTTGGTTTGTTTTGACCATACATCTCTTTTGGTTTGTTTTGACCATTACATCTCTTGGTTTGTTTTGACCATACATCTCTTTTGGTTAGTTTTGATCATACATCTCTTTTGGTTTGTTTTGACCATACATCTCTTTTGGTTTGTTTTGACCATTACATCTCTTTTGGTTTGTTTTGACCATTACATCTCTTTTGGTTTGTTTTGACCATACATCTCTTTTGGTTTGTTTTGACCATACATCTCTTTTGGTTTGTTTTGACCATTACATCTCTTTTGGTTTGTTTTGACCATTACATCTCTTTTGGTTTGTTTTGACCATTACATCTCTTTTGGTTAGTTTTGATCATACATCTCTTTTGGTTTGTTTTGACCATACATCTCTTTTGGTTTGTTTTGACCATTACATCTCTTTTGGTTTGTTTTGACCATTACATCTCTTTTGGTTTGTTTTGACCATACATCTCTTTTGGTTTGTTTTGACCATTACATCTCTTTTGGTTTGTTTTGATCATACATCTCTTTTGGTTTGTTTTGACCATACATCTCTTTTGGTTTGTTTTGACCATACATCTCTTTTGGTTTGTTTTGACCATACATCTCTTTTGGTTTGTTTTGACCATACATCTCTTTTGGTTTGTTTTGACCATACATCTCTTTTGGTTTGTTTTGACCATACATCTCTTTTGGTTTGTTTTGATCATACATCTCTTTTGGTTTGTTTTGACCATTACATCTCTTTTGGTTAGTTTTGACCATACATCTCTTTTGGTTTGTTTTGACCATACATCTCTTTTGGTTTGTTTTGACCATACATCTCTTTTGGTTTGTTTTGACCATTACATCTCTTTTGGTTTGTTTTGACCATTACATCTCTTGGTTTGTTTTGACCATACATCTCTTTTGGTTTGTTTTGACCATTACATCTCTTTTGGTTTGTTTTGACCATTACATCTCTTTTGGTTTGTTTTGACCATACATCTCTTTTGGTTTGTTTTGACCATTACATCTCTTTTGGTTTGTTTTGACCATTACATCTCTTTTGGTTTGTTTTGACCATACATCTCTTTTGGTTTGTTTTGACCATTACATCTCTTTTGGTTAGTTTTGACCATACATCTCTTTTGGTTTGTTTTGACCATTACATCTCTTTTGGTTTGTTTTGACCATTACATCTCTTTTGGTTTGTTTTGACCATTACATCTCTTTTGGTTTGTTTTGACCATACATCTCTTTTGGTTTGTTTTGATCATACATCTCTTTTGGTTTGTTTTGACCATTACATCTCTTTTGGTTTGTTTTGACCATTACATCTCTTTTGGTTTGTTTTGACCATACATCTCTTTTGGTTTGTTTTGACCATACATCTCTTTTTGTTTGTTTTGACCATTACATCTCTTTTGGTTTGTTTTGACCATACATCTCTTTTGGTTTGTTTTGATCATACATCTCTTTTGGTTTGTTTTGACCATTACATCTCTTTTGGTTTGTTTTGACCATTACATCTCTTTTGGTTTGTTTTGACCATACATCTCTTTTGGTTTGTTTTAAGCATACATTATCAGTTAAGCCTGGGGTTAGTTCCAAAAGGAATTGTGATTGATCTATTTAATTCCACTCCGATTCCAGTACTGGAGTGGGAATTGGTATAGAACTATTTTAAACAAAAGGAATTGGAATTGAATGAAAAAGAACTAAGCACCTAATATTTTTTACATAATGTTTCCTGCAGTATAATGTCACTGAATGATTTTTTATATGGATTATTGATTTCTATTTAACATGTGTTTATATTATTTAATTATTTAATTATTACAGAACAATTATTATTCAAATATGACACACTATATGCACATTAATCATACATGGTTTACATTTGTCATATAAGGAGAATGAATTGTAATTGAAGTATTATAGAAGGAACTAAATAAAAAAAGAAATTGATAAAAAGAACGAATAGAATCAAAAGGAATTGGAGCAGGAATTAGGGTTGATTAAAAGGAATTGACCTCAGTCCTGTGCATCACTCGCATCATAACCTTATGTAGTAAAGCATTACTCTAGGCTAGCTCTGGTAAATTAAGTGTCAAATCACTTGCTCCAGTCAGAATGATCTTCAGTGAGGCAGCTTGTTTAATGTCCTGTCTTTTTGGGTAACTTCACTTCTTCTTCAATGTTCCTTCTGCATGTGACTGGTCGTCTCTCTTGTTTCAGTGTCCTGTCTCTTGGGACATGTTAACTTAATTGGTTATGATCAAACTGCACAATAACCGAACATGAACTAAGAGTAGAGTTAACCGTAGTTAATATTCTATTCATAGCTTTATGCAGAGACCCGACCACCCATCATTTGGATGGGTAAAAAACGAATATGGACGGTTAGAAATATGGGTGGACGGGTGGTGGATGGCTAAAAAATGAAGGGGAAAAAATGTCTTCCAAAACCATAGACATTGTTAGTTATTAGTTATGCCTTGAAAGTGAGCATAAATGGTGTCACATGTGTGTTTGTAGTCCTTTTCAGGTCAAAAAAAATACATTTAAAGTTTGTGAACTGGCTTAACAGTAAACACTACATGTCCACCAAAACGTGTGTGATTGGCAATAATTTGATCCTGTATAAAGCCCTGATTCTTTTCCAGGAGCAGATCTGAAGGAACGAGCCAAAATGCTGGAGGCTGAAGTGGGTCCGTTTGTGACGTCGCTGCGCCTACTGGGCATGGACCTGCGAGACCTCCCCATGCCAACCATTGCAGCACTGGATGGCGCTGCACTGGGCGGAGGGCTCGAGTTCGCCATGTGCTGTGACATCCGAGTCGCAGGTGAAACAAAAAGATCAAAATAAACAGGTCAAGCATTAAAGAAATCAATTATTATTTTAATAGATTTTATCGTTGTCAAATATAAAAATATACTTTATCTTCATAATGTATATATATATATTAATATATTTATATATATATATACAACTGTATATATATATATTAATATATATATATTAATATATATATATATTAATATATATATTAATATATTTATATATTAATATATATATATATATTAATATATATATATATATTTTAATATTAATTTATATATATATATATATATATATATATATATATATATATTAATATATATATATATATATTAATATACATATATATATATATTAATATATAAATATATAATGAAATATATATATATAAATATATATATATATTAATTAAAAAAAATATATACGTGTATATATATATATATATATTGCATACATGCATCCCAAGGGTAGATACAAATTAAATAACTGGACACCAAAACAAATGTGGTTGTAATTACTTATTTATTTTTTCCAGCGGACTGTGCAAAGATGGGATTGGTCGAAACCAAACTTGCAATCATTCCTGGAGCAGGTGGGACTAAATAACAGACCACTAAGATATCAGTATTGGAAGATGTATTGTGCAGAAACACCTGTCAGTATGTATTGTTTTAGATAATCGCCAGTGGCATATGCTAATTTATGTGTGTTTTTCATAGGTTTATTGCAATAAGAAACCAATAATTTAACCAGAAAACATGACAAATGGAATATACAATTTATAATATCTGTTAAGCTGTTATACATGACAGAAGTAAATGTGCAGCGACTTCCATAAATAGACCAGACAAATGTTGGGGCATTTTGTACACATACAATGCTAATATGTTTTAGGATTGTAACATTTTTTCCAATTTGCTTCTGTTATATGTAACTTATGGGAGGTTATTATTTTGATAACCTGTATAAAACTATATATCACCATGCTGTTGATCGTGATGCAACAAAGACTGCTTCCATCATTTGACTATTGCTCTCCATTTATCTCTCTGTTGTGAGAGTGATGTCCATGAGTCAGTCTTTATGTCTCTCAGCTTCAGGTTTCTTTTGATGGTATCCTTGAACCTGCTCAAATGAGATTTTGAAGACTACGAGTACATTACATGGGTCTTATCTTGTTTCCAGGAGGAACCCAGCATCTCTCCCGCATAGTCGGAATTGCCACTGCTAAAGAGCTGATTTTCACTGGCCGGGTCCTGGATGGAATCGAGGCACATCAGTTGGGATTGGTCAATCATGTCACCGCTCAGAACGAGGCTGGTGATGCAGCCTTTCAGAAGGCTCTAACGATTGCTGAGGAGATTACTATGAATGTCAGTATAACATATGCTCTTACTCTTGGTGATACTGTTGCATTTTTATTATATTTGTGTATAGGGCGTACATTTTGAACGAATCATCAGTTGAAGTCGTGTTAATGAGCTAATATGTCTGAAACGAAAATCATTGAGTATGTTGTCGTTTTTATTTAGATTGTTTCTATAGGTCGTTTTTCAAGAAAATATGCCGTTGACACGTACCAGGTAAGTTTGTAGTTACGAAGGACACTTAAGATTGCACCAATAATGTGGTGACAATACTATCATGATAACCTGGATGAAAGGAATATTGCAGTGTGGAAAATGGTACGTATGTTTTGAAATGCGTAAGTATCTACTTATATTTTTGTTCGCAAATCTGGTTTTGACTGTCACGAGTTAAAGTAGGCAATTATCCTTCTCTGGTCTATCAATCGTTATCACACGTTTATATGTTAATATAAAACAAGCATATACCTTCGTAATGTAGAAATTCAAAGTGTACGCACCATAGACTTGTTTGTACAGATCAGAAAAGATATGGATGAATTGTGAAGCACTTTGAATATTAAGCTTTGACATTAGGCTGCTGTTGTATGTTTTAGGGCCCGATTGCTCTACGACTAGCAAAATTGGCAATGAACAAAGGATCTGAGGTAAGTGCAAAAGAATAGGTGTTTGGGGAATACACAAATCTGTCAGTCCTACATATATACATATATATATATATATATTATATATATATATATGGTAGCTTTATTAGGTGCATTATTTCTACCCAGAAGGTTTCTACCCATGGAAGTCGGTTTACATTAAACAAAAATGTTCGACTTACTGTCTTCTAAAAAGGACGTAAACATTCTGTCGTAATCATTACTCCTCTCACTTGTCTTTCTGTGTCCTTCAGTAACCTGTGACAGGTACCGAATGCTAAAATCACCACTGAGGATCGTTTCTATGTCTCCCATTAACATAGTATACTGCTAGACAAATGGAAAAGGTGTTATGAAACATGCATTAGGCACTATAATCTCGTCATGCATCATCTTATGTCTTTTTAATGTATCATCTGCGTCAGCTGAGGTCAAATAAAACAATTGTAATCAGTAAAATGACCGTGTTTAGTTATATTCCTTGTCACCGTCATTATTACTAGTCGTGCACACAGATGATGGTTGGTGCTTCAGGTTGATCTGGAGAATGCCCTGAAGATAGAAGAGGCGTGCTACTCCCAGGTATGTTTATTGCCAGTGCAAAATGGCATATAGGTTGGGTTAGCTGGTGGATCTTGTGCTGGGTACAGCTGCAGTGATGTCTACAACGACGTGTGGTCATGGTTCTAAGAGAGCGCACATACACCCACACATATGAGCACTCACACACACACGCACGCACGCACACACCACACACCACACACCACACACCACACACCACACACCACACACCACACACCACACACCACACACCACACACCACACACCACACACACCACACACGCACGCACTCACACGCACGCACGCACACACACACACACGCACGCACGCACTCACACACACACACACACACACACACACACACACCATTCCATGAGCAGAACATTGTGTATATTTTCAGATAATTACGACAAAGGACAGAAGAGAAGGTCTGAACGCGTTCGCAGAGAAACGAGCTCCTAAATACATTGGCGAGTAACGGCATCAGAAAGGGCAAGTTTTGTGAGAAGATGAACCAATCATATAGATGAGATAATAGCTACTTATGTCGGCACGGGTTGCCAATTAGCCAAGTATTAAGCAGTTATTATACGTAGACGCTAGACTTTCTTGGTACTGATATTAGTTGTGTGCACAGTCGAAGCAGCACAGGTTCAATGGTTGTTAGTGTTTACTTTGTAAGCTTTATATGGCAAACCGGTGAGACATAGATGGTCAACGATCAGCCGACAGTATTTTATAACTAATAGTTATTCATGTGATGACGACGAACACATATCGGTGTCATATGTAGTGTGATTACGTTGTGGTTAAACCAACAACAATAATATTATAATGCTATTTTTATATGCCCGTCATAAAGTATTAATTTGGATGTAGACTATGTGATTTAGTCGCTATAACAAAGTATTTGTTTACACGCTGTGATTAAAACATCGCCACTGGTGCTATTTAATATGTACACGTATGGGTGTAGACTAATTGATTTAGGTGCTATGTCAAATATTTGTTTAATAAAAGTAACATTCACAAGACGAGTGTCTGTCATACTGTCATACGAGTTAATGACTGTGGATATGTTGTTCCTATGGTGTGCATGTGTGCGTGTTTTTCTGTATTTTGTGAGCATCTTCAAGAAGACTTTATTTTCTCCGGTAAAAAATGGTTTCTTTCAAGTGTATTACTATATGTGTGTGACTAACGCGTAAATACAGACTATGTGCGAAGATTGACATAATAATATTGTCAGACCCCGAGCGGTTTGAGTCCGACAGGATTCATTGGAGGGATTTACGAGCAGTGATGACGATGTAAGTATCACAATAAGAGCGGCTTTATTGACACATTTAGTCAATCAGGAAACATAGGTATGACGACGATTAACAGTAAACAGTCAACAGCGATTACGTCATAATCTCTTGTCCAAGCCATTGATAATCGGTGACGTTGCTCCTAACAGTACATTACCACAGCAACAATAGTAAACGTTATTTTGCAGAATTGACTATTGTAATGTTACAGCGTGTCAGCAGACAACAATCCGACGCCATCTTGAATCACCACATACGATGGACGTTGTGACTTCTGCTGAGCATTTCCCTATTGCGCGTACCTGCGGATTTTTCATAAGTAAACTGGCGCTCTCCCATCATGTTATTTACAAATAAATTATGTCATTTTATGAAACTGAGAAACATAGCAATTTGGTTTACGGG
>OZ024854.1:53202977-53210477 GCA_964017155.1 Oasisia sp. SBJ-2009
TTTCTGCTGTGGCAGCTATGGCCGTAGACTATGCGAAAGAATACACAGCTCGTTCGAGTCATTGGGGACCGGATTACGAATGAAAATGACGAAATAGCATAACAACGATAAGGAGGCAGACTAGATGTGTGTGCCATATTATCCTGAGTAGTGCATAACGTATAGTCAACGCGTCAACTGATGGAGCCTGGCGTCCCTTTGTTGGTACCTAAACCACAGCGAACTAAACCAAGCTCGTTGACTGCATGCAACAGCTTTGCACTTGAATCTAATTCTGCGTTGAATACTGTTGCAGAGGTTTGTCAAAATGGCTGCTCAAGTCCCACAGGGACTGTTTGTTAGCCTAACTGCGATGACGGACTCGTTGTCCGAATGCTTGACGTTCTGATTGATGATCCTCGTACGTGGTGCGAATCGGGCGCGCCTGCTAACTAGTGTTCTGTCATGCATGACAATCCGATCGAATGTTGATTGATGGCTTACTCAACAGAAACAATGAGGTTTTTATTTAGTACAATAAAAAGTTAACACGTTGTTACTACAAAACAGATTGTCTATGCGTGGACGCTAGAGACATGGAGTAGCATGGTAAAACCACTTCTACTCTCCGATGTTCGGGCTAGGATCACGAGGATCAATTGTGCAGGACGTAACTTTGATTTAAGGTTTTTTAAGCGGATATTCTTGGTCTATGACCGCTTTAGCATGCGCTCACTGCTGTTGTGGTTGTTGTGGTTGTTGTGGTTGTTATTATTATTATTATTATTATTATTATTATTATTATTATTATTATTATTGTAGTAGTGGTAGTGGTAGTGGTAGTGGTAGTGGTAGTGGTAGTGGTAGTGGTAGTGGTAGTGGTAGGAGCTGTTGTTGTTGTAGTAGTACACGTCAGTTGTAATAGTATTAGTAGTAGTAAACGAAGAACGTCACAGGCTCAACATAACGAATGTTTTCGTAATTCGAAATGCCATGCAGATTACACAGTCAGTATGGAAGAGAGACAAATATGATGCCTTCAAACGCAGATTGTCTGACGTTTTTAATCGCATATGTAGCCATTCAAGTGTGTGAGGTAGCATGCCAAGATTCATTAGGTCATGTCTACGTGTTATGCACAGTGAATATGTATGTTTGTATATACAATGGTATGCCTCATGCTAGGGTTTGACAGAACGTTGCACATATTTATTTTAATTCTGTCTTTTAACGAGATGGATTACACGCAGACGTTTCAGGGCTAACATATAGTTATGTATCTTGTCTGAAATTCGGACAGGAATCCAAGAGAAGAACCCAATATGATAACAAAGATTTGTTTCACAACACCGTCAAGTGAGTGCGTTTCTGCCTGTTATTGGAGAACGTTCACAGATGGTCTGTCACTGCACTAGTGAAAGAATGACACCGAATAGTATCCAACACATAGTCCATTACACTCCCGTATTTCAACATCAACCAGGAAGGCACCCGGTTAGCAAGTCTCTCGTGCGTCCTGGCGTCATCGTGTTCTTCAGAAAAATAATATGTCTCGCCCTCTAGCGCATATTTCCTTCACGCTCCCCGTGACGTTCACACGGGCCGGCCACAGCCGTAAGCACAGTCCAACAGTTCCAGCTTTCGTAACCAGAGGTATACCCAGTGTCTTCAAACCGAGGCTGACGACAAAGCGACACGCGAGAGGGCGAGACGGTCTTTCGACGGAGCCGGTTCGCAAGTCTTCGTGTCGTCGTAATGTAGTGCCATCGCCAACCCATCGCATAACACATTGGCCGTTCAGTAGAGATGCTGCACACGCATCACTGGTCACGGCATCACGTCGAACCAGCGGTGCTTCTGCGCCGTATGGAGTGCTGAACCGATCGCCAAGGAAGCGGACGTTTCGTTGCTCGCTTGCCAATGCCGGTAAATTGCATACCAGCGTCAAGCATCCGTTGGAACCGCGGCCGTTTATTCGTGAAAATCCTGCCGAGATGCACAACTCGTTTCTTCGTGCCGGCGTAGTTCAGTCCTTTGTTGGAACCGACGCGGAACAGGCGGCCTTTGCTGCCGTACCGGAAGTTCGCTTCGTCGGCACTGCGGCTCGAGTCGTACGACAGGTGTGATCGTTTCCCGAGACCCATATAGCTCATGCCGGCATCTATTCCGCTTACGAATCCCAAGTATCGTTTTCCCAAACCGGCGTAGCTCATGGCGTGGTCTAAGTTGTAGGCTCTCTTACCCAGGCCAGCGTAACTCATGCCGATATCCATTCTCGGGGCTCGTTTCGTTCTCTTTCCCAAACCAGCATAGCCCATGGCAGCATCTAATTTCGGGGCCCTTTTACCGAGACCTGCATAGCTCATAGCAGCGTCTAATTTCGGAGCCCTTTTCCCCAAACCAATGTAACTCATACCAGAGTCTAATTTCGGGGCCCTTTTCCCAAGCCCTGCATAGCTCATAGCAGCGTCTAATTTCGGGGTCCTTTTCCCAAGCCCTGCATAGCTCATAGCAGCGTCTAATTTCGGGGCCCTTTTACCGAGACCTGCATAGCTCATAGCAGCGTCTAATTTCGGAGCCCGTTTCCCCAAACCAATGTAACTCATACCAGAGTCTAATCTAGGGGCCCTTTTTCCAAGTCCCGCATAGCTCATAGCAGCATCTAATTTGGGAGCCCTTTTCCCAAGCCCAGCGTAGCTCATAGCAGCGTCTAATTTCGGAGCCCGTTTCCCCAAACCAATGTAACTCATACCAGAGTCTAATCTAGGGGCCCTTTTTCCAAGTCCCGCATAGCTCATAGCAGCATCTAATTTTGGAGCCCTTTTCCCAAGCCCAGCGTAGCTCATAGCAGCGTCTAATTTCGGAGCCCGTTTCCCCAAACCAATGTAACTCATACCAGAGTCTAATCTAGGGGCCCTTTTTCCAAGTCCCGCATAGCTCATAGCAGCATCTAGTTTTGGAGCCCTTTTTCCAAGCCCAGCATAGCTCATAGCAGCATCTAATCTTCGGGCCCTTTTTCCAAGCCCAGCATAGCTCATAGCAGCATCTAATCTTCGGGCCCTTTTTCCGAGCCCAGCATAGCTCATAGCAGCGTCTAATCTAGGAGCTCTTTTGCCAAGCCCAGCGTAGCTCATAGCTGCATCTAACTTTGGGGCCCTTTTTCCAAGCCCAGCGTAGCTCATTGCTGCGTCTAACTTTGGGGCCCTCTTTCCACGACCAGCATAGCTCATTGCTGCATCCAATTTTGGAGACCGTTTTCCAAGGCCAATGTAGCTCATACCAGAATCCAATTTCGGGGCTCTTTTCCCGAGACCGGCGTAGCTCATGGCTGCGTCCAGTTTAGGAGACCTCTTTCCAAGTCCAATGTAGTTCATACCCGAGTCTATTCTCGGGGCCCT
This sequence comes from Oasisia sp. SBJ-2009, assembly GCA_964017155.1. Lineage (NCBI taxonomy): Eukaryota > Metazoa > Annelida > Polychaeta > Sabellida > Siboglinidae > Oasisia > Oasisia sp. SBJ-2009. Next base: position 53,206,355 of record OZ024854.1, read on the forward strand.
TTTCCCGAGACCAGCATAACTCATGGCGTCATCCAGTCTGTGGGCTCTTTTCCCTAGCCCTATGAAACTCATACCGGCATCTATTTTTGGAGCCCTTTTCCCAAGACCGGCATAATTCATAGCGGCGTCTAACCGGGGCGACCTTTTCTTAATCTCGGAATGGCCTATGCCTCTGTCCGATAGCGTTTGTCGCGAATCCTTTGCGTTCAAGTACGTATCCAGTTCGTTTACGTCATCCTGGGTGTTTTCTGAAAACAGAAACAATACGCGTTGTTACACATCGGCTAAGAACGCTGAAACGAACCTGATTGATTGCACTATGCACAGTTTCTGGTCGCTTGTCAACAACAACCAGTGTCCTCAGAATATTGAGGATGGAGTGTATGGAAAGAAGAAAATTGCATTTAAATCAAACACGTTACATATATTTGAGGGGTGTCTTTCTATTGCAGAACATTACACTCTTGCTGACTGACACGTTAATAGTATAAAACAAGCGAATTATACATAGACACAAACACCGTCTGGTTGAAATGCAATGCAATCACAAATACCCGTGTGTGCGTGCATGCGTGAATATTTGTTTGTGCACCGAAACTGCTGTCGACTCCATCGTACTCGCTAACGTAGCGTGCGTCCAGCGGCCATCGATTACTAGTTATTAATTACCTGCATATTGTCGTATTATTTATTTATATGTAAACATCGTTAGACAACGAGGCGGCGGGAAATATGTCGCATTATCGAAAGGAATATACTTAATTAGAGCAGGTGGGGCGTAGACACAAATAGGGACCTCTGCCGGGAGCGACATGACGTAAATATAACTGATCAACTGGTGCATACCTCTGTGTCACACACAGGTATCCACGGACTGTTGCATACGGGTGGGACATCTGCCTCCAGTTAATAATATTAATTTGTATTTGTAAAGCGCCGTATATCCGAAAATATTTCCGCTCAGAGGCGTATAAAACATACTGTAACAAATACATATTTAAAATGTTCATAATCAGTTAAACTTGTACGTAAAGACGAAATGCTAAATGATAATAATAGATAATTAAATAAAGCTTCTAAAAGTACTAGTTCATAAGCTAAACTTATCAGCACTAAACAGAGAAAATAAAATAATAAAATATATTAATAACTTAATAATATAGTAAGTAAAAAAATTGCAAAACTATAATTACAATTAAAATAAATTCATTATAAAATAAAGGGAACTGAAAGGTGGAACAACAATTGTCCAAACTTAGGAACATATATATCATTCAAAGGATATGTGCCCATCATATGATGAGCCTCGGTATATTTTTAATAAGTTTTCAAACGCTCAAGCTGCATTTGGTTTGACAAGTTCCTATGTACTCAATGTAAATAGTTTCCATTTATTCTATATCATGGGAAATTTATGCGCAAAAACAAAATTTTGAGCCATAATATATGCGATAACCGTTATAATAGATAAACAAATCAGTTGTTTACGTATTCGAAAAACATCTCAAATTTACATTCAGGTGGTCAAACCAAATATAGATTGAGCATAATATGGCTGCGTCCAGTGGTCAGTAATATCCAGGATTTAAAAAATGTATTTAAAATATGCCATGGCTCAGGCTCAATACGGAAAAAAATACTTTGTAAATGAGTATTGTAATCACAGCCTCATATTAACTTGTTCGCACAAACGTGTTATTTGGCTTTGGTGAATAGTTGGATAGATATAAGTTTATCTTAGCAGGGCATGAAAATAACTTCGATGACAAAATGACAAAATCTTCAATGCTGTGCATTAGAAGAGTATTGGCACTGCAATTCACACACAGTTTCGCGAGCACAAAGAACACAAGTATTGGTGCCACCGAATGAGGTCATCGGTCGGCTCAGGCAAGAGATGCGCGAGTATTAGCCGGCATATTACAGACGTCCTTGTCTGCCGTGCAGGTCGAACTTATGTTACAGTTCTAGCGTGCAAATGTACCGTGTATTGTATCCGCATGTTAACCAATTTACTTACAATATATTTGTAAGTGCAGTTAATGAGTTCGTTGAACCGAACTTATAACAGTTTGATTAATAAACACAATTAAGAGCTTGATGAGCGGAACGACTAGACGGCAAATGATAAATATATTTTGACTGACTTAATAATAAAGTATTATAATTACGCATCATGTGACGTTAATAATGAGAAATCATCACGCACTGTGTCTCGGTGGAATTACAATATACAGACGATATACGGGTCCACAACTATACATAGCGTCTGATAACTGAGTAGTCCGGTGCAAGTAACCTCTATGGGAAGTTTGTAAATAAGTAAGTCTGAGTTAGCATTAGATAAATTGTTAATATTTGTTAGCGCAGATATACAAAGCCCTGTCCCTTAAGATATCACCAAACATGAGCTAATATGTATCTCATATAACGTACAACACTGCGAAATATCCTCAATTATGCGACGCTAATAACTACTTCATGTATCAACGTGTGTGTGTGTGTGTGTGTGTGTGTGTGTGTGTGTGTGTGTGTGTGTGTGTGTGTGTGTGCGTGTGCGTGTGCGTGTGCGTGTCCGTGTGAATGCGTGTGAATGCGTGTGAATGCGTGTGAATGCGTGTGAATGCGTGTGAATGCGTATGCGTGCGTGTGCGTGCGTGTATGTGTTGGTATATATATATATATATATATATATATATATATATATATATATATATATATATATATATATATATATATATATGCGACCACCAAACCTTTGCATTCGAATGTGATCATAGAAATAGGCATTCGCATTTGAATAAGGGTATGCATTCGCATTCGAACGCAATGTTACGGATTCGCTAACAAGCCTGGTGACACCATGCAAGACACATTTTATGTTTTAGCTGTTATATTTGGTGTAGTTGCAAAATAACTGATTTGATTTGAACCTCTGGGTTATGCATAGTTATGCGCAAGAAATGAAAAAGTAACGTACTGCTTGAGGAGGAAAAACAAGACTATTACTATAAAGACGAAACAGAAATTATGACTGGGCGATGCAGTACAACAGTATCGACTAACAAGGGCAATATCTTACCGAAGTACGCACTATATTTCAACGTCTCTAAGAATACGAATGTGCTACAGATAACAGTGAGCTATTTACAAAAGCCGGCGCGGAAGTCAGTGAAAAAGGGCTAGATCAATAGGAAATGCAAGGCGGCAATACATTTCACGTTACATTAGAGCAGTATGTGCCTCAGGGAAATCCACAACGTTTGTGTCAGGAAGGTCAAAACAATACAACTGATATAGCCTACCTACCTGATACCACCGATATGGCCTAGTCTACGCACACAGAGAGGGACACAGAGAAGGCATACAACAAAGTTACTGAATATAATCTAAATCACGGGACACGACAAAACAATTAAAGCTAGGTGGTGGACTGGAGGTAGAATTAGTTCACCAAGTGTGGCTGGTTTTGTGATGGAATGCGTTTTTTGGTGAGTCTGAAAGGTGGATTATATTGGTGACGGGTGCATTTGGATGGTCTTATAGTGATGTCATCCATCTGAATATTATTCAAAATGTTGCCACACCAGTGCGGTGGATTGAGATTAAATATACGCCAATGTTTACAACAGAACGAATTCTAAAACAAAACCGGAGCATAACAGGTGGAACCAATCCTGGTAACGCGTCGGAAAAGCTGTAATGGAACGTGTCCTTTATGTTCGCAGACTAACAATCAAAATCTACACAAAAACAGTATATCTGCCAAAATACCTCTAATAGATTTAATTAAAGAAGTATTTCAAAATAATTTACTCAGTACTCAGGTAAAATGTTAAATATACGTATGGTAAAACAAATATTTATGATCAATTTGTAATTGTATTACCAATAACGTTTGAAGGCATAGTAGCGAGATAAAGCTTAATGGCAACAATACATTCTAGGGATTCTGAGAGTCCTGTCACAAGACGACGTTTCGCATTATATGTCTTTGTTTAAATCCTCCACAGCTTTTCAAGAACGGTCATTCGTTGAACAAATGAAGAGTTACATTTCCAACAACGAAACATTTCACGGAATGGGTTAGTGGATGTCACGTTTCGAATTCATTCTACAAACA
>OZ024854.1:53215477-53315477 GCA_964017155.1 Oasisia sp. SBJ-2009
ACACATACACACATGCACACTTATAGACACACAAACACGCACACATATTCGCGTAAACGTACATACATACATGCACACATGCATATTATATATATATATATATATATATATATATATATATATATATATATGCATATGCATGCATATATGCATATGCATGCATGCATGCATGCATGTATACATAGACACATCCATACTGTAACATTCATGCTGGTTTTATGATTCTTAGATCACTCATAATAACATTAATATTATTTTAAAATAATACAAAATATATGTGTATAATAAAACCTAGATTTGCAAATGTTACGTATCCTTATACGAGTGCATGTGTGCAAACCATTAAGTGGTGGTGTAGGTCTAGTGTAAGTATAGACCTAACTATAGCAGTCTCTCGTATAAGACAATTTACAAAGCTGAACCTTCCGCGTTAAGGTGCGCACGTATGCTGTATACAGCGTTGCTATAGTGCAGCGCTTAGATGCGGTTTTATGTCAAATCATGCGCGAATATTCGATTGCATTCCGTCGCCACCAGTAGGTATCTGTATCCCTTGTGCCATACAAAAAAGGTTGTTTATTACGTGCTGTAAGCGATGTTTATATCTACTAAAACGAATGTTTTCTTTAGCACATATTTCTTCCTTATCAATAAATCGTATTCATGATACGGTACATTCTGGTTTCTCCCTATCACATTTTACAGAATAAAATGTATCTGTGATGAACATGTTTTTTGTTTTAATTTGAAACAGTTATTCTACTCTGTCTAGTTTCTTGTTTGTAGGGCCGTGATAAATAAAACTATAACGAATTGCCTCGCATCTGTATTGAACTTGTATCTTCGTATTTTTATATTTTATTTTGTCAACATATGTTCATGTATACCTATACACATGCGCTATATATATCTAGCCTTGCACTGGTACAGGTGGTAAACCCGTTTAATTCATGCTGTCTTGTTAGTATTACTTATATATATAAGTGGTTTTCAGACGTACCTGAAATGTCTGCAGCCGCCGTTTCATACAGCCGGCAACTTAGCAGAACGATTGTCACTGTCCACAGAACACACATTCTGTCTGATGTCCACATTGTCATCTCGGATATCACCAACTGATTCTGACTTCGTTCGCTCAACAGCGGGATGACATTAGACGACACCGTTCACCACCCGCATCCCTTCAACTTCAAGTCTTACAAAGTGCAAATAGACACCAGCAATGTTCGTCGAACAAGGCGACACTTCAACGAACTGCTCTTACGGTAGCCTTCAAGAGCGTACACCGCTCGCAGTTCGCATCTCTCCTGGTAATGTCCGTTGGTACAACCGTCGGCGGTTCAGCAGGAGCAAGCGGATGCCACCGTTTGCAGTCGCCAGGTGTCGTTTAGTGACGAGCCCCGCTCGACGGCTGGTGATTAAATAGCTCGACGTAACACAAGCACGCGAGGGCGGGCCTGTCTGACGGGTGCGTGCGCATGGACGCGCCAAGAACACGTGCGTTCAACGGCGGATACCTTTCCGATTAAGGCGTCTACGACTGATACGTCGTTCACATGCCAAACACAATTATTGATAGCCGACGTCGTGTCACCAAACCAGGAGACCGCGTCGTCGATGAGATTAACCGAGTGAAAAATTACGACGACGGCGATATAACGGAAGCTGAATGTTTGAAATTAATTAGAAACCCCCATTACAGAAACCAGCAAGCAAGCTGTTTATTTGTGTAATATTAGTATTGTATAAAATGACGATGACAGAAAATATAATTTTAATCGCCGAATCATTCGACAGCACAAAGCGAAAGCGGTCTTTACCATTTGTATAACAATGTGGTTTGATAAAGGTCAGTGTGGTTATACATTATCATATTCATTAAAGAAACATGGAAATGAGCACGTTTTAATATCACATGAGTGGCTATCCTTCTAAACTAAATGGTACTGTATTCATGAGATATGTCATCAAGATGATTGGTGACAACGACCTATGCGGCAAAGTGACCAGTGCTTCGCGTTCTTATCCGACAGACCGGGGCTCGAGTTCTGTTGCCGACGTTTCGGAGATTCTGCAATTTCGTTTACACCACGTTGCCTCTGTTCATTCATCTGTATAAATGAGTACCTGTTCATGGGCAGCGGTGAGAACAAATGAGTATTAATAGTCTTCGCGAAGTAATTGCGGCGTGGCTGGATGCTTCCCCTGGGTAGTCGATTTGACGTTCGAATGAACAAGTGCCACGATTTGAACGGTCCCATGAGCTGCATATCGCTCTCTCTGAGAGCTCACAGCCTACCTTTGTAACGAAAATCGTTATGCATTTTGTTTAGCTTTTTTTTATCACGATGACAATGATCATATCAGTGGCTAGATGGCGCTTCAACGGCGCCCATGTGGAATAGTGTGAATTATTAACAGCAGCATGTTAGAACAGACATGGCAACGATTATAATCATAGTTTATGTATGAGTGAGTTAACTGCATGGGCGGTTAAAAACAAAAATGTTACGTTACCCTGACTATTTTAATGTTATATGTCCTGCTACTTTTCTTTGATTGTTTCATGTCTGGGAGTGTCTCCACTATTAGAATGAAACGGAGTACCGACACACGAAATGTCCACACTGTGTTCTAACTGTTTTGTCATAATGTCGGATAACTTATTATTCTGGTATGGTACCCATTGCCTCAATTGTCCACTCGTGAGAACATACGATAAACATGTCCTACCACTTAGCAACCGTAGTTTGGCAAATGCCACACATTCCCAACAGTAACCATGATAAACGAAGATTGTAGATCATAAGTTATCGCTTCTCGTGCCAAATATTAATTCTTTCATATATAATGCATAGATGTTGTCGTCGCTTCGCCAAAGCTTTACGTAGATTATCAATTGTTTTCTGCCAATTTCATTAGCTGCTTCAGTGACCTCCAGGGAGGCCATTGTTTCTGTTGCAAACGAACTGTGAGCTATGTCACTATCGCAGAACAGGCCTTCGCACCGAGCGGCCCGTTTGTTCTGGTTTGTTCAGTGCGTCGTCTACTTGTCAATGCTTCGACGGTCCGCTTTGACGAGTTCGTTTAGTGTCTGGACAGTCCACGTCTATCAGACTGTTTAGTGTGCCTGGTCAGTCCAATGCTTCAAGCATGTTCAATGCATGGTCGGTTTAACTCTACAGTTTAACTCTACAAGTCCTTATGACTGCCTTGTCCATCTACTTCTACCAGGTCACAGAGGTCTAAGGGAGCCTGTTCAGTGTGCGTGGTAGGTCCAATGCTACACTATGTTCAGTGTAAGTTCGGTCTACTTCCACAAATATATTCAGTTCCTGGTGGATATAATCATACAAGTTTATTTACTGCTCCGACAGTCCACGTCTTTTCAGCGATTGGTCAGTGCAGTTTTAGAAGTATTTTCAGTGCCAGCCTGTCTTTACAAATCTTTTCAGAGCCTTGTCGATCCACGTTAACAAGTCTCTTTAGTGCCTCTTCGGTTCCGTTCAGTTCTACAACTCTGTTCTTTGCCTGGACAGTCAACTTCTATAAGTATGTTCAGTGTCTGATCGATCTACTTCTACACGTTTGTCCAGTACCTCGTCTGACAGAGCACGGGAAAAGGATAGTCAGTCCATCATCGACACCTTAATCATAGTTACAACGACGATACTGAATGTATTACCTCGAGGGCAAAACAAAGTACCCATTTCAAACGTACGTAGTTATTGTGATCACAGGAATTTTTCGAAAATATACTGTTTTGATCTGGGGGAAATGACTATAGTCAACTATGGGCATAAATATGTAATTCAATTCGATTTGCGGTCAGTCGTTGATATGGTTCATGGTTGCAGATTGAGTTCACCAGAGCTAACATAGGTTAAAAAAATACAAACTAGGTCCTGATTGGAAAATCAATTGTGGTGGGATTTCATGGTAAGAATAATTCATTGAGTGTTGAAAGACCGCCAAGTTGAGTAATAGTGATGACAAGTAAGTTGTTTTTATAGTTCGACTAAGTACTGTCTGGTGTACACGGTGGCTGTTTCAGTTAATTAGAGGTAACCTTCAGCTAAATTGTGCCCGTCTTGTTTCAAACTTATTTTTGCAGTATAACTCGAAGCATATCAATTTAAAAAAATCAAACTTTCTAATTTATTAATTATTCTGCAGTCTTAATATAAGCAGGAACAAATTATCTTATTAAACCATCTTAATATACTTACTTTGAACATTGATTAGCCTATGCCCACTTGCAAAGGATTGCGTCAATGGGGGGCGTTGGTAGCATACCGTATTCACGTAATTTTATTCCAATAATTTCTTAAATTCAAAGTTGGTGCTATGCTTCCAAGTCCAGCAATCACGGAAATCGGCCGGCGGCGAGTCTCAACTGCCAACTGCACAACCTTTTAGCACTGTCGTTAGCCTTGCACACATCGGCATCGTATTCGACCAAGTTCGTTCGTTAGCGCGCTAGTGTTGTCTGTCGAAACGACAAAGTAAAGTCGTGGCCAGGCCACACAATTATTAATTTATAGCCGCCTGGAAAATGTGAAATGCGTTTCCCGATATGATTGATTAAGCAACTGTCATTAACGAGGAGCGCATCGTCTTCTCTGCAGATAAGTATCTGCCGCCGTCTCAGCTGTCGGCCATATTGGCTGAGACGAACAGCTACCTGACATCCTCATAGATCATTTTACAACGTTTGTTCGTTATCGTCTTTGATACATCGCTCGTCTTAAGATGACATGCGACGTCACCGACACTATTCCAGAACACGGGCTACGGTGTTGTATTGGCATTCACGGATCAATCACCGAGAGGTTTCACTCGGAAAGACAGAAGGGTATTTGTCACTTGACTCGATACGATCGGCTATGGTATTATTAGAACAAACTTCCTGTACATAGTTGTTTTGCACGTCGCGTTATCTTATTTATGCTATGTAAGATGTTACGTTATTTTTTCAGATTTATAATTGTGTCGTTTCGTCTTGATAACATCACACGATAAATTTATTTATATATGACTCACCAGCAAACATAACTTTGAGTTCACGCTTTTATAAACTGAAACGCTTGACATTATTTTATCAGTTTAATCAATAAACTAACGACACCTTTCTACGAGCAGTCGGGTTACGTTTATTCGAAGATAGATCCATACATGCCTTCCGGAATTAAATAGTCGTAGAAAAATGCGCGACATTTGGAACAACTGTTCAACATTATGTAACCTTCGTCACAATGCAGTGGTATCAGAAGCGGCACTTAGCGAGAAAAACGTGGAGAACGCGCCACTACCCTTGCCAAATAATTTTGGATACGTTAAAGGTTTGCTATACCCATTACCCATGCTTGCAGCATTATAAAGAAAGGAATTGCAGTGGTCAATGATGCTGCTTACGAGGGCTGTTGCTATAGTTTTAACAACGGAAAGTGAGATACACTGGCGAATACGGCGAAGATCGCGGATATGTTACAACTAGGCATAACCAGGAGCGGAAATATCAGTAGCACATGTATGCGGCTGTGCCATGGGGTTTAAGCCACGTCTCAATTGTTTGGGAAATCAATATATCAGTAGGGAGGCCGTTTTTATCAAATGGAGCGAATGTTAAGTCCAGGCGAATGTTGCGCCTGGTCGCAGGTCCAGGATTTAGAGCTAGGCCTACATCTCTCGCCAGCAGAAAGATCAATTATAGTTTAAATGTTGGCCTACAACTAGGGATTGTCAGTCATTTCCGGCATAAACAAAGATTACGGCATGGCAGACTGTGTAGATATATTATTGTGTACTTATATTGAGAGGGCATTGAAATGATATCCGACCATTGGGAAAGTGGGCACAAACGAAGTAAAATCATGACTTCTAGAAGCAGCAGAACATGATAAAAATTAAATATACCATGAAAATAGTGGTGAAATTTCCTTAGTGACACAATCTGCTCAAATGATGAAATAAAAAAATAATGTTCCATAAAATAGTAAATGACTGAGAATTGCCAGATGTTCAAAAGTAGTGTAAATGTTCTATCGTATAAAACGTGGGCTGGCTATCGATTAGTAAACATAGGACCTTTAATTGTTAAACATAGTAATGTTATCGGATAAAAAGAAAGTCTGGCGAACTGAACGGAATATTCCTGACCATGCCTTATATGGATAGTAGGCCCTATAGGCCGAGTCCAAAATATAAACTCAGCGTATACGGAGTAGTTTGTTCCATATGTTGTCTCGGTTATAAATTATTAATAAAAGACATTTGCAATGAAATGTAGGCATAGAATTACGTGAAATAATTATGTTAACAGGGTTAAATAAATATCGCATAGACTTACAGTACAAAGAGGTTATCATTTTCACTAAATCCCTTTAACATCCTATCATAAGATTTAACAACCTATTATAAGATTTAACAACCTATTATAAGATGTACACTTAGTGGGCTAGCAAGGTGCATACCGGTGACACACTGACACGGAGATATGTGGTTTATCACGGGTCCAACTAATTCTTAGATATCTGCCGGTTTCGTCTTCAGACACATTCCTGCTACTCGCATCCCACGCAATCGGCAGACAATCGTCTTATTGGCCATGCACGTGGCATATACGGAAGTGTATCGAGTTCTCAACAGTTGGACTGCAATCACCAGTTGCCATAATTTGCCACCACAGCTTACCTGAGATTCTGAGTGGCAACACTTGGTCACTTGTTTCTGAGAAATCGGACGAGTTGATCGCAGTGGGACGAATGAACGACGCTGCTTGCATAGCTGTCACAGAAACCCTTTTCAAGAGCTAGGTGTTGTCGAAGTCTCTCGTTGTGAATAGTTTCCGTTGTATTCTTACGAACCAGATGGATGAAGGAGGTGAAAGAATTCATGGCGTGTTGTGTGGCCAAGACCATTGTGTATGACAATGTAACAATGAAAATTTTCACACGAAGTGACATGTTTGTGAATAATGTATATCAAGGTATCGAAGGAAATACTCTTAACATTAGCTCGCATGTGCCAGCCACCTGGCAGCGACAATGGCGCGTTGCTATAAAACCTGATGACCAGTCCAGACAGGGTTTAGATTTAGGGTTGCCATCTTCAACACGGAAAAATAAAGGACGGACAGCCACCACCTTTACAGAAGACGCAATATCTAAGTCTTAGTTACGGGACATTCCGTATTTTAAAAATGTACAATCAGTTCGATTGTTTTTGCTCCTCGCGTTTCAGACTAATTTCACGAAAAAGCAAACCTACGAAGTATCCCCTGTGACATGCTAACTCGTTTGTGCAAATGTGTGGCTTCGTTTTTATTAAATAAACAGAAAACTCAGAAAAAGAGTATTTGCTATCATAGCCGAAACTCGAACCGGACACCCTGTGTTACCGTGACATCCGGAAAAGACTGTAGCTTGAAAATCTCGCGTGAGCGAAAACGAGCAGTGAGATCGACCTTTGACCCGTCCATGCTGTCAGTCCTTCGATAGACTGTTTACTATAATTTATAGAGTCGCAATATTCCCGTTCTTTTGCTGTTTTTTGTTCAACGATGGGACGCCCGCGTATGTTTGCGACCGAATCGGCAAGGAAACAGGGAAGTGCACAAAGAGCCGCAGAAAGACAGAAACAGCGGCCGTGCGCACACGTGTATTTGGAAAAGTTATAGACTTGTGCAAGTTGTGGAATCAAATGACATGTACGACAGGTTAGTACTCTGTTATTACTCGGCTTCAACCATTTCACATTGTTTTAATATTGCGTGTGCCAGCTGACAAAATTGTTTTGCTATTAAATTAGTCGACGGTATTAGGCCATTTAGGGTCATTCCGAGTGAACGCAAATAAAATTCCATAAATTGGTTGCTGTCATCGACGTCTTGGACTTAGTCTTAGATTATTTTTGAATAGATCAGTACTAATACAGTATGATGAGAGCCTTTCCAGTTTTGCATTTGGTAAGATTAGCAAGAATCCAAAATTTGAGCGTTGTAGCTTAAATAGGTTTCAAGTTATGGCACTTTGACATTTGACAGGTTGTTAAAAATAAATAATTGTATTTACATTTAATTCACTAGTCAATATATTCTGCAATCTTGAGCCTGTGTCAGTGAAATTGTGGTGAGTTGATCTATATAATATAGAGATTACATAACTACAATTAGAATATAAATACAGTGTACGGTTAATGTACAGCTAGGTGATACAAATCATGATTAAGATTTATTCAAAATATCACTCGCGATAGGGTTTTCAGACCCTGATTGTGAGCAGAATACACATACCTTAGACATAAATTGATAAATTGTACATATTTGGTATATAAATGTGCAAATCGGAGGAATATGGCAGGTCTGGTTGCCTTAATTATGAATCTATACATGTATATGCAAAGATGGTATGTTATTATATTTCTTAAAATATGACCAACTTCCGACCCAAACATTTCGATGAGGCGTAGCTTGTATTGTCACAAAACCTTTTCTATGTGTAAGCTCATTCCTATAACTCAAATAACTAGTAAAATAAGTCTCAATATCCTTCCGAGCTTCCTTCACAACAAAAATGGCATACGCCTGGGTGCCACAATTTTAAAAATAAATTGCTCGTGATATACTATGACACAAAATTGTAACTTTTGTCATGATTTAAAGGTAAAGGTAAGGATTGCTCAAAGCGCTTTTTACACTTTACTCCCTGGTAGTTCAATCGAAGACCATCTCGGCTTCTCTGGGAAGCATTCAGCCATGTAGCAATTTTGCGAAGACTGCTTGTACACAAATAGTCATCACTGTTTATAGCCAGGTACTCATTCATACAGCTGGGTGAAATGGAGCAATGTAGTGTGAAAAAAAACTTGCCCAAGGTTTCACATGGCAGCACAACATTTGAACCCGGGTCCTCTTATTTTAGAGTCTGATGCTCTACCCCTGAACCACTGCGCTAATACTAGCAACCTTTGTTTATGACCAATATTAAAGAAAAACTGTTAGTCTCACAGACTGGTACATTTCGTCATGATGAAGTTTCAGTAGTATGCCTGCAGTGCAGTTGTGAGGAACACTAAGCAGGTTTTCAGCTCACTTAGTCTTCATGGCATTAAAATTAACTGATTTTAGTAAGTTTATTGTAATATTATTTTGCCTAAAACCACTAATGACATGTTATGGTCCTGTGCAAGTTAACAAACACAATTTGCTGTGTTTTGTGGTGAAAAACTCAGCAGTGATTAAGATTAACAAAAATATATTTCATTCAATATTACAAATTAACTATTCAGGGCTGTATAGTCCAAAGGACCTGAGGACCTCTTGGGCCAGTGTTGATGATTAAATGTCCATTTTGAGGTGTTTACAGTAATGCTCACTGGTTTGGTTATGTTTTATTTCAGATGTCGCAAAGACGTTGCCACTCTGCAGCCTGTTACTATATGTGAACTTTTGTGCATGACATTGAAGAAATTGTGACTGATGAGTACAGACGATGAAGACATGACACTGATGACAAGAGCGGAAGACGTCACTGGCAAACCATTCTGCATTGTGTACAAAGAATGCCTTTTGGAGCTTGCCAGAATGGAGGTAATCATTGGTATTTGATATTCATAAAATATCATCATGACACAAGTAACTGCATTTTAAAGATGTTTCTTAAAAACTATTCATTTTGTATATGGCAAGAAAGATGTTATGTTTGTTTTGATTATGTTTAAATTGATGAAAGTGTGGTGTATATTGGTTAATTATATGTTGCCATATTTATGTTACAAACATAGAAATTAATATTATGGAAATTATACATTGAAATACCATTACATCATGCACTATAATTGGTATCAACTGCATTCTGATTGGGCAGGCTGAGTAGAGTGGAATACATAACTATCTTTACAGAAAGCACTAATTAATGCCCACCTATGTCACTGCATTCACACAATTTTGCTGTGTTTGTGGTCATCTCATATGAATAACCAGAGAAAAATATGCCAACTAGGTGATTATGGTGAAGAAACATTTAATTCATAATTACAAACTTACAACATATTCAAAATTATTCATTATTAGCCCCATGAAATTATGTGTAATAATTATTTGTCACAGTCGTCTATTTGCCTATTTGTGTAGATGGATAGATTATGCAAAGTCAAAGGGTGCAGGCTTCCCTATGACCTGAAAATAAAACGAGTTTCAAATGTGCGGTACTTCTGTCATTGAGTAACACAAATTCTTTATACTAATCAGTTCTGCTGGTAAAACAATTATTACAATTGTTGTCACATACACAGCTATGCACGGTTGTAACGTTTAAAAAAATTAAACGGCTTAACCAGTAGAGCATTATATATGTTAATATGCATCTAAATTGTCAGCTTAGGTATATGAATTTTATTCATCTGCCAGTGGAAGTTTTTGTGCCCCCTAGAATTAATTTCTGAACCTGCTCCTGCGTATGACAGTTTATTTGTCTGCATGAGGTTTTTGCAGTAATGGGTGTCCTGGATAGATTGTATATTGTTGGAATCACATGTGGACTAAAGTAAAGACAACATAAAGTAAAAACATTTTATTGAAACTTTTGACAAGATTGACTACAACATAATGGCAAGCACTGCACATGATATATGTATTTATTTTTAATATCACATGCACATCAGATAAAAAAAAACAATCAGTAAAATATAAAATTAGGAAAAGGTTGAAAACATGTATGGTTGGTATATATATATATATATATATATATATATATATATATATATATATATATATATATATATATATAAACAAACAGTTACTTTTATCAAGATTCATTCATTCACAAAAATATCCAGCACAAATACATAGTATGTCAAATGCTGGTTAGTTAAAAAACATTAATCCCATTTATTAGGCTTTAAAATGATGCCTTTACCCGAAATGACATTACCTACTGCAAATGTGTGCCTAACACTACACCCATGGGCAAATTGTTCAAAATCCTGAAACAATTGTTACACAAGAACAAAATCCTGGCAATTTACCTAAAATTGTAAAGTTTACTCATAATGCATGCATTATGGATATTACTGAAACATGCTGTAAATAGCTTATTTTTTACAGCAGTAGAACATAAATTGATGTTTTATTAAACATATTTCTCTTGACAAGTTTGCATACAAGTTTCACTTTGGCTTGAATGGCAGACTCATCTGACAAGATTTTATAAATGACTTGTCCAAAATATTTACAATGTGACAAAGTTTAACTGGTTAACTCCTGAAGTAATTGTCTTAGAAAGTTTTGACTTTCTAGATACAAAGTACATATACATACTATATACATGTAATGTGTACATATTAAATAACAATAATAACAAATAAAGTACACTAAGTTAACTATAATTATGATGATTACACTAGTCATGGTCCTCGCCATGTGGCTGAGAGTTACATGTGCAATCACTACCCCGGGTATGTGTTTACTCACCTGTATGAAGAGTACCGGCTACAGATAGTGGTAGATATTATTACTTTATATAGTTAGTCTTTGCATAATAACATAAGTGTGGCTGAATGCTTCCTACATTAGTAGATATGTTGTTTGATTTAACAGATCTTAATAAAGTGTAACATATCTGGCATGTAGAGTTTACGATATGAATACCAAATACCAAACAATTCTATAATAGACTTTTGCTAAATGTATCATCACATATGATATCATAAATGTCAAAGCCATGTTAATTGTCACTTTGTTTCTTGCACAGGTAGATGTGGATGCACAGAAAATGTCAGGTACCTGGCATGCAGTATCATTAAAGAGAGTGAACTAAGTAACACAGTAATGCCATCGATATCCAAGCCGATGAAGTTCACCAAAGAATGCCGAACCTATCTTATTGTGTTGAGAGAGGTTGACCGAAGGCTCATGCCATATTTGCCAGACCATGGTACTCACTGTTCTACCACAAACTGCAAAGCTAGTCAGATATCACCATATTCGCATGTCAAGCAACCTGCATTCTATATGGGTCTCTAGTCAGTTTGGGTAACTGACTGGCCTGGAACTCAGTGCACACACCATCAGTACAGGGGAGTCTGTTATGGATGCAACACATGACTGAGATCACTCGGTTGATATTCACATGACATTTGATCTGCAGCGTCTTGCACAGCCCATGGTTGTGGAATCTTGTCCGGGATCTTGGATGGTATATAGCTTATTAACTTGTTGACCTAGTGGTGGTGTTCAGTTTCCTGTTGAGTGTTGACCTGAAAAGAAAAGCATAATATTCAAACTCAGTAAACAAAAACTGGCATCATGGTATTAGAGTTGTCATTATGGAGTGTTCTTTGCCATAATCAATAAATCTACAGCTGTATAACATAATATTTTATGTATGACCTAAAGCATTCCACAAAAAAGGCAGCAAGAAATATTTGGCTACAGCAGCATGTACAGGTTCATATCTAAGCAGGGTTGTAATTTATTAGGTCTGTATTGTCATTACATGAAAGTAAAATTACCATGCTATTTTTAAATGTAGGGATGCCTTATCTTATATATTATTATAGAATTATATTTACTCCCAAGCATAGCGCATTCATATTTTCTGTTTTATTTTCAATATACAATTTTGTGTCAGGGTATGTCATGTAATAACTACTGCATGTTATATTTGACATTTTATGGCTCAGCTGGATGTCAAAGTAAATGTTGGAAGTGACAAAATAAGGTGTTGTTGTGATGCCAACAGTATATTTCCTTCACTGAATATTCAAACATGTCTACCTTCTTCAGAATGAATAATAATTGATTTTATAAATTTATTTCTGAGTTATTGTTGTATGCTGAATAGTTTTTTAAAGGTGTTGACCGAAGTCTGTGTGGACACTGGACTGGACACACTTAGTATAACATGCATTACACAACTGCAAAGGTTATCCTAGTTTTCCATATCCGAGATATTATGAAAATGCTAATGAAAGCAAATGAGTATTGAAATGGGCATATTAAAATATTTATAAAATGTATACATTGTTGATTGTTAAAATGTTTAATTCACTTGGAGTGATCAAACGTTGGCCTCTTGCAAACTATGTATCCTCCATGCATTTGCCCGACACAAGTGATTGCATTACTCTTAGTCCCTCCTCTGCCTCGTCTCACTTGCATTGTAGTGTGGCCCATACTAATATATCATAATTTGAGTTGTATTATGCATTCATATATTGCTGTGATGAAAAGATAAAGATTAGAACAGCTGGCATATGTGAGTTGAAAGGTATCAGGTATTACATAGACTACAGCCAGGCATCACTGACCACAATGGAAACAAGTGCAAGAATGTTATGTGTAATACTTGCATATGGTGTACACTGGCTAGTAGCTATACAAGCATTTTATATTCATGTTTACCTTTTTGTATATTGAATAAATTCATCACCATCATGGTTGTCATAATTTTTTTAATTATTATATAATTATAATATTATTATTATATAAAATATAATGCAAATCAGCAACATCCAGCAATCATAGTAAAATGTGAGTCACAAAACACTGTTTAAATAATTGTGATAACCAACATAATTCTTCGTTTGACGTTCTGTTGCACGAGATAACGGATGCTCCCCACGGTGACCATCACCCGGAGCCTAGCTACTGCCAATGTTCCGAAGCCAATGAGATATCATTTCGTCCCTAACGTCATCTACACTCTCTAGATATGTACTTTTGCAATTACACAGCTTATGAACAAGATCCTGCGTTATCAAATACAATACATATAAACTTATAAATAAAGGCTGTATGAGTGTATCTGGCTGAGACTAAGCGATGCCGATGCCGACTGTCAAACTTTAAAAATAATCTAACAAGTTAGAGAATCCACGTCGAGTAGGCCTATAATGAAGTTCACAAGTTGCAGTTCTTGTTGAATTAGCCCACGACTACTCGCCCTGGTTGCTAACTGCAATAAAACACTTAATACATACCTTCACAGAAGAAACATTTCGGAACGTTCGTCACGACACGCAAAAGCACATGCGGTTTGTTATTGTGCCGTAGGATGCCGATCTCGTATAAAACACGTGACCCAAAAAGGGCAGGACGTCTACACCGGCTAATGGTTTCGTCAGTTATACCCGGTGTAACGACGATTCTTTTTTGCCGAATAAAAAAAGATAAGTACGCATTTTAAAATTAAACTGATTGCGCATACTAGTTAAACTATTGAAACATTACACATCAGGACATAAAAGAAAAGGATTGGCGATGGGCAAAACGAAATGATTGTCAACCTTTAAAGGACTCGTTTTACGCGCCTATTATCGATACGAACACATCGTTAAGACAGCCATATGTCTTTGGGCAATACTGGGTACAATATGATCTAACACGACACGGTTGTCAGTCAGTCCTTGATGAGCGGAGGACATCATAATATATTATGGTGTTACTGGTTCCATCGTGGTTCTCAACACTTGACGCGGGCATGATCTAGAACACACTTACCAGGCGCGTGGGTAGCAAAGAAGAACGTTGTTTACTTCGGTTGTGTCAAACACCGGACGGGAGTAAACATGTGTACATTGCGACTACGAGCGAAAAACAGTTTAAATTCGTTTAGGAAACCGTGCATCATTTGCTGGATGCGTGATTTCCGTACAGATCATAGCAATCACGAATCTTGGGTCGCAGACGGTTACAGCCATCTGACCAGACAGCGGCGATGTCTGGTAAAACGGAACCAGCCAGAATACTCATGTAGTTTATGAATCGTACAATGCTCAAATGGAGAAACTAGTCTTACCAATCAAGACATGCACAATTGGCAGAATCAATGACAGGTATGGTGAGAAGCACACTTAGCAGTCGCAGAACGATGCAGAAGGTGGCCAATAAATTCACTGTTGATGGTGTGCACAGCGTGGCCAAATCGATCAAATGATTCGTTTATTCAGTAAGCGAAAACATTCCGACATTGCAATCTTCCCACCAAATATTTCATGTCAAGAAACCACTTTAAAACTTAATTTACTGTCAGCATCAACACAGAGGTGGCACTCAATGTGATCAAAGCAAAAAAAGGCAACGACATCCGACAACCTTCCAACATGTACAGTTCTCGCTACGCCGGTCACCGCTATACCGACTGACCACCTCGCCGAGAGAAGGTGTACTCCAACATTGCGGAAGCCAACAGCCGTATTCTGTTGTAAAAGATGCAACCAAACACAACAATACATCTATATCGCTTACTCCAGTTTTGGCCAATGTTTTTGAATCACTACTGCTGAAGTGAGGTGACATTTATGTATCTCCAAAATGGGCATATTTGGATATAGATATTTATGTATCTCCAAGCAGTGCGGTTGTATGGCGGCGACTTGTGCCATTCCTGATTGTTCTGAAGTATTACACAAATGATATGAAGCCACCAATGTATAGGGCCATTTTGTGAGAAAGTAATTTTTTTCAATTACAACAACCTTTTTCTATAATAGACCAGCCAACATTGAAAAGTCCTGTAGAATTTGTTAAATAAATTTTGTGTTTGAGGTTCGTGAATGTGTGATTTTCAACGGTATTTTTGATTGTATTGTAGATAAGTCAAGATTACCGTGACATGTTAATGATGACTATATAGTTTGTATTAACGTAATCTTATGACATAATGTATGTTACATGATTCTCAAAAGTAATGTTAAGCTTGTTGTAATCTACTGCTCGGTCACATAATTAACTAGCAATCTTTCAGAACAAATCGGTGTGCAGCCTTTGACACATGAATCCACCCGCAACGAGTAAGTGCTAGAGCGATTACAGAATCAGTCATGCCAATAACAATAAAAAGTTAGATTGGGCCTTTGGGTTGGAGGTTGGTCGATAGTTTGGATGTTAAAAGGCAAGTTCTTATATAGTGCAGTATCCAGTCCTCAGGACCGTTCACTTCCCTGACAGACCTGTTCACTCAGACACCATCTCGGCTTCTCTGGGAAGCATCCAGCCATATGCTACAATTAATGCGCGAAGGCTGCTTGTACACATATCCACCACTGTCTATAGCCAGGTACTCATTTATACAGCTGAGTGAACTGGAGCAATGTCGAGTGAAAAACTTGCCCAAGGTTTTAACACCGCAGCACAGGATTCGAACCCGGGTTCTCGTAGTCGAGAGTCCGAAGCTCTACCCCTGAGCCATTGCGCTCTAAGTATGACCAGTCACCGTGGACGTGGCTGTGGCTTGTTCTTTATAGTTATGACAGCGTACTAACAAGACACACAGGGTCGTCTGCAGGACACCAGTCGCTGCCGCCTGTTCCACTTGTCACTCAGCGACGAACTGCCGATGATGCGGACGTAGAAACATGAGAGACAGGGCGTGTGCTCTCACTGACATTCACTACTGACACAACAATAGTGATGGTCTTAATTATCAAAAGGTCGTCTCATTCCTGCCTCATGGCGATGACATTGTCGCGTAGATAAACAATTTCGCATCCAGGCACTAGCCCAATTCCTTGTTGAATGCGTTATTGTTGCTGTCAGTGTTTGGATGTGACAGACACATACAAGACAAGTGCATATCAAACCATTCGTCCACTTCGTGCACTAACTGTCCTGCTCTCCTCTTGCGAGCTTGCATTGTCTCTGCAGGCGACCACCAGAAACAGGGACAATTAATTATCGTGACCGATACAGTGGCGTTTCACGACGTTACATGTGGCTGAAGTGCATCGTTGACCGGTCAAGAGAATGGCCGTGCGGCCGCTTGCTAATTAATATGGTCGATGACGTTCGATATTGATATAGGCACTCGTTAATATCCTGTCCTGCGTAGTGGTGGCGACAATCACGCGAAATGAACAGTCTCATGAGAGTGCGATACACACGCTCTCATAACAACTGTAACTACGTCACTCGTAGTCCCGAGGGTGACTGGGTACGTTTCCATTTACAGATGCTGTTCTTGCTGAAACCAGCAACGTATGTGCCATGCATTAATTATGCATAGGCAAGTTTGTTTATGCTGCAGCATTCTGGAATGGTTCTACGCCAAACGACTGTCGCATTTGTGTAAAGAACTTGCTTTCTTAAGCAAGTTCTTTACAAAATAGATAAAGTGTTAATTAGTAACTTTGACAAATCGCCCAGTCTACAGTGCATGGCGCAAACACGCGGATACCATACAGTAAAATTTTAACGATTTTATAAATGCGACGTACCCAAGTCACTGACTAACTTCGGTACGAGGTTTGTTGTATAACATGCACTGACTAACTTCGGTACGAGGTTTGTTGTATAACATGCACGTCAACATTACTAGCATGCCGTGTACTGTGCCAAACACGTTTAAATGAAACGAGCAGGGCAGAATCATGAACTATATTTATTTTCCTTATGGTGTAACGCCCTGCAACACACGTAACCCGCACGTGTGCGTAGTTGTGTGCCCCTGTGTCGCGCCTGTGGTGGAATGGGTACTATCAGTAGCGAAAGGAAATGGGTGTTTAACACTAATATAGGGGATTGTTAGAACGGGAAACGACACCCGCATTGGTACAACGGTAATTGCAAAATGAAGGCCAAACAGGCAGCTCAAAACGACATCTGATAATAAAGTCGGCGGATCTGATAGTGTAAATTTCATACCACTGAAATGTATTTCATCGTAGCAAAGTAGTATTATATAGCTATGCGTAGTACCGGTACTTAGAAGAAATGTTTGACTTTGAATAATTTACTTGCTATTGTTACCCGCTAAATTGGTAATTATCAATATGTGTACACACACACACACACACACACACACACACACACACACACACACACACACACACACACACACACACACACACACACACACAATAATTATTGTTTAATAGGCTGAACCTACAATGACGTTTCAAAATGGGCGACTATCAGTCAGACTTGTCGGTAACAATAAATGTATTTCATCGTAGCAAAGTAGTATTATATAGCTATGCGTAGTACCGGTACTTAGAAGAAATGTTTGACTTTGAATAATTTACTTGCTATTGTTACCCGCTAAATTGGTAATTATCAATATGTGTACACACACACACACACACACACACACACACACACACACACACACACACACACACACACACACACACACACACACACACACACACACACACACACACACAATAATTATTGTTTAATAGGCTGAACCTACAATGACGTTTCAAAATGGGCGACTATCAGTCAGACTTGTCGGTAACCCTTCGGTGCTACTACTAAATAATCCATGATCTCCGAACTAATGATTGGTTTGCCGAGTGTGCTTAGAGATGTGACGAGTAGGTGACGTCCCTTAAATGACGTACTTACATGTGTACAGATTTAGCAACGTGACAATCCAATTAAGTCACGCGTGCTCTGCGTGGTTGCGGTTGTCCGCCCGCGAGTTCCGGTAGACAAAATAGTTTGACATTTTACCGTCGTAACAGTGATTTATATGATCGTTGTCGCCGGCGAAAATGTTCACATGTTGGCATATTAACCGAGTTATTAAATACGCCACATTAGTAGACATATTGTGGGCCGGTGTGCCGAAACCAATTTGCTTGAAAGGATATTAGGCCAGTATGTCGCAATCGTTGCCATTCGTAACGTCGAAATGGATTCGCACATTCAATATTCGATTTGAAACGCCATATGGCATTTCAGAATTGACTCAAGATATCAGAACGGCAATAACAATAGCAAGCAATCTGGATATAAACTACGGGTCCGTCTTGAGCCCAGATTTAAGACGGGTCTGTCTTGAGTCCAGATTTATATAGATGTTTGACGGAATTCCAAAGATAGCTAAGAATGGGGATTTCCAAAACTTGGACAGCTAAACGTTTCAACAACATTTTAGGTTAGCACTATCGAAACCACTGTCGTATATAATGCGATTTGATTACTCGGACAATAGGCGGTATTTATACGTTTGTTTTTGGAGTAAATTTTTTTTATTTGTTTAAAAATTGTGCACCACGGTATTTCTATACCAAAGCCTTCCACTGGACCATATATTTGGCAAAGTTACTAATCCAGCGACAGCTCACTGTGCACTCTGCCTTGTGCAATGTCAGACCTAGTTCCGCACCACACATCTCGTTCAACTTTGGTCACCTGTAAGATCGTGTCGTGATTCCGACGGCACTTTCGGAACGCCTAGTTCTGTTTGCATCTCAATAAATCGACTATAACCAGCTGTCGACGGAGCCTCATTACGTCGAAACTGGCTCGGAAGCCGTAACATGTGACATTAATTATCGCGTGCCACATGGCGCTTGGGCCAATCTGAAAAATCACTATATACGTTGTGTGGTTTAGTGTGGTTTGATGACGCCGAAAGCACGTTTCATCCTAGGGGGCAAGCCCCTGTTTGCCAACTGGAAGCGTGAAGTGATTGTCAAAAAAAGTAGATATATTAATGCAAGTTATCGATCGCCCACGCCCTATGTTGCACCCACCTCTCATTCAATTTACAGCTTAATCATTTGGCGTCCTGTTTTGGCAATCTCTTGGCGAGTCATTGCGCAACAGGTCACAACAATACGGGTTTCAGCGGGGGAGTTGTTTTTGTAAAAATGACGACAGCCTAGTTTCAGCGTGGGTTGTTGTCGTTGTTGTTGTTGTTGTTGTTGTTGTTGTTGTTGTTGTTGTTGTTGTGAATATGACCCCAATACGGGTTTCAGCAGGGGAGTTGTTTTTGTAAAACTGACGACAGCCCAGTTTCAGCGTGGGTTGTTGTTGGTGGTGGTGGTGGTGTTGTTGTTGTTGGTGTTGTTGTTGTTGGTGGTGTTGATGTTGTTGTGAATATGACCCCAATACGGGTTTCAGCGGGGGAGTTGTTTTAGTAAAACTGACGACAGCCCAGTTTCAGCGTGGGTTGTTGTTGTTGTTGTTGTTGTTGTTGTTGTTGTGAATATGACCCCAACCGAAAGCGATACATGTCGCACAACACATTTCACCAATGTCTCGTAAACAATAAATGTTATTTACTATGTCTTAGAGTAACTGAAATACATATGTGGCTATATATCTTCAATATATATATATATATATATATATATATATATATATATATATATATATATATATATATTGGTTTATTATGTTTGTTTTATTGTTCCATTACCTGCTCGATCTGTTTACCTTAGTAGAGCGTAATGGCTCAGGGGTGGAGCTTCGGACTCTCGAATAAGAGAACTCGGGTTCTAATCCTGTGCTGCTGTGATAAAACCTTCGGCAAGTTTTTTTAAGTCTGCATTGCTCCAGTTCACTCAGCTGTATAAATGAGCACCTGGCTATAGGCAGTGGTGGATATGTGTACGAGCAGCCTTCGCACATTAATTGTAGCATATGGCTGGATGCTTCCCAGGCAAGTTGAGCTGATGTTTGATTGAACAGGATTGGATACTACGCTACATAAGAACTTACAATTTTATATTTGTTCGTACAAACCTCTGTTTGCATATAGGTTCAGCTAGCGTTTTCTGTATTGGGGCAACTGTCTCATAAATAATAAATGGTATTTTCTACGTATTATTCCAGGTGCATAACAGGTGTAACCTATATGTGGCTATATTAATATCTTCAGGATATATAATATATTATTGAGTATGTTTCATTGGTGCAACAATTGCCCTAGACGTCTACTTTATATTTGTACATACAAACTTGTATATTCGTAATTTCGTACACGCAAAATTTCTCCTTTCGTGTTATTGTTATGCATTTCAATTAATGTTTGATTTGAACTTTTTTAATAATTGATTAATTGTCATAAATCTGGCAATATAGTATTTAAGGGTGCTTCTTACAATAATGGCGTTACGATATTTGTGATAATTTCTTTTGTCAATACAGCAATGTAGTGTAATTTACTATTTTCGCTGTAAATATTATGGAATACCAGCGTTCGTTTGGTTACTCTAGTGATAATTAGAATCGCTAAACGTAGGTAGTACTCGTGTACGTGCTTACAAAGCTCTGCATCCAGAACCACTAAACATTCTTTACACATCACGCTGTAACTAACCTGTACATTAATCTTCTCATTCGAGCATCAACGCTTCTCTTGGAACCATTTACGTTGCAATTAATGCGCGAATACTTTCTTTATTCGTATATATATATATATATATATATATATATATATATATATATATATATATATATCTCCGATAGGAATGTTTCTTGTACACTAACATCTTAAAACGTCCTCGGGAGCCGGGGTATTTTAATCACCTCATGAATCTGATTCGGTGATGTTCAGTGATCAAGTGATATGCACAACAGGTATAATAAAACAATGCACATGGCTATTTGTATTATATTCATCGACATAATAATAAACACACACACACACACACACACACACACACACACACACACACACACAAAAACACAAACACACAAACACACACACACACACACACACACACACACACACACACACACACACACACACACACACACACACATATATATATATATATATAATATCTTTCACTGACTAAGCCATGGAATCAATTGCACATTTGAGTAAAGTGTGACTATTTAGAGTAGACCAATTTATCTTCATGTATTATAAGATAAATTGGTCTACGCAAGGAATGAACCTTTGTCGTCTCGATTAGTAGGCCGTCGTTCTAACAAATGTGCTACATCGTCCCACAAACACAAATCGACGAACGCTAACACGCAAACGACGGATCAGTGTGATTCATGAACAACGCACAATAAATGCATTAACTGTGAAGTATTCGCCTGTCTCCGATAGGAATGTTTCTTGTACACTAACATCTTAAAACGTTCTCGGGAGCCGGGGTATTTTAATCACCTTATGAATCTGATTCGGTGATGTTCAGTGATCAAGTGATATGCACAGCAGGTTTAATAAAACAATGCACATGGCTATTTGCTATTTTTGCCTTTGATCAAATAACATGGGAACTGTGTACAATGCATAACCATACACAGCGTCACAATAATATAGAAAGGGATAAAAATAAGTTAGTACTTTATCAGCTAATCATACCAAAACTAAATAACAAATTAGCGCATGTGAATGTCCACAAGTTATTGTAGTCGATTCAGCCTTAAAACAGGGATAGATTGTCCTGTTACGAAAGCCCGTCTTCTCCGCATTTTATTGTTCTATCATTTGGGACTTTGGAGAATTAGATGCAAGCTCAGTGGGTTCCCCATTCTCCTGCATATAAACCAGGTAGTCATGATCCCAGACAAGGAAGTCCTCAAGCGTGCAGGGCTGCAAAGCTTTCATGCTCTACTGAAGAAAGCTCAACTTCGATGGACTGGCCATGTTGTCAGGTTACCAAAGCGCTTGCTGTATGGATAACTGTCAGAGGGGAGGATGTCCACTGGCGGTCAACGCAAACGGTATAAAGATTCCCTCAAATCCTCCCTAAAGGCCTTTGAAATCAACAACAAGTCTTGGGAAAGCCTAGAAGCTGAGCGTGGCCCTTGGCGCAGCCTGATCCGGAAGGGAGCTGAGTCCTATGAACAAACCAAGATACGCCAGGCGAAAGAAACGAGACTGCTCCGCAAATCTAGTGCTGGGGAAACAGGCTCTGCGATTATTACTGCTCTTCCATATCCGAACTGCGACAGAACTGTTCGTGCCCGAATTGGCCTTATCAGCCACACCCTGACGCACCGCCTACATGAGACAGATCAGTGGTGTCATGGTCATCATCCCCGACGGCTGGACGAACAAGAGAGAGAGAGATGCCAGGTAGAGGGGTCTAATGGCCTGTTGCGTGTCTTCCGAAGGACAAACCTTTGCCGAACCATCGCCCGCCCGGCACCAGGATGTCAACTGTGGTTCCTCCGTACAACTACAAGAGTCCAACACTATCCGTTCGACCGTTGCGTTCTTCTAAGCCGTCCTTGTGCCAAAATAGGTTATCGACAATAATTCAATGCCTTTTCATAAAGCCATTATTTAAGTTAACTGCATTGTTTCGACCGATACCAAACTCACCGATCATTATCTTAATACTGGACTTTTGTCAAACGTTTTTAAAAATATATAATTAAAGCTAATGTATTATTTCATAACTCTTATTGCTATTCAGTTTGGCTAATTGAAAAAACAATACCTTGGTTGTGCAACTTGACCTTAGATAGTGGTGGACATTAACGTTGTTTACGCATGGTTTTCACGCAGTTGTTGCAGTGTGGCTGAATGCTTCCCAGATTAATCGCGATTGTATTCGCTTGAAAAGGTCCTCAAATTAGGCCTACTGATATATCAAATATAAAACTTACATTTCATATCAATGCGACACATGGAGGACGGGTGACAGGTCAGCAAGCAGCAAAATATGCAAAGTGACAGATGCTGTTTCAGTATTTGCAGCGGTAACCTTTGTTTCTGATTACTGATGCGATAGACGAGATGACTGACGTACGGGTGTCGTAGGATTCGCGTGATATTTCAAATACGCAGCATGTTTGATTGCTTCTATCCACTTTGACATTGAGCTGCGTTGTTTTGCAGCACCGTGCTGGTAACACTGATGAATTCAAAGAAACCTTTCCAAGGAATACTCCACAATTATACCTTCCAAAAGCAGTATGCTAGGGTGAAGAACGTTACTGAGGCAAACGTTCGATGAAAATTAATTTTACAGAACAAGTTTGTTTCTATTCAATTCAAGTAGCATACAATCCAAACCACATGTTATAATGCCAACACAGCTGCAAAGCATATATTGGGCAATAAAAGAATATATATATATATATATATATATATATATATATACAGACAGTATATATATATATATATATATATATATATATATATATATATATACAGACAGTATATATATATATATATATATATATATATATATATATATATATATACAGACAGTATATATATATATATATATATATATATACAGACAGACACGCGGGCACGCGGGCACGCGGGCGGGCGGGCGGGCGGGCGGGCGGGCGGGCGGGCGGGCAGGCGGGCAGGCGGGCAGGCGGGCAGGCGGGCAGGCGGGCAGGCGGGCAGGCGGGCAGGCGGGCAGGCGGGCGGGCGGGCGGGCGGGCGCGCGGGCGGGCGGGCGGGCGGGCGGGCAGGCGGGCAGGCGGGCAGGCGGGCAGGCGGGCAGGCGGGCAGGCAGGCAGACAGAGAGACAGACAGACACAAATAGGCTTTCGTTGGTATCTTAGAATCACAAGTCACGTGGCTGGATGCCAAGAGCACAAGGCGCCAGACAATAGCAATTTGCGAAGCATCGTGATGAAATGACTCTCCCTCTTTACAATGGATGGGGTATATCATGTTTACAAGAGCTATTGCCAAGATACCAGCCTAAAACAGTCTAGGACATCGTGTTGGATGAGTGACAATAACAGTCAAATTAACGATGTGGCATTAGCATTAACAACAGAATAATGTATTGTAAAAATGCGCAATTCGCCGTCTTACATTTCTACTTGGATGTCATGTCTAAGTAGTTGTGAGTTATAACAGATAAATGAGAAATTTTGAAAGTGTTTCTCTAAAACCAGAACACTCTCATATTTAATTTTCATAATATGTACGCATAAATGAAGATGTTTTTATTATTTCGTCTTTATCCAAAGTGAGAACCATTTTCGTAAACGCTGCTGGATGCTAGTCAATAAATACCAAGCATGCAAGGGCTTACTGCAGTGGTTACTTGTGTCAAAGGAAGAACTCTTATCTATTAAGTAATCACGTGCGAGCGAATGGGTTGTGGCTGTGAGGTATGTGACCAGTCATGTGTGACAAGAAGTCACAGACGAATGAATGCATGCCAAAAGATCAGTGTGTCCATTCAGCCACGCAGCACGTCTTCACATGTGCCACATCTTATGCTGGGCAGCAGCATGGATAACAAGTACATAAGAAGCCATTAATGTAAATGACAAAAAATTGTATTCAGTCATATGTTACTGATGCAGACAAAATCCCGTGCTGAATCTAAGCAATCGATCAGCCAGAACTACATGCCTCTTACCTATTACCACGTTAGACTAGTGAACTTATATGAGTTACTCAATTGTTATCGACATTTGGTTGATGACACTGTCATCGTAAACACAATGCTAAACGCTAGCGGATGAAAGTGATGATGATGATGTAACACTTTTTAAAGAACAAATTGCTAGCACAATGTATTAGACCAACCATATAAAAATGATTCCTTCTTTGTCATTATTACTATGTTACAAAAAATAGAGGTGCGGTTTAGTATGGTGACTGAGGTAACTACCGACTATCTATAGGATTATTCTCAACGTGACTTGTGTAGCGAGTGTATTTCATATACATATTGCAACTCAGTACACACATTGATCGGCCGTATCAAAAGATTGTATGTCCTTTTGTTGTTGAGTGGCCTTCATCTTGTTCGATCTTCTGTCGTTTTCACTCAAAACACGCACACTAAATGCACGCACAATGTCACGCACACGCATACACACGGTAGAATGTGATTTAGAGCCTCTTCCTATGCCTGGAGCTTGAGTAGTTTAATAAGCAAGTTTTGTCGAACAAAAATAAATCTTTCTCCACATCGTGTGAAATTGTGAATACGTTGCGCGTGCCTGCATTGTAGTACAGTGGGTGCAAAAACGAAGTTGCGACGCGTAACCCGATATCTGCAGTCTTGCGCGCGAATAACATCATACTATATTGTTCAAAAAGACTGTATGGATCCTCTTTTGACATTTTGGTTACTATTTCACGCGTTATACGACAAAGGTCAGTGTCTGCTTCTAGGTTCTAAATTCATCAATCACATTGCGCTATCTTAGTGCTATGAATACGTTTTGTTGAATAGTGTGTTCATGTAACCTCGTGCAAAATGTCGTCTTTTGTTGTATTCCGGGTAACATGTTCATCATATATCCTTAGATGTCGCTGTGTTCGCTGTTGCTCACAACAGTAATGTGGCAATGGAATGTTTTATCAAGTAATCGGCCGCTGCATTGGGCTACGATTACAGCATATTCCTGGTAAATCATATGGAGAGCTTATAAAAAGTTTCGACGAACGACACACCAAGAAGTAGTGTTATAAACTGTGACTCGAACACGAGCAAGTAAAGGTTACGGATGTGATTGCGACGTGAATAAATCGCAATCAGGTACACCTTTACTCTTTACGAACAGGCCACACGGGTTTGTTGCAGTAAATGTGACATAACGTGAACGAACAGTTTGATAGACAATACAAAATCAAAGTAAAAATACATTATAAATGACGTATGACCTGTACATATCCATAGCAACAACATATTAAGTTTCTGAGAAGAAGACGTTCTTCACTAGCAATTGTCATCAACAAAGCACGCGTACAGAGTCGCCTACCATGACACAATACGACTTCCCAATTCATCTTCCGTTCGTATCTAGACAACGGTATTTAGACAATGACACAAGTGAGTCCACAAGAGATGACACCTGTCATTTGTCGTCATACACAATCGTCATTAGCGGTGTATTTCCCAGACGACGGCGAAAGGTCGGGTGATTCAAAAGGCCTATTCCGCGGAGAATACGTCGCGCTAATTATGATTCGTATTAATCACGCCAACGTTGCCCATTCCCACTGGATTCAACAGTTTCTTGTTGTTTGTTGTTGCAACAGTTTCCAGTTTGGATGGCGATACCGCAACTTGTGCAGAAGTGTGTTAACAAGCTACAGTGACAGCATCAGTTGCATAGGCGGCAGTAATTACAACCACAACACGTAACAACAGCAACCGCAACAACAACAACACGAAACAAACAGCAACACTAACATCAAACATCAACAACAGCAGCGACAAAAACAAATGTAGCAACCGTAATTCACTAATCTTCGTCACATATAGATAAAGCGGACATTCGAACCACATGGGAAAACAAAATATTCGACATAGTGAATTGTGTCTATATGAATGTACGGGCTCGAACTTGCATCCAGACACCCGATATGTAGCAAGGCGAACCCTGTTCTGTATGCTTATTGTCGTAAAATCGTCAGCAAACTCACGCACAACAGTTGTTCATGTTTCTAAAGAATATGTTATCAACTGAAATAACGCGAACAACTACCTGCAACATATTAATATATTAAATACAATAATAATAATAATAATATATTTTATTTAATATAGCGCCACATCCAATTACAAATTGTTCATGGCGCTTTACATACATTAAAATTCTAAAATACAAATACATTTCACAAGAAAAAAACATAAATATAAATATAATAACACGACTTATTGGAGCTGACTAAATGTATATATGTATAATAAATATATAAATAGGTTAAATAAAATATCGATAAAAGTACACAAACAGTCAGAAATAAATGTGTCTTTATGCGTGCCTTGAAGGTGGCTAAACAGGCTGACGTCTTAATGCTATTGGGCAGAGCGTTCCATAAGGTCGCGTAATGATAGTAGGATTCTAGTACAATGGATTGGCGGAATGAAATTGTTTCTTCAGCAACATCGATTACATCATCAACAGTCTCACAAGTCTTGCAGTGTATATGAAGTAGACAGTTCAAACGTTGCTCAAACAAACGCGTTTCTGTGCGTCTACATGCGGCCTTCTGAGGCTGTACTATGTGTGGCAATGAGAACGTAACTTTGCAGTAACAAGACAATAACTTTTGCTAATTAAAAGCTGCGAACCTTAATGGCGGATCGGCACGAAGGGGTCCACGGACGTGTTGATTTCGTGCGATGTGGGAATGCATTCTAATCACGGGGAAATGTGTGCGCGTGCGCAGGTTGAACTATGAGTGAAGCGGGCGCCACCCCGCGGTCAACGGAGGTTTATAGGCCCGACGGCAGGTGCGCTAAGACAGTCCGTCTTTATTGTTGTCCATCTCGTCCGTTAGAAGGCGCAGGGGTCTGTTTCGTGTATTGCATGACGGGAAAATGTCACCAGGCGGCGTTTACTGAACGATTAATAATCGTAATTGTAAGAATAAATAAATAAATATGCCACTATGATTGGAAGGAATGTTACTTGCATGTTGTCCACTGTAACGTGTCAGTGAAGATGGTTTAGCAGTTTGCCGGGACTGTCACACAATAGGACATCATTAAGGAGACCAGTGTAGTCAACCACATCAATCCGGTATAGACATATTTTGAAGGTGAATTTGGGGGTGAAATTGGAGAGTCTGAACGTTGGCGAAAATGAGTAATTACTAGTAAGTAACTGTTTATTCGTTATGGCAAATGTATCACTGTGCTCTTGATAACAAGAGACCGGTTGACGGGGGCAAGTTTGGGGAGGAGACACGCTCACCATAAACCAGGGAAAAAGAAAAAACGAAACGTACAGAGGAAAACGAACTAAATTCCACATATGCCTATTATATGACTGCAGGGACAGCGATTCAATCAAAGTAACGGAGTTACAGGCGTCGACAAACCAGTAACCAGAACAACGCTGACATCGGCAGAATTGGAATGAACACAGACGACGGGTGCAGTTGCATATCTCTCTATATAACAGATCACTGCTGACATGTAGGATGATTATTCTCAACATATAGAAGTTCGTCGGAGGGAAACAGGGGCATTTCCCCCGTGTCCTGTAAGAGTAAATGGAAATACGTTTGTTAGGGAGCCAAAGATTGTTCGTAGTGAGCCAATTGAGTAAACGGTATTGCAATTTGGCATGGGTAGGTCTTGAATGGTTTTAAATAGCGCATGTGCGTGTCAGTTTGTGTGTGTGTGTGTGTGTGTGTGTGTGTGTATGTGTATGTGTGTGTGTGTGTGCGCGCGTGCGTGCGTTCGTGCGTTCGTGCGTGCGTGCGTGCGTGCGTGCGTGTGTATTTACACCGTTTACGCGGCGTTAAAAGTAACTACCCAAATCGCGAGTACTTTGACATCCCCACAAACCTATTTGCCGCCTCTCTGAGGAGGCGTAGACACAATTACCGGGGAATACGATCTGGTGTTAACGCAGGGATAATCTCGGACGAAGAAGGTGACCTCAACGTTTCTATGAATGTGAAGCAGCAACGCAGGGTCCAGAGGTGATCGTTCTGTCGTTTAAAAAAGATATGAACTTGGTAACTGGGCGATGTACTGGTAACGCAGTACATCGTCCGGTTAACTAACATTTTACGAGAAATGGACGTTGGCAATAATATAATGCGTATCGTGTGTATTAGGATACCGTCAACAAACAAAGTATTGCCATACTCATTGTGGATTTCTTTATTTTTTGTAAAGTTGTAAGTAGACTATCCTAATAAAATTTGGAAAACAGATTTCATGTAACCCGCTTAATTTTCTTTTCTTTTTTTATCACTCGATGTTACCCTTACCTATCTGCGTGATTAGTTTTCCAGTAATGGCACAATACGTTGTTAAAAGTATATATTCCCAAAGCTAAAGAGGGATAATTTCACCATTTGATCCCCATCTACAAAATGATTAATTTTACTATTATTATTTGTTCATTTACGTTTTTTCGAGCAGATAATTAGTTGTTTTAATGTATAATGTTATAAAGACAATGCGTCTCTGCAAACATCAGTTAGTTTTCACAGCCATCGCAACTGTTGGCCTATGTTGCTGTTGCGAGGCATCGTTTCCAACTTGTGTTAATATTTATTTAGAGATGTGGTCCGTCTAGTCCCATCTGCTATTCACCCAAAAAATCTGCCACGCGTCAACTCATTTATGTAACAATTACTTAAGTTATCTGCATAGAATGCCGTAAAATACTCATTACGGCGCACGGCCGGTTGGAATGGACGCTACTAATACAGTAATACGCCGTTAATCTAACTATACGATCGGTGCACAGACAACGGCGAATACGAATCTGTTGATGCGGACCTAATTCTAAGTTGCAAGCGAGTAGCCACTATTAACGTAGATTGATGGAGGTCAGCTGATGAGCGACGCGAGAAAATGGATTAGGTACGAAGTGACAGGTGATCTGTCGATATGATGAATTCAAGGAAAGCAAGAGTACCACGTTAAAGGTCTCTCCTCGTTCCGACTTTTCACCCGTCTCGTTTCTGGGTAATTTCGCGCAAAATCGAACACGTCTTCTGTCAATTATGACCGATACGACATAAAACTTTTTGTGCAAATGTGGTTTTTATTTGATGAAATCGTCAGAGAAAGCGATCAATTATTGTCAACCTAGTCCAGGTACATGTCGAAATAATAAATGCAAAGTTTGCTCCTTCTTTATCGTTTACAATATTACGACGCCGGCTGTAAACTGTCTCGCAAATTATCCGATGTAACCATCGGAATCAATTATTTCGATGCAATCCTTTATGAAACCGACTGCGCATGTTCCTTAAACGTTTCATGCGCAGCGTATTTAAACAAAAAATGACCTTGATTTGTCTTGGGCTAAACGAATAAGTGGTATGGTACTAGAACATGGCACATTAGTGTTATGTAGATCGACTGTTGAATAGTTATGTGTTCGAATCCTAGACCATTTTTTCCCAATATAAATTAGATAACAAAATTAAACATTCAGTTTGTTTATTGTTATAAGTTTTATTTTCAATAAATATCACAATGTCTTGTTTTATTCAATCTTGTATGGTTACACATATAAATAGTGTTGTCGCACCTTCTATTGCACTGTTCTATTGCACTGCTTTATGTATGAAATTAAGAAATTATAAGGGTAAGCATGATAAGTATTATACTTCTTTTACCCTTTTTTCAACAATGGGCTTCCACAAATCCACGTTAGTCGCTAGAGGCGCTTATACGCTTATACGGGTGGCGTGGGGTGGCGTGGGGTGGCGTGGGGTGGCGTGGGGTGGCGTGGGGTGGCGTGGGGTGGCGTGGGGTGGCGTGGGGTGGCGTGGGGTGGCGTGGGGTGGCGTGGGGTGGCGTGGCGTGGGGTGGCGTGGGGTGGCGTGGGGTGGCGTGGGGTGGCGTGGGGTGGCGTGGGGTGGCGTGGGGTGGCGTGGGGTGGCGTGGGGTGGCGTGGGGTGGCGTGGGGTGGCGTGGGGTGGCGTGGGGTGGCGTGGGGTGGCGTGGGGTGGCGTGGGGTGGCGTGGGGTGGCGTGGCGTGGGGTGGCGTGGGGTGGCGTGGGGTGGCGTGGGGTGGCGTGGGGTGGCGTGGGGTGGCGTGGGGTGGCGTGGGGTGGCGTGGGGTGGCGTGGGGTGGCGTGGGGTGGCGTGGCGTGGGGTGGCGTGGGGTGGCGTGGGGTGGCGTGGGGTGGCGTGGGGTGGCGTGGGGTGGGGTGGGGTGGGGTGGGGTGGGGTGGGGTGGGGTGGGGTGGGGTGGGGTGGGGTTGTGGTTGTGGTTGTGGTTGTGGTTGTGGTTGTGGTTGTGGTTGTGGTTGTGGTTGTGGTTGTGGTTGTGGTTGTGGTTGTGGTTGTTGTTGAATTAAATTTCAATTCAATTCAATTCAACATTCAGAAACATGTGTCGTAGCAAGCGGTGCCCGTGTTTAATAGAACAATGCACATTATTTGTTCCCAGTTTAATGTTTCGTGACACCAGTGAAACAGGTTTTCTTATATCGAAGGGTCTATA
This sequence comes from Oasisia sp. SBJ-2009, assembly GCA_964017155.1. NCBI lineage: Eukaryota > Metazoa > Annelida > Polychaeta > Sabellida > Siboglinidae > Oasisia > Oasisia sp. SBJ-2009. The sequence continues at coordinate 53,247,042 of OZ024854.1, forward strand.
ATATCAGTTGGTGAGGACAAGTTATAGACGTTTATATTGATTGTAGCACAACGCCAATAACTGAATTGCAGTTGTGAACATTGCTACGTTATGGTAAACAAACCAGTATTAGATTATAAATTATTTCCGCCACAAGATCGAGTGCCTGATTAAGCACTTCGATGTATCCGTTATGAACAGATTCATTTAGACGGGAAGACGAATATTTCACGATTCATGTGTCGATCAAAGAAACACGTATCTGTTATAAACCACGGGCTATCGCCATTTTCTGCGACATCAAAGTTTCAGCGGGAATTAACTTGTGCAACAGAACGGAACACTAAAAACGGACGTGATGAACTACCTACGTTTGTTGTTCGCGAAGTAAAAACGACGACCTATAGACCGTTACTTATCATAGAACGCTCAGACGAGTTAGCAACACCGTGTAATCACGGAGCACACCTGCGTTCGTAGGTTAATTAAACAGCAACGACAGCGTCGCCCAACAAACTATGCGGTTTCGTGTGTCGTTACGCGTATGCTATCATACTCAAATATCGGCGTAATATGATTTTTAGCTCTCGTGAAATACTTACTGCGAGGATCGCGCTTAACACCTGGGTTCGCTATGAGCTGTTTATTAGTTTATCGCATGCGGCGTGATAACATGTGACAGAATAGAATGTTTGATGTTGCACGCAGTAAAAATAAAAAGCGTGTAAATTGGTTTGTATCCAAGCAAACTCTAAACCTTTCGTAATCAACGAAACGTCGTAACGACCGAAAGATGGTAGCGGAAGTAGTTTCAAACTTTCATTATGAATTCCTATGTCATGGGTTTACAAAGGTGCGTATTTAATGCGATACTGTAATCGCGTCATGCTAAGTAAGATGAGAGACGAAAAGCGAAACCTGCTAGAACCAAATCGCTATTTAATCTTTTGTTTAAAAAATATGTTAATTCTACGTATAGTTAACTGTTTTACTAGTGTTCCATACGTGTGTGTGTGTGTGTGTGTGTGTGTGTGTGTGTGTGTGTGCGCGTGCGTGCGTGCGTGTGTGTGGGTGCGTGCGTGCGTGCATGTGTGCGTGCGTGCGTGTATGTGTGTGCGCGCGTGTGCGTGTGCGTGTGCGTGTGCGTGTGCGTGTGCGTGTGCGTGTGCGTGTGCGAGTATACATGCCTGCGTGCGTGCGTGCGTGCGTGCGTGCGTGCGTGCGTGCGTGCGTGCGTGCGTATGCATGAGTATGGCCATGTATGGGCATGCGTGTGAGTTTGAGAAACAGACACTTGCAAGTAAACCCGTCACACTGATACACACCCGTACACGGAAAGCTATACTGTTTGCGTCGCATACACACTACTAGAACAAATGTATTGTACACTTTTGTTTTATTCATGACCGTAGGCCCACAAAGCGCTCACTATAAACCTAAGTCAGCGGTTCTTAGCCTACGGGTCGCGACCCAAATTTTGGTCGCCTTGCCCTTTTGAATGGGTCGCCACGAGTCTGCTGTGACTACGCACTAGCCTTTATTATCCTAATTACATGTACTAGAGACATGCTAGAGAATGTTTTGTTCCAAATTGTGCATTATATTGAAAGGTCGCGTGATATAACATGACATTTCAAATATACGTATGTTTCATCAACTAATGGCCCAATTGATATAAAACACATACACAAGGAATCCATTATTAAAACACTATTCCAAAAGGTTGACTAGGACTCGACGTGGCGGGTGCGTTGCCTCGACATAAACAACGGTGGTCCCATCCATATTATTAGCATAGTTGTATATGTTATACAATTTGATCAATACGCACGCGTACAAAAACGGCTGCACGCACGCACATACGCACGCACACGCACACACACACACGTGCGCGCGCGCACACACACACACACACACACACACACACACACACACACACACACACACACACATATATATGCATGCGCGCGCACATGTGTATGGGACGCAGTGATATTGTGAGTATCCAGTGACGTGTGAACTGTTCAGATTGCCAGTGAACCGTTTACCGTGGCGCCCTCCAACGGATTTGTGTGACGCTCTTAGCGTTGCGCGAAAAATGTTCCGCGCGCTTTTGGAAAACACACAATATAATATGAATCTTCTATAATCCAATACCTACACAGATCGCTATTAGTTGCTGGATGTATCGATGATGTGTCGTGTATGTGATAACAAATCCACAATACAGTCTGGTGATGTAGTTATTCGTGTTGATTTTAATTACCAATTTGACATTCAGCACGAGGAAACTGTAGCTCGTTAACAACATGACAGCGTCGCATGTCGCATCGTCACAGCAGGCGCATGCGACAATGTCTCACCTGGTGAAACCCGTCACAGATCTCATTTCTGACCACCCTGTGTTGTTGTCGTGTTGCTCTGTACTCGTCACAGTACAAGACCCCGCCCGCGGAGCCGCGTACACGGCATTATTCGATTTATGTCGTTTGATTAAACGTCTCTCATATGTCACGTTCAAATAGTAATGGATGTGTATTTGTACTCACGTAGGGTATGCTGACGTCGGGGTTATTCACATAGATGGCAATACTTAATGTTATACAAAGATCAGCAACAACACACTCTGGCTGTCAAATGTGTTCCTGACAGACACCACGCAGAAATAATTACATCAAAAAAGATAAACACAGCCAGAATCGCTGCAGACACTATAGCGCACAGTGCACTTGTTTGGTTACCGAAATACTGGACACGTATAAAACAGGTTAGTTATCCTTCACCACGTCCAAAGAGAAACCATGTAAGATGTTAATCATCTTGTATCAATATGTAAATAATGTACATCATCGCATCTGTAGCCACGATTTGTATGTGTGAAATAACAACACCTGTTCGGTTTCTGTTATGTTTGTCAATTTCCCTTTGCCGAACCGCTTCAAAGACTAGGTTAGACGACGACACGTTTGTCTTTCGGCGCAATGTTATCACTGGTGCCTATTCTAACGCCACCCCATATGCCACCCTCCTGAAGCCGGCAAGGGTGGCTCTTCGTCGATTTATAAGAGACGGTATTGCTGGTTTTTTTCTAATGAAGATCGTTCTTCTACACACTTTGTCCTCTAGTCACTTTCTGTCCACAAACCTTGTCCTCCAGTCACTTTCTGTCCACAAACCTTGTCCTCCAGTCACTTTCTGTCCACAAACCTTGTCCTCCAGTCACTTTCTGTACACAAACCTTGTCCTCCAGTCACTTTCTGTCCACAAACCTTGTCCTCCAGTCACTTTCTGTCCACAAACCTTGTCCTGCAGTCATTTTCTGTCCACAAACCTTGTCCTCCAGTCACTTTCTGTCCACAAACCTTGTCCTCCAGTCACTTTCTATCCACAAACCTTGTCCTCCAGTCACTTTCTATCCACAAACCTTGTCATCCAGTCACTTTCTGTCCACAAACCTTGTCCTCCAGTCACTTTCTGTCAACAAACCTTGTCCTCCAGTCACTTTCTATCCACAAACCTTGTCCTCCAGTCACTTTCTGTCCACAAACCTTTTCCTCCAGTCACTTTCTATCCACAAACCTTGTCCTCCAGTCACTTTCTGTCCACAAACCTTGTCCTCCAGTCACTTTCTATCCACAAACCTTGTCCTCCAGTCACTTTCTGTCCACAAAACTTGTCTTCCAGCCACTTTCTGTCTACAAACCTTGTCCTCCAGTCACTTTCTGTCTACAAACCTTGTCCTCCAGTCACTTTCTGTCTACAAACCTTGTCCTCCAGTCACTTTCTGTCTACAAACCTTGTCCTCCAGTCACTTTCTTTCCATAAACCTTGTCCTGCAGCCGCTTTCTGTCCTCAAACATTGTCTTCCAGTCACTTTCTGTCTACAAACCTTGTCTTCCAGTCACTTTCTGTCTACAAACCTTGTCCTCCAGTCACTTTCTATCCACAGACCTTGTCCTCCAGTCACTTTCTATCCACAAACCTTGTCCTCCAGTCACTTTCTATCCACAAACCTTGTCATCCAGTCACTTTCTGTCCACAAAACTTGTCTTCCAGTCACTTTCTGTCTACAAAACTTGTCTTCCAGTCACTTTCTGTCTACAAACCTTGTCCTCCAGTCACTTTCTATCCACAAACCTTGTCATCCAGTCACTTTCTGTCCACAAAACTTGTCTTCCAGTCACTTTCTGTCTACAAATCTTGTCCTCCAGTCACTTTCTGTCTACAAACCTTGTCCTCCAGTCACTTTCTGTCTACAAACCTTGTCCTCCAGTCACTTTCTGTCTACAAACCTTGTCCTCCAGTCACTTTCTTTCCACAAACCTTGTCCTCCAGTCACTTTCTGTCCTCAAACCTTGTCTTCCAGTCACTTTCTGTCTACAAACCTTGTCTTCCAGTCACTTTCTGTCCACAAACCTTGTCCTCCAGTCACTTTCTGCCCACAAGCCTTGTCTTCCAGTCACTTTCTGTCTACAAACCTTGTCTTCCAGTCACTTTCTGTCTACAAACCTTGTCGTCCAGTCACTTTCTGTCCACAAACCTTGTCCTCCAGTCACTTTCTGTCTACAAACCTTGTCCTCCAGTCACTTTCTGTCTACAAACCTTGTCCTCCAGTCACTTTCTGTCAACAAACCTTGTCGTCCAGTCACTTTCTGTCCACAAACCTTGTTCTTCAGCTACTTTCTGTCCACAAACCTTGTCCTTTCAGCCACATTCTGTCTACAAACCTTGTCTGCCAGTCACTTTCTGTCTACAAACCTTGTCGTCCAGTCACTTTCTGTCCACAAACCTTGTCCTTTCAGCCACATTCTGTCCACAAACCTTGTCCTTTCAGCCACATTCTGTCCACAAACCTTGTCTGCCAGTCACTTTCTGTTCACAACCCTTGTTTTCCATTTACTTTCTGTCAACAAACCTCGTCCTCCAGCCAATTTCTGTCAACAAACCTTGTCCTCCAGCCACTTTCTGTCAACAAACATTGTCCTCCAGCCACTTTCTGTCAACAAACCTTGTCCTGCAGCCACTTTCTGTCAACAAACCTCGTACTCCAGCCACTATCTGTCAACAAACCTCGTCCTCCAGTCACTATCTGTCAACAAACCTTGTCCTCCAGCCACTTTCTGTCAACAAACCTCGTCCTCCAGCCACTTTCTGTCAACAAACCTCGTACTCCAGCCACTTTCTGTCAACAAACCTCGTACTCCAGCCACTATCTGTCAACAAACCTCGTCCTCCAGCCACTATCTGTCAACAAACCTTGTCCTCCAGCCACTTTCTGTCAACAAACCTCGTCCTCCAGCTACTTTCTGTCAACAAACCTTGTCCTCCAGCCACTTTCTGACAACAAACCTTGTTCTCCAGCCACTTTCTGTCAACAAACCTTGTCCTCCAGTCACTTTCTGTCTACAAACCTTGTCTTCCAGTCACTTTCTGTCTACAAACCTTGTCTGCCAGTCACTTTCTGTCCACAAACCTTGTCCTCCAGTCACTTTCTGTCAACAAACCTTGTCCTCCAGCCACTTTCTGTCAACAAACCTTGTCCTCCAGCCACTTTCTGTCAACAAACCTCGTCCTCCAGCTACTTTCTGTCAACAAACCTTGTCCTCCAGCCACTTTCTGACAACAAACCTTGTTCTCCAGCCACTTTCTGTCAACAAACCTCGTCCTCCAGTCACTTTCTGTCAACAAACCTCGTCCTCCAGCGACTTTCTGTCAACAACCCTTGTCCTCCAGCCACTTTCTGTCAACACACCTTGTCCTGCAGCCACTTTCTGTCAACAAACCTTGTTCTCCAGCCACTTTCTGTCAACAAACCTTGTCCTCCAGCCACTTTCTGTCAACAAACCTTGTCCTCCAGCCACTTTCTGTCAACAAACCTCGTCCTCCAGCCACTTTCTGTCAACAAACCTCGTCCTCCAGCCAATTTATGTCAACAAACCTCGTCCTCCAGCTACTTTCTGTCAACAAACCTTGTCCTCCAGCCACTTTCTGTCAACAAACCTTGTCCTCCAGCCACTTTCTGTCAACAAACCTTGTCCTCCAGCCACTTTCTGTCAACAAACCTCGTCCTCCAGCCACTTTTTGTCAACAAACCTTGTCCTCCAGCCACTTTCTGTCAACAAACCTTGTCCTCCATATCGACAGTTGCCCATGGTGGCAGTTTTATGAATATAGTTTTCCGACATTTCGTTTGCGTTGTATGGATATCGATGTTTTCTCGTCTTCGACGCTTTCTTATGCTGTTTGTCGCACATTCGTAAGATACGGTTCATCAAGCCGATGTAGATAGCTATAGCAGGGGCCCTCCGCACATTCTATGTAGTTCCACTTGTTATGTCTTACTAGTGACCTGCTAATGATGCCTGACATGTTGCCATTTGTAAAAACCAACTAAACAGCTACTACTCACGTATTTTGTCTTACTCTGTTATTTAGCGGTTGTTCTCGAAAGAAATTCTACGATAGCGAATGCTACAAGATGGAGGTAAATTTGCTGACCAAATATATGTAAAAATAATAACATTAATAACGATGTGAACCTTTCGATCTGATTACTATCTTCACACACGGCACCTGTTGATTCTTTACACCAGACAGTACGTGGGACTGGCCGTCGGTCCGTTTAACCTTTATTCCATGCATATCTCCATCTAGTGGCCTTTGGTACGCATATATTCCCACGTAGCGTCGGTAGGCATAAATGCCAGAGAACGCAGATCAATGCCATCCTCTGCCGCCACCGTGATGTCCCCACGTTCCATCTCCGGCATGGCTAGCCAATTACCTGAGATATAAACGTTTAGACCGGTGTCGCGGTCCAGAACGTTGATGCAGTCCAGAACGTCGAAGGTTAGCAGTTCATTTCACGAGGTTCATGTCAAAGGTTAGCGGTTCATGGCGAAGGTTAGCGCGACGGTATGCAACGTCGAGCAGTCCAGAACATCGTGCCAGAATGTCGAGACTGAGTTCATGACCCCCGCGGCGACAGTGTTACATAAGAAATAATGTTTGCGCGCTGCAGCGACGACCTACGTTTATCCTGGGATAAACTGCCAGAGTTATATGTCACGAAGACGCGGGGATTTGTATTCAATGCTGCACGTACTATAGACTGCATTGAAAACCATGGCTGTAACGAAGCCATAACATGCACAACGCTCTGAGACTGAGACAGGGACATTAAGAAAACACTGTTTATAAATAATTACAAATAATGATGATTGTGAGGTTTTGTTATGTTTATTAATAATAATTTCAAGAAAGGAAGCGCATCAATATGATCAGGTATAATGTAAAAGAATTTCAATTTATCAGAAATATGAATGAGGATAAAATGGCATCGAACTAAGTCAACAAACCTGGGAAGGTGTGCTAAAAATTGATGATGTTAATCAAGCATATGACTCTTTTCTACACATATTTATGGATATATTTAACAAACACTGTCCAGTAACAAAAGTTCCCCAAAAAACTTTGAAAATAAAAAACCTGGTTCACCAATGGTTTAAAACATGCTTGTGCAAAGAAAAATAAGTTATATAAAGCATTCATTTTAATGAGATCTGCAGAAGCAGTGGTGTCGCACACGGATGGATTTAGAGTTATTTAGAAAATAGAAAGCAATTTGTCAGTTTTAATAACTGTCATTCAGAAATACTAAATGTATCGTGTGGTGTCCCTCAGGGAACCATTTTGGGACCAATATTATTTATAATGTATATTAATCACATCTGTAAAGTCTCACAAGTGTTCAAGTATATTTTAGTTGCTGATGATACAAATCTATTATGTTGTGATAGAGACTTAAATGAACTTGTTTGGGTGATAAATGGTGGATTAACAACTGCAGACATGGTTTTTTGTTAATAGATTGTCTCGTAATATATCAAAAATCAATTACACGATTTGTGGTATAATCACAGAATAACTGCAGATATTTGTATTGTGCTGAAGTATGGGGTAACACATATGCTACAAATATACTTTGTTTAGTTTTATTACAGAAAAGGGTTATAAGATTAATTTGTGGTGCCCACAAACTTACTGTTTCACAATGTACATAATTTATTCTTAAAATTCCAGATCTTGTAAAACTAAAAACTGCTATAATTATGTTTAAGGCATATCATTATATATTACCAATGAATGTTCAATAGGTTGCTGAAATATTCCATCCACCCAGACACAATTGCTGGTTTCTCTGTGAGCATTTGTGAACCTTCCGCATCTCTAATTGGCGCAACAGCAGCAAAACTTAATCTGCAAATAAGCATCGACCAGTGCCAAGTGCCTGGTGGTACAAGAAAGCTGATGAACTACAAAAGCTAGCTGATTGAAATTCTTCAAAAGGATTCTTCGCTGCAATCAAACAGGTCCTTTTCCATACTCAGATGGTCCCGTGAGCTTCAGCGGCACGTCCAGTTGGTCAGAGTCGCACTAGACGACTACTGGAAGGGTGCCATCTGGCAGAGGACAGCGCACGATAGGCAGATATGGAAGCAGGATGCCTTCGCGTAACCACGGGACACTATGGCTGCACGATGCTGATGATGATGATAATGATATATATATACATACATACATACATGCATGCATGCGTACATACGTACATACGTACATACGTACATACGTACATACGATACATGCATAGGTAGGCCTTATGTAACTTCAGATATCCAACTGAGATACAGGTGAATAAAAAATAAATACAAATATATTTAAAAACAACAACACTATTGCTAACCTTTGCATTTAAATCAACCTCAGCATGACATGATCAACTTTTCAGTAATTTAGTCATATACATGATCTAAGCAATAATTACACACGTATCGCGTTGTATGTTCGGTAACAAAACACTGACGTTGTTGCTGTTGACGTAATTCTATTACGAGAAGCATCCCATAATACGAATAATACGTCTGTGCGCGCGCGGCGACCATCTCGTGCGTCGCTCACCATCTGGACGTGCCGCTGAAGCTCGCGGACCATCTGAGTCTGGAAAAGGACTAGGACACCGTAAACGAGATGGCGCCGCAGTCATCGCAACCGCCCGTGGTACTGGTGACCGGCGCGAACGGCTACATCGCGATGCACATCGTCCAGCAACTGTTGAAGATCCGACGTTTTCGTGTCCGCGGCACAGTGCGAGACCTGAGCAATAAGAGCAAAGTGGACCCGCTGAGGGCGCTAGACACGAACGACAAGAGCCCGAGGCTAGAGGTGGTCCAGGCGGAGCTGCTGGACGGACCGTCGTGGGTCGCCGCGGCCGCCGGCTGCACGTACGTCATCCACTCGGCGTGTCCGTTCCCGAACCAGGACGAGCACGAGGACAAGGCGATCAATTTGGCGGTCGAGGGCACGCTGAACGTGCTGAAGGCGTGCCGTGTCGTCACGTCCGTTCGCCGGGTCGTCCTCACGAGCTCCGTCGCCGCCGTCAGCGCGCTGCTCGACGACGACAAGTACAAACTGGTGACGGAGAACGACTGGGCGACGGCCGCCCACCTGACGTCCTATGCGAAGAGCAAGCTGCAAGCGGAGGTGAAGGCGTGGCAGTACGTCGAGAACCTGACGCCGAAGCAGCGCTTCCAGCTGACGGTCATCAACCCGAGCTTCGTGATGGGCCCGGTCCTGTCGGGCAGCGTCTCCTCGACGAGCATGCTGGTGCCGAAGCGGCTGCTCGAACGACAGATGCCGTTGGTTCCGCACATCAACATTCCCATTGTCGACGTGCGGGACGTCGCCGCCGCGCATATCAAGGCGATGACGGTCCGCAAGGCGGCCGGCCAACGCCACCTCGTCCACGGCGCCAACATTTGGCTGGAGGAGATCTCCGACATCCTCGCGGCGGAGTTTGGCCGATACGGCTACAAGGTTCCGACGAAGAACGCGCCGTACCCGATCATGTGGCTGGTTAGTATATTCGACAAGACGCTCCGACCCATCCTGCCGATGTACGGCAAAGAGACACGTATCGATAATTCGCGCATGAAGAACGTGCTCGGCGTCCAACCTACCGACATCAAGTCGACAATGATTGACATGGCCTACAGCATGATAGACATGGGCATTATCTACAGGGCGCCACAATACACCGGTCGGCTAACCAGAATACCATCAGTATATGTGACTTAGACTATTTACGTCTCATGGAACACTGTTCACATTGTCTTCATTTTGCTTACACATTTCTTCGAGTTTTTCAAAATACCTTTTAACAAGGTGGAGCTAACTATTAATGCTCGTCGAGGTCTGGTCAAATGTTGTGACAAAGCAAGAGACGAACATGGCTTCAGTTATCCTCCTCGTTTCTGATTGTAGGACGCCATATACAACATTTATCATTCTATCAAAATGGCAGTACATGTTGGTGTAATGCAATAAAACTAATAAAGCAATAAGTGTGTGAAAGGTTTATACCTGCATCGTAGTGTCCGGCATTGCACTATTATTAGGAACCTCCAAATCCGCAAAGGGCGCGTCGTGGGTCGGTTGCAATTTGTGTCCACTAGGCTTTTTTGCTCATGAGGGGAGGCCCAAAGAAACTCCTTTTAAGAGCCCCGTATTAATGGTATGACGGTGGAACCACATTTTCTGAGACCCAAAATAAATGAGTGAATATGCGATATGTTCGGATAATTATATCTTAGTAGCATGTTGAGGACATTTTGCCTAGTAGTTAGAATATTTAATTAGAATACCTTGAACACTTCATACAAATCGGATTGTAACTAAATCGTTTTAAATTTACCGCCTATTTGTTCAGGATTGCGCTGACGCAATGACGGCCATCTTGGAATAATATAATATCTAATCTAACTGCATCTTTGAACACGATAATATTTCAAAAAACGATTTAGGTGTAAATAAATATCTAAATATATAATCTTTTTAATTTTAATATTTCAAATGTATATGTTTATTTTAGCATCCTATCACTAATTATTGGCATAGTGAGATTTTCATTAGCTAATCAATGCGTATGCTGCTCATAGTAAATGGTTCGTTTTAAATTTATTTACACAGAAACGTCGCCAAGAGATATGTCAAGGTAGACAAACAGAGCTGCTATAGAAATATGTACTATATGTCATACTGTTAAAGGACAAAAAAGTTAAATGTTTCGTGGCATACACCTAATAGAGTTAATATAAAGTAACAATTTCCACATATACTCAATTTTATTACGCCAGCGGTTTACCATAATTTTTTTTTTTTAATACCCAGCCATCCAAATACTATGTGCTACCCCATCTTAGACGAAGAATGACGTCACGACGGTGATCGAGGCGCTCTCCACGTAGATTCCCTGCATGGGGTTTGGCTGTTGTCATGAAATGGCTGCAACTCGGCAACGCGCGTAACATGCTGATGACGGTAAATATAAAGTTGTCTATTATTGTTATCGCTGAAATCATCCCATCAACTGATGATACATGTCTACATCAAAGCATTTCTCATCCAAATGGACCGAGCAAAGTGAACTGTACTTGGACTGGAGGGATTCCAAACAGTACGCCCGCAAATCACCAATGTGAATCCATTGCTTCAATACTACCGGTTGTTTCAACTATTATTGCAACCGTATGCCAAACACGAAGGCATAATTACTCAAGTTTACCATAGATTTAACCACAGATTTAGATATACGTCTATAAGCAGCTGCTAGATGTCACGCCGACTGAACGAACTGTCGAAGACTCGAAGTTGTTGACCCTTAACAACGTCGCAGGAAGCTGACCGGCTTCAGAATGCCGCGCTCTGAATGGCCAAGCCAAGTTAACCCTTCACCTATGGCGGCGTCTAGACCATCGTGGATTTCGTTAGAATTTTAGACTTTAAAGTCACATTCTGAGTAAACCGCTGACGTTAAAATATTGAGTATATGTGGAAATTGTTACTTTGTATAAACTCTATTAGGTGTATGACACGAAACCGTAGCCTTTTTTTGTCCTTTAATAAAGCATATGTAAAGGCTATTTAAACCTGTCGCAAAACGGTATTTGTACTGTTAACTGTCAGTTAACTTGTATAAATACTTACATAAGATACGTTACTGAAAAGTCTCACAAGAAAATAGTTAGTTAAGTTAAGAGTACACTGGATTCCATCGTGGGTGCAGAGCAATTTACTGGGCCCTGAAGACAGCTGACTAGGAAAAAGTTGCTAAAAGTCCGACAAATAATCCTGAAAATAAACCAAATAATATAGGTAATATTGGTTATAAGATGCTATTTCAAGGTCATACACATCTCAATGTCAAAATATATTGAGGTCAAAAAATTGCGTTTACAAATATATTTGATACACTTTAAGGTTATAGCAGTTTACAACTGCATTTCTGTTGAGTGAGCCAGACCCGGTATGAACGTATGCTACTCAGCAGGCTGTGCAGTGGTCACAAATGTTGTATCATTTTCTGAAAATTAAAATTGCCATACTTTTTGACTGCATGAAGATATTTAAATTCTGTAAACGCTATCTTGTTACCTAGCATACATAAAATCGACATGCACCATCGTAAACAGGTTAAGTCTATTCTATTTGCAGGTCCCTACTACGTCGTTACTTTGATCATATAGCAATATTATTTACAACATTCTGTAGTAGCAGCCCAGTGTTCTCTTTATACGGACTTCATACACCGATTTTGTGGTCTTGTTAACTGTGTTGCAACTCTGTTCTGAGAATATGGAAAGGGTCTACCTTCTCAAGTAACGTTAGTCGGTGCGCGGTGTTGATTCACCGTGTTCACTTATAATTCCCACTAACAAATAGAAGCGTCTATGTAAATAAAATATTGCCGTCATCGTTGTTCTTTTCTTCTCTGTGGCTTACGTTGCCACTGCGTGTGGTCAACAACGGATCATACATGTCGGATATTATATCAACCTACAGTGATGTTAGTGGCATGATTCACCATTTCTCCATTAGAGAGGCTGAGTGTGGCTGGGGGCATCTGCCCCACTTCGCCTAGTGGGACAACAGGAAGTCATTTGTCACTGCTCTGACCCGTCTTCAGCCTGGAATAGTGATACTTGACACTATGTTGTTCACAAATAGTACCGCTCCTAATCTTATTGACTAGTATTGGAAGTTAAGTTTATGGTGAATAATTAGTAATAAAACAATGAAAAATATGAATGACCAATAAAATGACTCAACAATAAATATACATTGATTCAAAACATTGTATTGCCAATAGTTATGGTATTCCTTGGCATTCTTCTATTTTCTGCGAGTTTACCCTATACCCTCATTTTTAAACTGGCCATTGGGATCTCACTGAGAAGTTGTACAAGAACACATTAAGAATTCCTCAGCATTATCAAGTGACCATGCAGTGTTGGGTGAGTACCATATATGTCTTTACTTTCTGCATATGTTAATTGGGATGGCTATACATAGTCTCGGTCCGTGGTTCATTTGAATTGTTACACGCCAAAGTCAGCTAGGTCTTCCAGTTAACTGGCCTTGAGTATTAGATCCTTTTCAAAACGTATTTTACTCACCTTTTTGATGTGTATGTCTTTGGAATACCATGATTTATTTAGGCTATGGAAAAACTACTCTTGTTTCTTATAAGAAATTAGTAAAAGCATAATTATTTATGTGGTGCAGTTTTACATTAAAAGGCCCCTTTGTCTTTGACAACCGAAAGGAAGGGCTTCAAGTCCCAAATTATAATGAAAAGGGATTCTTTGAAAACTTTAAACTCCTTGTAATGTGGACAATGTTTTATTAATCCTGTTATGTAATTAATTTATGTAATTCTACGTCAGATAACTGTATGTATTTTTATTGTATCTTATGTATACATTCCAGATGCTGTCAGAAAGAAAGAAGTGGTAATTAAACAACACCAAGAGAAGATTCAGGAAGTCTTTATAACTGCCTGAATGACGTTAGAAAACACCAGATGGAGAATGCAGCTGGGTGAGCAAGCTTATGGGCAGACATATTTTGAGCAGTTTCTTCATCAAATAGTTGAATTGTCATATGCCACAGCTAGGAAATAATGAGCACACGTCGCAAGTTTGCATTCATTTTTAAATTAATTGCTTGTATTGGAATTGTTTATGTCTATTCCAGTATATTGCTGGAAGTTAAAGTGTAAAAAATTGATATTCATTGTACCAGAACAGTTAAATGGCCTAAGTATTAGGGCCTTTTCAAAACTTTTGTGTGTGTGCATGTGTTTAGAATGCCATTCTACAGCATATAAATAAAGTTAGTAAAAACATTTTGAAAAGGCCATAATTAGCTAATAATTTAGGCCAGTTAACTGGAAGATTACCATGACATTATCAGTGGATGAATTGCAAAACAAAACCTCTTTATGGTCTGAGCTAGAAGAGAGGACTAGAGGACATGGAGTTACATTAGCAAAGAAGCGGTGTAGACTATATATTAGAATTTTCATTTTCACAAAGAACAGTAAACGAATGGAACAGATTATCAGCTGATTGTGCTCATATTGTTAATATATTTAAAAATAATATGACATATACTTAAGAAGGGCCGGGTATGCTTAGATAGATAGGTTGGACTCTCGATAAACCAAAGGTCTTCCTAGTCCACTTGACATCTATAGTTGAATCTCTAGGTGGCAATCTTGTTAAAGAGTGTGTGTGTGCGTGCGTGTGTGTATGTTTGTGTGTGAGTGTGTGTGTATGTTTGTGTGTGAGTGTGTATGTGTCTCTGTGTGTTGTATGTTTGTGAGTGGTAGTGTGGGGATGTATGTGATGGGTGAAATACTTATGCATTCATGCACTTTCTATCAGCTTATTATTATACACAGTTTTTACTAGGTATTTATTTAGGCTTCAGAAAAACCTACTCTTGTTTCTGATAGAAAATTAGTCAAAACGTAATTATTTATATGGTGCAGTTTTTCATTAAAAGGATTCTGATACCCCAAAGGAAAGCTTTCATGTCCCAAATTATAATGAAAAGGCATTCTTTGAAAACTTTAAACTCTTTGTAATGTGGACAGTTTTAATTAAACCTGTTAATGTAATTGTTTTATGTAATTCTATATCATATGACTCTATGTGATATATCTTCTTATGTATACATTCCAGATGCTGTCACAGTGTCAGAAAGATACGGTAAACAACATCAAGAAAAGACCCGATGGAGAACGTAGTTGGATGAGCAAATAGACATATTTTTAGCAATTTCTTATCAAATAGTTTGCATTTTTTATTATTTGCTTCTTATATATTGTATTGGAGTTGTTATGTCTATATAGTATTCCAGTGTATTGCAGGAAGTAAAAATAAGTTTTTATAAGATGAATATTATACAGTAATAACTAATAACCATGTTTATCAGTTATCTGACAATGCATGACAGTTATTTATTTAAACGTTCAAGTTAATTTATAAAACAGACAGTATTATATATACAAACCTGTAATTCTTTGTTTGTTAATAATTAAAATGTCATGTTTAAATGAACAAATTGGACTTGCATTGTTATTGTGCATAAAACAGTTTCAGACATAAAAATAAAAAAGACATCTTGATATAATAGATGTAAAAAAATTGACGTCATTTAGTCTTTCATATGCTGCGTGATTTTGACGTCTGTTAGATATCAAAAATAAGACATCTTTTCAAGGTCTAATTTTTGACATCTAAAAGATGTCTCAAGATTGACGTAAACATATTGACGTCATTTAGATATCAAACATAGGACACCTTTTTGACGTCTGAAAGAGGTCTCAAGATTGACATCATATATAGATGTCAAAAATAGGACATATTTTTGACGTCTAAAAGAGGTCTCAAGATTGACATCATTTAGATGTCAGAAACAGGACATCGTTTTGACGTCTAAATAAAACGTCTAATCATTGACGTCATTTAGTCTTTCATATGCTGCGTGATTTTGACCGCCATTAGATGTCAAAAAAGACGTCTTTTAGACGTCAAAATATACCACTTTTGCCCACTGGCACTGGGCTGCATGCATGCATGAGTATGTGTGAATTCGATCAGAATCTTGAAACTATGACAATGAGATAAATTCAGAAAGAGAATGTGCATATGTTTGCGAAAAGAACTGGATCAGAATAATTTTGTGAATGAATACAAGCGTAGACAATTGTGAATTGAGACCTGGGTCTGGGATGGGAGCTAGTGATAGAACGAGAGGTTTTGTTGAGGAAACGACTGACATGTAGAAAGAATAGGTGTAGAATGGTTGACAAAACAATAAAGATAGCCTGATAATGAAATGACAAAGGAGGCGAAGAAGTTTTACGACGGAGACGGAAGCCTGAGTGTGTAAGAATAAATTTGACGAGTTGTGAGAGAAACAGAAAATTAAGGCACGAGTGGAGGTTTGAATGCCATCAAGATTTAGTAGATCAAGCTACGTACAGATGGCGATACCATAGTAACAAACCGGTACCCGGTGATCTCGGACTTTCGCGATCTCGGACTAAGTGATCTCGGACTGTTTCGGTGATCTCGGACTAAGTGATCTCGGACTGTTTCGGTGATCTCGGCCTATATTCATGATGTTGCCCAGCGTTTTTGTTCAACATACCGTGTTAAGTTGTTGGTTGCATGAGTTTACATTTTAAAGATTTTCTCTCAGAAGGATTAGAATCTCACGGGTAATCTTCAAGCGTTTAGGGTGTGCAGCCTCTTACGCTAGCTCTTGCGTGTACATGTCGTCTTTATTTTTGACGTTTAACACAAGCGAATGGTTGTGTTTATCGTACATTTATGCGACGGCTAACTAATTCCAAGACAGGAGTGCGCCAATGTAATACAGTTTAATTAAAACATTTCTAAACTGTAGAAAAGCACTGATAATCTAAGTATGTGTTTTGGTGAGTTTCACCTCTGAAATATTAAGGCCGGACCGTTGCCTATCGTATGGTACTATATATGTCTACGATTCGAGGCTAATTCACAGAAGACATAAAGCATAATGTAGAAAGATTATGTTTTATTAAAAACATTCCCCATGTGTGATCTTGCACTCGATCAGTGCATGACCGGGCCGTACAATCTGGCAAATGCCTTGAGCATCTGCATTGCGGTCTTCTCGCCCGCTCTGAACAAGTCCCACTGGAGGGCCACCTTTCCTTGCAGGTCACGATATGTCTTTTTTGGTATCTTCGCAGCTTGCCTTCTGATACCAACCGCAGGGTGAGTTCGATCTGAAACACATGTAACTCTTATTTATAACATAAGCTGAACACAACAGTAGCGAGTAGTACATGCCATCGCGATCACACATTTTCAAGCAAATTGTTTAGTCGCTACATTTTATTAAACCGATATTTTCGATCATTTTTATTAATTCCATAAGTATATATTAAACGGTTGTGCTTGTGCAGTACAACAAATACGTGTACATATTTACAATCAACATCCAAATATGTTACAGCCGCATAGCTTGTACAGCCGCAGACTATTGCAGAGCCAGCCGCCGGAGGAAATACTTGTTATATAGGTAGCGTTATATATCGTATGCAGCACGGATTGCTCACCTGGTCAGCTTCTTCAAACAACTGGGTCGTCAGTTGATAGAACGGCATCATCGGCTTCGCTCTTCCGTTGAAGCCGTGATGCCACCCTTCAACGTCATTATTTGTACGGACGCTCTGTCCGAAGACGGACCAGCTGGTCGGGGGCCACATTCGACTCTCGACCCAAGTGTCGTTGATGTAGGTCACTAAACACAATAACGTAATCATATACACAATGTGTACCATACATACATTATTCGGAAATGTTCTATACCAAAAACATTCTTCAGCAGTTCGTTTTATCACTATATTCCATTATGATTTCCATTAGTGTTAAATTAGTCCAAAACATAGGAGTAAAAATATAGACATGTTTTCGATGTTTTTTATTTCGTTACTGTTATCTGTCAGCATATCTATTAGCGAGCATTACTGGATCAATATTACTATTGTTATTGTCAGGGATGGACGCGGAGCGGGCGGTAACCGTCAACAATCTTTATTGTACATGAAGAACAAGACAAGACCCTGTAACAATAACACAGGTGTTACCACATATATAAATATACACACATACACAATACAACACAGGGATACCTTTACCATCAATCAAAGTAAACATCTCAAAACTGATGTAAATACAGTCAATATACATTAAAATTAAGTACATGAACCGTAAGTTAATATACTGTCCAACAGCGCAACACAACCAACAGAATCCACTTAAGACATCCGTTCTCCGTTGACAACTTCATGACAACAGTAGCACAAATACATACCAACACTCGAAATATAATATAAGAATACAAGAATTAATCATGATATGTACCTGCCCACAGCCAGGAATGTCAGGCACACACTTCTTGGCGCATCAGTTAGAGCAGCACACACTGTAGAATAGTATTTAACAATTAACACAGTGGCCTTTACCCTATTCTAATAAGTGTCATCAGGCCTATCAATGGTTAACCTCCAGCGACCATCTGGGTAACTACATCTGAACTCACTCGCCGGCTCAATGCCGCCCTCTAGCGAGTATCATAGTACATACACAAATTTGGGTTATTACATACAGGACAATTCAGCAAACTTCTTACTTTCTGAAATATCTTCACTGTATATAATCGACACCACAATAGTGCTACTGTGACGCTACTAGCTTATGCCATAGGATACATACAAACGACGACATATTATTCCTATGAATAACCGAGAATACAGGATAATTAAACCATACAATTTCACCACCACGAGGTCGAGGGAAAACCAATTTGCAACTGATACAAGTTTATAATTATTGGCAAGTACCTATTATAAATTGTCCCTGGTCGCTAGCTCCACAACATCATCCTGACTACGCGAGTGTCAACACGTGAAAATAAAACAGTTACTCACAATCTTTCAAGATAATTCGTCACATCTCGTAACGTACATGTATGCGGTTGGTTACTCGACTTCGTTGTTAGTCTCGCTTAACCGACTGTCGGTCGGCTGCGGAACTACGCCGAGAAGACAGTCTGGTGACATTTGCCGGCTTTTGTTTGGTATCCGCGTGATCTATAAAATGCTGCCACCTCACGGACACTGCCGTAATATTTTTTTTTATAAACAACTGCAAATTTGTATTTCTATTTATTTTGGGTTAATATAAGTTTAATTTTTAATAGTTTTTATAATACAGCATTATTTGATCAAAAGGTTTCCTTATTTAATTTGTATGCTATCCGTGTCGGGCTAGACAATGCTGCCACCTCACGGATACTGGTTAATCCTGCCGTAATTCTTATTTTATAAACAACGGTAAATTTGAATTTTTACTTACTGTTGTGTTAATATAAGTTCAATGGTGAATACTTTTCAAATGATATTATTATCTTGTAAAACTATATCGTTATTTAAATTTTTATTTCATAGTTGGCCTGAGAGCCAATCAGCGTCTCTACCCTATTCTGGGGTAAGGCTGCCCGGATGTAGAAACTTAAGCATATATACTGTCCCAGGCGTAGTTGAGGGGGCTTAAAAGTGCTGCCACCTCACGGAGTCTGGGTAACCGAGGCTACTTCGTTGTTTGCAAGTCTCGAGTCCCGCGCCTTCCTCCCACGCAACTCCCAAATCCCGCTGAACCTACTGCAGTGCCACCTATTGTGACTGCTTAATTAATACTAACTATTAATCCCCAGGTGGCGTCACCGATTACGGTCCATGACATTATCATAACAGGCAACTTATCAAGCAATAACTTTTTCAAAAAATTGTCACTGCAACTATATATTGTGACAAAACAGTACCTGGCATTTGGAGTTGAGGTGTTCTGGCCTTTTTCTCCAAGACCCGGAAAACCGGCGTCATGGCCTCAGCCGGCAACAAGGGCAGCGCCATTAGTTTTCTGATGAAAATGTGGGTCGTGTTGTCATCCAAATAGGCCTGTCTATGGCCGACGTCCTAGCTGGGCCTTCCGCCACACAGCTTGTCCCCAGTGGAACACACACCCCTTACGTTCCACCTGGGGCATCACATGTGCCGCTGCACGCCATGCAGCCCGCTCAAAGTCCATGACCAGCTCCTTTACTTCTGGGGTACCTGCATGCATAGTCATTTAATCATTAATGAATAATATTATTATATTTTCACTGACTGTTTTCATAATGGTTAATATATACCGCGAAACGATGTTTTTTGATGATCCATCACGATTTCTCTTACCACTTGGCCCAGTCATTTAATCATTATTGAATATTTTTACTCGTTTGTATTCTTATCTAAGACGTATATGTAAATAATATTATGTGTGAGGATAGAGGTATACATGGTGTGCAAAATCATTGATTGATCACAACTTGTTCCCAATGCATATGCATGCATGCCTGTGCAATTTATTGTTGATAGAACGGCATCAACGGTTTCGCTCTTGCATTGAACCCGTGATGCCATCATTCGACGTCGTTGTTCGTTCTCTGAGAAGTATTTCTAAATATGTGTGAGGGTTATGGGGGTGAGGTTATTGTGTGCAAATTATTTATTACAAGTTGTTCCCGTGGCTTATGACTGTATAACGGAAAGACGTTTGTCCAAAACCATTTATTGTGAGAAAAATGCATGCCAATTTGCTGTCTCTTGTAGGAGATCTATGTTTAAAAAATAGTAACGGAGTATATCATCAGGCACGTGCGCTGATTTGAGGCACATTTGACACGCCAGATTTGCTCAGCTCCTCTTTAGCATAGGAAGAAAGGGATTAGGCATAACGGATTTCTTTTGTTGTTACTCGCCAACATCAAATGGAGGCATTTCTCACCCAAGTGTAGAGCTTTGAGTAAATGAAAACTTTCTGTGGTCGAATCCAACGACTGATTTTATATGTGCTCATGGCGTGATTACATCGTTTAAAGTCACTTATGTAAAACCACAAACAACGCAACAACAACAAGGGTGTTAACTCAATTGCTGTACGTGGTTTCCATGCGTCGTAACAAATCAAAGAAAACTCATGAAAGAAATAATCTGCTTAATACCGCTGCAGTGCACGAGTAGACAGCCGATTACTATGGCCTGCCTCAAAACGTTCATAAATCATAAAAAGATGTGCCCAATATAGCAAAGCAAGTCGATAATGTTCGCAACTCCCAAAGGATACAAATCAAATTTAATATAAACTATTGTGAATCAAATTACCACGCCGTCTACCCATTATCATTGTTGTGTATTGCATTAATAACTTTATTATTAGGAAATAAATTAGAATTAAATCACAAATGATTGTCTCAGCGTCTTTATAGCATTGCATTAATTTTATGCCTTTGCGTTTGTAGTTTGATTGGCTTATAGTTGATTATATAATTTTAAGTGTCGATTGTTCTAATAGTTACAAATTTTGCATGATCAATGCTATTTTCCTGCTTGGAAGTCGCTTGTGTGCTTACGTGCGAGCATGCGCGCGTGCGTATGTGTTTCAAACGAGGAAGATGTGATACATCTTGTCTGCTTCCGATTATAATTTATGTTGTAATTGAGATGCCACAGAGTCCTGAAATACTTTAAAATCTACGCTGCATGCAATGATTATACCTTTTAAGGTAACGGCTCTGTGAAACAATAAACAACATTAAGGGTGTTAATTAAGTCAATTGCCGTACATTGTTTCCATGCGTCTCAACAAATCAAAGAAAAAACATGAAAGGAGGAATCTGCTCAATAACGCAATGCACGGGTAGACAGCCGATTACTATGGCGTGCCTCAAAACACGTTCACACAGCCCATAAATCAAAGACAAACGAAAATATGTGCTCAATATAGCTCAGCAACAATTGGAAGTCGATTACGTTCGCACCTTCCCTACGGACACAAATCAAATATAAACAATAAGAAAAGGACTATTGCGAAACAATTAAATTACCACGCATTCTACCTTTTTAATTAATGTATATTACATTAATAACTCAGTTGTGTTGTTATAATGCCAAAAATTAAACTACGTAAAACCTGGTTCTTAGAAGAAGACTATCAAACAGAATCCACTCAAACAGATTGGTTCCTTGCTCAAAACTTGGCGGATCGTTATAACATTTTTATTGCATTGCAGGCTCAATAAGTTCAATGATAACACTTGGAGATCACTTAGTCCGAGATCACCGAAACAGTCCGAGATCACTTAGTCCGAGATCACCGAAACAGTCCGAGATCACTGCCGCACACTGGCCGAGATCACCGAAACAGTCCGAGATCACTTAGTCCGAGATCGCGAAAGTCCGAGATCACCGTGAAGCAACAAACCGTTTTCATAAACTATCCGCCAGAGGGTGATGTTTCGCTGGAATGTAAAACGCGGGTTATTCAAATTTGCTGTTCGCTGTATTTTTAATCTGTCAACTGGGGTTGATATAAAATACTCTAAAGGTAGGATCTAGGTACCGGAATGTACGCCCATTGGTTGTTTTTGATATACAACACATGTCTAGTTATTTCGCAATTCACTGGACAAAAATATATTAATCCGTTAGGTTGCAATGAGCGATAATACAGTGAAGAGTAGTTTTGACAGATAGTCATATAGTCACTATAATAGTGTGATATCGTCGGTAAATAAAAATATAGATCAAACAGTCAGTTGAATCCCAGAAGTCAATAAAAGGCAGCCAAAAGGCATAAAGTGAGACACTCATTGACTTTTAGACGTTAGAATTGATCGACCTGCCAGCACTAGAACAGTGCCAGTGGCAGTGGCCCTGACTGAGGCTGAGTCAGTGAGCGGGTTAGGAAGTTGCATAATTGCGAAACGGGATAGTGTACATGTTGGCATTAAAAGGAATTGTTTTGTGTTAATCACCAAAAAAGTGTTAATATAGACTAACCATTTATATTATATTAATCAATGTTTTCATGTCCGTAACTTACTTAGAATACATAATTGATGCGATTTAATTTAGGCAGCAAACTTTTACTCCCTTGAAGAATGGGTCTGTGTCTGAGTTCACACAGCTCTTTTGTGTAGGTCTTACAACTTTATAACAACAGCCCTAGAAAACACGGCGTTTGAACTTTTTGAAACTTTATGCCTGATCTGTCCTCAATGCCGGAATTACCACATTATTAATTGAAACAGAATTGTAAAAAATGTAATCTGTTTTTTCGACCAGTGCGATGGAAGGTGGTGATGAGAGCCGTGCTCTTGCTGAGCGTATCAAGCAGCTTGATGCACTGCTACAACAAAAGGACGATGACCTCCACCAAGCAGCAGAAATTGGCAAGCTCTTGTTGGAAAACAACAGCCAACTAACTGCCCAGATTGATGAGGCAAATGCAGCTGCAACATCGAAAGTTGAGGTATTATTAACTTTTATTAAATAACTATAAATTGTGAACTATTTATTTTTAAATATGTACAGTATATTTAGACATGCCCAAGAGCACTGACACCCTCAATGTTTCATCTGTGGATTAGTGCTTAGCAGAGTCATTTACATGTGTTTAGTAATAATATTGTATACTTTGTTGGCAAAAAATGTGACCCGCCATGCCAAAATAAGACGCTTCTCGCTGAAGCTTATAACGATATACGAGCCAAAACATTACAGCAGTTCCGAAAATTATTTTCGACATTCAGATAGGTGTATCTCTGGAAATAATGTGACTATAAATAAAATTGAGGTATCATTATTTCAGTCTGGATCTCCTCTATCCAAATATGCAATAAAACACACTATCATTATTTTCTAGAGGTGTCTCATTTTGGCATGGTGGGTCACAAATGATTAAAATGTAAGCTGTCTTGAATGTGTACTAGAGTTGGCTTAGAAACTATATTGCTGACTCCACTTTGGATTTGCTTCTGTTAGGAGAGGCCATACATAATAATACATGTTGCATCAGAAACTTATTACAACAATCCCTCGAGAGACAGCTGTCATTGCATGAGTCAGAGGAAGACATTTATATTTCATTAAAGCATACATGTATTTGCCTGATCAACAGGAACTTGAACAAGAAAAGTTCACACTCAGGAGAAAGCTGGAAGCAAAAGAGCACATGGAACGAACATATCTGGATGAAATCGAAATGCTAAAATCCACACTAAGTAAGCAGTCGGAAAGTATGCGACTGAAAATTGAGATGCAACACGATGTTGAGGTGCAACCGTTGAAGTCCCAGGTTAGTGATGCTTTAGTCAGTCTATCCCTCAGTCATTTCATTTTCAGTCTGTTTTTTAATGTTCTTATAATATAATTATATGAATTTTTTATTTAGTTTTATGACGTTGTGTAATAAAATATTAAATTAACTAAACAAGAATATTTACCTTCAAATGTTCAGATCCGGTTTCTTGGTTCATGTTATATATAAAACGAATTACCTTGCAAGAAACCTTTTTTTTGTTTTTCTGTATATTTGGGCTGTCTCTCACAGCCTTCTTCAAGCTACAAACCTTGGATTTTCAACACGATGCAAATCATGCAACCAAGGAGAAACAAAGAGAATGTCAACACCAGAGAAACCAACAGAAGACATCATGCCATATGTCTTCCCTACATTAGTAAGTTGTCGGAACAATTGGCAAGGATTTTCAAGTCCTATGACATACCAATGTACTACAAACCCATCAACACTCTGAGGTCCCTGCTGGTGCACCTGAAAGACAAGGCAGACAAAGTGTGGGGTGGTCTACGATATCCAATGCCTGGACTGCAGCCAATACTACATAGGGAAAACAGCATGACCATTGGGCACACGAATTAAAGAACATCTGTCGTGTCGCCAACCCCTATCAGTAGTAAGTGAATACAAGTTGAACACATGCCACCAGTGTTCAATGAGGGATGTAAACGTCTTAGACCTGTGAAGAGAGCTGGCCTAGGAGGAAAATCAAAGAGGCCATCAATAACAAATTATACACAGGGCGAGCCGGTTTCACTTTTAAACAGAGACATTGGTAAGGGACTCCCGCCGGTCGAGCTACAGCTTGTGTCACATGATGCAAGTTATGTGACACAACCGATAGATTCAGTCCGCTGAAGAAAGTTGTGATAGACAGCCGAAATATGGGGGAAAACAGAAAAGTTTCATGTGGTAATTCACTTTATTTATAAGAATATTTATAGCTGGATGTAAAAGGCCTAATTACTGTTGGCCTGCCAGTTATCATATACATATATGTATAAAATATTTATAATTGTATACAATAATTAACTTGTAACTGAGACATCTAATATTAAGTTCTACATTTGTGTGTGTGTGTGTGTGTGTGTGTGTGTGTGTGTGTGTGTGTGTGTGTGTGTGTGTGATATAAAATGTATAAATATAAATAAATATTTGCCGTGTCAGATAGCGACACTGCAGTCGGAGCTGGACCAGTGTCACCTGGTAGAGAGTCAACTGCGTGAGACTGTCACACAGACAGAGCTGCTGTTGGCAGAAACACAGGAGCAGCTGCAGCTCAGGTCAAGGTCACTCAACGAGACATGCAGCGCCGAGCTGGCCGAACTCAACGAGGAAGTCAGCAATCTGCAGACTGTCAAGGTCGGTCTTGTTTTCAGCAAGGTCATGATTTCATCATATGACCTTCTGGTGTCTGGTCGAGGTCAGAGCAGCAGTTCATACTACATGTCAACACAAGTATGTAATGAACGTGTGCACTCCTTGTGCTTGTTCAGTGTGTAATCTGTGCTATTGAAAATATTAGATTATGCATGCCATATTAAACATTATTTTGCTTCATATTGACATAAAAATGTACATATAAAATAGTCACAAAAATATATTGTACTGTATTGGTTGTATTTCTAAATCCTCCTTGGGAAACGGCACACGGTTATATATGAAATTGAAGGTGTTAAACACTCTTATTAAATTATATAGTATATAATATACAGAATCAACAACAAGGGCTGTTCTAGAACCGACACAGTCAAGAGATAATTTGTAGACGTTATATCATGTTGGGTGTTGCCGGATATTAAAACACATCATTTCATGTATTTTATTGTCTTCAACAACAGTTGGCGCTGACAAGGGAGTTGACGGAGCGAGAGAATCGTGTTGCACAGCTCACCCTCCAGGTGGAGTCACTATCAGAGCAGTTGTCAAAGAAACAAGACGAGGTTGAAGAAATACAGTGTCATGCCACCGCCAACTACAATGCTCTTCTGGTAAATGTGTAAAGAAACTTCATCTGTACTGTCGTGATGTAACAGCTATGTTCACTTTTTAATACGTGACTGCAACATACCTGACTGGTTGTCTGGGAATTATACGAAAACTCTATCCAAATTATGGTTTATTGTGAGGGATAACATTTTGTCACCAGTCATGATACTAAACTTCAAAATTATCCCAAAAAAAATTGTCATTTCACAACTAGCAATGTTCTACTCGTGTAGGCGAAGGCGGCCTTCTTCAGGAACTGAATGGTCACTTAGTCTGTAGCCCCCTTGTCTCTGTTCATAGTTGTACCAACTATGAACAGAGACAAAGGGGCTACAGAATGTGGGACAGTCTGCTCGCCATCTAGCGAGCAGTGACCATTCAGTTCCTGAAAAAGGCCGTCGATGGTGGTTGAAATGTTGAAGTGAGTGGAACATTGCTAATTATGAAATTTGTTTGAATAATATGATCCCAACCTGATGAACATTTTCATGAATAAACTTCTTAATGTTTAAATGCCACAGACCTGCTGCAAGCATGCTGAGGCAAGTGAGTCAGTCACGTTCATTGCCAAACTGCAGTTTGCATCAAACTGTGCTGAAATGTTGCTCGTTTCAAGCATCTTGCACTGTAGTAATGCCCACACAGTGTTGGCTGGCACGAACCAGAATCATATTTAGACAATAAAAGTACACTAATATGCAGTATATATATATATATATATATATATTATATATATATATATATATATATATATATATATATATATATATACTGGGTAATACTGATATCTGACTCAATGTGATATTATGGCCATAAAACTGAACCAGTCTCAATACTCGCAATTATCAACACTAGAGGCATGTGTTCCTGACAATTATCAATTCTAGAGGCCTGTGTTCTTGACAATTATCAACTCTAGAGGCCTGTGTTCCTGACAATTATCAACTCTAGAGGCCTGTGTTCCTGACAATTATCAACTCTAGAGGCCTGTGTTCCTGACAATTATCAACTCTAGAGGCCTGTGTTCCTGACAATTATCAACTCTAGAGGCCTGTGTTCCTGACAATTATCAACTCTAGAGGCCTGTGTTCCTGACAATTATCAACTCTAGAGGCCTGTGTTCCTGACAATTAGTATAAATCCGAAGTTGGGTTACTGGCAGGAAGTGTTATTAAGATAGGCATGGATGTTACCGTATAACTTACACAATCAAGTTAATCTTCATAATGTTATTTGTGTGAGAAACTAAAGCCGTACGTTACACCTGTTAGCTCCTGCTTGATGGTTCATTTCACTGTTTGGTGGTTCATTTCACTGTTTGGTGGTTCATTTCACTGTTTGATGGTTCATTTCACTGTTTGATGGTTCATTTCACTGTTTAATGGTTCGTTTCACTGTTTAGGAATCACGAGAAGAAAACCAGGAACTGAAAGTTGAGCTGGACATTATCAAATTGGAAGCAAACAATATCAAAAAGAAGGGCAACTCTCTATTTGGCGAGGTCAGTTATGAATGCCTTAAAAGCACTAGCCTTAACATAGTAAATTAATTGTTGCATGAAAGTTAGATGCAGTTTATTTAAGTCAACCATGACTGTACTAAATAGTTACAATACATGAGAATGGAGAGTACATATAGACAGATACATGGCAGTACAGTACAGTACAGTACAGTACAGTACAGTACAGTACAGTACAGTACAGTACAGTACAGTACAGTACAGTACAGTACAGTACAGTACAGTACAGTACAGTACAGTACAGTACAGTACAGTACAGTACAGTACAGTACAGTACAGTACAGTACAGTAAGGTCAATAAGATTGCTGATATACTGATGCATGACGTTATAATCTATTTAATCTACCTGTGCTTCATTAAATGGCAAAAAAGGTCAACTATGATTTTTCAGTAATACCAATGTTTGTGATAGATATTTCCTGTACGTAGCTTAAAGGGCAAAAGGGTCAACGGTTTGGTGTTAGGCAACTTAAAAGTGTTGTGTCTTACGTGCAGGTGGAGGACCGGCGAGTGGAGGCGGAGAGAGAACTCGTCTCAATGAAAGTGCAGCATTCAGCGTTGAAGAAACAGCACGAGATGCTGAGGCAACAGCAGCACAAACTCAAGGTGACATTCGCCGTTTCCAATAATGTAAAGTTTAAATATGTACAAGATAGTAACCAAGTGGAATACTAATAATATGACAATTTTACATCGTTACATGTATTCCTAATATAGCTTAACTCTTATAAGAAGCATTGCCGTTTGTTTCTCAGATGGAGGTCGCCGGTTTGCTCCGCATGGCTGGTCGCCGTGGCGATGAGCAGATGACGGAGCGGCTCTTGCAACAGCTCTCACAGGCTCAGAGTGAGACTCAATCGTTGCAGAAGAAAATACATGAGTATGAGGAACGAGAGGTTAGTTGTGATATCATCACACATGCTCACATGACCCTGGCACTAATGTAGCGCAACTACTGGTGTCACCAAGACTACATACGTTGGTTGAATTTGTAAAATGAATGTTTTATAATGTGGTGACATATGACGTCTCTTTATAACTACGACTTGTAATCTGTGAAAAATACAGTAATGAAATGTGTTTGTTGTTGTAATCATCAACATAAGGTTGTGTGAATATCCATGGACTAGTTGCTGTAGTTCTTCAAAACATCAATGATGTTGTGTGTCACTGTTATTCTGAATCACCTGTGTGTGTGGTGTGTGTGTGTGGTGTGAGTGTGTGTTGTTGTGTGGTGTGAGTGTGTGTTGTTGTGTGGTGTGTGTGTCTGTCTGTGTGTGTGTTGTGTGTGCGTAATGCCATTGTTGCAATATATTGTATTACATTTTAGTTATCTTTGCAATGTATTTTTAGCTAACAGTTAATATAAGTTTCAGTCATAACATAACAATTACACAGTGCAGTAATTTTGCAACATACTACATACAAGATCTGTCAACGTGGCACTTTTTTCTTATGCCATTTAAGCTCAAACAGACTTGGCTGCTGCTGAAGGTTGTAATGTTGGTAGCATATATTCCTGGTTTTCCAGAGGTTGGAGCCACGGCTGCCAGACATTCTGGCTGGAGGCAATGGTCAGGCATCAGACGATGGCTCGATGGACTACATGAAGGGAATACTCTCAAAAACACAGTCAGTCCACCTAATTTACACCTATGGAAAGAATCCTGTGCTACTTTCAGATCATTGTACATGTGTCTGGATCTGAGGTCCACTGGCCTTGTTACATGTTCATTAATTAGCTTCCTTCGACCACTGGCCTCTGGTTTGGAGATATTTTAAGAAGACAACAGTATTTATATTGAGTTATTGACTGTTATTTATTGTTTCATGGATGGGTAAGTTAGTATTGGATAAATTCACCCCAAGATTATTTGCTGGGTGAATGTATATTCAGTGTGTATGTATTACTATGAAAGTATATCTTCACTTGAGAATTCACCCATGGACATTTATAAATTCGATGCACCGCTCCATTGTAATTTTCTATTTGGCATGATACTATATATACAATGTTTACATTTCATGTGACTTTTTATGTGTGTCATGTTAGCAGTTTATTTTGTTATTTTCTCTAAATGCTAGATAATGACGAAACACGCGTGCACTTATTTTATTTGTAAGATTTGTCTAGCGCCATGTTCACTGGATTTTTTTAAGATGTTTTTTTTTAATGTATTTCTTGTTTTTCTGTTTGTAAAAGGATACACACACACACACACACCACGGGACACACACATAATTACCTACCTTTGCCCATCAAAGCCAGCAGTGAGAATATCCATAATTAAAAATATTTTGTTCTGTCATATTTGCCATATATAGTGGCATATATATATATATATATATATACATTTTCTTCTTTTTGCCTTTTCCCACTAGGTATATATACACATGTATATATATATATATATATATATATATATATATATATATATATATAATTTTAATCAAGTAAATTCAGTGATATATCAAACTGTACGTTTATACATCTACATGTATGTAGCAACATTTACTGTTATCAGAAACTTACAGTGTTGGAATTAGTTTTATTTACTATTGATATTTGTGAATGAATCCAATGAAAAATGTGCTTCTCATTACAATAGTTATTATAGTTGATCCCAGTAATGATAAAATAATAGATCCCATTCATACAGAAGACAGGATTATGCCACTGAAAATATCTGGAGATGATTCAGTCTTGCTCTATATCTGACTATACAAAACCCTTGTCATAAAAACCAACACTGAGTGAAAATCTTGTACCGAACTGCTGATATGTAGAAGGGTGACACAATACTTTTGTCACTGCAGGAGTGAGAAGGCGACATTAAAACAGGAACTGCACACAAAAACACTTGTGGCCCTCGCAGAGAGCGACAAAGTGACGGTGTGCGAGAAAAGGATCTACCATCTCGACCACGAAGTGAAACAGTTGAAGTCAAATGACTTCCGACTGCGACTTCAGATTGAGGAGCTACGAATGAAATACGAGCCAGGTAGGGGTCGCCATGTTACACCGCTGTATTTGATTAAATTATTTGATAAATAATTAAGCTTTTTGTCAATTACAAGTCACCAGGTTCATGTAGCAAAATAGTAAACATGTTGCATTAGGAATATCATTTTCGTCTTCTTCCCCCTGTTTTCTCTAAAAAATTATTTAAACAAATTTATGACTTACAGATGCGCTGAAGGCAGAGAAACAGCTACGGAGGAAAAGAAATGTTGAACAGATTCCACTGCAGCAGAAACCACCAGCCGAGTCAACGGCAACAGGGAAGACTACTGCAAAAGACACGGTGTCGGAAAATAACAGGCACGAAGACATTTCTGGCGATGACAGCACCACAACAAATGACATGTCAAAGAACCAGTCTGCAGTCAGTGTTGAAAAGCGACGGTCGCGCCCTCTGGCGACGAAGCGCGCGTCAGATGTGAATGTGGCGCCACCTGCTGGTGCTGAGGTAGAGCCGGAGCCAGTGAAGACAACAAGACGACTCACAAGGGTGTCAGATGTAGAAGTTACTGAGACTGAGAGGAGTACTTTGGGTGGGGTTGGGGGGCACCGGGCTGAACACCAGATTGGGGTATCAGAGGAAAGAGGAGCCAAGGGTGTGGGGGCAAATAGCAAGAACGTTCCTGTGGACTGTAAGGTTCAGTAGTATGTGGGCACCTTTAAGCTGTATTGCATAGACTTACTTTACACGACATACTGCATAGCGTATCATTGTTTTATATGTACTGGATAATTAGATAACTATGTCACAGTTACAGTTATAGAATGTTTTTGTGCATAAGTATGCGACAAATTCAAATATTCTAGTAAAGTATCTACAAGTACTTTTATTTCACGATAAATGAAAAATAACACAAAACTATACACGTTTTTTTTTTTTTTTGATAACAGTTCTCAGTCTGGTGATAATCTGAAAACATTTAATAGTTGCCACTTATGGACCACATGCACACACAATTATGCATACTGACATTCATATACAGTTACATGTATAAACGTGATCTACAATTAAGCAAAATATTCTACTTGTTTGTAGAATTTGGCTTTAAAAAGTCTCAATGTCTAAATTATCAAAATGTTCTATAGGAATTAGGGACTAATAATTCTACTTTTATTTGCATTTACATCATAAATATATATATTTTTATAATATTTGATTAACAAGTAAAATATGAAATAAAAATTTGGTGTATATTATTTCGATTCATATTACTTACAATAAAATATGTTTGCGTTAATTTATAATAACAAACGTCAACTAACCTTGACACCAAGGATGCTATAGCTTTACACTTGTAGCTTGTGTAGCTAGAAGTTGCTTGCTGACATTTTCAAATACATATAGACGGCAGATGGCGGCACTTGCCCACCTAGCAATACTCTTCACCATTGAAGGTTAAAAGATTACCTGAATTTACCCATACGCCAGCACGTTTTAGTAACTTCCGGTGAGATGACAACAAAACATTTTTGTGATGTTTGTTCGTTGAAACCATGCTCTAGAGTCATTTGCAATTCACTAATATTATTTCGCAGTGATAACGTACATGAAATATGTGTTTGAATAACCTCAAATATAAACGGATGGATGTGCTGTTATAATGGTAATACATAAATTATGTTTTATTAATGATGGAAACGTAATTCGTAAATTTCTTCTGACCGGAATCAATCGATTGGAAACCTGTACGCACCTGATCGCCAATTTCGCCTGATCTGTACAAGTAAGAGTTGTTTTTTATTTGATCCAATCGTTCCAACTAAACTCGGTGACAGTGTACCAATTTGTACTGGTTGATTAAAAGATGAATAAAACTAGGTCAGAATAAAAGTGTTGAGTGTGACATCAGCCTGGATTCAAGACGTGAGGTGGTTTTGCTTTTTTTTATCATAATATAAATTACATAATGGGGGCATAAGACAGATATGAAAACTATGTTACACCTTGACTGGAAAACAGCACTAGCGAATATGAGTACACAAGGTGCAATGGACAAACAAGGTGTAGAGCAAATCATAAAAGAAGCAGTAGACCATGCAGTGTGTACCACACTACACTGTTACAGATAATGGTAGAGACAAGCCAATATGGATGACCAAATCTGCCCTGAGAATAGTTAGAAGCAAACAGCGCCTGGATTCGATATGTAAACAAACACAAAGGAAGGGGAAGACTATCAAACCTACACCAGATCCAGGAACACAGCCCAACATGCAATCAGAAGAGCATGCAGACAATTTGAAAGAAAGCTTGCCAAGGAGTGCAGAACAAACAACAAAGGTATTTAGAACTACATCAGAAACAGAACTAACACTAGGGGTGGTATAGGTCAACTCTTCAAAGAGGATGGTACACTTACCCAAAGTAACACGGAAGCAGCAGAGGTCCTCAATCAACACTTCTTCAGAACATTCACAAAAGAAAACACTACTAACATCCCGCACATCACACCAAAGAACCTAACTACTGAAACACTCACTACATTCGAAGTCACAGAGGAACTGGTCAAGAAATGTCAAAGAAATGCTTTCTCCAACTGAAGACTGACAAGTCACCAGGCACTGATAGTATTAGCCCTAGAATGTTGAGGGAGATGTCAACTACTATGTGTGCCTCTCAACATCATATTCAAATCAAACATCGACACATCAACGCTACTGAGACAGTGGAGAGATGCAATTATTTGCCCAATTTATAAAAAAAATCTTAAAAAAGAAACAGCAAACTACAGGTCAGTGACATCAATCATCTGTAAAACTCTGGAGACAGTGTTTGTACAACAGCTCGTAGAACATATCAAGATGAACCACCTGGATTTTGAACAACACCATGGCTTCACTACTGGGAAAAGTGTAAACACAAAATTATTAGAAGGTATTTGACAGGTCTACCACATGAGCGTCTTCTTAAACAAGTAGAAAGTTTTGGAATAAACAACAAGGCCTTAGCTTGGATAACAGCATTCCTAGATGACCAGCGTCAGAAGGTATCTGTACATGAAGAACAGTCAAACTGGTGCAGTGTACTAAGTGGAATTCCCCAGAGGTCTGTCCTGTGACCGATATTGTTCTCGATGTTTGTCAGCGGTGTACCAGGGAACCTGACATCAATGTTTGCAAATGACACCAAGTTCTATGCAACACTCACAGATGACAACAACTCACCACATTCTCTGCAGGAAGACCTGACAAAACTTCAGGAATGGTCAATGAAGATGCAAATTAATTTCCATCCAGATAAATGCCATGTTCTGCACATCGGACATTCAAACCCACAGAACATTTACCACATGAACAATGCCAGTGGCAACATTCACATTTTAGATGCAGTAACTTCTGAAAAAGACCTTGGAGTAACCATTGACCAACAACTTAAGTTCTCTGACCACATTGAGAATGCTGTCAAGAAAGCCAACCGTGTTCTTGGATGTCTAGCAAGAACATTCCGACATCTCAACAAAGAAACATTTCGACTGCTCTACATAGCAATGGATAGGACATGCCTGGAGTATGCATCATGTGTCTGGTGCCCTCATCTAAAAAACACAGAGACCTCATTGAGCAACTTCAGCGGCGAGCTACACGACTTGTGCCAGAAACAAAGGGATTACCATACAACAGCAGACTAAAAGAATTACAGCTTCCTACCTTGAACTTCAGAAGACAGAGAACAGACATAATCCAGACTTTCAAAATTGTCAAAGAAACAGACTCGGTCAACCAGGACTGCAGATGTTCACAGTGACCATCAAAGCCGATGTTCCAAAAAGCCAGTGGTACCACAAGAGGGCACAGTAAAACAAAATCCAACTCATGGCCCGACCGTATGTGAGGATGCATGCGCATCTGTTTTTCAATACTGCACATGCACGTTGCGTCCATCTCGTCATATTGATACAGCGGAGTTACATGTGGGAGCGATGTTTTCAACATTGTTAGATTTACAGTCAGCCATAGGCAATATGTCAACATACAAAAGGCACAAAATCACGTATATTTAGAACTGAGTGCCAAAAGAGCTTCTATTTGTACGTACAGAGCTGTATATCAATATGCATGCATGGAAAACTCACATACTTTTAGATTTGTTTTGCTAAAGGTACAGCATGCATGCGCGGAAAAACTCACTTTTAGATCTGAGTGCTAAAGATATGGCAGTAGAGCTTATGTATATAACATGTATGCACGAGGAAACTCACATACATTTAGAACTGACTGCTAAAGACAATGTTCACATATGGAAAGCATGCGCTTATCAACTGCCGTAAAAGCATGCACGGAATGAATGCCGTACTTTTAGACATATGGTTCACGCACACGTAGCCACTGCCTTTATATAAATGTTGTAAAATAAAATATATAATTATATTTTACACAGCCAGAACTATCCAGTAGCCATTCAGTGGTTTTTATAAATAATTATGTTCTTCCTAGCACCTGAATCAGTTTGTAACACCTTGCCTGTATTTGCGTTTAAACACTGGTTGAGGCATTGGAATATTTTGAGTTAATTGTTTGTCTTGTTTCTGTATGCTGTAATATGCTATGTGTCAGTGAGCCAAACAATTTTAATGTACTGATCTAGTGTTTCAAAAAAAATAGTTTGTGACCTTATTTCCTGTCATTATTTCCTCGCCAAAATAATGATTTTTATTCCTGTCAATCCTATGCCCATATTTCCGCTATTGACTGATAATTTATTATTCATTTAATGTAGTATGTTATGGTTTCCTTATCTTAATAGATATATCAATTCAGACATTTCAATTATGCAGTGAATCCAGTGATGCAATGAAATGTCACTGGGTGAATTGTTTTGGTGAGTATGTGTGTATGTTATATAATGATTATGTATCAATCAATACATAACATGCAGTATCACCTCCCTGTGTGCACGTTAATTGTATAATTTTATGGTTACCTTTTGCTATGTGAATTGGAGCTGGAATTGGAATTGAATGATTATAGAATTAGAAAAAAATGTATTGGAAAAAATAGGAATTGATGGAATTGAATTGACCCCATCTCTAAACAGGAGGACAGCTGGTATGGATTATAGTCGAATGCCCCAGTGCATGAATGCACCAAACCTAGTTGCTATGTCCCAACCACATACAGTGTGTACCATACCTTGGTAGTTACAATGCTGCAACTGTGTAGTTGCAATGCACCACTTTCCGTCGAAATGACGCCGGTGATTTCACCACCCTGTGTCATCCTGCTGGTGCATTGCGACTAAATAGTTAGGGCATTAATTGTGACCAAGCGATTGGACTATTGCAACTAGGCTGTAGGTGCATTGCAACTGGTGCATTCAGGCAGAGGGGCTTTCCAGCCATATCCCGAAGCCTGATGTTTCAACCCACAATGGGTTTGGCCCATGAACCCAAAAGTATGTTTCGCCAAACACTGCCAGCCATTAAACCGTGACCTGTTTGTGCTTGTGTTGGTCAAATCAACCATTTCTATAATAATGCCTGCGTCATAACATTTTATACTATACAAAAACACTGTCATGGTATAAATGATCAGACACCGTACGATTAGCTGTCATGTTTTAACAGGTGCTTGAGTCCAGTCGGTCAGAAAGCTCGAGACTGGACGTACGTCTGTACACAGCAGGCAACAGGGATGGCGTCCAGTGCTGATCCAGACACTTTGTACGCCAGGATCCGAGTGATTGGTCGGGGCAGCTACGGGGAAGTGTGGCTGGTCAAACACAAGAAGGATAAGAAGCAGGTTTGTGTCAACCAGACATGGGGTCAAATACATTTGTATTTGAAAGTATTTAAATACTTTTTTAGTATTTGTATTTTACATTTAGGAAGTGAAAGTATTTGATATTTCAAATACTTTTCAAACACTTTTTCTAATATTTTTTCAAATGCATATGCAATAAACTAGATGTCTCGAAATCTTTGATATATCGTTTTGTTTCTTTTACATATATAGTAATGTATCCTGAAAATAAAAAGTATTTGAAATACTTTTTAATGTATTTGTATTTAAATACATTTGATTTTAAAAGTATTTGTATTTGAATCTCTCAGAAGTATTTGTATTTAAATACATTTAAATGTATTTGACCCCCATATCTGGTGTCAACTTGCGGTGGTTACAAATACACTTACACTTAGTGACATGTTGATTTACAAACGTCTCCTGACTCTCCTGGCGCCACCTACTGAAACACAGGGGATTACAGAATACGATGTATGTAAATGAAATTAATTAGACTTATATATAATATCACATTAGCCTAGATTTGATAATGTACATTATGGAAATAACTTTAATACATGCATATAATTTACGATAGTACACTAAGTACAATAGTATTGTACATTGTAAAACATGTGACTATAAAGTAAATAATGATTTTTACTTTCAACACAAGAAATATGTTTGAAATCTGCATTGTTTGTCTTAAGTTATACAACCTTTATTTGTATTCCGGCTTTGCAACCAACTTGCCACCATCATTTGTCATGAAATTGATCATGCAGTTGTGTTTGGATTCTTTTTGCAATGAGCATATTTTTTTAAACGCTGTGGTTTGGGTGACCAAGTCTGTATTTTTTAGTTCCTCTAACAATGCCCAAAATCTGAATATTGTATCATGTTCAGATTTATGTTTACGATCTGTTTTTGTAAAAAAAAATATCAAGGTTTGGTTTTTACTATAATTCTCAGGTCACAATAACACAATTCATCTTCAATTTGCACTTCACATTGTATGGTGCACTATTGATCAAATGCCACAATATATGTGCAATAGTAAACATAAAATATAAATATATATCTCAAAATACTCTGCAAAATTCCAAGTAGCATATTACGTTAACTCATACATAGTGCAAATCCCCCCTGATTCCTCGGATGCAGAGATATGACTAGCGTGTCGCACATGAAATGTTCTCCCTGCTTCAGTATGTGCTCAAGAAGATGGACATTCACAATGCGTCAAAGCGAGAACGCAAAGCCGCTGAGCAGGAGGCAAAGCTGCTCTCAAAACTACGCCACCCGAACATTGTTGGTTACAAAGACTCGTTCCAGGCGAACGACGGCTTCCTCTACATTGCAATGGGCTTCTGCGAAGGGGGAGATCTCTACACGCGGTTGAAGCAACAGAAGGGAACGTCTCTGGAGGAGCGTCAACTGGTGGAATGGTTTGTGCAGATCGCCATGGCCTTGCAGGTGTGTGTCACTGCCTTGGATGTCACAGCGCTCTACTTGCAATGTTCTCTTCATATTTGGACCAACACATTGATGCCAGTATAATAGTATTGCTTGTTTAATACTATAATGTATACTAATATAAACAGTTTGTCACGTTCAGTTTGTTTATTACAGAACTTTCTGTATATACGTGCTTACTAAACTAACCCTAGCCTAGACTGGTTCACTATAAACACTGGCAGTATATATATATATATATATATATATATATATATATATACTATAGGCAGCTGATATCGACCGATTATGCATATAGGACCGGCTTATGTAGACCGCTGTTTTATGTAGACCAAAACTGGTCTACATAAAGATTTGACGTGTTAGTTCACAACTAACACAATTGA
Organism: Oasisia sp. SBJ-2009; assembly: GCA_964017155.1. Taxonomy (NCBI): domain Eukaryota; kingdom Metazoa; phylum Annelida; class Polychaeta; order Sabellida; family Siboglinidae; genus Oasisia; species Oasisia sp. SBJ-2009. The sequence continues at coordinate 53,285,275 of OZ024854.1, forward strand.
ATTTATCAGTACCATTGCTTGTGCACACAGCTAATATGTCAGTGAAGTACTGTGCGCAATTAATTTTTAAATGAACAACTTCTTAAGTGATTTTGAGCATGTTTTTTCCTGCGCCGTGGATATTTTAAAGTATATTGTGTGCCGGGTTACGTATACCGGGTCCAAGTTCTTATAAATCTATATTTATGGTATATACCGAACGAAGGGTTGGAGTTTCATGTTCAGTGTATGATATGCTTCATACTGTTGCAAAATGCTATATTATTATGTGTAAATTAGTAAAACTTGCATTTTGTCTTTGTTGCGAACGGATAGATCCCTCGAATATGGGCTTCCACAAATCCACATTAGTCGCTAGAGGCGCTAATACGCAACTAGACCCTAGTTGCGTATATCAGCGCCTCCAGCAACTAACGTGGATTTATAGTAAATATATTGTTCATGCGTTGCTCCGGTCTACATAAATCGGCATATGTGCATACGCGGTTTATGTAGACCGATTTTTTGGAATATACCTAATTTATTGAAATATTTTGATGAACTTTCATTATGTGTTAAACATTAGTATTAGAAACAATGTTCCAGTTTTACATCTTTAGAAAATGTATTAAATAAAACTGGTCGACATAAGCTGCCTTTAGACATATATATATATATATATATATATATATATATATATATATATATATATATATATATATATATATATATATATATATATATATATATATATATATATATATATATATATATATATATACATATATATTTTGTAATCCAGTACATTCACACAACAAACCAAAGTATACACTGGAAAGATTTGTCTACGGTTCTACAACATTTCTTTATGATGTTTCACGTAGCATATATTAGTTATGAAGGTAAGTTTGTCCATAACTATTGTCATATTAATACGACCTTTGTATGTTCGTGTCACATTAGCGCTGCTTTTACATGTAACGTTACTGTCATGTTGGTCTCTGTCGGAATAGTATTTACACGAACGGAACATCCTACATCGAGACCTGAAGACACAGAATATCTTCCTGACAAAGAGTAAGATCATCAAAGTGGGAGACTTAGGAATTGCCAGGTGAAGTATTTATTTCGGTCTTGGAGTTCTCTCAGGATCACCGGGAATACACTGAATGTGTCAGAAGCATTCTTGTAACAAAGAATTAGAGAGACTATTAGTCTTACGCTCCAGTGTGCAGAATTACATGAATAACTGTTCAAACACAAAGAATATGTATGTTTGCTGCAAATATTGTTTTTCTGTGAGCATCATCTAAGCATAGCCATTGCATCCTATTACATTTCTATGTTATTATTTTATTTAGGTATGCATTTATGAAATGCCATACATTTCAGTTACATCAGAAATTTCAGAGGGATTTAATACGGATTCAACAAGACAACATTATTTGAGATAATATTCTAGTTTTGTTCAATGATGCGACTTCATTTGTAGAGTACTAGACAGTGCCAGTGACATGGCTACTACACTGATCGGGACGCCCTACTACATGAGCCCAGAATTGTTTTCCAATAAGCCATACAATCACAAGGTAAGTCATGTGGTTACACTCTGTGTTCCGGTACTCTCTGATGTACTTGTAAGGTCCTGCATTTAGGTGTAGTTCAGTCCCTGTTGTATGTTAAGGTTCTGCTTTTATGTGTGGTTCAGTTTCTGTTGTACATGTAAGGTTCTGCCTTTATGTGTGGTTCAGTCTCTGTTGTACATGTAAGGTTCTGCTTTTATGTGTGGTTCAGTTTCTGTTGTACATGTAAGGTCCTGCCTTTATGTGTGGTTCAGTCTCTGATGTACTTGTAAGGTCCTGCCTTTATGTGTGGTTCAGTCTCTGTTGTACATGTAAGGTTCTGCTTTTATGTGTGGTTCAGTTTCTGTTGTACATGTAAGGTCCTGCCTTTATGTGTGGTTCAGTCTCTGTTGTACATGTAAGGTCCTGCCTTTATGTGTGGTTCAGTCTCTGTTGTACATGTAAGATCCTGCCTTTATGTGTGGTTCAGTCTCTGTTGTACATGTAAGGTCCTGCCTTTATGTGTGGTTCAGTCTCTGTTGTACATGTAAGGTCCTGCCTTTATGTGTGGTTCAGTCTCTGTTGTGCATGTAAGATCCTGCCTTTATGTGTGGTTCAGTCTCTGTTGTACATGTAAGGTCCTGCCTTTATGTGTGGTTCAGTCTCTGTTGTACATGTAAGGTCCTGCCTTTATGTGTGGTTCAGTCTCTGTTGTACATGTAAGATCCTGCCTTTGTGTGTGCGGTTCAGTCTCTCTTGTACATGTAAGGTCCTGTGTACATGTAAGATCCTGCCTTTGTGTGTGTGGTTCAGTCTCTCTTGTACATGTAAGGTCCTGTGTACATGTAAGATCCTGCCTTTGTGTGTGTGGTTCAGTCTCTGTTGTACATGTAAGGTCCTGTGTACATGTAAGATCCTGCCTTTGTGTGTGGTTCAGTCTCTGTTGTACATGTAAGGTCCTGCCTTTATGTGTCATTGTGTGGTTCAGTCTCTGTTGTACGTGTAAGATCCTGTGTTTGTGTGTGGTTCAGTCACTATTGGATGTGTGAAGTCCTGTGTTTGTGTGATCCAGTCTCTGTTGTATGTGTAAGACACTGCCTTCTTGTGTAATCTGGAGTCTGCTGTTTATATCAGGCACTGTACGTATCAGACATTGCAGTATAACTTAAGATTCTGAATCTGAGTATTTTTGTTGGCCCAAAGCCAGAAAAGTTTAATTCATTCCAATAAATGGGCAGAACAAACAAGCACATGTTTACTGGTTGTGTTTGAAATAACAATAATTATAAAATAATCTTTTGACCTACATACTGCAAGATTCTTGGCATTTACTAGATCAGTAAAGTCCTAATAAATGGTGTATCTTACATATTAATCAGTGTTTTGGTGTACTGTATTTAAAATACTTGATGGTAGAAATGTCAAGCTATGTGCCTGCACTAGTGTAGCGTGAATTCTGTTTCAGTCGGACGTGTGGGCGCTTGGCTGTTGTGTCTACGAAATGGCCACGTTGAAACATGCGTTCAATGCAAAGGATATGAATGCACTTGTGTACAAAATTCTCAGGGGAAAGGTATATTGATATTCATTACAGTTATTGTTATCACATTCAAATGTGACTTGTTACCTATAGTGTCTTTTTGTGATCTTGTAAAGATGGCATCATCAATACCAGTGACATTTTGATTTTATGAAGTTTATATATAACTGGATTTGCAATGCTTATCGCCTTATGACTCAAAATAGACACGTGTTATTTGTAGAGTTAACTCTCTCCTCCAATCTCTTAGTCATTACAATTTTTTTGCAATATTGAATTAGGCAAATGTGTGGTTTTAATGCACTATAACTGATCTATTTGATTTGTATCACTGCCAATTGTGCCAATATAATCATTAATATGGACCCTTCAACTTAGAACTCTGTGTACCCTAGAGTTGTGTACCCTCAACATTATATTTACTGATCTATGATTGTGTTTTCTTTTTAACTTGCAAGGCCAAATGGCAACATATACTTTTTACATGAGATTGACAGGGAAATATTTGGGGTATTGTGACTGGTAAATAAAACTTATTCCTTTTTGTACTGTCATTCATGTTTATAGCTAAAAACTTCTCTCTGATAAATGACGTTCACACTTAACATCTAGAGCCAAATACTCCAACTCAAAAATTCTGTCCCTCCGATGAGGGGACACCTGCAATGTAGGGACACTTTTGATTCAATACAGGACTGTCCGCTGAAGAGAGGGAATACTATACTCTAGTGACCAGCTGGCCTCCTATACATTCCACTGGTCTTATCAGTTCTAATTACTCAACTTGGTCAGTCATCTGTCCATCTTGAGGACAGACAGACAGGTTTGTGGCTAAGTGCCAGCTGCCCTTCAAGTCTTCAAGTATTTACTGCTAAAAAGTGATGTTTCACTATCCTGCAGTTGTAATGTGACTGTGTGCTAAAGTAATAAGTTAAAAAAATATGACAAATAGATAAATACAATTAACTATACACTAAGCGTACATTAAAACGATGAATAAATTAATAAAATAAATATAATAAATAGATAAATAAACTATTTATACATTGAATTTCACGGTCATGCAATGTAAAGGATACGACACTGTGAGCTAAAATAATAAGTTAATAAAATATTAGAATAAACAGATCAATAAAATTATTAGTACATTAAATAAAGATAAAAAAAGCAGGCAGTCCGTGGTTAACACTGAAACAATCTACTATGATGTCAATGTCTGAATGACTGGGATGGCGGCTCTCTGGAACACTTCTGTGGTAGATGCGGTGACAGCTTCCTCGGTAAGTGCGTTCCACAGTGGAATACAGCGTACGTAGAATGACTGCTGGTAGGGTTCGTAGTTTGTGCTTGTGTTTTGGCGTCTGGTGCGCGCATCTGCTGTGGTGATGATGACCCCTCTTGTGTAGATGCCAGCCATGATGACCCCCCTCTTGTGTAGATGCCAGCCATGATGACCCCTCTTGTGTAGATGCCAGCCATGATGACCCCCCTCTTGTGTAGATGCCAGCCATGATGACCCCTCTTGTGTAGATGCCAGCCATGATGACCCCCCTCTTGTGTAGATGCCAGCCATGATGACCCCTCTTGTGTAGATGCCCGCCATGATGACCCCTCTTGTGTAGATGCCCGCCATGATGACCCCTCTTGTGTAGATGCCCGCCATGATGACCCCCCTCTTGTGTAGATGCCCGCCATGATGACCCCTCTTGTGTAGATGCCCGCCATGATGACCCCCCTCTTGTGTAGATGCCCGCCATGATGACCCCCCTCTTGTGTAGATGCTCGCCATGATGACCCCTCTTGTGTAGATGCCCGCCATGATGACCCCCCTCTTGTGTAGATGCCCGCCATGATGACCCCCCTCTTGTGTAGATGCCAGCCATGATGACCCCCCTCTTGTGTAGATGCCAGCCATGATGACCCCCCTCTTGTGTAGATGCCCGCCATGATGACCCCTCTTGTGTAGATGCCCGCCATGATGACCCCCCTCTTGTGTAGATGCCAGCCATGATGACCCCTCTTGTGTAGATGCCCGCCATGATGACCCCTCTTGTGTAGATGCCCTCCATGATGACCCCCCTCTTGTGTAGATGCCCGCCATGATGACCCCCCTCTTGCGTAGATGCCCGCCATGATGACCCCCCTCTTGTGTAGATGCCCGCCATGATGACCCCCCTCTTGTGTAGATGCCCGCCATGATGACCCCCCTCTTGTGTAGATGCCAGCCATGATGACCCCCCTCTTGTGTAGATGCCCGCCATGATGACCCCTCTTGTGTAGATGCCCGCCATGATGACCCCTCTTGTGTAGATGCCAGCCATGATGACCCCTCTTGTGTAGATGCCCGCCATGATGACCCCCCTCTTGTGTAGATGCCAGCCATGATGACCCCCCTCTTGTGTAGATGCCCGCCATGATGACCCCTCTTGTGTAGATGCCAGCCATGATGACCCCTCTTGTGTAGATGCCAGCCATGATGACCCCTCTTGTGTAGATGCCCGCCATGCCGAAGCAGTACAGTCCAGAGCTGACGATGATGATCAAGGCCATGCTGAGTCACAACCCGGACAAACGGCCGAGTGTGAACCGCATACTGCGGGACCCGTACATCAAGAGGAACATTGCCATCTTCCTGGAGGGCACGAAGAAGAGGTACTTGACACTGTGTCTGTCACTGTCTGACACACCAGATGTAGCGTAGTGGTTAGAACACCCACGGGTCAATTAAGGGAAGTTGGGTTCGACTTCTCTTGCTGCTCTTTCAAAGCATTGCTACCTTCGTTCACTTTTATTTGCTCCGGTTCACGCAGTTTTGAAAAGTAAAGGAGTACATGGCAATAGATAGTGGTGGATATATGCGAATGAGTATAGTTTGTGCAGTGTTTGCATTGTAGCTGAATGCTTCCCAGGGAAGTTGGTGTAGCTCTAGAATGAACCTAGTTATATGACTGACAGAGGTGAATGTTGAAGTACACTGCACAGAAGTGGACTTAAACCTCCGCCATCATCTTACACCTCCGCCATCATCTTACACATCCGCCATCATCTTACACCTCCGCCATCACCATAAACCTCCGCCATCATCTTAAACCTCCGCCATCATATTAAACCTCCGCCATCACCATAAACCTCCGCCATCACCATAAACCTCCCCCATCATATTACACCTCCGCCATCATCTTAAACCTCCGCCATCATCTCAAACATCCGCCATCATCTCAAACCTCTGCCATCATCATAAACCTCCGCCATCATCTCAAACCTCCGCCATCATCTCAAACCTCCGCCATCATCGTAAACCTCCGCCATCACCATAAACCTCCGCCATCAACTTACACCTCCGCCATCATCTTAAACCTCCACCATCACCATAAACCTCCGCCATCATCTTAAACCTCCACCATCACCATAAACCTCCGCCATCAACTTACACCTCCGCCATCATCTTAAACCTCCACCATCACCATAAACCTCCGCCATCATCTTACACCTCCGCCATCATATCAAACCTCCGCCATCACCATAAACCTCGGCCATCAACTTACACCTCCGCCATCTTCTTAAACCTCCGCCATCATCTTACACCTCCGCCACCATCGTAAACCTCCGCCATCATCACCATAAACCTCCGCCATCATCTTACACCTCCGCCATCACCATAAACCTCCGCCATCATCACCATAAACCTCCGCCATCATCACCATAAACCTCCGCCATCATCTCACACCTCCGCCATCACCATAAACATCCGCCATCATCTTAAACCTCCGCCATCATCTTATACCTCCGCCATCATCATAAACCTCCGCCATCACCACAAACCTCCGCCATCATCTTACACATAGCCTCCTCCATCATCTTAAACCTCCGCCGTCTTCTTAAACCTCTGCCATCATCTTAAACCTCCATGTTGACCTCAAACCTCCATCATCTTAAACCTCGGTCATCATCTTACTGCAGCAGTCGACCGACCTCCTCTGGCGGCCGACCAAAGTCTTCCGGAGGGTCGTCTTCCCGCCGCACCAGTGACAGTGTTGACCTCACCGAGGCCCAGGACAGTGGACGGTCATCTGTGTCCAGTGTGGCCAGTGTGGGAGGCGTCGTCAAGGTAACAATACAAAAATTACTTGGCTGTAATCGAAACACGAAGTACAGCACCAGCAAATAGGGAACTTGGCATATCTCATTGTGTTGACATAATAGTCTCGAGTGTCATTTATGGAAGAATTATTATCGACATGGTTGCATTTATTTATTTGATGTGGTTGACGTTTGAATATTGATTCGTGTTTTTGTGATATCGTTGTGTTTTGGTGTTGCTCTACGTTACTGCCGTATGTTTTATGAATATGTGGCTGTCTACGGTTGTCAACATTTTCATGCATGTTATGATATTGTTACATAGCACAATAAACACCAAAATTAAATTTGACTTGATTAAACCAAAATTAATATAACATTGATGATCAATACATGTATTGATGCATCTGGCAGAGGATAGCGCAATATAGCCAGGCATGGAAGCAGCATGTTGTGGCCTTCGCCGAACTGCGGGACACTATGGCTACACAATGATGATGATGATCAATATTGATCCATTTTTGAAAACTTGACCAAATTTAAACTAGAGGAGCCATACAATAATATACTTAAGTTAGTCATTATGTCACTTAAAACATACAAACTGTAACCAGTGGGTTTGTCAAATTCATGATGCTTATTACAGTGTATAGACTATAACCTGTTCATATGTATCCCAATGAAGCACAGTTTGGTAACATTGCATAGTCAGTTAGATTGATATTTATGAAAAAAATTCAGGCAAGTTATATTGAAAAACATTTGGTTCATTAAAACACTTTGGTTGATGAAGAAAACCTAGAATAGGTTATGTCGTGATAACAACTATTGTACTGTAAAAATTATCTGACTTTGTATGTTGTCCTTTTAATTTGGTAAAACTACCCACGAATGGTGATGGTTCCTATCTTCCTATGTTGACAAACGATGACAGCCTGTGCATTTACACTTTGCGTGATTTCTTTCTTTTTTGCATGATCTTCTCATTTGCTTTCTCCTTTCTTGTGCAATTGGTCCTAGTCGTCTGAATCAACTCCATCGGTCGACGTACAACTAGAGCCGCTTAATGTCGGACCGGAACTAGACACAATCAAAGAGGAAAGCTTGGAAGGATCGGGATACTCCCGGCGTTCTTCTGGGTCCTCCCAAAAAAACTCATCGTCAAAGGACCGTCCGTCAAGCGGAAAATCAACTGAGCATGTGGAAAATTGTACGCCTCAGGATAACAGGAATTGGTCAAAAGACCCTCGATCGAGTGGGAAATCGTCTGAGCGTGTTGTGGATGGATCAATATCTCAGGACAACAGGAATGTGTCTGAGTCACCGGTAGATGAAGATAAATGTCACTGCGATTTAGACAGCCAATCAGATGTGCCGTCACAACAGTCAGTCGAAAATGATGAAAACTCGGTGAGTAGCAACGTTTTGAGAAATAATCACAACTTGGCCATACAAAGAGCGGAGTAACCATTATAATTATCATGGACTTTCCCAAACTGTTTCTTAATGTAAGAACAAGAGTGGTTGTACTTGCGGCTCTCTCGTGGAGTGGGCAGGTGTGTGAAGTAATGTGTGCCCGTGTCAGTTTACGTTTGTAACATTCTTTGTATCATGTCGTGTATTTAATAATGTGCACTTTAGTGTAAAGTTACCAATTTTCTGTTGTATGTTGTACAGTTCTGGTTAGAATTTCATGTTTGTTCAGTAGAAAGTTTGGGAAGGAATAAATAGTGATCAGAAATAGTTTATTGCAGATTTTTTTAAACAAAAAAAATTCAATCGCACTGATGCAAGTAATTACAGCATTCATTGTTATTTGGTGCATTCAAAGAAAAATTACATAAATGAAATGTTTAGTTGGTTCTGCTCCTTGTTAAGTTTATAAAGGGAACTTTGACAAAGGAACTTAATATCATACATCAGTGATTTGTTATTTGTTGTATTTGTTGACCATTGAGATTGTCCAGTGTGAAAACTAATGACACTTTTTACACCTAGAAATACTCATGTCACTATATATATTTGGGCACACTGAGAGCTGGTTTAGAGTTTTAACAAAATTGTACAGTTCGTGTTGGTGGTACTTGGTACTAGAATGTTGAATTGGTTGTGGGGTATATAATTTCTTCAGACAGACACAAACATAGTTCAGAAATGCAGACAATGTTTTAGTTGATGTACTGCACCTAATCACAACCACCCGTCATGTGTCCACCTTGCACAGGATTTGCACAGACCCAAAAATCCTTGACATTTGGATTTGTCTCTGAAATTCAATGCCTCATAAAAACAATTTGACTTGCAATTTGCAAAATAAAAGGCCACTTTTATTCAGAAACATAACCGTATGTACTTTTTGCTTATGATTAATTTGAGCAGTTGTAAATGGTTGCTGCCGAAATTGAGACGACATCCATAGTACAAACCTGTCTGCAAGGGGAATCCACATGGCCAGGAGTCGACACGAACCGTTTCTATGTGTTCCTTTTAACGTTTTGTTTGTCGTTGTTTTCTTTCATGTTTTCGTCTCGTTGCTGCTTTCTCTATTGGCACTGCACGCTTGCCCAGTCTCGAGCAAAATCCGCTCGTTCGGTATCAGACGCAAGGCCCGCACAGAACAACTCCGCCCGTCGAAAACGCAAACGTCATCGGTTGTTTGGAGGAGCTAATGCCGTCATAGTTAATGTCGAGTCACGGCGTATTGAAATGGCATCGGCAGCTTTGCCTCCAAAGGGCAGCATGCCGCAGTCTCGCTCTAACGCAAAATCCGTACCAAAACATGTAAGCCGCGCTTCCAGCTTTGTTAGCACCATGGTTGACAAAACAGTTAAGCTCCTGAGGAAATCCATAACATTTACTTAATGTTATGTTGTTTTATTTATTCCCATTTAGTTTATGAAGGTGTGATATTTTATATTTTAAATTGACTACATTTATACATTATTAGTAATCATATAGTTTATTATCTGACTCATTCTACTTCTAATTTTAACAAGTATGATATGGGGCACTGAGAAAGACAATGGCAAGTCCAGCAAAATCCAGAATTTTTTTTAATGGTATGAGGTATTAGGATTTTTCCTCTATTATTAGTATAATTATTACCGGTGTAGCAAGCCTGCCTTTATTAACTTAAAACAAATAATTTTCTTTTGAATGGAATCTGTGCCACATGAATCTTTTGATTTGATATCCTTAGTTAGAAAAGCAACAACATTTGTGACATGAAATACAGACCACAAAGGTGATGAGATCCATTTAGACATGGAATCGATCGGCGTCACATAGGCTGTAATCTTATTTATTGCGAAATCATTGCATGATCAATAAATTTCTAATTTGTTTGGTGAAAAGAATGAAGTGGAAACACACACATGTTTCAGCTCAACCTTAGTCATTAAGTTTTTATCAAATGAATCCAGTTATAAGCTACTTAAAACAAGTTAATTTTATTTTAGTTATATTAGAATTATTTATTTTTTAGATAATAAGGATGGCCTTTTACCTGTTAACATACTTTGAAGGTCATTTTCTCAAAACATGAATTTGGTGGGTTCACCCTTGCCATTCTCAACACCTCATTGTATAATATTTGTTTACAGTACACATTCACAACTAATGTGTTATTTTAATCAAACTTTATAAATACTGTGAACTATGTGTGTTGATTGTATTTCAGTTTTGTGATAATATCTAAATAAATGTGTTTGTGTATGTGTTACTAAAATAAAACAAAATAAAATAAAACGTAAATGATAACCAAATTTTAGGAATAGATTTTACATACATGTGTAGTTATATGATTTGTTTGATGATTGATTTATTATTATAAAGTATGATTCTTTATAACAGTTAATTAGGTGTGATGATTGGTGTGGGACAAATGTATGAATGATTGATGGGAAATGTTGTTATGGCAGTTATATAATAATTTGTTTATATGAAGGTTGATTCATGACAGTTGTGATATGTGCATGATGGTTAATAATCAACTTATTTTATGACAATTACGTGTATGACAATTATACAGATAATTTCATATATATCTAAAAAATATATATTGCATAATGATTAATAAATAACTTATTTTGTGACAATTATGTGTATGTATATACAACCGTTATACTGATAGTTTTATTGATCTAAAAATATATATATTTGTATAATGGACTTACAATTTACAATCAGTCGAATGTAAACAATTGGAAGACTAACACCACCTTGATGACAGACACACTTCAGTGGTCAATGTCACGACTGTGTCCACCCTACCCTTGGTCACTCTGCTTCAGCCAAAGCTCACGGAGACACCTCGTCCCCTCCCCCCGGGGCCGTCTGGAGCGCCAGTGGTCAGTTCAAATGACCCCACCAAGAGCCAGTCAATCAAGTGTTCCCATGCCAATGAGTCCGGGTATTCGTCGGCAGTGTCAACATCATCGGTGGTGGCGTCACATGACGTGGCTCCCTCTGGTGACAGACAGGAGGACACACCTCGGGTGGGTGGCAGTTGGGCTGTGTCAGCAGCGCCTGTTAGGAAGAGGCACTCTCATCTCTCGAATTTAAAGACACATCTTTTAAAGCCGCATTTATAAATTACTTGTAGGTTTTTTTGTCACAATGAATTTATTTTAACTGTAATTATAGTTTCCCAAACTATTTTAGTGTATTGTTTTAATATCTTTTTAATATATATATATAATATATATATGTATTTTTAATTAGTTATTTATTTTATATATTTATTTATTGGTGATAAGTTTAGCTTATACACTATGAGTTTTAGAAACTATATTTTATGAATTATTTATTATCATTGAAACAACTTGACTTTTTAATTGATTAATCATATCATATTTTATACATGTATATGTTACAAATGTTGTATGTACGCGCATCTGAGCAGAAACGTTTTCTAGATATACGGCTCTTTATTAATAAAAATTATTATTATTATTTAGATACATACCATCCAGCCCATGACCTATTTGAACCTCTTCCATCTAGTCGCCGATTCAGATCCATCAAAACCAATCGCTTTAGTACTAGCTTTTTCCCCTTAGTCGTTCAAGCCCTGTAAAAACAGAAGTGATTTTTCTCCCACCCGCAGTTTTTTTAGTGTGTATATTTTATCATAATTTATTATATATTATTTTATTTCATAGTTTACATTTTAAGCTAATATGTTTCTACTAGATCGTATAAATTATTTATCACTGTTATAAAGAAAGAAAAAAATTGAACCTTTTTATGTGATTGTTCTTATTTATTTTTTATTTCATTTAAAGTAGTATAGTTTATCATCATCGTTTGATGCATGTGAATGTATTGTCATGTGAATGTACTAGTACGACGACCTATATAATACTTGGCAATAAAGCTATCTTTTCTTAATGATTTTAAAATAATTATGTTTGGGTAAGGTTTGCGACATGGCTTGTGACGCACTTGTCCCAAGCGTTTTACTTGGCATTTTATGAGGACGTGACAAAATCATTAAAAATATGCAAAAGTTAGATATTTTCTCTGATTAGTGGATTGAAAAGATAATAATGTGATAACAGAATTGCAATTGATAGTTTTATGTAAGTACTGTGTTGTGGTTGTGCCGTAAACACGCTGCAATGCAACACATTTTATTCACTGCCTGTCAGAGTAATGCTTAACTATGGCTAAATTCAACTTTCGTTAGGAATAAATTATTTACGTCATGTGTCATTTCAGGGAGCGAACCTGTCGGCCCGGGCCAGGAGACGTGCGAAGAAGGACGTAGAGACTCCAAGGACTAGCAGAAGCGTAGGTGGGTAGTAGGATCCACTTCAGGAGGAAATTGTCAAATATAACTGTCAACTGTTTCCTACTAAACAGCATTATATTACTAAAGTAGTTAGTCATTGTTGGTTGCATTGGAGTACTGAAAATTACCTAGTAAAACTACATTTGTAAATTACCTAACTATGGGTTATGGGTCAATGAATGATCGTAAAGTTAATTAGCAGATAGAAGATCACAATGGTGTTGTAAGGAGGATAAATATCATATTAGAAAGATGATAATATAAGTATATTTGTACACACACACATGGACAGACATGCACAGACAAATGCACAAATAAATAGTCACACACACATACGCACGCACGCACGCACACACACACATACACACACACTCACACACACACACACAGACATACAGACACACACACAGACACACAAACACAGACACACAAACACATACACAGTCATGTACACACAGACACACACACACACACACACACACACACACACACACACACACACACACACACACACACACACACAGACACACACACCACACACACACAGACACACACACCACAGACACACACACACACACACACACACACACACACACACACACACACACACAACACATACACATAAACACACAGACACACACACAAAAACACACACACCACACAGACACGCACACACATGCACACACATACACACACACACCACACACACACACAGACACGCACACACACGCACACACATGCGCACACGCACACACACACACACACACACACACACACACACACACACACACACACACACACACACATAAACACACAGACAGACACACACACACAAACACACATACACACACACACAGACACACACAGACACACACAGACACACACAGACACACACAGACACACACACACACACACACACACACACACACACACACACACACACACACACACACACACACCATTCATTAGGGGTATAGCCCACTGCTTGTTGTAAATAATTCCGCTGGTCACTTGCAGACGTTGACCGCATCCACCGCCTAATGACTGCACCAGAAGGCAGGTCAGTGGGCAGTCGGTCAGTCGACTGTGTCAACCTCATGTCGCAGCAGGATGACAGACAGGATGACCGACCCATTGGCATTGACCAGGTATGGGATGACACTTTCAGTAGGTGGGGTTGGTGACACCAACTAGACAGCAGTTCCTTAAACAGTCCGGCCTCATAATCAATGCCACCCTGGTTCAGGCCCAAATTAATTCTTATCGTGTCACATGACTACCTCGATATTGAGGCCTATAGTTGTCCTGAGAGTGACCTTAATAGTGAGGTTCCACTTTGTAGTTGTCCTGAGAGTGACCTTAATAGTGAGGTTCCACTTTGTAGTTGTCCTGAGAGTGAACTTAATAGTGAGGTTCCACTTTGCAGTTGTCCTGAGAGTGACCTTAATAGTGATGTTCCACTTTGTAGTTGTCCTGAGAGTGACCTTAATAGTGAGGTTCCACTTTGCAGTTGTCCTGAGAGTGACCTTAATAGTGAGGTTCCACTTTGTAGTTGTCCTGAGTGTGACCTTAATAGTGAGGTTCCATTTTTTAGTTGTCCTGAGAGTGACCTTAATTGTGAGGTTCCACTTTGTAGTTGTCCTGAGAGTGACCTCAATAGTGAGGTTCCACTTTGTAGTTGTCCTGAGAGTGACCTCAATAGTGAGATTTCACTTTGTAGTTGTCCTGAGAGTGACCTCGATAGTGAGGTTCCAGTTTGTAGTTGTCCTGAGGGTGACCTTAATAGTGAGGTTCCATTTTGTAGTTGTCCTGAGCGTGACCTTAATAGTGAGGTTCCACTTTGTAGCTGTCCTGAGTGACCTTAATATTGAGGTTACACCGTATGGTTGTCCTGAGGGTGAACTTAATAGTGAAATTCCACTCTGTAGTTGTCCTGAGGTACCCTTGATGATGTCTGTGTTTGTAGCCCGATGCTTCCGGGGAGAAGCCAAAGGTTGCCGCGGTAACAAAGAAACCACCAACCAGACAACGACAACCGTCCATGCCTGAAGACGACAGTAGTTCTGAGGAAGACGAGTTTGAGGTGGGATCAACAGAAGGGAAGAAAGAGAAGGAGAGGAAAAGGTAAGACTGGAGGCAGACTTAAATTATATATATTATATATATATATAATATATAGGATATATATATATATATTATATATAGTATATATATATTATATATTTATTATATATATAATATAATATATATATATGTATATATAATATATATACATATATATATATTATATATAATATATATACTATATATAATATATATATATACTATTTATATAATATTATATATATATATATATATATATATATATATATATATATATATATATATATATATATAAAACGAATCATTTTAGTAATGTTCTAGGTCCCCTAGATGCAGTCTCCCCATGGAGATGCTGTACAGAAGCACCAGCCTGTGCCATTTTAGTAAGAACAGGGGGCCGGCCATATCACAAACATTTTCAAGAGCTCACAAACCCGATTTTTCACTTTAAAATCAATTTAGATCCTAAACAGTGATCCTGAATACCTGAAACCATTGCCACTGGTGTGTCGTGGAAATAGTGTCCATGGCAATATGGCAATGGATATTTGCGTTTTGGAAACAAATCATGACATTTAACAATGGGTTTTTTAAGGATGAAGTTTCCTTAAGAGCTCTCTGTCTTTGTGAAATGGTCCCTACATGTTTTTAAAACTGAATTCACACCTCAACAGAGATCTTCTATTGTAAAAACTATTAACATGAAGTTGCACCACCCAAACATTTCGCTGGTGTATCACTTTAAAAATAGTGTCCACAGCGACACAGCAATGGCTTTTTGTCTTCTAAAAACTACTTACATTTAACAACCACAGTTTTTATTGTGGTGATTTTTATGTCATAGGAAAGACCAGGAGATGAATAACTTCATCTGTCTGCTCGACACGACGCTGAAACTGAACAAAGCGAACGACAAGTCAGATGAGGAGAAAACAGCGGAGGAGGATGGGGAAGAGGAGGAGGCCACCCTCACGCCTGCCAAACTCATGCCCTGCAACAACCGCACTTACGTCGTCGAGAAACTCGTCGTCGATGACCTCGACACACCCGACATTGGTGACGCCATGACGCCCGAGGAAGAGCCGACGCCCGTCGTTGACGTCAGTGCGAGCCCCGTCAACATCCTCGACCCGAATGTGCCAATGCCCGCTCGCACGTGTAAGAATGATCATGTGACTTGGCGATACAGTCATAGATTCTTTTTTGTTGCTCCTGGTTCTGTTTTGTGAAAGAGTTCGTTCTCTGTTTGTCTCTGTCAGTTATTTATATATCGGGCTGAAATTGTGCACATGATCTAATGGATCCAGAATAAATAAATTGTAATTCATCTGAGGTAGTGGAGAACTTGGGTGCTCAGTATTTCAAAACTGTACAATGAGTTCCAGTCGTAGTATTTTATGTTTTTCTATATCATTGTAAATATGCCATCTCCATAATGTTGTTTTTACACATTGTCATCAACTTAAAATAACCTAATAATAAATTTTACATCATTTATCAATCTTATGTAAATATGAAATCTATTTTAAGTGTCTTTGAATAGAGCGATCTACATTTCCCTTACATACTTAGCCTGTTTGCTCGCTGGGAGCATAGATAATCGACCAAGGAATGCTACTGTTGTCTGTCTATGGCCATCTTCTCCATCTCTCTCCTGGTGTATCCCATCAAAGGAGATCAACAATGATGGTGCTTTGTAAATGTTCATATTTTATCATTATTATCATTATTATTCCCACAGCTGTTCTGATCCTCTATGTCTCCTCAAGTGTCTCTGTCTCACCTTCTTCCTTCTACATCACCTCTGCCATTTGCATCCGAGAATGAGTTTGTTTAACATTGTTATCATTAAATTAAGGAAATAATGTAACTTCATGTGTGGTATAATTTAACTTACTTTGGAGCTTAATTGTCGAAGCAAGTACGACGTTTCGACCCCTCATCTACGGGCCTTGTTCACGTACTGGTGTCACGTGTGTTGCCTCGGATTTCGTGACACCAGTACGTGAACAAGGCCCGTAGATGACGGGTCGAAACATCGTAATCGTCTTCGACAATTAAGCTCCAAAGTAAGTTAAATTATACTACAATAAACCATTCTTGGAGCCATGAACAATATATTCAATAACTTCATGTGGTTACCATGGTAACATTGCCGTGTTGCAGTGGGCCAGGCTGTGTCGCTAACGACAACCGGACGACTGTGGGAAAGAATTACAATGCTGAGGAAGTAAGTGAAAATATGGTTATAATCCATGTGATTATTCTGGTGGGTTCAGTTGCATTGATTTACTGGAGGTATCCCAAAATGTAATGGCCTCTTTTTGACCAGTCATCAAGTAGGTATCTGGATCTAACTAATTCATTTGCTTTAATTGGTTATATTTTCCAGTGGGTCAACTATTTATTAACTGGTGCAGCAACCTCTTTTCCATATAGTCAAATTCAAAAGTGGCTTCTTCTTTTCAAATTCAGAAAAGGAAAATGGTGTTTTTGTCAAATACAGAAACGGGCGTCCCTCTTATCAAATTAAAAAAGGTGTTATTGTCATATTCAGAAAGCAATGTCCTTATCAAATTTTAAATTCAAAAAGGGGTGTTCTTGTCATATTCAGAAGGACATATCCTTATCAAATTTTAAATGGCACATCTATCTATAATCTATAATTTAAAATGTTGTTATGTCCATTGTAATTAGTTACAGTAACGTAACCACATTTTGCAGGGATTGTATACACGGTTTGGGTGTGAGGAAACTGAAGGAGGCGTATGATATACTTGATGAGTTTGAAGCAGATGAACTTGAGGTACGTCTGAGGGTATTATCAGAACATACAACAGAAGCCAGTGTCTTGCTGCTTCATATCACTGTTTAATTTCTATGTTCATAGTTTGGTAATATCCTTTGATGTAATGAACTTATCGTTTGTTACTTACCCATACCATGATTGATCAAACATTTGTGAAACCAGAAGAAAGAGGTAGTTAAAAATTAAGGCATTACTGCATAAACAAATTGTAGACGTAGAATCTGACAGATTGTTCTCTTACTAAATGTTGGTCTTGAATTTGGCAAACGAACAGTTAGTCTTGAATATTGTAAATGTTTGGGCACAGCCAGTTCCGAGGCCGCATGGCTAGTGCTAATTTCAAGACCTGCTAATATGCTGAGGTGTTGATCTTTTTTGTGTCAATTTCAGCCTCGTCTGATTGCTCTACTTGGTGAGCGAGCATTCGACGTCTACGCCGGCAAAATCTGGCAGCTCAAGTTCTGTGAAGAAGCTGCCTTTGGTCTCGTTTAGATCGAATCAAGGTTTTATTGCCAAGAACGTGACAATGTTCTTATGAAATCAAAATTCAGCACTTATATTCTATTTATTCATAACTGGGAGTTTGACCAAACTGTGACAAGCAATGTGATTATACTAGAAGACATGTAGATGTTATTTATGTGAAACCTTCTACATTTGTAACTTTTAGAAGTGTTTAATTATTTCAAAAATGCACTAAAATATGTGGATGGTGGATTTAGAGTGAAATTTTTAAAATATATTTAAGCATTTAATTAATGTGACCTTACTAATTATATTTTTTCTGTCGTAGCCAGGTGCTATGAATAGTTATGTTATTTTATTTGATATTAATGTTGTATAGTTGAATTATGTAAATTCAGTCAATCTGTTTCATTCCGTCACAAAACTCAGGTCGTGTTTCAGAAATAGTGTTATGGTTATGAAAGGCTAATTGTTATATTTTGTTTCTAGATAGTTGTATAGTGTAATAATCTTTTCTGTGTGTCTTCATCATTTTTACCTAGTCCGTACACATCATTCAAAAATTAGATGTGGTTAGTGAGATTGGAACATTGGATCTATTGCAATTCAACATCAATTAATTTTAAATGCCTGGGTATGTGCCTGCTATATACCATGAGTTCACAGAGGTGTAATGAGTTACTTATATAATTGCTATCAAACACTACTTCTGTTGTGTTATGTTATAGTATATTTATTTGCAGTGTCTATTTATGTATATATCAGGTATCAGGTATACAGTTCGTTCCTTTCTCAATCCTGTCTTACCTGAACTTTATTGAAGACAGTTCTTTAATGAAAGATGTCTGATTATGTTTGGTAACCTGCCAACTCATTGGCACAAATCAGCAAGTTATTCTTGATGAATCCATAAGTTATTGAGCTCTTATAAAAACATTGCAAAATACATTGTTTAGTTTTGCAAGACTGATGATCGGTGTGAACCTTTAGTAATTTTAACAAATATTCACACTTATTATTAAGCTAACTACACAATTCGTCAGTGATTTCAGCAGTCATTCCAATGTCACTGTACGTGTGTTCTGGTAAAATAACGATATACCATATACTATGGCATTAACTGAAGTATAGATAGTTTTGTTCTGTAGTATCTTAGTACCTCTGCCACAGCGTGAAGGCAGCACGAGTCTGCACAACTCACTGTTATTGTCAATATGTTATTGTTTTCCTGTACGCTCATATTTCTGTAGCTGTTTATCGTTTCCCTATAACTGATCGATTCCACAGCAACAGTTGGTGATTATCACACATCCAAAGAGAAAATGTGTTAAAAATATTAATGATAATACCTGTTTGCGTGTGGCGAGCATGTGGTGTGTGTTCTGTTCGTGTGTGCGTCCGTGTCTACGTAACTGACAGTGCACCATGTTTACTCGCTGACATTGAATGAGTATCAGTCCCCGTACACCACTACCATGTACCACTGTGTGAGGTCAGAGTGACTGAAATGTATAGAGTAGAAGTATAGCCTCTAGTGTCATGTGTTACGAGTACATGTAAGACTAGCGCCAGTTTTCTTCACGTAACTGAATTGTCAAAGAAAATGTTTTATGGCGAGTTAAGTATTGAATAGATTGTAGTTTGCAAGACATCAGATTGTAATGCAGCCAGTGGCTATCGGGTCGTGAGTATGGTGTTTTGCATGCGCATACCTGTAGATGACTAGTAATGCTTGCTCACGTAGCGATGTTTTGTCTGATGTGACCATGGCCACGTTGGAAAGAGATGAAGAGAAACTATGTATGTGTACTGTACAGACATTCCCTGTTTCCTGTTTTACATCGTGTTGTTTTGTTATTATGTAGAAAACGAATAAACTTATTTAAACTTTCATCATCGACTAACATTGATAGTGCAATGTATTCGTTTATCTTTAATGTTCCTGGTACATATAATGGTGTCACCATCAACTTTACCTATTGCGTGAATGTATTACATCGCAGCTTGACAATACACTATTCTTAAACTATTCAGTGGCCACGCTTCGGTTTTGTAATTATGTATATTGTGACGATATGCTAATCTCCAAACATACCACTGGCGTTAGAACGTGCAGAATATCGGGAGCTTGCGGCTCTGCAAAAGTCAGGACAAACTGAATAAACAACGCGTTGTTATTGGATAAAACATCACGGAACGTAAAATATCAATTAACATACTAACACGTTTGAATTTAAATTGTAACTAACCATATTATTCTTTCGTTGTTAAGTACACCGTCTCTTCGCAAAATGTATTAGAATCCGAGCCCAGAGGCGCAGCATATAAATCACCAAGCGTAATCATGAATGTGGACATGTGACGGTGCAAGGAAGGCATCGAACTATCGATATATCGCGATATTTTATACTCTTGTCAAAATGACGAAATGATGGCACGAATCTGTGAAAGTGGCGGTGTTAACAGAATTCTATGAGCCGCGCAGTAGCCTCTGTTTATGGTTGTCAATTGTTCTTCACACCGTCACGACTCGTAAACTTGGTGCACAACTCGCATAAATCACAACGTTTGAACACTCTGGGTCGCGGTGACCGTAAACACCACGCTAGCTGTTACCCCCTAGAAGGTAAGCAACAGTTAGAATACTCGCAAAGTATTACAACTAGGCCAGTTTAGTAGGAGAGACCGGAACAAGAGACGAGCCACTTCGACTCCAGGTAGGTATCACTTATATGTGACCTTTCTAGCCTGAAAAACAATTGCACGCATGAACGACACGAGCTTTACGGGAAACTAGAACTCTGTTAAAGCTATAGGATCTGAATATGTTGTGTCGTGAATCAGGTTATGCAATAAAACAAACTATGAATGTTTTAATAAGGTGTCACCAAAATATAACTACGGTTTGGTCATTATGCGTTTACGAATGTCTTGTTTATTAATTACATGGCTGACTGGAAAGACGAAGCACTGAAATATACAAGGGACAACTTGTATTTTAATAGATATATGTAATGTTTTTAATTAAAACGTATATGGGGGTATTCAAGATGCGTACATATGTCTTAATCCCATCGGCTTTGCTATGACATGATTTGACGAAAACATTTGCGATATTTTGTAAGTTTAGGAAAGTGTTGTTATTTAGTAGGCTTACGTACATTCGTAACGCGTGACGCACTGCGATCACCTTGACCTGTTCTTTGGAGATAGTGCCTGTCTCTTCGTACTCGGTAATACGTTTTTATAGAAGTACACATCTTTTTGACATCACCTCTACCCCATGCGACCACGGTGGCCCTCAGTTTACCGGGGGAAAAAGGTCATTCTGGAACGTATCGTCAACTGTCAACGTCGTTGACATTCCCAGTTGATTGATGATGACGTATGTCTGCCTTAATGGACCGTTGGAACTGTGTTAGACTCCTTCGGAGAAAGCGACGTTGACTGTGGGTGCGGTTGTTTAGGTCAGTACATAAGCGTAAGCAGTGACTGGACAGACGTCGCAGTGCAGGACTTGTCCAGTAAGTGTAGTTTTATGTGATGTAACGGTCATACACTGGCGTGTGCCGCGGACACAGCGGGTGGTGAGTATTCAGTCTCACTCCAGGAGTTATCGATGTAAATGCCATGCCGTGTTCGTTATCCAAACACTTTATACAAAACTAAAGACTATTCCGGAATTAAATATTTGGGTTGCAGAATGTACTTGTTTGGGTTCCGAATGGCCAACGATAACAATGTGTATTACGTGAAATACTAATTACTGCAGGAACTTACCTGAACCACGCGTCCATACAGTGTTCATTCTTATTTGAAAATGTCTTAAAATTGTGTTCACAAAGACTTGATTTTGAATGCTTTTTATTTCAGGTGGGCGTGTACACGTGTATATTGGTACTGAGAGCGAGTTGGGTGGTACGATCGGGTCTTGGTATGTCATCGACAATGGTCCATAGTCCATACATGCATGCATACATGCATAAATATACACACATACTATTGACGCTAAGCACATATACACGCATGCACACATACACACACTCGCACACACACGCGCACACACACGCGCACACACGCGCGCACACATGCACACACACACACACACACACACACACACACACTGACACACACACACACACACGCACGCATGCACGCACGCGCGCGCACGCACGCAGGCTGGTTTGATGAATATAATTAAATTCCATTTACTTACCTAGTCTGGAAAAAAAATATTTCAAATAAACCGGAATTAAATTATAATTAAACTCGTGTTGATGCGATATTATCCTATGTATACTACAACGTCACACATCTCTGCTGAAGGATATGTACATAAGAGCGTCTTCGTGCACCGTGCACCGTGCATTGGCATATGGTGCGGACATTTTGGGAGTTTCGGGCAACGCCCTTGTCATTCGAGGGATACATTGCGAGGCGCATGCGTCACCCACTAAGCTGTGAGACAAGTCGATTGTTTTGTTGTGACGGATGGGGCAGTTTGAAATGAGGGCGGTGCGCCATCCCGTGGCATGTGTGAAAGTCGGTCACTTTGATCACGGGCGTAACGGGTGTTTGACTGAAGTCTAAATACCCACTCCGTACAGTTCGCTTTAGATGCGACGTGTCCTTTGTATACTGGCACGAGACCTAGGGAGGCGTGAACAGCCATGACAGGACGATCACTGCAGACGATCGTGGACAGAATTGAAAGAAAACAGAAGAAGCTATACACCGAGTGATGTCGACCTCATCGCCCAAGGAAGCAACGGGAGAAGCCTTATCCTTTGTACAATTTATCATCCTGATTCCCTGTCGTCAGGGGTGAGGTTGGCCATAGTTCGCTTCCTTGAGTGCAGTCTTCATTTTCTTCCTTTTCCTATTGTTCTTGCAATACTTTCTCTATAAACAGTCTCCAATTCCTTCTATCTTTTCTTCTCGTTTCCATCCATATCCCACTCTTCCCAATTCTCACTTCATGTTGCTATCCCATCGTAGTCTCGGTTTCCTCGTCTCTCTAGCCGCCAATCTCTTGGCATCTGAGCACGATGTTCGAGAATTCTATTGGCATATGTAGAACGTATAAGTAGTTCACGCACGAACTTCCCCGCCACATACAACTTAGGTTTCTTCCATGTAGTGTCGAAGTTGAAAAACCAGTGACCAGGAAACAACAAATAAACAGCAACAAGTTAGATATCAGCGACAAGCATTACGATAATGTATCGTAGATTGATTTGATCTGTTGTATACGCCTCACCTGAGCTGAGCTAGCTAGTTCCCGCGTAGTCGTCTGCCAGCCTGCCATGTTTAATAAAGTTGTTATGTTCGACACCGAGAATGTTATCCTTACTAGAGACAGGTTATAACAAACATCAAACAACCGACTCGCGAATATGCCATATTCCAATGATTTTAATTATGATGTTGTTATATTTAGTAGGTTACTTTGGTAAATCATGTGCATTTGATGTAGTTATCAACACTTCGCCAGGTCTCAACGAAGATGAATTTTTTCGGAACGATCCATATCCCGGATGTTCTTGTGCTTGCCTGCGGCGTGTGGCTTTCATCGGGACATCCCTGCACCGTGTCACGTGTTTCCGGTATCGATGGATCACGTGACTCCGTCATCGTTGATTGCAAGTCGCTCGGCCTGACTGAGGTATACTTGTTTTGTTGCTGTACAGTAGTGCTTGTTTACGTGTCAACTTATCTGATCTTTTGGCAATAGCCTACTTCTTGTCATAGGAACTTGTCCGTGTGTTTAAGCACTATTGCTTATAACAATCACATGCTGGACATTCATTAGATTTAACAAGATTTAACAAGATTGCCACCTAGAGATTCAACTCTAGATGGCAGGTGGACTAGGAAGCGCCGTGGCTTATTGCGAGTCCAACCTAGCTGTCTAAGTATACCCAGCCCGTCTTAGGTGTATGTCGATTTTATTTTTACATATATTTACACTACTAGCACCTACACAATCAGCTGAAAATCTGTTCCATTCGTTTACTATTCTTTGTGAAAATGAAATTTTCTCATATCTAATCTACACTGCTTCTTTGTTAATGTAAATCCATGTCCTCTTGTCCTTCTCTCTTCCTTGACCGTGAAAAAAATATTTCTGTCAATAGTTTCATACCCATTCAATATTTTAAACACCTCAAACTGATCTCCTCTCAATCGTGTTGTTATACCACATTCTTTTAGACGCATTTCATAACTAATATTCCTGAGTTTTTGTATCATTTTGATTGCTATCCGTTGTACTCTTCTAGCATATCAATATCCGTCTTGCGGTATGGCCTCCATGCTTGTATGTAATATTCTAAATGAGGCCTAACTATTGATTATAATTACTATGCATTACGTTAAAGGTCCCAAGTGAGGTCCCGACGGACGTTACCGAGTTACTCCTACAGAGCAACAAGATCGAACGAGTCCCTACAGGCGCTTTCCGCGGTCTACAGAACCTCGTCTTTCTCGACCTGTCCCTCAACAAAATACGTCGTCTTCACTCCGGCTGTTTCAACGGACTTGTCAGTTTGCGCCGGCTGCATTTGTTCTCTATCAGTGTACACTCGTTTCCTGGCGACCTCTTCCAAGATTCGCCAGCTCTGGAGGTACGTACAAACGTTTGCTGTCTTCTTATCTGGCGTTCGTTGAAAACAGCCTAGACGAAAGGTCCAGATGGAATTTCCACAATGGACAAGACCCTCACAATTATTGCATGGTGTTTGTAAAATAACAACAAATGTCATATTTTAACAACGTCTACAATACGACAATCATCCAACGATAAAGACCAGTTATCTAATACTACATGATTTATTTTATAGTTATTGTGCATTCACATCACAAACACTCGACTATATCAATACGATGATGGCGTTTCCTTCCCATAATTTTGACAATATTTCATCTTAAAGGAGTTTTATATAACATTTTGTTTATGAATTTATTATTATTATTGTATCTTATTATATTATTATGTATGACACATTTCTTTCTGACTGTTCTTCGCGGCTTAGTTTAATGTTTATTTACTTTAATCGTAATTTTATTTAACCTATTTATATATTTATTATACATATATACATTTATTCAGCTTCAATAATTCATGTTATTATTTTTATATTGATATATATATATTTTTTATAAATGTTTATATATGTTACTAGTATATTTATGTGAATTTTCTTTCTGGTGTGTATTTGTATTTTAATATGTTAATGTATTTAAAGCGCCACGAACAATTTGAAATTGGATGTGGCGCTATATTAAATAAAATATATTATTATTATTATATGACTTAAACACATTCCAATTTGACCTAACATGTGTATGTCAAAAACGGCAAAGCTATCCATCTCTCTGACGTAACCGACAGGAGCTCATCATCACGCACGTCGGCTTCAAGAGTTACCACACGGCGGCCGTGCAGCACCTGAAGCGGCTGAGGGTGCTGGCCGTGAGTCCGCCGGCACACACGGCCGTGCCCCTCGAGTACGGACGGTTGACGAACCTCGAGATTCTCGACTTCCGCGACGGAGATCTCGCCACGATCCGGAACGACACGCTGGACGCAGTTCGGTCTCTGAACGTTTCGACCGTGTCTTTCCGTGACATGGATACGAAGAGCCAAATGTTGACGGTAGGAACAGTGGCGGTGTAGCGCTTACATTTTTCGGTCGTTAAAAACGTTCCGATTGACGTTTCTGCGCATGCGCGATAAATGTAAAATCATTAATGTAAGTAAAGTAAGTAAGTAAGTAAGTAAGTAAGTATCAAGTTATGGTAAAACTAAAGTAACAGCGAAGTCATGGTAGGTCTGGAACGCTCGAAAGAAGCGTCCTCGCAAGCCAGTGCTGTGCTATTTCATTCGGCTTGTCTGTGATTGCGACGACACGCGGTATTCCGGATATTCCAGAATTTAGAGAACTGGGGTTTAGAGAACTATAGGTCGTGCAGAGAATCGACGTGGCGGAGGTGGAGATCTCAGCAGTTCTATACAACTAACGAGTGCACACACCTGAAAACAACACAACATTTGATTGATTTGAATAACCATTAAATTATTGTTTCAAAACAAATCCATCATAAGCAATTCGCAAGGAACATAACTTCAGTTTGAAGTCGCGTTGCATTACAAAGAGGCTACATAGTTACGCGAGAGCGGTGGTAACTATGGCGGCGACGTTGGCAGCGACATGCAACTTGAAGCACGGTTGACAGCGACAAAGCGTTCAGTCGTGTGTAGTGGCTTCAAACCTGCACGTCTTGCCACTAATGTTCGACGGCTACTTCTGTTATACCGCGCTCGACGTCCAAGCTCAACAAGTAATACATGGGACGTGTTTTATCGTGGTTTCACATGCTGAGCTTCTGAATGTCTTTCTTGCTCGATGAGTTGCTCGCAACTGATTTCCTAATAGATCAAGACAACGTACGACGTTACTCAGTCGAAGGTTTTGATTGGCTAACAGAACCCCGCGCGTCATCGGCAATTATGACGTACCAGGAAGTGACGGGGGCGAGATTCGGCACGAAACTGTCGCGTCATCAATAAAACTGTAATGTTTCGGTCCTATTGGTGGAAATAAAAATTACCCGTTGCCTTAACAGAAATGTTATTCATCTTAGGTACTTACAATAACCTTTAAAGTAACCTTTAATAAGTAGTGATAACCCTACAAACTCTTCCTGTATAGACTGTTGATATGGATAGAAACAAAGCGACATTTCTGAAGACGAAACTGGTCGTTTCTGTGCAATTTAGTTGAAACAGAGCTAAAACAGCGTTTGGACGGTTTCGCGTTGATGGTTGATTAATCCGACGTGATGATATGAACAGGATATGTTTCTTAGCGGCGAGAGTTGAATGTTTTGTAATAAATTGTTGTCTGTCTGTCTGTCTGTGCGTGCGTGCCAGCCCGCCCGCCCGACCGCCCGCCCGCCCGCCCGCCCGCCCGCCCGCCCGCCCGCCCGCCCGTCCGTCCGTCCGTCCGTCCGCCGCCCGCCCGCCCGCCCGCCCGTCCGTCCGTCCGTCCGTCCGTCAGCACGTCCGCCCGTCCGCCCGCCCGTCCGTCCGTCCGTCCGTCCGTCCGTCCGTCCGTCCGCCCGCCCGCCCGCCCGCCCGCCCGCCCGCCCGCCCGCCCGCCCGCCCGCCCGCCCGCCCGCCCGCCCGCCCGCCCGCCCGCCCGCCCGCCCGCCCGCCCGCCCGCCCGCCCGCCCGCCCGTCCTGTGTTTTCATTGGTATGTCTGTCTATCTGTCCCCCTTCTCTCAAACGTCCTCTGACTGTTCACTATTAGACCCACGCCTATCACCACCACTATCGTCAACACTATACCTCTGCATGTTGTAACCACGGCGCGACCGACAGATCCACAGCGGGGCTTTCGCCAACTTCCCGAGTCTGCGCGTGCTCAACCTGGCGTGTAACGACGAGACTCCGCAAGGGAAGACGATAGACGAACTCGGCCGGGTCGTCAACTCGACCATCGACACCGTCATCCTCGACGGGCTGGGGCTGCAGCTCGAGAGCTTAAACATGATCAACTCGGCCGACTTCTGCGCCCCCTTCTGGCGCCGAGTGACACGACTGAGCTACAGAGGCGCAAAGCTGACGGGGTTCATAACGAGGGTTCGTCTCAGTGGACTATTCTCTGTCTGTGTTCGTTGTCGATTTGTAAAACTGCTGTTATTCCCTTACAAAAAAATAGCATTCAAATACCATTCAAATACTATTGGTTTTTGATTGGTTTTTGAATGGTAATCGAATGGTCCTAGGGGGTATTATGGCCAAGAGTATTTGAATGGTATCTGAATGGTTTTTTGAATAATATTTTGAATGGTAATTTGGATTCTTTGTACCGTTCAGTGGTATTGAATTGTATTTTAAATTCATTCAGTATCATTGATACTGAATGGTATTCAATGGTAATCAATGGTATATCATTGGTCTTTTTTGTAAGGGTTTCACAATAATAATAATAATAATAATAATATAAATAATAATAACAATAAATCGTTTATATAGCGCCGTTATTCCAGCTTACCCTGTTCGAGGGCGGCAGCGAAATATATATGTAGTAGGAGGGAAGAAAATTGCCTTCCCGGGGGAAGCGTCCTCTCACCATATTTAGCTATCTGGCAATGCCACTAGGTAAAAAGCAATATAAGATAGTCAGAAGCCTATCTAGTTTCAGTGTGTGTCATACTTCCATAAAACACAACATAAAACTCGATGTATTGTTACAGGAATATTTTATCCACGTCTTAACTATTAAGCCGTGAACCATGGTTGTTTTCTTCCGTGTTCTTCTACATTAGGCTAGTTTTGTATTATAACAACTTGAGGCAAAGATACAGTTTAAGAGTCAAATTAAGATCAATGTGAAGTTGGATACGACAGTTGTCCAGGTCTACAAGTCATCTAGCAGTGTATATATGACGTGATATACTCGTGGTCCTGGTTAAATTAACAATCTTCCATTTCGTTTTCACAGTGACGCTAATCTCATACACACGGGATACATTAAAGAAGCATAACTTTAACATTTGAATGTGTGAACATTAGCATTGTGAGATTTTAAATGATATACCTCAGCGAGATAATAAATCTAGGATTTTCGATAAGCCAAAAGATTCCTTGTCCAGTTGCCCTCTGTAGTGTATGTAATGTATACGTAGTGGATACAGTACGTGTAAAGGAAGTGTAAAGCGCTTTGAACGGTCCTGAGGACTGGATACTGCGCTATATAAGAACTTCCCTTTACTTTTTTTACATTTCCGGAATTAAAACATTTCCTTCGATATATTCACAGGTGAAATGCATGTTAATGTTATGATAGCGTAAGACAGATTTGGGAATTTGTAGACGGACTGCATCAGACATCTGCGAGAACTGAACATAGCGTATAACAACCTGATGTACTTCGATCCGCCGCTCGACTACACGTGGTTCGAAGACAACCTCCCCGAGTTACGCTCCATCGACATGTCCTACAGGGAACTTGGGTGAGTACTGTATAATGCTTCATTCCGTGTGACTATGTCGACCAACCGATAGGCCGATCGACAGATTGGTCGAAAGGACAAATGAAATGATAAACGTTCGGTTGTTCGGACTTTCGGACTTTCGGACATTCGGACTTTCGGACGGGCGGGCGGGCGGGCGGGCGGGCGGGCGGGCGGGCGGGCGGGCGGGCGGGCGGGCGGGCGGGCGGGCGGGCGGGCGGGCGGGCGGGCGGGCGGGCG
This sequence comes from Oasisia sp. SBJ-2009, assembly GCA_964017155.1. Classification (NCBI taxonomy): domain Eukaryota; kingdom Metazoa; phylum Annelida; class Polychaeta; order Sabellida; family Siboglinidae; genus Oasisia; species Oasisia sp. SBJ-2009. Next base: position 53,314,870 of record OZ024854.1, read on the forward strand.
GGCGGGCGGGCGGGCGGGCGGGCGGGCGGGCGGGCGGGCGGGCGGGCGGGCGGGCGGGCGGGCGGGCGGGCGGGCGGGCGGGCGGGCGGGCGGGCGGGCGGGCGGGCGGGCGAGCGAGCGAGCGAGCGAGCGAACGAACGAACGAACGAACGAACGAACGAACGAACGAACGAACGAACGAACGAACGAACGAACGAACGAACGAACGAACGAACGAACGAACGAACGAACGAACGAACGAACGAACGAACGAACGAACGAACGAACGAACGAACGAACGAACGAACGACATAACGACATAACGACATTACGATTTATCGATCGTTTGCAATCAAAAACATGATTGAATGCCATGACATAACTGTTAATATTCTTAATAATATAAATACAAACAACAAGAGTTTCATAGGAAATTTACCAAAGACGTCGGATATAGAAGAGAACCTGTATAATGGTATGTGACGTTAACCATAGAACTGTTACACCGACAGCACGCTGCGGTTCCGAGAAGGATACTGCTACGAAAACAACCTCGTCGCGTTGATGTATCGCGGCGAAGATTATTTCAACAAGCAGCATCACCGACACAACGCCAGTGACGCTGTAGC
>OZ024854.1:53320477-53325477 GCA_964017155.1 Oasisia sp. SBJ-2009
ATATGTGGAACGGTCTATGTGGGTATGCAACAATTGCTTCTTAATGTGGTACTGACGTTTATTTTTAAGACATTGTCTTATATACAATACACTGTAGCCAATGTAATTTTAAATGGGCTTATTTTGTACGATGTTGCCTGTAGTTGTGGTCAATGTATATGACAGAAACTGAAATAATAATAACAATAATTATGATGTATAATATATATATAAGCAATTGTACTAGTTGTCTTTATTAATATATTGTACATTTGTCTCTCTCTCCCTCTCGCCCCCCCCCCCTCCCTCTCTCTCTCTCTCTCTCTCAACTTCGCTTCGTGTATTATAAATTGTTAGTCCAACTTGTCCCGATGCACTTAGTCATTCTATTACTCCTTTTCGCAACCATTTTGTCTTCTTTCTATCAATTTCCCCTTCGTCGTTCCGTATTTTGGCCCCATCATGCTTCACTTTGCATGGCCATCTCTCTCTCTCTCTCTCTCTCTCTCTCTCTCTCTCTCTCTCTCTCTCTCTCTCTCTCTCTCTCTCTCTCTCTCTATCTCACTCTCTCTCTCACTCTCTCTCTCTCTCTCTCCTCAGCCAACTCGTAACTTAGGACACGAATACATCTGCATAAACATTTTTGCGACAGTATGGAGAATATATATAGACGTATTTCACAAATGATTAAGCAAACCTACCCGATGAAGAGTTTCGCGCGACGATCAGGTCAGTGCAACCTTTGTAGAACACTGGTCGACTAGAACTTATGTTTTTAGCACGTTTGAGTGTTCTTAATGTAATCTTTACTATCGCGGTGTCTAGTTCAAGGACACCCTTAGCGATGCTCCGACAAGACACGGAGCGTGGCAAAAAGTTCCAGGTGGCACGATGACAAGGAAGCGAGTCGTACCAGAGATAATTGTACATCAGCGTTGTAACGCTTCCACCGCGTAACACAGTTAAACGGTAAACAAAACATCCAGTTTCAAAACAAGCTATACTGGTAGTAATGCCAAGGGGAGCAGAGTTAACGACCATGCCCTTTGTGGTTCAATGTCCTATCATTCTAGACAGCAGACGCCCCGTTACAAATAAATACGTGTGTTATTTCTAGGTAGAAGCTGACACCAAGATTGCATATGGTATCTTTACAGGCTTAAATACCTATCCACCATACCTCCCAGGCGTCGATAACTGGAATTGTTTATTGACTCTGAGATCGATTAATCCTTTTGCGTTGATGCGCCTTTGAACTTGGTTTCCAATGAGTAAAGCGCAATACAAGTTGTCTTAATAATATTATTATCATCATTATTGCGACAATCGCGTGGCGTTATAGATTCCAAAGCAAGCCTATGTGTACTGTTATTGTACAAACAGTTGGAGAGAAAAATGTACCAGTGTCTTTATATCCCTTGAATGTGATACCTTAGGTGCCCTTCTTTTAATTTTTAACTTTCGTCAGTAGATACGTAAACACGTTATGTTTGAAGTTCGTTGGCTCGAATCGAAGCTCGAGTGACATGTGATGGTTTACTAGATTTGGCGCAAGAACGTCAGTCTGGGCATTCACGAGAGAAGTAGGAAGATGACGAATAGGACTTTATTTAGTAGAAATGCAAACCTTCCTGGCTCGTTGTGTCCTTCTACCCGCCATCCATGTAGTTGTTCAGATCTAATTGTTCGATCTATGAAAAGCTGCATTACTGTCAATGTATTTGCTCTGGTAATAGAGTTAGTGTCATGATGACGAGTAGTAAAGATAGCACTGTACATGTAATTCTGCTATTGTAATGGGATTCACCATAATTCCCTCGTTTTTCTCGCTCAGTGCCGCTTGTAAAATAATTGCATCGCCTCCCTGTGCACTATCGCATTATTTTAAAGAATTGTACAATAGCCTACTAAGCACTCTCATCTACACAACCAGTATATCTAAATTCGATGCTAACCCCAGCAAGAAATTCCAGACAGCTACGCTCAACCAGTAGTAACCCCCTTTACATCCCTCGGGTGAAAACGAAAGCTGGGACCCGAGCTTTCTCGTTTGCCGCAGTAACTGTGTGGAATTCACTTCCTGCCAGTGTTAAATCAGAAGGTAATATAGTTTCAATCCGCCGACGTATAAAAATCTGTCTCGATGATAATGGCGCACAAGAAGTCGTTATTATTATTATTATTATTATTATTATTATTATTATTATTATTATTATTATTATTATTATTATTATTATTATTATTATTATTATTAGTATTAGTATTATTATTATTATTATTATTATTATTATTATTATTATTATTATTATTATTATTATTATTATTATTATTATTATTATTATTATTATTATTATTATTATTATTATTATTATTATTATTATTATTATTATTATTATTATTATTATTATTATTATTATTATTATTATTATTATTATTATTATTATTATTATTATTATTATTATTATTATTATTATTATTATTATCTAATTAATCCTACGTTCAAGAATATCGCCAAAATTCAATCCTAATTAATCCTACGTTCAAGAATATCGCCAAAATTAAATCCTAATTATTTTATTTGGACTGCCGGACAGTGTTAGGACGGCAAAGACACAGCCACAGTATAAAACAGTTCTAACGACACACCTTTTTAGATTAGCGTTTCTGTGACGTGATAATGTGTACTTTAATGACATACATTTATCAATAAGTTATACAATTTTTATTACGCAATTAGTATCATTATTAGCATTTTAATATGATAGTTTTTATGATTGATTAGCTATGTTGTTATTATTTTAATCATATACTTTTTATTTAAATTTATTTTATTTTAGCATACTGAAGAATATTAAGTAATGTAACGACTGTGCTATTTTATTTTATTGTTTCATGTATAGGCTTATATTTATAGTGTTCATATGTATATATATATATATATATATATATATATATATATATATATATATATATATACATATATATGTGCTTGCGTATATGTATCTATATATATATATATATATATATATATATATATATATATATATATATATATATATATATATATATATATATATATATATAAGTTTATTTACCTTAATAATATTTTATCATCTATATATACATATATCTATTTTAGTAATCATTTATCATCCAATTTTAGCTACTATTTGTACATTTATGTGAAGCGCCTGAGAGCAATAATATTGATTCGGGCGCTATACAAATAAATTATATTATTATTATTATTACGAAAAGGAACGTTTCGTTAAGTGACACTTGACACCGTCCTGCAATGTACTTGAACGAAGGTTGACAGGATAGGCAGTCGCTTATTAATTGACGGGGTGAATAATTATTAGTTCTCCGAAGTGGTTGTTCAGAGTGTCTTCATAAAAGTGAAATTTCGTTAAGTGACACTTGACACCGTCCTGCAATGTACTTGAACGAAGGTTGACAGGATAGGCCGTCGCTTATTAATTGACGGGGTGAATAATTATTAGTTCTCCGAAGTGGTTGTTCAGAGTGTCTTCATAAAAGTGAAATTTAGTACCTCTTACTGCGTTTGGCGTATACTAGCGACGCTTGCACAAGTATCGCAAGGAACAGCACGGACTCGGGAACATGTAAGTATGACGTCTCATTGCTATTGATTTGACGTAACTTTAAGTTCAGCCTGTGCCACACGGTGCCTGTCAACGAATAAGAACACAAAGAAGGGACACGAGACCACTTCTCTGATGTATTCAAAGGCTTCGGGAACAAACTAGGTCTTCGCGTTTTGTTTAGCTTTATGCCACGCCTGAAGTCTGCATTGGCTTCCTGTGCAATATCGTTAGGTATTATTTACCTTTTGTCCCTAGAATAAAAATTGGAACTATGGCTTTATCTGCAGCTATATCGAATCTTTGGAATAAGTGATTCCTCTTACTGTAAGATCTGTTGAAACTATTACACAGTTTCGCCATCAGTAAAAGACGTACCGTCCTGATCTCGCCTGTCCACCATAGGTCCTGGGGTATCAACACGACTGGTGATTACTGGCATACTGCTGATTGACTCTGAAGTTGACTAACCCTTTTGTTGTTGTTGTTGTTGTTGTTGTTGTTGTTGTTGTTGTTGTTGTTGTAATGCGCCCTGAGCTTGGTTTCCAAGGATTTAGATTTTTGATATTATTATTATTATTGCTGTTGTTGTTTTTATTATTAATATTATTATTATTATTATTATTATTATTATTATTATTAGTATTAGTAGTAGTAGTAGTAGTAGTAGTAGTAGTAGTAGTAGTAGTAGTAGTAGTAGTAGTAGTAGTAGTAGTAGTAGTAGTAGTAGTAGTAGTAGTAGTAGTAGTAGTAGTAGTAGTAGTAGTAGTAGTAGTAGTAGTAGTAGTAGTAGTAGTAGTAGTAGTAGTAGTAGTTGTAGTAGTATATACAATTTTTGGAATCTCACAATATTTCAGTACAGCTGATCGATCTTACACTACTAAACTATTCGCCAGTTTGAACATAGTTAAGATCTGTTACAGGCGTTAGTCACATGACGGATTAAAAACAAACCTTGTTCAAAGCACATGTTAATTTATGAAATTCCGTTGAGCAATTAGGGTGACCATAAGAATATGTCGCATTCAATTGCAGGTACACTTTGGGCAGTATTGGCGTCGTTGTCCTCGTCCTAGTCGCTGTCGGCTGCAGTGACGCGTTCTTCTTTGACGATGGTGAGTTCTGCCGTTGTTGCTCGCGTTCGCTGCTGCCAAGACTGGCGTCTGTCTTTGCTGCCAAGACAAGCGTCTGTCTTTGCTGCCAAGACAAGCGTCTGTCTTTGCTGCCAAGACTGGCGTCTGTCTTTGCTGCCAAGACTGGCGTCTGTCTTTGCTGCCAAGACTGGCGCCTGTCTTTGCTCCCGAGACTGGCGTCTGTCTTTGCTCCCAAGACTGGCGTCTGTCTTTGCTGCCAAGACTGGCGTCTGTCTTTGCTGCCAAGACTGGCGCCTGTCTTTGCTCCCGAGACTTGCGTCTG
>OZ024854.1:53330477-53340477 GCA_964017155.1 Oasisia sp. SBJ-2009
ACGGACGGACGGACGGACGGACGGACGGACGGACGGACGGACGGACGGACGGACGGACGGACGGACGGACGGACGGACGGACGGACGGACGGACGGACGGACGGACGGACGGACGGACGGACGGACGGACGGACGGACGGACGGACGGACGGACGGACGGACGGACGGACGGACGGACGGACGGACGGACGGACGGACGGACGGACGGACGGACGGACGGACGGACGGACGGACGGACGGACGGACGGACGGACGAACGAACGACATTACGATTTATAGATCGTTTGCACTCAAAAACATGGTTGAATGCCATGACATAACTGTTAATAGTCTTAATAATATAAATACAAACAACAAGAGTTTCATAGGAAATGTACCAAAGACGTCGGGTATAGAAGAAAAACTGGGTAATGGTATGTGACGTTAACAATAGAAATGTTATACCGTCAGCACACTGCGATTCCGGGAAGGGTACTGCTACGAAAGCAACCTCGTCGCGTTGATGTATCGCGGCGAAGATTATTTCAACAAGCAGCATCACCGACACAACGCCAGTGACGCTGTAGCGAACTCAACAATCTACAGGTGTGTAGCATCCTTCCACAGTCGTCACTCGCTCGACTGTTACGTTTTCCATCAACATTGTCGGCCTAAATGTAAACCAAATTTCTATTATCATACAGCATCTCGGACGATAACCGAAAACGGCTCCACATCATGTCTTTGGTATGTCAGGTAGGAATTATGACAGCTAGGAAACATAGGGCAACGTATGCAGACGCATGTATCTGTTGTTAATGTCAGACAGAATTCCATAACCAGCTTACCCGGATCTGCATGAGAAAGAGTCAACTTTGTAGTGAGATCCACCTAGCGTTAAGGTGCCAAATACAATTCCCATAGTAGACGGTATGCAGGTTAGAAGTTGTGTTAATCCGGGATTGACTTCACCGTCTACCATGATGGGATTGAACGTTTTCCCCAAGCCGAGTATTCGAAAAAGATGGGCGTCTCTAGCGACGGTGCGACACTAGCTGATATATAGCATTGTAGGTGTATCCTCCATCTAACTCTATTTTTTTACTCTGACTGTATGTCACGAGTTATATCCGCTTGCGATTTGGCGCTGATGTCATTTAAAAAATAATCCGCTAGGTGGCGTAACTAATCATACTAGTCTGGGAGCCAAATGCCATTTTTTCCCTTAACCTTGCATTGTTGTATTAAGTTTTTTTTACTGTTGATTTTGGTAGCCAAGGGTCTCTAGTTTCATAAACTGCTTGATGACATGTTGTCATCCTTGAGCAATTTGAGAAATTCAAGATGGCGTCCAAGATGGCCACCATTACCTATAAATGACCATAACTCCCTACCTATTCATCCTAGGAAGGTGATTTTTGTCTCTATATCTAGGTTTTAGGGGTCAAGCTATTCATTAGAACTGAGTATTATGTTAATATCTTATTACATAATGGTAATTTCCAAGATGGCTGCCAAGATGGCCGCCGTAACACTAAAAGTGGCACATCTCCTTAACTATTTACTGCAAATTAGTCGTGAAGGTGTTTATCACTGGGTGTTTTGGAGATACATCTATCTGTATCAGATCAAAGTTCATATACTGATGATGTCATCTAGAAATCCAAGATGGCGTCCAATATGGCCGCCATTACCTATAAATGACCATAGCTCCCTACGTATTCACCCTAGGAAGGTGATTTTCGTCTCTATACCTAGGTTTTAGGGGTCAAGCTATCCATTAGAACTAAGTATTATGTTAATATCGTATTACATAATGGTAATTTCCAAGATGGCTGCCAAGATGGCCGCCGTAACACAACAAACTGGCATATCTCCTTAATTATTTACTCCAAATTTGTCGTGAAGGTGTCTATCACTGGCTATTTTGGAGACACATCTATCTGTATCAGATCAAAGTTCATATACTGATGATGTCATCTAGAAATCCAAGATGGCTGCCAGTTTACAAGCACTGGTATATCTTCTATACTATTCAATCTTGGGAAAAATATGAAAAGGTAAACGACCACAGGTGTTATATTATAACAAAAAGGTTTCCCCAGAATGTCAGAGAATTACGAATGGTAGCTGAAGAGGCATTTCGCGGAATCATTCTGGATAAACCACTACATTGCAATAGTGACCTCATGCAAATTTTTGAAACCGAAGCCAGCAAGAGTTAAACTACTAAACTTTGGGTCGATGTCTTAATAAAACCTGTCCTGCTCATCATGGTGTTCGTACGAGCTGAGCGCGAAGGTGACTGGCCACTTCATCTGGCATCCTACAAGCAAATGCTACCATACTTCTTTGCTGCGGAGCATGTGACCTATGCGAGATATGTGTTGTGCTACCTTCGTGAGATGGAACGGCTACCACAAGAGGTGTTGTCACACTTCACGAAGGCTGAGCATGTCATGCACCATTCTGCTGGCTTATGGAATGGCATCTGGAGCGATATGATGAGTGAGACGACCTACATGCGGTATGGGCATGCTCCTGGGGGGATAGTTGGCATCACGCTTAAGCCAGAAACGCTGAAGGTATGGGCCCTTAGTCTGCATGCATGCAGCTGGTTGGAATCTGATCTGGATGACATGACGGATGAGGACACTGAACGCAAGGTGGTGACAACACACAAAGAAGAGGCAAAAGCCAGGATCGCTGAAGACAAGAGAGACCGAGATGGAATCAGACATAAAATCGACACTTGCATTAATCCCTTAGATTCTGCGGCACACCCCAGTGGTATAGTCAATGTAGTTAGCGGCCAGATTGGTTCAACTGAAGTCAATGTCCAGAATGCTGTCACAATCGGGACTGAACAAATGAAGGTTTTCGAAAGTCGGTTACTGCAGGGACTTTATGAAACCATCACGAATAGGGTTGTTACTATGGATCATGCAAGGAAGCATGTGAAGGTCGGAGCTGTGAAAGTATTTGATACCAATTTGATTTACTCAAGGGTTATTGGCCTATAGGCTCGTGAGTGGGACATTGACATTAAGGATGTGCTTGGTCATGAACTTGTGCCAGTTCCAACGTCCATGTTTGATGATACTGGAGATATGAGGATTGCGAAATCGAAATCTACCTTGAAGAAAATTCTCAAAGTTGAGGTGTCTGATAGAGTTGCTGGTGGTGCAAATGTTAGTGTGCTCGGTGGCTCAGCAATACTCTGGGTAGTTCCTTGGCCTGCTGATGGGTCTGTCAACGACTATATAGCGAACTTCAAATATGCCATAGAAAAAGGGTTACGGGTCGAGGACGTGTATCTGATATTTGACAGATACTATGATTACCGCACAAAGCGTGTTACCAGAGGATCTAGGGCAACTGGTGTCAGTAGGGTTCATCATTTGCAAGTCAACAGTAAACTTCCAGCGCAGAAGATTCTACTAGCCTCTTCCAAAAAAAAGTAGCAACTGATGCAACTGATAGTTGATGATCTAGTCCGGGATAAGAAGTTTCACGAGGAAAACACACGACATCACAAGTTAGTGGTAACAGGAGCAGATCCGGTGCCAATTGAAATCAGTGAAGGTGGAATTGTCATCTAACGGGCAGATATGGCAACTTCACATAACGAAGCAGATAACATCATTGTCCAACAGGTCTTGAGTTGTGCCGCGGAAAATGAAGAAAGCAAAATCATTGTTGTTGCCGATGACACTGATGTCTTTGTACTGTTGCTGCATTATCATCACATGGCAAATCTCAAGAATGTTGTATTGATGGAGTCCCCCATCAAAGGAAGGACGGTGGTTGATATAGACAAAACTGTGCAGAAGTATTCTGAGATAGTCGATGGACACTCCCGGTACATGCACTTTCTGGCTGTGACACCGTTGCCTCCTATTTTGGAATTGGAAAGGCCACTGTACTCCAAACACTTCGATCGGGACACTCATTTAACTTGTTGGGTGCACCAGGGCATTCTATGGAATATGTTATTCAACAGGCTACCTCCTTCATTTCCGCGTGCGATGGACAAACAAACTGTAGTACAATGTCAGACACAAGGTTAAAGGTATGGCTGTCAAAAACAGGCAAAGGGTCACCAACACCGAAGTTGTGTACCTTGCCACCAACAACTGAGGCATTCAAAGAAAATGTTAAAAGAGCTCACAATCAGGCTTTGTCACTGGAAGCGCAGAATCAACCCGAGTTGGACTCAACGGAATATGGTTGGCTAAATGATGACCAAAACAAGTCCCTTCAACCAGTCACCCTCCCTGAGGAAGTCGAACTAGTCCCAGAGATGGTACTACGTCTAATAAAATGTGGATTCTACAGTACTACTCCATGCAGTTCAAGTGCTTGTAGTTGCAACTATGCAAACATGAAATGCACACTATTTTACGCCTCCTATAATCAGGGTTGCTGTAACCCGACATAGTTGATTGCATGTCTTTGCGATGCACATGGGCAACGCAATGTACAACAGCGTAAATTACTTGGTGAAGTGGTAGCCATCCTTAAATATGAATTGTATAATATGCTTTTGGTAGTCTGTGTGAGAATTCAGATTAAAAATTAAAGAACATTTGTGGTAATATAACACCTGTGGTCATTTACCTTTTCATATTTTCCCCAAGATTGAATAGTATAGAAGATATACCAGTGCTAGTAAACTGGCAGCCATCTTGGATTTATAGATGACATCATCAGTATATGAACTTTGATCTGATACAGATAGATGTGTCTCCAAAATAGCCAGTGATAAACACCTTCACGACTAATTTGGAGTAAATAGTTAAGGAGATATGCCAGTTTTTGAGTTACGGCGGCCATCTTGGCAGTCATCTTGGAAATTACCATTATGTAATACGATATTAACATAATACTTAGTTCTAATGGATAGCTTGACCCCTAAAACCTAGGTATACAGACACAAATCACCTTCCTATGATGAACAAGTAGGGAGTTATGGTCATTTATAGGTAATGGCGGCCATCTTGGACGCCATCTTGAATTCCTCAAATTGCTCAAGGGTGACAACATGTCATCAAGCAGTTTTTGAACATAGAGACCCTTGGCTACCAAAATCAACAGTAAAAAAAACTTAATACAACAATGCAGGGTTAACCCTCTCTGCTCCCGGACTATACAGCCACTACGCCCTTTTCGTACCACAGTCGCAAATGCACCGAGACACCAAATATTAACATCCAGAGTTGGTTGATATCAGGTATTCATAAATTAAAACCACTTCAGTTTGTTTGCCGAAAGTTGTCCCGTGACCCACTTGTACTCTCGCACCCCCAGGACGAAACAACTGAAGGTCACTAGTCGTTATATCATCTGTGTGACGCAACTTGCCAAGATTCGTTTTGGAGAGAGAGAGAGAGAGAGAGAGAGAGAGAGAGAGAGAGAGAGAGAAAGTGACAGAGAGAGCTGACGACAGGGATTTCAAGAGGAGAACAAAAACAACAACATGCAATTTTGATTTAAATAAGTGTTGCTGTGGAATTGCTCGCATTGGCTGTTGCTTCCGCTGTGACGAACACGACGACCTCCACGACGGCGCTGTGATATCTTGTTCGCTGTCTTCAGGTCTGACGTCACGACGAGGAAGAGACTCGTCGTCACCCTGCCGCCGCACCTCGAGTCGGCCACCTTCGTCAACATCATGAACGTGGCGATGTGGCGCTGTAGCACGGACAGTCCCGTCCTCGTCTTCAACCCCAACCGCGTGCTCAGCCTCAACATCTCGCGCAACCGCTTCGCCCAACACATCGAGAGTCACTGTCTCTTCATCGGTCTGTCGCTCTTGCAGGTGTGTGTGTGTGTGTGTGTGTGTGTGCGTGCGTGCGTGCGTGCGTGCGTGCACGCGTGCGTGCGTGCGTGCGTGCGTGCGTGTATGTGCTTCGTTGGCGACTCCAATAACCATGAGCAGCGTTGAGCCGAATTCTGAACCGCCAACGCTCACATGTATCGATAGTTTTAACACGATTCGACTTAACAAAATATGTTGTATTTTAATCCGAATGTCAAACGTTCTGTGAAAAATCGCAGCTACGCATGAAAACAACGCTCCACCATGTTACGCATTATTAAAAATTAAGGCATGTATCCAGGCATTTCTGTAGCAATCATATTGTGACTTGCAGGAGTTCAATGTGCGTCCGACACTTGTACTGCACAGCGTGATTTGTGATGTGACTCGCAACGTTAGTTCCACTCAGCTGGACTTGTGGTCTTTCTGCAGATTCTAGACATGAGTTACGGCGCAGTAGAGAGCATTGACACCGAGTTCTTCAAGTATTATCATAACCTTCGCGTCCTCAACGTGTCCCACAATGCACTCGGCACTTCCGGGAATAGCTTACTCGGTACCTTTATGCAGCTGACACTTCTTGAGGAGGTAGGCGTTGTGTATCAGGTAACATGTTGTAAAATGAAGGTTTTTGATGTTTTCCAAAACTATCATCTTCCTTAGGTTTTAAGTCCCACTTCACGCAATCTTGCCATTTCAGGTTATGTGTTCTCCCTTTCTTGATTGTTTCCGTATCTGCTCCTTTCACTAATCCAATGGTATTTAGCTATCACTGACGAGGAAGGCTACATTCATCCAGAAGAATGTGTCCATCTAGAGTGATCAACGACGACTTTCTGGTGTGACTTGAAGCCTTAGACAAGAAACACAGAGAGACTTGTTCTGAATATGAATGGGATACGTCGTAAAGGAGCCAATATTGGCTATTATATACGACGGTGGGGGGGGGGGGGTTATACAATAATATACACATAGAGGAATTAAGAGCGTTATGTCGACCATCATCTATGACGTTACTGTTACGTGTTGCCAGCTTGACATCTCATTCAACCGACTGACCGCCATCGCCAGTGAAACGTTCTCCAACTGCGGTCGCATGGGACGACTGAAGCTGAACAACAACGAACTCGACCGCGTCGACATCGTCGTACGGAACATGTCGTCGCTCGAACTGCTCGACTTGAGCGGAAACCGGCTGTCGTACCTTGACGCCGCGTTCACGACGGAACTCGACCGACTGTACGCCAGACGGCGGTTCCGTATGGACATCCGGCGCAACACGTTCATCTGCGACTGTTCGACGCTGTCGTTCGTGCGCTAGGTGCAAGGGACACCCGTACGGCTGATGGGACGACACCAGGTGAACTGTTCGTACGACCGACGCGTCGTGACGATGTTGAGCTTCGACATGCGGCACCTAGAGGATAAATGCCGCGCGTCCAGCGGCGATGGCGACGTCTTCTCGGTCGTCATTCCGTCCGTCAGCGCCGTCGTCTTCCTCGGTGTTGTCGTCGGGCTCGTGATACAGAACCGCTGGTACCTGCAGTAGGCGTTCATCGTGTGCCGGCTGAAGGGGCGACGTCGGCCGGCGGAGGAGGAGGGCATCTCGTACGACGCCGTCGTGCTCTACTTCATGCACGCGACTACGACGACCGAGGCGGCGGCCAGTCGCGCCGTCTCGCGCTGGATCGCCGACGAGCTGCGGCCTCGGGCCGAGGACGACTGGCGCCTGCGGCTGCACATTGGCGACAGGGACGACATCGCCGGCCCGTCGAAGGTGATACCGACTTCACTTTAAAGGGATACTCCAGTCAGTGAGAGGTTCACAGTATTAACGTACATATGTATACTATATTGGTTGTGCCTAGTAACTGTGCTCAAAGATCGTAAATAAATAATTAGTTATAGTTTAATGGTATCAAAAACATGCTATCTTAAATATTCTGGGCGCTGCCTTCTTGAAACCAATGCGCCAGCGACGTAAGCCAAATCGTTTACGTCGCATTGTTGAAAAAGGCAAGGATTGGCGGAATCTTCTCTAATAATTATGATTGTGACGTAAGCAATCCGCGACGTACTGGATACATGAAATAGGGCGCGTAAGTGTGTCACGATAAATGGCGTGACTCCGCGCGATTGGAGCTGATTTGGGGACTGGTCATTAGAATAATATTCGATGGATGACAGTTGTAACTTCCGACTGATGAATATTAGCAAAATCAGGACATAAATATCTTGTGTTATACCTTTCTTATCTTAGATGTCCGATTTAATATTGAGTTTACCACAGTATCATAGACATAGCGATTTATGTAGTGCAGATAATAGACACTCCCCACAAATGTTAGCCGTATGTGTTTTTTACGGATTTTGCATTTTACATGTTGTGGTTTCGATAAGCACTTATATCTGACAAATTGTCTAAATGCACATAATCATAACACATGTATTCGATTATTACAACCAAAAACAAAACGAAGTCCTATACTTTAACATGGAGAATATGGACCTTCTGCCCCCAACTGCCCCCAGCCTCGTTTTCGCGCGCGAGACTTACAAGCCCTATACCATTGGACAGACATGGGATGTTCGAACGTGCATGCGCCAGTGACGTAAGCGGTTTACGTCAGTGGCGCACAAGTCTCAAGATGGCAGCGCCCTGAATCCAACATGTACTGTTTCTGGTACAATTATACTATAATTAATTGTTTATTAACGATCTTTGTGCACAATTACAATGCTCAACCAATATATTATACATATGTAAGTAAATTGTGTGAATTTCTCATTGACTGGAGTATCCATTTAAGTGGCACATCTTTCCTTGTCACCACCACACGCATTAAACAATAGATACGCTGTACAGTTATTTGTACAGACATGCACGCATATTGTTTTGCTGACATAATCACAATAACGTAATTTAAGGGAAGGGCATCTGTTCCTCTACCCATAATGCGCCAGTATAGTAATTTGTAAGAGGAAGTCTGACGTCAACATCAACAGTCTATGCGGTTAACGCCTTTCGCTTGGGTAATTTTTCCAATATTGTTTTGAAATTGGATGTATTGTTTACCATTTGATGATCCCTGCTTGTAAAATAAGTACTGTGTAATACACTTGTTTCCCCGATGAGTCCCACATGTCTGTCCTTCTCACATACATCATTGTTAATCCTCTTACGTGCCCCGTTTATCTTAGTGCGAATGTTTCCGTTCATCTCATCAACGACCTTGCCACGTCGGACCGTATAACCGACTGTTGTCGTAGTCTCGCTTAACCGACTGTCGGTCGGCTGCGGAACTACCCCGAGAAGACAGTCTGGTTACTTAGTCGGCTTTTGTTTGTGTATCCGCGTGATCTATACAATGCTGCCACCTCACGGCCACTGATTAATCCTGCCGTAATTTCTATTTTATAAACAATTGCAAATTTGTATTTCTATTTAGTTTGTGTTAATGTAAGTTAATTTTGAATAGTTTTTTTTTTATAATACAATATTATTTGATAAACAGGTATCCTTATTTAATTTTAATGCTATCCATGTGGGGCTAGACAATGCTGCCATCTCACGGATACTGGTTAATCTTGCCGTAATTCTTATTTTATAAACAACTGTAAATTTGAATTTTTAATTAGTTTTGTTTTTAATATAAGTTCAATGTTGAATACTTTTCATATGATATCATTATCTTGTAAAAGTATATCGTAATTTGAATTTTATTTCATAGCTGGGGTAAGGCCGCCCTGGCGAGTCAAAATGCAGAACCACTCTTTCCCCAGGCGGAGTTGAGGGGCTTAAAAGTGCTGCCACCACACGGAGCTTGGGTAACCGAGGCTACTTTTGTCGTTGCTTCACAGGTGGACAATTTCGTGCGCGCCTTCAGATCGAGCGACGCCATTGTGGTGTGTGTGACGCGGGGACTTCTCCGCGACAACCACTGCACTGGCTGTCTGCATCTGGCCCTCTCGAGCCCCAAGCCGCTCTCAAAGTATGTCTTCGTCGTCTTCGTAGACATCAGCACACACCAGCTGCCTAGACGACTACGCCATCTGTTGGCGCCCAATTCGCCCGCGCGAAGGCTGAACTGGAACAAAAACGAGCCGCATCGGTTTTGGAGGGACATGCGCAGAGCGTTGTTGCGTAGTTCCGGCCACACTGTGATGTGCGGACGGCAGGAAGTGTTCACGGTGTCTCCG
>OZ024854.1:53350477-53370477 GCA_964017155.1 Oasisia sp. SBJ-2009
AATCATTTTTTATCATATTAACGAATATTCCATGTAAATGTGAGAAGTGACATAATTTAATATTTGCCATGCTGTTTGAATTGTGTAGAGATGTTAATGATCAGTCACACACGGTGTAGGATTTATTAGTGTTGGTTTAAAAGGTTAAGAAATTAAGAAATAAGCTCAGATTGTAATATAAACTTGAAATATTCACTCTCAAATCGTGCATTACTCACTTTTGCATGTTATTTTCTTTTGTTATTTAACATTTTTGTATTGGGTTTAGTAAAATTGTTATCAAAAATAAAACGTTGTTGAGCTGTCACTATAAAGGGTCCAAGGACTTTACTGGAAGGAACATCATATAAAAGTATTATTGTTATCATTGTTGTTGTTGTTTGTGTACTTCGTCTTACAGTATCGAGAAGTAAAAAAGATATAACACAATATCTTTGTATTGTTTGAGCGTTTTACACAACTAAATAAGTTGTTGTAGTTGTTCTGGTGCTGGTTGTTATAATTGTTTCCAGTACTCAGCAATGTCCTATCAACTGACCAGTCTGCATATATTGTGGTTACAATGTTATGACCTTATTAGGTCACATTGAACCAGTCAGTCTTTTTCTTACCGCTATCACCAGGCCGACCTTTTTATGCTGGCAGTGAGGATGGCCACTGTCAGGGTGTCTGTCGTCCTCCGTGGTTCTTATACATCCCACATTGAGACGGGACCGATATTAACGTGATCTCTGAGTCATTAACGTGATCTCTGATTCACACTTGAAAGCATGGGTTTTACACCAAATATTACGTGCCTGCCCCGTCCAGGTATTGCATATCGATGAACGAACGAACGAACGAACGAACGAACGAACGAACGAACGAACGAACGAACGAACGAACGAACGAACGAACGAACGAACGAACGAACGAACGAACGAACGAACGAACGAACGAACGAACGAACGAACGAACGAACGAACGAACGAACGAACGAACGAACGAACGAACGAACGAACGAACGAACGAACGAACGAACGAACGAACGAACGAACGAACGAACGAACGAACGAACGAACGAACGAACGAACGAACGAACGAACGAACGAACGAACGAACGAACGAACGAACGAACGAACGAACGAACGAACGAACGAACGAACGAACGAACGAACGAACGAACGAACGAACGAACGAACGAACGAACGAACGAACGAACGAACGAACGAACGAACGAACGAACGAACGAACGAACGAACGAACGAACGAACGAACGAACGAACGAACGAACGAACGAACGAACGAACGAACGAACGAACGAACGAACGAACGAACGAACGAACGAACGACGTAACGACATTACGATTTACAGATCGTTTGCACTCAAAAACATGGTTGAATGCCATGACATAACTGTTAATAGTCTTAATAATATAAATACAAACAACAAGAGTTTCATAGGAAATGTACCAAAGACGTCGGGTATAGAAGAAAAACTGGGTAATGGTATGTGACGTTAACAATAGAAATGTTATACCGTCAGCACACTGCGATTCCGGGAAGGGTACTGCTACGAAAGCAACCTCGTCGCGTTGATGTATCGCGGCGAAGATTATTTCAACAAGCAGCATCACCGACACAACGCCAGTGACGCTGTAGCAAACTCAACAATCTACAGGTGTGTAGCATCCTTCCACAGTCGTCACTCGCTCGACTGTTACGTTTTCCATCAACATTGTCGGCCTAAATGTAAACAAAATTTCTATTATCATACAGCATCTCGGACGATAACCGAAAACGGCTCCACATCATGTCTTTGGTATGTCAGGTAGGAATTATGACAGCTAGGAAACATAGGGCAACATATGCAGACGCATGTATCTGTTGTTAATATCAGACAGAATTCCATAAACAGCTTACCCGGATCTGCATGAGAAAGAGTCAACTTTGTAGTGAGATCCACCTAGCGTTAAGGTGCAAAATACAATTCTCATAGTAGACGGTATGCAGGTTAGAAGTTGTGTTAATCCGGGATTGACTTCACCGTCTACCATGATGGGATTGAACGTTTTCCCCAAGCCGAGTATTCGAAAAAGATGGGCGTCTCTAGGGACGGTGCGACACTAGCTGATATATAGCATTGTAGGTGTATCCTCCATCTAACTCTATTTTTTACTCTGACTGTATGTCACGAGTTATATCCGCTTGCGATTTGGCGCTGATGTCATTTTAAGAATAATCCGCTAGGTGGCGTAACTAATCATATAGCCACTACGCCCTTTTCGTACCACAGTCGCAAATGCACCGAGACACCAGATATTAACATCCAGAGTTGGTTGATATCAGGTATTCATAAATTAAAGCCACTTCAGTTTGTTTGCCGAAAGTTGTCCCGTGACCCACTTGTACTCTCGCACCCCCAGGACGAAACAACTGAAGGTCACTAGTCGTTATATCGTCTGTGTGACGCAACTTGCCAAGATTCGTTTTGGAGAGAGAAAGAGAGAGAGAGAGAGAGAGAGAGAGAGAGAGAGAGAAAGTGACAGAGAGAGAGAGAGAGAGAGAGAGAGAGAGAGAGAGAGAGAGAGAGAGAGAGAGAGAGAGAGAGAGAGTGACAGAAAGAGAGAGAGACAGAGGGGGAGGGATGGAGGGAGGGGGGAGGGAGGGAGGGAGGGAGGGAGGGAGGGAGGGAGGGAGGGAGGGAGGGAGGGAGGGAGGGAGGGAGGGAGGGAGGGAGGGAGGGAGGGAGGGAGGGAGGGAGAGGCAGAGATGGAGATGGAGATAGAGATGGAGATTGAGATTGAGATAGAGATAGAGATAGAGATAGAGATTGAGATTGAGAGTGAGAGTGAGAGTGAGAGTGAGAGTGAGAGTGAGAGTGAGAGTGAGATTGAGATTGAGATTGAGATTGAGATTGAGATTGAGATTGAGATTGAGATTGAGATTGAGATTGAGATTGAGATTGAGATTGAGATTGAGATTGAGATTGAGATTGAGATTGAGATTGAGATTGAGATTGAGATTGAGATTGAGATTGAGATTGAGATTGAGATTGAGATTGAGATTGAGATTGAGATTGAGATTGAGATTGAGATTGAGATTGAGATTGAGATTGAGATTGAGATTGAGATTGAGATTGAGATTGAGATTGAGATTGAGATTGAGATTGAGATTGAGATTGAGATTGAGATTGAGATTGAGATTGAGATTGAGATTGAGATTGAGATTGAGATTGAGATTGAGATTGAGATTGAGATTGAGATTGAGATTGAGATTGAGATTGAGATTGAGATTGAGATTGAGATTGAGATTGAGATTGAGATTGAGATTGAGATTGAGATTGAGATTGAGATTGAGATTGAGATTGAGATTGAGATTGAGATTGAGATTGAGATTGAGATTGAGATTGAGATTGAGATTGAGATTGAGATTGAGATTGAGATTGAGATTGAGATTGAGATTGAGATTGAGATTGAGATTGAGATTGAGATTGAGATTGAGATTGAGATTGAGATTGAGATTGAGATTGAGATTGAGATTGAGATTGAGATTGAGATTGAGATTGAGATTGAGATTGAGATTGAGATTGAGATTGAGATTGAGATTGAGATTGAGATTGAGATTGAGATTGAGATTGAGATTGAGATTGAGATTGAGATTGAGATTGAGATTGAGATTGAGATTGAGATTGAGATTGAGATTGAGATTGAGATTGAGATTGAGATTGAGATTGAGATTGAGATTGAGATTGAGATTGAGATTGAGATTGAGATTGAGATTGAGATTGAGATTGAGATTGAGATTGAGATTGAGATTGAGATTGAGATTGAGATTGAGATTGAGATTGAGATTGAGATTGAGATTGAGATTGAGATTGAGATTGAGATTGAGATTGAGATTGAGATTGAGATTGAGATTGAGATTGAGATTGAGATTGAGATTGAGATTGAGATTGAGATTGAGATTGAGATTGAGATTGAGATTGAGATTGAGATTGAGATTGAGATTGAGATTGAGATTGAGATTGAGATTGAGATTGAGATTGAGATTGAGATTGAGATTGAAAGAAGGGAGGCCGGAGTGGGCTTTGCTATCAAAAAGGATATCATCACAAAGCTGACAGAAATGCCACGGCCAGTAAGTGACAGAATCATGACGATGAGACTACCTCTGAGCAAGGACAACTCTGCTACAATTATCAACGTGTATGCTCCGACAATGACAAACCCAGACGAAAACAAGGAGGCCTTCTACAACCAGCTCACAAGTGTGCTCAGGGGCATCCCTCATACCGATAAGCTACTGCTGATAGGAGACTTCAATGCGAGGATAGGAAGAGACAATGACAAGTGGCCCTTGGTCATGGGCAAACATGGGATTGGGAAATGCAACTCCAATGGCGAACTTCTACTGGCTCTGTGCTCTGAGTTCGAACTGATAGTGACGAACACCATGTTCAAGCAGAAGGATGAACGCAAGACCACCTGGATGCATCCTCGTTCCAAACACTGGCATATGATCGACTTCATCATCACGAGGTGTCGGGATAAGATGGACATCCACAGCACCCGAGCCATGCGTGGAGCAAACTGCTGGACCGATCACCAGATGCTGAGATCAAAAGTGGCTTTCAGAATACGACAAAAGCACAACAGGCAAGGGACAAATAAGCCGACCAAGCTCAACACTGCAAAACTAAGTACCATCAGCCATAGGGAGAGTTTTGAGCAGGAGATGGACAGTGCTCTCGCCCACTGGGAGGAGAAGGAAAACTCAACACCAGACGAGGAATGGGCAGCTCTGCAGCAGGTTGTGTACAACACAGCCAAGACATATCTTGGCAAGCCGGACAGAAAACACCAGGACTGGTTCGACCCCAACGACCAGGAGCTACAGACTCTTATGAGCAGAAGAGATCAAGCCCACCAGAGAGTGTTGCAAACCAGGAGCACTAGATCCACCACTGCAGCATACAAAGATGCCTGCAGACTGCTACAAAAACACACCCGTGCACTGAAGTCGGACTGGTGGGAAAGGAAAGCAGTGGAGCTGCAGAGAGCTGCCGACAGTAACAACATGAAGGGCTTCTACAATGGACTGAAGGAAGTGTGGGAACCCAAAAAAAGGGACCTGTTCAACTAAAATCAACAGACGGAATGGAAACCTTCTCTGACAGCAAGAGAGTTGTGGCAAGATGGAGTGAACACTTCCAGAAGCTACTCAACGTCCTGGCGACATAGATCACGAAGCTCTGGACAACATCCCGCCGCGCATTACCAAGACAAGCCTTGATGAGATTCCAACTATGGATGAGATGGCTAGAGCAATCGCCAGCCTGAAAGATGGCAAAGCACCTGGAGGAGATGGAATTCCTGCAGAAGTATGGAAGCATGGAGGAGACAATCTGTTCAGCAGACTGCACCAACTAATCACCAATGCCTGGGAGATGGGTTCTGTACCACAAGCATGGAAGGATGCAAGCATTATAACCATCTACAAGAAAGGTGATCGAACAGACTGTGGGAACTATAGAGGAATCTCTCTTCTTTCCATAGCAGGCAAGATCTTCGCCAGGATCCTCCTCAACAGACTATCTACCCACCTAACACCAGAGGTAGTTCCGGAGACACAATGTGGCTTCAGAGGTAACCGGAGCACCGTGGATATGATATTTTGTCTCCGACAACTACAAGAAAAGTGCATTGAGCAGGACCGACCACTGTACATGGTATTTGTCGACTTCAGTAAGGCGTTCGATACAGTTGGGAGGACCGGACTATGGCAGCTACTGAAGAAGTATGGCTGCCCAGAGAAGTTCACAACAATGATCGAGGCACTACATACCGGAATGATGGCGACTGTTAATGTTGGAGGGGAAGTCTCGGAATCGTTCAGGGTCACAAATGGGGTCAAGCAAGGCTGTGTACTGGCGCCCACGCTCTTTTCCATCTTCCTATCAGCAATGCTCGACAATGCTTTCCGAGACATGGGGCATCTACATACAGTCCAGACAGAGCGCTGACCTATTCAACGTCGCACACTTCAGAGCGAAGACCAAGACTACACGGATACTGATGAGGGAGCTGCTATTCGCAGATGACAGTGCACTGGTTGCACACTCTGCTGAAGAGATGCAGAAAATAGTGGATGCTTTTTCCAATGCGTCAAAGAAGTTCGGCCTGAAGATTAACATCAAGAAGACCGAGGTGCTGTACCAACCCAACTCTACAAGAACCCGAGAGGAGGATATCATGGTTGATGGAAACAATCTGAACTCTGTTATGGAATTCACCTACCTCGGAAGCACTACATCAAGTGACGGATGCATTGACGATGAAATACAGAGGAGGATGGCCAAGGCTAGTGCATCTTTCGGCCGACTACGCCAGAGACTCTGGAACAACCACCATGTGTCCATGCGGGTTAAAGGCAAGATATACCGTGCAATTGTGCTGTCCACTCTCCTATATGGAGCCGAGGCCTGGACAGTGTACAGACGACAGGTGAAAAAGTTGCATGCCTTCATGATGCGACATCTGCGTTCGATCATGAGGATAACCTGGATGGACAAAGTGACAAACAAGGAAATACTCGAACGGACAGGGCTGCCATCTATGGAAGATCTTCTGATCAGAAAGAATCTCCGGTGGACTGGACACCTCATGAGGGTGTCACCAGACAGGCTACCGAAGCAGGTTCTCTACTCCCAAATGTCTTCTGGTCAGATAAAGAGAGGGCGCCCTCGTCTCCGGTTCAAAGATACCATCAAGAGAAACCTGAAGCTGAGAGACATAAAGATCGACTCCTGGACATCACTCTCACAGCAGAGAGACAAATGGAGAGCAAGAGTCAAGTGATGGAAGCAGTCTTTGTCGCTTCGCGGCCGACAGCATGATGATGATGGGGGGGGGGGGGTTATACAATAATATACATATAGAGGAATTAAGAGCGTTATGTCGACCATCATCTATGACGTTACTGTTACGTGTTGCCAGCTTGACATCTCATTCAACCGACTGACCGCCATCGCCAGTGAAACGTTCTCCAACTGCGGTCGCATGGGACGACTGAAGCTGAACAACAACGAACTCGACCGCGTCGACATCGTCGTACGGAACATGTCGTCGCTCGAACTGCTCGACTTGAGCGGAAACCGGCTGTCGTACCTTGACGCCGCGTTCACGACGGAACTCGACTCGTTCGTGCGCTAGGTGCAAGGGACGCCCGTACGGCTGACGGGACG
Organism: Oasisia sp. SBJ-2009; assembly: GCA_964017155.1. Lineage (NCBI taxonomy): Eukaryota > Metazoa > Annelida > Polychaeta > Sabellida > Siboglinidae > Oasisia > Oasisia sp. SBJ-2009. The sequence continues at coordinate 53,357,703 of OZ024854.1, forward strand.
ACACCAGGTGAACTGTTCGTACGACCGACGCGTCGTGACGATGTTGAGCTTCGACATGCGGCACCTAGAGGATAAATGCCGCGCGTCCAGCGGCGATGGCGACGTCTTCTCGGTCGTCATTCCGTCCGTCAGCGCCGTCGTCTTCCTCGGTGTTGTCGTCGGGCTCGTGATACAGAACCGCTGGTACCTGCAGTACGCGTTCATCGTGTGCCGGCTGAAGGGGCGACGTCGGCCGGCGGAGGAGGAGTGCATCTCGTACGACGCCGTCGTGCTCTACTTCATGCACGCGACTACGACGACCGAGGCGGCGGCCAGTCGCGCCGTCTCGCGCTGGATCGCCGACGAGCTGCGGCCTCGGGCCGAGGACGACTGGCGCCTGCGGCTGCACATTGGCGACAGGGACGACATCGCCGGCCCGTCGAAGGTGATACCGACTTCACTTTAAAGGGATACTCCAGTCAGTGAGAGTTTCACAGTATTAACGTACATATGTATACTATATTGGTTGTGCCTAGTAACTGTGCTCAAAGATCGTAAATAAATAATTAGTTATAGTTTAATGGTATAAAAAACATGCTATCTTAAATATTCTGGGCGCTGCCTTCTTGAAACTAATGCGCCAGCGACGTAAGCCAAATCGTTTACGTCACTGGCGCATTGTTGAAAAAGGCAAGGATTGGCGGAAACTTCTCTAATAATTATGGTTGTGACGTAAGCAATCCGCGACGTACTGGATACATGAAATACCATTGGACAGACATGGGATGTTCGAACGTGCATGCGCCAGTGACGTAAGCGGTTTACGTCAGTGGCACACAAGTCTCAAGATGGCAGCGCCCTGAATCCAACATGTACTGTTTCTGGTACAATTATACTATAATTAATTGTTTATTAACGATCTTTGTGCACAATTACAATGCTCAACCAATATATTATACATATGTAAGTAAATTGTGTGAATTTCTCATTGACTGGAGTATCCATTTAAGTGGCACATCTTTCCTTGTCACCACCACACGCATTAAACAATAGATACGCTGTACAGTTATTTGTACAGACATGCACGCATATTGTTTTGCTGACATAATCACAATAACGTAATTTAAGGGAAGGGCATCTGTTCATCTACCCATAATGCGCCAGTATAGTAATTTGTAAGAGGAAGTCTGACGTCAACATCAACAGTCTATGCGGTTAACGCCTTTCGCCTGGGTAATTTTTCCAATATTGTTTTGAAATTGGATGTATTGCTTACCATTTGATGATATTAAAAACAAACAAATAAACCTAAGATCAGGCACCCTGCTTGTAAAATAAGTACTGTGTAATACAATTGTTTCCCCGATGAGTCCCACATGTCTGTACTTCTCACATACATCATTGTTAATCCTCTTACGTGCCCCGTTTATCTTAGTGCGAATGTTTCCGTTCATCTCTTCAACGACCTCCGTATAACCGACTGTTGTCGTAGTCTCCCTTAACCGAGTGTCGGTCGGCTGCGGAACTACCCCGAGAAGACAGTCTGGTTACTTAGTCGGCTTTTGTTTGTGTATCCGCGTGATCTATACAATGCTGCCACCTCACGGCCACTGATTAATCCTGCCGTAATTTCTATTTTATAAACAATTGCAAATTTGTATTTCTATTTAGTTTGTGTTAATGTAAGTTAATTTTGAATAGTTTTTTTTTTATATAATACAATATTATTTGATAAACAGGTATCCTTATTTAATTTTAATGCTATCCATGTGGGGCTAGACATCCATGTGGGGCTAGACAATGCTGCCATCTCACGGATACTGGTTAATCTTGCCGTAATTCTTATTTTATAAACAACTGTAAATTTGAATTTTTAATTAGTTTTGTTTTTAATATAAGTTCAATGTTGAATACTTTTCATATGATATCATTATCTTGTAAAAGTATATCGTAATTTGAATTTTATTTCATAGCTGGGGTAAGGCCGCCCTGGCGAGTCAAAATGCAGAACCACTCTTTCCCCAGGCGGAGTAGCCTCGGTTACCCAGACTCCGTGAGGTGGCAGCACTTTTAAGCCCCCTCAACTACGCCTGGGACAGTATATATGCTTAAGTTTCTACATCCGGGCAGCCTTACCCCAGAATAGGGTAGAGACGCTGATTGGCTCTCAGGCCAACTAAGAAATAAAAATTTAAATAACGATATAGTTTTACAAGATAATAATATCATTTGAAAAGTATTCACCATTGAACTTATATTAACACAACAGTAAGTAAAAATTCAAATTTACCGTTGTTTATAAAATAAGAATTACGGCAGGATTAACCAGTATCCGTGAGGTGGCAGCATTGTCTAGCCCGACACGGATAGCATACAAATTAAATAAGGAAACCTTTTGATCAAATAATGCTGTATTATAAAAACTATTAAAAATTAAACTTATATTAACCCAAAATAAATAGAAATACAAATTTGCAGTTGTTTATAAAAAAAAATATTACGGCAGTGTCCGTGAGGTGGCAGCATTTTATGGATCACGCGGATACCAAACAAAAGCCGGCAAATGTCACCAGACTGTCTTCTCGGCGTAGTTCCGCAGCCGACCGACAGTCGGTTAAGCGAGACTACAGGCGGAGTTGAGGGGCTTAAAAGTGCTGCCACCACACGGAGCTTGGGTAACCGAGGCTACTTTTGTCGTTGCTTCACAGGTGGACAATTTCGTGCGCGCCTTCAGATCGAGCGACGCCATTGTGGTGTGTGTGACGCGGGGACTTCTCCGCGACAACCACTGCACTGGCTGTCTGCATCTGGCCCTCTCGAGCCCCAAGCCGCTCTCAAAGTATGTCTTCGTCGTCTTCTTAGACATCAGCACACACCAGCTGCCTAGACGACTACGCCATCTGTTGGCGCCCAATTCGCCCGCGCGAAGGCTGAACTGGAACAAAAACGAGCCGCATCGGTTTTGGAGGGACATGCGCAGAGCGTTGTTGCGTAGTTCCGGCCACACTGTGATGTGCGGACGGCAGGAAGTGTTCACGGTGTCTCCGCCGGATTTTGAAGCTAACACGACCGAAGTGTGAAGCCGACCTCAAAACCAGTTTCGTTGATGTACATTACGTTCTGCATTGCATTGTTGTTTTAAAAAGAGTTTTGGGACATTTTCGGAATTACTGTTGCACCCGATTTACAAATAAACATAGGAGACACTGCAGCATTGGAATAGGAATGGTATATGTGGAACGGTCTATGTGGGTATGCAACAATTGCTTCTTAATGTGGTACTGACGTTTATTTTTAAGACATTGCCTTATATACAATACACTGTAGCCAATGTCATTTTAAATGGGCTTATTTTGTACGATGTTGCCTGTAGTTGTGGTCAATGTATATGACAGAAACTGATATAATAAATTATGATGTATAATATATATAAGCAATTGTACTAGTTGTCTTTATTAATATATTGTACATTTCTCCCCCTCCCCCTCCCCCCCTCCCCTTCCCCCCCCCCCCCTCCCCTCCCCCTCCCCCTCCCCCTCCCCCTCCCCCTCCCCCTCCCCCTCCCCCTCCCCCTCCCCCTCCCCCTCCCCCTCCCCCTCCCCCTCCCCCTCCCCCTCCCCCTCCCCCTCCCCCTCCCCCTCCCCCTCCCCCTCCCCCTCCCCCTCCCCCTCCCCCTCCCCTGCCCCTCCCCCTCCCCCTCCCCCTCCCCCTCCCCCTCCCCCTCCCCCTCCCCCTCCCCCTCCCCCTCCAAAGCAAGCCTATGTGTACTGTTATTGTACAAACAGTTGGAGAGAAAAATGTACCAGTGTCTTTATATCCCTTGAATGTGATACCTTAGGTGCCCTTCTTTTAATTTTTAACTTTCGTCAGTAGATACGTAAACACGTTATGTTTGAAGTTCGTTGGCTCGAATCGAAGCTCGCGTGACATGTGATGGTTTATTAGATTTGGCGCAAGAACGTCAGTCTGGGCATTCACGAGAGAAGTAGGAAGATGACGAATAGGACTTTATTTAGTAGAAATGCAAACCTTCCTGGCTCGTTGTGTCCTTCTACCCGCCATCCATGTAGTTGTTCAGATATAATTGTTCGATCTACGAAAAGCTGCATTACTGTCAATGTATTTGCTCTGGTAATAGAGTTAGTGTCATGATGACGAGTAGTAAAGATAGCACTGTACATGTAATCATGCTATTGTAGTGGGATTCACCATAATTCCCTCGTTTTTCTCGCTCAGTGCCGCTTGTAAAATCATTGCATCACCTCCCTGTACACTATCGCATTATTTTAAAGATTTGTACAATAGCCTACTAAGCACTCTCATCTACACAACCAGCATATCTAAATTCGATGCTAACTCCAGCAAGAAATTCCCGACAGCTACGCTCAACCAGTAGTAACCCTCTTTACATCCCTCGGGTGAAAACGAAAGCTGGGACCCGAGCTTTCTCGTTTGCCGCACCAACTGTGTGGAATTCACTTCCTGCCAGTGTTAAATCAGAAGGTAATATAGTTTCAATCCGCCGACGTCTAAAAATCTATCTCGATGATAATGGCGCACAAGACGTCGTTATTATTATTATTATTATTATTATCTAATTAATCATACGTTCAAGAATATCGCCAAAATTAAATCCTAATTACGAAAAGGAATGTTTCGTTAAGTGACACTTGACACCGTCCAGCAATGCACTTGAACGAAGGTTGATAGGCAGTCGCTTATTAATAGACGGGGTGAATTAGTTCTCCGAAGTGATTGTTCAGAGTGGCTTCATAAAAGTGAAATCTAGCACCTCTTACTGCGTCTGGCGTGTACTAGCGACGCTCGCACAAGTATCGCAAGGAACAGCACGGACTCGGGAACATGTAAGTATGACGTCTCATTGCTACTGATTTGAAGTAACTTTATGTTCAGCCTGTGTCACAGGGTGCCTGTGAAGGAGCAATAACATAAAGAAGGGATACGAGACGACCTCTCTGGTGTATTCCAGGCTTCGGGAACAAACTAGGTGTTCACGTTTTGTTTAGCTTGATGCCACGCCTGAAGTCTGCATTGACTTCCTGTGCAATATCGTTAGGTATTATTTACATTTTGTCCCTAGAATAAAAATTGGAACTATGGCTTTATCTGCAGCTATATCGAATCTTTGGAATAAGTGATTCCTCTTACTGTAAGATCTGTTGAAACTATTACACAGTTTCGCCATCAGTAAAAGACGTACCGTCCTGATCTCGCCTGTCCACCATAGGTCCTGGGGTATCAACACGACTGGTGATTACTGGCATACTGCTGATTGACTCTGAAGTTGACTAACCCTTTTGTTGTTGTTGTTGTAATGCGCCCGGAGCTTGGTTTCCAAGGATTTAGATTATTGATATTATTACTATTATTGCTGTTGTTGTTTTTATTATTATTATTATTATTATTATTATTATTATTATTATTATTATTATTATTATTATTATTATTATTATTATTATTATTATTATTATTATTATTATTACTATTACTATTACTATTATTATTATTAGTAGTAGTAGTAGTAGTAATAGTAGTAGTAGTAGTAGTAGTGGTAGTAGTAGTAGTAGTAGTAGCAGCAGCAGCAGCAGCAGCAGCTGCAGTAGTAGTAATAGTAGTAGTAGTAGTAGTAGTAGTAGTAGTAGTAGTAGTAGTAGTAGTAGTAGTAGTAGTAGTAGTAGTAGTAGTAGTAGTAGTAGTAGTAGTAGTAGTAGTAGTAGTAGTAGTAGCAGCAGCAGCAGCAGCAGCAGCAGCAGCAGCTGCAGTAGTAGTAGTAGTAGTAGTAGTAGTAGTAGTAGTAGTAGTAGTAGTAGTAGTAGTAGTAGTAGTAGTAGTAGCAGTAGTTGTAGCAGTAGTAGCAGTAGTAGCAGTAGTAGCAGTAGTAGCAGTAGTAGTAGTAGTAGTAGTAGTAGTAGTAGTAGTAGTAGTAGTAGTAGTAGTAGTAGCAGTAGTTGTAGCAGTAGTAGCAGTAGTAGCAGTAGTAGCAGTAGTAGCAGTAGTAGTAGTAGTTGTAGTAGTAGTAGTAGTAGTAGTAGTAGTAGTAGTAGTAGTAGTAGTAGCAGTAGCAGCAGCAGCAGCAGCAGCAACAGCAAGCAGCAGCAGCAGTAATGGTAGTAGTATATACACTTTTTGGAATCTCACAATATTTCAGTACAGCTGATCGATCTTACACTACTAAACGTTTCGCCAGTTTGAACATAGTTAAGACCTGTTACAGGATTGTGTGCCCAGAAACGTTAGTCACATGACGGATTAAAAACAAACCTTGTTCAAAGCATACAAATACTCACATGTTAATTAATGAAATTCCGTTGAACTAGTAGGGTGACCATAAGAATATGTCGCATTCAATTGCAGGTACAATTTGGGCAGCATTGGCGTCGTTGTCCTCGTCCTAGTCGCTGTCGGCTGCAGTGACGCGTTCTTCTTTGACGATGGTGAGTTCTGCCGTTGTTGCTCGCGTTCCCTGCTACCAAGACTGGCGTCTGTCTTTGCTCCCGAGTCTGGCGTCTGTCTTTGCTCCCGAGTCTGGCGTCTGTCTTTGCTCCCAAGACTGGCGTCTGTCTTTGCTCCCAAAATTGGCGTCTGTTTTTGCTCCCAAGAATGGTATCTGTCTTTGCTCCCAAGACTGGCGTATGTCTTTGCTCCCAAGACTGGCGTCTGTCTTTGCTCCCAAGACTGGCGTCTGTATTTGCTGCCAAGACTGGCGTCTGTCTTTGCTCCCGAGACTGGCGTCTGTCTTTGCTCCCGAGACTGGCGTCTGTCTTTGCTCCCAAGACTGGCGCATGTCTGCTCCCAAGACTGGCGTCTGTATTTGCTGCCAAGACTGGCGTCTGTCTTTGCTCCCGAGACTGGCGTCTGTCTTTGCTCCCGAGACTGGCGTCTGTCTTTGCTCCCGAAACTGGCGTCTGTCTTTGCTCCCGAGACTGGCGTCTGTCTGTGCTTTTGAGACTGACGTCTGTCTTTGTTCCCAAGACTGGCGTCTGTCTGTGCTCCCAAGACTGGCGTCTGTCTTTGCTCCCAAGACTGACGTCTGTCCTTGCTGGCAAGACTGGCGTCTGTCTTTGCTCCCGAGACTGGCGTCTGTCTTTGCTCCCAAGACTGGCGTCTGTCTTTGCTCCCAAGACTAGCGTCTGCCTGTGCTCCCAAGACTGGCGTCTGTCTTTGCTCCCGAAACTGGCGTCTGTCTGTGCTTTTGAGACTGGCGTCTGTCTTTGTTCCCAAGACTGGCGTCTGCCTGTGCTCCCAAGACTGGCGTCTGTCTTTGCTCCCAAGACTGGCGTCTATCTTTGCTCCCAAGACTGGCGTCTGACAAACCTATTACCACATTACGAATTGGTTTGGCATTCTGTCATGCTAATAACACAATATAAAGACTCGGGCAACAGTTACATCCACCACCCGCTCAACTCGACCACTTCGAGGTGTCAGTATCACATTCGTGTCCGGACACCCAACCCTTTGTCAACGCCGCCAACACAACCTACGTCGTATTCAACAAAATGCCACAAGCCCAGTGTCACCCGAGTTGTCGTCAGCACTGTACATAAAATTGAAACATTTATTAAATCTACTGATCATTATCAAACGTATTCATATTTATGTTTAACTTCAACTTTAACTGTGTTGAGTAAACGTGGACGAGTTGTCTGAAATATGCCATCTGTGGTTGTTTCTGTTGCGCGTGTATGATTGTGGTATCTCTTCCAGACTGCGGAGGAGAACCTTACGACAAAGAGACCGAGATATGCTGCGACGATGTGAGATATGAGAAGGGTCCATACGATAAGTGTTGTTCTGGGACAATGATAGACACCCGAGTCAGCTATTGCAGCCTACATATGGTATTTCACTTCGAGGGAAAAGGTACGTAAGCACACTTGTCTTCCGTGTGTTTAAATATTTATCAATTGATGCGCGCGTGCGTGCGTGCGTGCGTGTGTGTGTGTGTGTGTGCGTGCGTGCGTGCGTGTGTGTGTGTGTGTGTGTGTGTGTTTGTGTGTGTGTGTTTTTGTGTGTGTGTGTGTGTGTGTGTGTGTGTCTGTGTGTGTATGTATGTATGTATGTATGTATGTATATATATATATATATATATATATATATATATATATATATATATATATATATATTATATATATAATGTCACTCCATCAGACCTGGCTTGCTAAGACACACGTGTCCGTGTGTAGGGTGTAATGGGGTCTACTACGAGGAGGACGAGCAGCTGTGTTGCGGCGGTCAACTGACCAAACAAGACCCGAACGTTGAGTGTTGTTACGGCCACTTGATGGACAACCGCGCGAGCCGCTGCGACTGGGGCATGATCATCAACAACGACGAAACCGGTGAGGATAATCATAGAGAAGAACGCCTCTAGTCACTCACGCACGGGAATTTAACACATGGAGCCGCGTGCGCATGAGCACGCACACGCTTACGCCGTTTCTTTCATTCAATTTGTTACTCACTCACCTATTCACCCACTCATCACTCTCTCACTCACTCCTACACTCATGCACGCAAGCACACTCGCACGCATATTTCCATGCACGTATGCACAATGGAACATACTCACATACGCATACAATCGCATCCACACACTGCCTGGTTCTGATGCATGAATGAATACATGCTCCATGCTCGCGCGGACACACGCACACGCGAACACACTCACACGGGTATACGGGAACATAAGCACACACTTCCTGGTTCTCACGCACGAGCATATTCACGCACGTACGGACGCACACGCACTCCCATTCGAGCGCGCACACACACACACACACACACACACACACACACACACACACACACACACACACACACACACACACACACACACACACACACACACACACACACTCTCTCTCTCTCTCTCTCTCTCTCACTCGCTCACTCACTCACTCACTCACTCAGTTTTATTTTGATGTTCGACGTACATTGGATGAGGTCGATGCAGCAGGACAGACAACTGTAACCACACGAGGACACATGGGGAAGTGCGGGCACCTGCCTCTTAGATCTTTCGGCGTTGAATGTTTTAAATGTAGTAGATAATGAGTTATGGAATGAATTACATCATCTACTACTTTCATTCCTTCTAAATGCGTTACAAGTTGACCGTGTGATGTGTTGACGATAGGAAAAATCGATGGTAACTAATTACGACACGGAATGAGCGCAATAGTTCAAATGTACAAGATGTATTCCCTTCCCAGGTTGCGATAACGTTTACTACAAGAGGGAGGAGCAGATTTGCTGCAATAAGAAGTTGTACCCGAACATCGAGTACACGGAGTGCTGCTCTGGAGAGATCATTGACAACCGTGCCAGTGTCTGCGTGATGGGAATTGTCGTCAATACTCGCAAAGGTATATATTGTATATTATCGCTGCTTTCTTGATAGCTATGTCCGTTACTTAACAACGCACCATTAACTATTGTTAAGATAACAAATGTTATATATTTATATGTTTCAGCATTTAGCGAGAATTATTTATGGTAACGAAAGAGGCTGAATGTTTTGGATTTTACGCGGAATATATATGTGAACGCATATATATATATATGTATATATATATATATATATATATATATATATATATATATATATATATATATATATATATATATATATATAATGTATGTATGTACGTATGTATGTACGTATGTATATATGTATGTATACATTATATATATATATATATATATATATATATATATATATATATATATATATATATATATATATATGTACGCATATATATGTATATACGTATGTACGCATGTATGTAGTAATATATATATGTATATATATATATATATATATATATATATATATATATATATATATATATATATATATATATATATAGTAATATATATATATATTGCTACATACATGCGTACATACGCACATATGCACTTACGAACACGCATGCACGCACACACACGCACGCCTGACATCTGTGTTTCTTGTGCAGGGTGTGCCGGGAAGTATTTCGACAAAGACACCGAGTTTTGCTGCAATGGCCTGGTCCACACCAAAGACTCCACTCACAGTTGCTGCGGCGGGAAAACCGTCTATGACCCAAACATGTTCACTTGCGAAGTGGCTGGCTACATCTTGCCGAAGTAGTCGAAGCGTTCTGGCTAGTAAACTCGAAACACTGTGCATTCTACACTGTGTTTTACGATAGTGCAATAATTTTTATTATATTAACGAATATTCCATGTAGGTGTGAGTAGTGACATCATTTAATATTTGCCATGCTGTTTGGGTTGTGTAGAGATGTTAATGATCAGTCACACACGGTGTAGGATTTATTAGTGTTGGTTTAAAAGGTTAAGAAATTAAGAAATAAGCTCAGATTGTAATATAAACTTGAAACATTCACTCTCAGATCGTGCATTACTCACTTTTGCGATGTTATTTTCTTTTGTTATTTAACATTTTTGTATTGGGTTTAGTAAAAATGTTATCAAAAATAAAACGTTGCTCAGCTGTCACTATAAAGGGTGCAAGAAACGTTACTGGAAGGAACATCATATAAAACTATTATTGTTATCATTGTTGTTGTTGTTTGTGTACTTCGTATCGTCTTACAGTATCGGGAAGTAAAAAGATATAAAACAATATCTTTGTATTGTTTGAGCGTTTTACACAACTAAATAAGTTGTTGTAGTTGTTCTGGTTCTGGTTGTTCTAATTGTTTCTAGTACTCAGCAATGTCCTATCAACTGACCAGTCTGCATATATTGTCGTTACAATGTTATGACCTTATCACATTAAACCAGTCAGCCTTTTTCTTACCGCTGTCACCAGGCCGACCTATTTATGCTGGCACTGAGCATGGCCACTGTCAGGGTGTCTGTCGTCCTCCGTGGTTCTTATACATCCCACATTGAGACGGGACCGATATTAACGTGATCTCTGAGTCATTATGGAAACACAGTTGAAAGCATGGGTTTTACACCAAACATTACGTGCCTACCCCGTCCAGGTATTGCATATCGATGAACGAACGAACGAACGAACGAACGAACGAACGAACGAACGAACGAGCGAGCGAGCGAGCGAGCGAGCGAACGAACGAACGAACGAACGAACGAACGAACGAACGAACGAACGAACGAACGAACGAACGAACGAACGAACGAACGAACGAACGAACGAACGAACGAACGAACGAACGAACGAACGAACGAACGAACGAACGAACGAACGAACGAACGAACGAACGAACGAACGAACGAACGAACGAACGAACGAACGAACGAACGAACGAACGAACGAACGAACGAACGAACGAACGAACGAACGAACGAACGAACGAACGAACGAACGAACGAACGAACGAACGAACGAACGAACGAACGAACGAACGAACGAACGAACGAACGAACGAACGAACGAACGAACGAACGAACGAACGAACGAACGAACGTTGGAGTGTCATAAATATATTGGCCTACACATTTTTTTAATATGGAAAAAAACGATTACTGCATTATTGTTGACAACAGTTAAGATTTGAACCCACGGCATCGTCCCAGAGCAACTGGAGCGATCAATAGTATGACTTGTGACGCTCTACGATAGGGTGTGTAAAAGAAATAATCACAGTCATCCTAAAGAAAGACCATACGTTCGTTACAAATTATACACACTGTAACGATCATAATAAATGATAGTAAACGCAGCACAGCTATTATAGAAAAGTGCGAGGGTTGTGAAATGTGCCTTCGATGCGACATAAGAGATTACCAAGCTAGTCGATCCATCTCCAAACACGGTTGCAAAGGTTGGTTAAATAAAAATAAAAACCAATCCAGCACATTGTTGGACGACTGTACAATGCTTGGACTCACTAAGAATGGCGACCCTTGACAACGTGTAGATTATATAACAAAGTTCGAGAACATTAACATTCGCTTTCATGAGTGAACGGGAAAGTTGCCAAGCGAACTTTGTTAAGTATAAACGCAAACAAACACTCCTCGCGTTGTGTAGAAAGAGCCAGTTGTTTCAATCTACAATAAGCGACATTAGCTGCTGCCAAACGCGTTTTGCTCCGGTGATAGTATTAGTACCACGACGACATATATTCACAATATCGCATCAATTAAATTATAGTAACTAGTTTAATAGCATTGCCATTGCAAATTAAACTTTGATGACGAAAGGAATGTTTCGATAAGTGACACCTGACTGTATCGTGCGGTACACTTGAACAAAGGTTAAAAGGCGTTTGCTATTAATGGGTTGGCGTTTTTATCCGAAGAGGTTGTTCAGAGTGGCTTTATAAAAGTGACGGCTCGCACCTCTTATTCAGTTTGCCTCTATTATCACCGCTTGCACCGGTATCGCTAGGAACTCAACGGGCTTGGAAACATGTATGTATGACGTCTTATATATATATTTGGAAGTAATACTATACAGCTGTCCGAAAGGACGCCCATGAATGAAAAAGAACATTAAAAAAGAATATGAGGCCACATCTCTGTCGCATGTAAAGGGAATTCGCCAAATAACCTAAACATACAATTTATTCGAACTCACGACGTATCTGTAGAACTGGTCGTACACAACTAAACCATTCGCCCATCGAATGTGTTTTGAACATAGCATTAGAAACATAACGTCATAAGTGACCTCTTCAAACCTCTGAAACATATTCTGTAAAATAGACTAATTAAAATCCTGGTGTATTGACGTTTCTATAATACCTTTAATATAATAATCTTTAATTTTACTCAAGTGTTTGTTTAATTGAAT
>OZ024854.1:53377977-53400477 GCA_964017155.1 Oasisia sp. SBJ-2009
CATCAACTAAATTATAGTAACTAGTTTAATAGCATTGCCATTGCAAATTAAACGTTGATGACGAAAGGAATGTTTCGATAAGTGACACCTGACAGTATCGTGCGGTACACTTGAACGAAGGTTAAAAGGCGTTTGCTATTAATGGGTTGGCGTATTTCTCCGAAGAGGTTGTTCAGAGTGGCTTCATAAAGGTGACGGCTCGCACCTCTTATTGAGTTTGCCTCTATTATCAACGCTTGCACCGGTATCGCTAGGAACATCACGGGCTTGGCAACATGTATGTATGACGTCTTATATATATATTTGGTAGTAATACTATACAGCTGTCCGAAAGGACGCCCATGAATGAAAAAGAACATTAAAAAGAATATGAGGCCACATAACATCCCTGTCGCATTTAAAGGGGATTCGCCAAATAAACTAAACATACAATTTATTCGAACTCACGACGTATCTGTACAACTGGTCGTAGTACACTACTAAACCATTCGCCCATCGAATGTGTTTTGAACATAGCTTTAGAAACATAACGTCATAAGTGACCTCTTCCAACCTCTGAAACACATTCTGTAAAATAGACTAATTAAAATCCTGGTGTATTGACGTTCTTATAATACCTTTAATATAATAATCTTTAATTTTACTCAAGTGTTTGTTTAATTGAATATGTCAGAAGTTTAATCATGTCACTTACGACCTTGCGTTCTCATTGGACGATAGACGATGTTTAACAACTTGTCTGTCGGTAAACGATAGTCACGTGACGTACTAGAAGCAATACTTGTTCAAAACACACAAACTAACACACCTTCAAAGACAGTTAATTTAAGAAACCCCATTTAACAAATACGGGTAACCACAAGAATGTGTCGCGTTGCATTGCAGGTACGATTTGAGCAGACTCGGCGTCGTTGCCCTGGTCCTTGTCGCTGTCCGCTGCAGTGGCGCGTTCTTCTTTGACGATGGTGGGTAGTTCCGTTGGTGCTCGGGTTCTTTGCTCCCAATACTGATTCCTGAAGACATCCTACAAACCTGTTACATCACGAATTGGTTGAACAGTCTATCATACTTATACCTAACTTGAACCTTAGACTCCTGTAACAGTTACAGCCAACCACCCGTTCAGATCTCACATTTCGCGCTATCTTTATTAGGCTCTGTAACTGATTCAGACACAAACTCCATTGAAAACGCCGCGAGTGCAACATATACGCCGTCGTCTGTAAAACACTACACGCCCATGGAGTGTGACCTCTTTAAAGGGATTCTTCAAGAATGTTTTATTCTTGTAAAATGCGCGATGTTTAACTGATCCTGTTAACATCAGTATTTCGTGTAATTCCATGCATTCGTTTCGTTATAAATGTGTGTTATTAATCACTTATAAACAACCCTAGGCGGAGTTTCTATTTGTGCTCCGTCTGTACTGTGTATAAGACATGGCCTTGAATATTCTGTTCAGATCGCAGTGAACTGTTTCCCACAAATTCACATTGTTTAAGTCAATGTCCATTGCGTGGTTCACTGCGCATTCATGAATGTTAATTATATTTTGGCTGCATAACTATTCATGCAAGCAGCAAACCAACGTGATTCGTATACACACAGTTATGTGTCGGCTTTATGCACAGATAAAAGCCAAGTTATTGATATATTTGCAAGACAAAAGACGCAGTGGTTATAAGAAATTATCATGTTCATATAGTACATTTAGAATATATATATATATATATATATATATATATAATAATAATAATATTTATTATTTATAAAGCGCAATATTCAAATATGCTCAAAGCGCTGTACAATAAAATATAAAGCTATTCAGTATGTATTAAAACTAATATTAATAATAATAAATACAACTGTAAAATTTACTTTCAGATAAAAAGAAGAAAAAAAACATTAGAAATGTTAACTTATTCATAATAAAACTGTTAATTAAATATCATATATAATTAACGACGATGAGTAAAATAAATAAACCAATAAATAAATAAAACTAATATTACGCTATTTACATGCAAAACACATACTAAACGATGGGATATATAAATTTCAATAAAAAAAATAAGATAAGATAAAATATTTGAAACAAATTTTCTAAAATGTCATTGAATATTTAAAATGTCAGCAGTAATATGTTTTGAAAATGTGCGTTTTCAGTGCCTTTCTGAAAGCCGACAAAGTTCTGCAGCACTTGATGTCAATGGGCAATGCATTCCATAGGCGAGGTCCCACCACACGAAAAGACCGGTCACCAAAACTGGTCAGCTTCGTACGCGGAATAACGAGCAAATGTTGTTCAGATGAACGCGTGCGTCCTGGACTGTGTCTCTTTAGCAGGTTTGCCAGATACAGGGGAGCCGTCCCATTCAGACATCGGTACACATGGAGAAGTATTTTATACTCGATGCGGCATTTCACTGGCAGCCAGTGTAGGTCTTTTAGAACTGGCGTTATATGATCACGACGTGGTGTAAACGTGATTACTCTGGCTGCCATGTTTTAAATTCGCTGGAGTTTATTTATCTGGTCCCGAGGTAGTCCAATTAGTAGCGCGTTCCCGTAGTCCAGTCTCGATGTAATAAAAGCGTGAACGAGTGCTTTAGTGGCATCTATTGTGAGATATCGCCTGATGTGGCTAATGTTGTGAAGATGCATATATCCTGTTCGGCAAATGGTACTGATGTGACTGGTCATGCTGAGGGAGGAATCGAATATAACGCCAAGGTTGCGAACACTTGTTGAAGGAATTCTTGTCGTGTCACCAACAGTGATGCGAAAGTCATTGAGCGTCGGCAACCTTTGCTATATATATATATATATATATATATATATATATATATATATATATATATATATATATATATAGCAAAGGCAACCTTTCATATATATATATATATATATATATATATATATATATATATATATATATATATATATATATATATATATATATATATATAAGCTTACAAAGAATACCTTTAATACCAACATATAATCTGAATATATACTGACGATTGCCAAAAGAATTATTCTGTCCTTTGAATGTAAAGTAATTATCATAATAGTACATTCCATAATACGTCTAAAGTGCGCGAGTTGCCTGAAATACATCAGTATCTGTGCTTGTTTCCGTGCGCGTGTGTGATTGTGGTATCTCTTCCAGACTGCGGAGGCGAACCTTACGACAAAGAGACTGAGATATGCTGCGACGATGTGAAGCACGTGAAGGGTCCACACGATGAGTGTTGTGGTGGCAGGATCATAGACACCCGAGCAAGCGCCTGTATCCTGGGAGTTGTATTTCACAATCAGAGAACAGGTCCGAGTGGTCTTCCCATACTTCCGTGTATTTTGAGCTGTGATTAATTGATTGATTGATTGATTGATTGATTGATTGATTGATTGATTGACTGACTTGCTGGCTGGCTGGCTGGCTGGCTGGCTGGCTGGCTGGCTGGCTGGCTGGCTGACTGACTGACTGACTGACTGACTGACTCTGACTGACTGACTGACTGACTGACTGACTGACTGACTGACTGACTGACTGACTGACTGACTGACTGACTGACTGACTGACTGACTGACTGACTGACTGACTGACTGACTGACTGACTGACTGACTGACTGACTGACTGACTGACTGACTGACTGACTGACTGACTGACTGACTGACTGACTGACTGACTGACTGACATCATATAAAACTATTATTGTTATCATTGTTGTTGTTGTTTGTGTACTTCGTATCGTCTTACAGTATCGAGAAGTAAAAACGATATAACACAATATCTTTGTATTGTTTGAGCGTTTTACACAACTAAATAAGTTGTTGTAGTTGTTCTGGTGCTGGTTGTTCTAATTGTTTCCAGTACTCAGCAATGTCCTATCAACTGACCAGTCTGCATATATTGTGGTTACAATGTTATGACCTTATTAGGTCAAATTGAACCAGTCAGCCTTTTTCTTACCGCTATCACCAGGCCGACCTTTTTATGCTGGCACTGAGGATGGCCACTGTCAGGGTGTCTGTCGTCCTCCGTGGTTCTTATACATCCCACATTGAGACGGGACCGATATTAACGTGATCTCTGAGTCATTATGGAAACACAGTTGAAAGCATGGGTTTTACACCAAATATTACGTGCCTGCCCCGTCCAGGTATTGCATATCGATGAACGAACGAGCGAGCGAGCGAGCGAACGAACGAACGAACGAACGAACGAACGAACGAACGAACGAACGAACGAACGAACGAACGAACGAACGAACGAACGAACGAACGAACGAACGAACGAACGAACGAACGAACGAACGAACGAACGAACGAACGAACGAACGAACGAACGAACGAACGAACGAACGAGTGTCATAAATATATTGGCCTACACATTTTTTTACTATGGAAAAAGCGATGACTGCATTATTGTTGACAACAGTTAAGATTTGAACCCACGGCATCGTCCCACAGCAACTGGAGCGATCAATAGTATGACTTGTGACGCTCTATGATAGGGTGTGTAAAAGAAATAATCACAGTCATCATAAAGAAAGCCACACGTTCGTTACAAATTATACACACTGTAACGATCATAATAAATGATAGTAAACGCAGCACAGCTATTATAGAAAAGTGCGAGGGTTGTGAAATGTGCCTTCGATGCGACATAAGAGATTACCAAGCTAGTCGATCCATCTCCAAACACGGTTGCAAAGGTTGGTTAAATAGAAACAAAAACCAACCCAGCACATTGTTGGACGACTGGACAATGCTTGGACTCACTAAGAATGGCGACCCTTGACAACGTGTAGATTATATAACAAATTAAGTGCGAGAACATTAGCATTCGCTTTCATGCGTGAGCGGGAAAGTTACCAAGCGAACTTTGTTAAGTATAAACGCAAACAAACATTCCTCGCGTGGTGTAGAAAGAGCCAGTTTTTCAATCTACAATAAGCGACATTAGCTGCTGCCAAACGCGTTTTGCTCCGGTGATAGTATTAGTACCACGACGACATATATTCACAATATCGCATCAATTAAATTATAGTAACTAGTTTAATAGCATTGCCATTGCAAATTAAACTTTGATGACGAAAGGAATGTTTCGATAAGTGACACCTGACAGTATCGTGCGGTACACTTGAACGAAGGTTAAAAGGCGTTTGCTATTAATGGGTTGGCGTATTTCTCCGAAGACGCCCATGAATGAAAAAGAACATTAAAAAGAATATGAGGCCACATCTCTGTCGCATGTAAAGGGAATTCGCCAAATAAACTAAACATACAATTTATTCGAACTCACGACGTATCTGTACAACTGGTCGTACACTACTAAACCATTCGCCCATCGAATGTGTTTTGAACATAGCATTAGAAACATAACGTCATAAGTGACCTCTTCAAACCTCTGAAACATATTCTGTAAAATAGACTAATTAAAATCCTGGTGTATTGACGTTTCTATAATACCTTTAATATAATAATCTTTAATTTTACTCAAGTGTTTGTTTAATTGAATATGTCAGAAGTTTAATCATGTCACTTACGACCTGGCGTTCTCATTGGACGATAGACGATGTTTAATAACTTGTCTGTCGGTAAACGATAGTCACATGACGTACTAGAAGCAATACTTGTTCAAAACACACAAACTAACACACCTTCAAAGACAGTTAATTTAAGAAACCCCATTTAACAAATACGGGTAACCACAAGAATGTGTCGCGTTGCATTGCAGGTACGATTTGAGCAGACTCGGCGTCGTTGCCCTGGTCCTTGTCGCTGTCCGCTGCAGTGGCGCGTTCTTCTTTGACGATGGTGGGTAGTTCCGTTGGTGCTCGGGTTCTTTGCTCCCAATACTGATTCCTGAAGACATCCTACAAACCTGTTACATCACGAATTGGTTGAACAGTCTATCATACTTATACCTAACATGAACCTTAGACTCCTGTAACAGTTACAGCCAACCACCCGTTCAGATCTCACATTTCGCGCTATCTTTATTAGGCTCTGTAACTGATTCAGACACAAACTCCATTGAAAACGCCGCGAGTGCAACATATACGCCGTCGTCTGTAAAACACTACACGCCCATGGAGTGTGACCTCTTTAAAGGGATTCTTCAAGAATGTTTTTTATACCCTGCTGATGCTAATACTGGCAGAGACCTGAGCTTGTTTGCTACAATAAATAAACAAGATTTCTTATTGTTGGTAAAGGTCATTTAATGACTGTATCCAGGATGTATAAAAAAAATCCTCAAGACAATATACAGTTGATAAATGACAATATTAGCAAAGGTGGGGTGTTCAAACAAACTTTCCCCACCCCACGCATAAGTACATAAAACAGCATAGATGTAGACTACGTCTAAGCTGATCGAACAAATCAAAGTGCAATCTATCTATAGTACATATCAAAAACCAATAGTAAGGCGTAGTACATAGCATAAGCAAAACAGTACAACATGTGAAAAGAGCGAGATGGTGGTAGCCATGGGGCGGATGGTGGGGTTGAAAAAACGATCTTCCTTTGTGCTGGGAAATTTGTCGACTTCTGTAACCAAATTCTCAACAGAGACCGAGCCTCGTTCTGAGAGTTCACGGGCCACGACACGTTTGCGGAATACGCACCGTTTACGGACTAAATATCGGCATCACATTGTATAAATATTATTTTGACATGTGTAAAAATATTCATTTATACCCTGCTGATGCTTATACTGGCAGAGACCTGAGCTTGTTTGCTACAATAAATAAACTTAAATTTGCTGCAATAAGAAGTTGTACCCGAACACCGAGTACACGGACTGCTGCTCTGGAGAGATCATGGACAACCGTGCCAGTGTCTGCGTGCTGGGATTTGTCGTCAACACTCGCAAAGGTATATATTGTATATTATCGCTGCTTTTTTGATAGTTATGTCCATTACTTAGCAACGCACCATTAACTATTGTTAAGATAACAAATGTTATATGTTTCAGCATTTAGCGAGAATTATTTATGGTAACGAAAGAGGCTGAATGTTTTGGATTTTACGCGGAATATATACGTGAACGCATATATATATATATATATATATATATATATATATATATATATATATATATAAAATGTATGTATGTACGTATGTATGTACGTATGTATATATGTATGTATACATTATATATATATATATATATATATATATATATATATATATATATATATATATATATGTACGCATATATATGTATATACGTATGTACGCATGTATGTAGTAATATATATATGTATATATATATATATATATATATATATATATATATATATATATATATATATTACTACATACATACGTATATATATATATATATATATATATATATATATATATATATATATATTACTACATACATGCGTACATACGTACATATGCACTTACAAACACGCATGCACGCACACACACACGCACGCCTGACATCTGTGTTTCTTGTGCAGGGTGTGCCGGGAAGTATTTCGATAAGGACACCGAATTTTGCTGCAATGGCCTGGTCCACACCAAAGACTCCACTCACAGTTGCTGCGGCGGGAAAACCGTCTATGACCCAAACAAGTTCACTTGCGATGCGGCTGGATACATCTTGCAGAAGTAGTCGAAGCGTTCTGGCTAGTAAACTCGAAACACTGTGCATTCTACACTGGTCAGCTTTACTAGTGTGTTTTACGATAGTGCAATCATTTTTATCATATTAACGAATATTCCATGTAGGTGTGAGCAGTGACATAATTTAATATGTGCCATGCTGTTTGGATTGTGTAGAGATGTTAATGATCAGTCACTCACGGTGTAGGATTTATTAGTGTTGGTTTGAATGAATGAATGAATGTTTATTTAACAACAGCAACACAGGAATATACGACATAGTATGAAAAATAATACAATACATAATGGTAACGACCATACAATATAATATCGGTGCTGTTGTTAAAAGGACATAGCAGAAGTCATATGACTTGTAAGGCGCTATGCCCTTCTCAACTAAAATGCGTAATAGTTATAATAAAAGTTATGAGATTTAATACAACCAACAATAATATTTTTTTTGCATTGTGTTAATTGTTCATAAATACGAAGAAAGTAACGTCGACTTTAAACTTTTTTTAAATTGTTGTAAACTTGGCAACTGTCTTATATTACTTTCAAGACCGTTCCATACGTGTATTCCTCTGACAGTAATTGACAGTAGTCTATGGGTGGTGTTCGCTTTTTTAACATAAAATAGTTTAGATTTTCTGGTATCATACTTGTGTACGGCTGCAGTTGGTTCAAAGAACGCTTGTACACGACCTTCTAAACAGTGGTTGTTTGCTTTATAAGGCATAACCATAGTCCTATGTGTAATTAAATCTTGAAGTTTAAGAATTCTTGAACAGTGAAAAAATACAGATGTATGACCATGGTAATCAAGACTATATATTATTCGTATAGCTTTTTTCTGTAGCAGAGAGAGTTTTCTTACTCTAGACGGATACGTATTTCCCCATATTTCACAGCAATAAGACATATATGGTTCAACAAGTGATTGGTATAACGTGCGTAATGCTTGAATATCAAGAACATCCTTTGTTTTATACAAAACACCTATGCTTTTTGATACCTTCGTTTCAACCGTTTTTATCTGCTCTCTCCACGTTAAGTTTTCATCAATGATTACACCAAGGAATTTTGTATGTGACACCTGCTCAATGTTCTTTCCATTCAAAACAATGTTTACTGTTGGTCTAAGTTGTTTTTTATTTGTAAACATGATAAAATTGGTTTTGTTCACATTAAGCGATAATTTATTAACTCTGAACCATATATCTAGTTTTTCTAGTTCGTTATTAACTGTACATGTTATATCCACAATATTCCTAGTTGAGTAAAAAATGCTAGTGTCATCTGCAAACAAAATAATATTAAGCAATTTTGACACTTCACACATGTCATTTATATATAAAATAAATAGTACTGGGCCCAGGATTGATCCTTGTGGGACTCCACACTTGATATTCTTTAGCTCTGAATTACTGTTGTTATAGCACACATACTGACCACGATTGGCTAAATAACTTTTAATCCAATCTAGTGCCAAACCCCTTATTCCATAACATTGTAACTTACTTAGCAGTATTTTATGATCAACGGTGTCAAATGCTTTCTTCAGATCAATAAAGACCCCGATAGTGCTTTCTTGTTTATCTATTGCTGAAGTTACCTTTTCGACAAATTCGGTTAACGCTAATGAAGTTGAGTGATTACTTCTGAAGCCATATTGCCCGTCAGTCAATACGTGATGATTTTCAATGAATGACATTAACCTTTTATTAAATATTTTTTCTAGTATTTTGGAGAATTGGGGTAACAGTGATATAGGTCTATAGTTAGAAAATTGGAGACGATCTCCTGATTTAAAAACAGGAATAACTTTTGCCGTTTTCATGTCATTTGGAAATATTCCGGTGATTAATGATCTGTTAAATATATAGGTTAAAGGTCTTACAATTTGCTTTACTACATGTTTAACAGTTTTCATGCTGATTTCGTCGTGTCCATACGAAGTCTTACTTTTGCACCCTGACACAATTTCGCTTACTTCTTTCTCAGTAACGGCATACATATACATTGACTCTGATACCTGTTTTTTTAGAAAGTCAGTCGGTTGTGTTCCTTGGCATGGCTCTATACTGTTAGATAATATTGTACCTATGTTAACAAAGAAGTTATTGAAATGATTAGCAATTTCTTCGTTGTCTAATGTTACTCGATCGTTATCAACAATGAATTCATTTGAATATTTTGCTTCCGACTTTCTTTTGCCAATTATAGTGTTAAGAATTTTCCACGTTTCACTAGCGTTGGCCTTACACTCTTCCAGTTTCTGTCTATAATAGTTCTTTTTTTCAATACGCAAGATTTTTGTTAACTTGTTTTTGTAGTTTTTATAACGACTTTCTGTTAACAATGACCTTCTTTTTAGAAATGCTAAGTACAAGTTATTTTTTTTAATGCAAGCATTTTTAGGCCTCTTGATATCCAAGGTTTTTCCTTCCGTTTAATGCTGTTTGTATACATTCTTATTTTGACAGGACAAGCATTGTTGTAGGTGTTACTTAGTATTTGCATAAATTGCAAGTATGCTAAATTGGGATTACATTCGTTCAGTACAGTTTCCCAGTTTGTATGGCTTAAGTCTTGTTCAAATTTGCTTAAGGCTTCATCGTCCAATGTTCTGTTATACTTCACTTTTTGATCATTATTATTGGTCACGTAAGTACTATTATCACCCAGAACGAAAATTGGCATATGGTCCGTAGCATCGCTTAAAACAATGCCGCACATTTTGTTTCTGCATAGCTCAGAAAAAAAATGTTATCTATTATAGTTGCAGTCGTGCCTGTTATTCTTGTTGGCCTGGTGATCAAGGGATACAATCCAGAACTGAACATTTGATCAACGAAATGTTTCGATTCAGTTTGTTCTTCACAGTGTAATAGATCTATATTAAAATCACCACATATGTACACCACTTTACTGGTAAGATTTCCTAGTATATATGATAAATTTTCATTAAATTTGCTAGTACTAGTATTCGGTGCTCTGTATATACAGCCGACATTGATTTTTGAATGTTTACTGATCTGTAGTTCAATAAAAAATACTTTCGAAACATTCATCAATCGCATATGATACGTTCCGCAGGCATATATTAGGAGATTCACAATTCCTAAGTAGAGATTCGCATACAAATATGGCAACACCAACGCCTGTTTTGTTGTTTCTGGAGTTGCAGTACAATTTGTAACCTAAAAATGCGTCATGAAAATTAGTTACTTCATTTCCATCCCAATTGTTTTCTTTAAACCAAGTTTCCGAAATTGCAATAATATGGAACTTATACTCTAGTTCTCGAAGAGTGTCCTTAATCTTATTTAAGTTGGCTTTTAGACTCCGGGCATTGAAGTGTATAACACTTAGATTGTTTGCCCAATCAGTACCGCTAAAGTTTGTTGAAAACTGTGCAGGGGTGAAATATCTGCACTGTGTAGGCAAATCATTATACAATAAACATTCAGTGTCTATTTCGTGTTCGTAAAATAGTTCAGTATGTACAGGCATTATGAGTGTTCGTCGTTTAATGATTTTGCATTTACGTGCTTTTAATCACGATCTCTTACCACCAACTTGTCAAACGACAGGTAAGCGATCTTCCCTTCTTCGCGTGCTTTCATCATTTTGGGGAGAAGTTCTTTGCGTCTCGCCATAATTCTCTGCGAGTAGTCTTCGTTCACATATATCCCACGAGGTCGTTTTTTCTTGGCCGCCGCAAGCACGAGCTCGCGGTCTTTGTACTGAGCGAATTTGACCACGATGGTCCGGGCTTTCGATCCGGTGCGGCCCGTTCGGTGTGCCCGCTCGATCGTCATGGCGCGTACTTGAGTTTCCGGAAGTTCCAGCGATGTTGTCATTTCTCGGCGCACGTTTTTTTCCGCCTGCTCCCAGGTTTCGTTTTCTGCGTCCGGAATGCCGTCGAATCGCAGATTGCACCGTCGGGACTGGTTCTCCAGGTAGTCGACGGTGCATTCAACTCTGGCGATGGTGTCTTCACAGTCGCGCAGTTTTCTTCCCAGGTCGTCAACGTTGTCGTTTGTTTGCTTCGCAGTGAGTTCGTCTACCTGCGTCTGCGTATATTGTAGACTGACTCGAAGTTCAGTCAGCGAGGTTGTTGTTTCCCGCATGAAGTTGTCTACCCTCCGGTTAATCTCGGCGATAGCGCTCTGCAGACATGCCTGGAAGGCGTCTGGCTGGACCTGTAGTAGCTTCTTAACAAAGGCATCGTGACTCCCGGTGTCATCCGCGTCGATGTGAATGTCACCACTCAGGGCCTCCGCTGAACACCCACTTGCAGCGGACTTGGTCGGCCTTTGTTTCGGCATGGTGGTGTGGCTAACAATCAACGTGAGTGACACGCGATTAGCCTGTAACGGTCACACTATCGTTGTCACCGCTCGCTGCTATTGTTCTTCGTAGGCACTCAGAACTCACAATGTGTCACCGGGGATGGAATTTACCGCGCCATACAGCCAAACTGGGCGATATTTCAAGTTCTACCGATAAATTGTACGAATTTTGTCGTTTTTCACTGTCCGAGTTGTGAACTTGTTCACATATGTAAAATAGCAGGATACTGTTTTACTCACTTGACAGTCGGAATGTCTATTATACGCGTACAACTTATCAAATCATGCTATGTAGTGGAGCTCCGAAAACACACGTCTTATCTCATGTAACCGCAACCTCAACCTGTTTAAAAGGTTAAGAAATTAAGAAATAAGCTCAGATTGTAATCTAAACTTGAAACATTCACTCTCAAATCGTGCATTACTCACTTTTGCGATGTTATTTTCTTTTGTTATTTAACATTTTTGTATTGGGTTTAGTAACAATTTTATCAAAAATAAAACGTTATTCAGTTGTCACTATAAAGGGTCCAAGAACGTTACTGGAAGGAACATCATATAAAACTATTATTGTTATCATTGTTGTTGTTGTTTGTGTACTTCGTATCGTCTTACAGTATCGAGAAGTAAAAACGATATAACACAATATATTTGTATTGTTTGAGCGTTTTACACAACTAAATAAGTTGTTGTAGTTGTTCTGGTGCTGGTTGTTCTAATTGTTTCCAGTACTCAGCAATGTCCTACCAACTGACCAGTCTGCATATATTGTGGTTACAATGTTATGACCTTATTAGGTCACATTGAACCAGTCAGCCTTTTTCTTACCGCTATCAACAGGCCGACCTTTTTATGCTGGCACTGAGGATGGCCACTGTCAGGGTGTCTGTCGTCCTCCGTGGTTCTTATACATCCCACATTGAGACGGGACCGATATTAACGTGATCTCTGAGTCATTATGGAAACACAGTTGAAAGCATGGGTTTTACACCAAATATTACGTGCCTGCCCCGTCCAGGTATTGCATATCGATGAACGAACGAGCGAGCGAGCGAGCGAGCGAGCGAACGAACGAACGAACGAACGAACGAACGAACGAACGAACGAACGAACGAACGAACGAACGAACGAACGAACGAACGAACGAACGAACGAACGAACGAACGAACGAACGAACGAACGAACGAACGAACGAACGAACGAACGAACGAACGAACGAACGAACGAACGAGTGTCATAAATATATTGGCCTACACATTTTTTTACTATGGAAAAAGCGATGACTGCATTATTGTTGACAACAGTTAAGATTTGAACCCACGGCATCGTCCCACAGCAACTGGAGCGATCAATAGTATGACTTGTGACGCTCTATGATAGGGTGTGTAAAAGAAATAATCACAGTCATCATAAAGAAAGCCACACGTTCGTTACAAATTATACACACTGTAACGATCATAATAAATGATAGTAAACGCAGCACAGCTATTATAGAAAAGTGCGAGGGTTGTGAAATGTGCCTTCGATGCGACATAAGAGATTACCAAGCTAGTCGATCCATCTCCAAACACGGTTGCAAAGGTTGGTTAAATAGAAACAAAAACCAACCCAGCACATTGTTGGACGACTGGACAATGCTTGGACTCACTAAGAATGGCGACCCTTGACAACGTGTAGATTATATAACAAATTAAGTGCGAGAACATTAGCATTCGCTTTCATGCGTGAGCGGGAAAGTTACCAAGCGAACTTTGTTAAGTATAAACGCAAACAAACATTCCTCGCGTGGTGTAGAAAGAGCCAGTTTTTCAATCTACAATAAGCGACATTAGCTGCTGCCAAACGCGTTTTGCTCCGGTGATAGTATTAGTACCACGACGACATATATTCACAATATCGCATCAATTAAATTATAGTAACTAGTTTAATAGCATTGCCATTGCAAATTAAACTTTGATGACGAAAGGAATGTTTCGATAAGTGACACCTGACAGTATCGTGCGGTACACTTGAACGAAGGTTAAAAGGCGTTTGCTATTAATGGGTTGGCGTATTTCTCCGAAGACGCCCATGAATGAAAAAGAACATTAAAAAGAATATGAGGCCACATCTCTGTCGCATGTAAAGGGAATTCGCCAAATAAACTAAACATACAATTTATTCGAACTCACGACGTATCTGTACAACTGGTCGTACACTACTAAACCATTCGCCCATCGAATGTGTTTTGAACATAGCATTAGAAACATAACGTCATAAGTGACCTCTTCAAACCTCTGAAACATATTCTGTAAAATAGACTAATTAAAATCCTGGTGTATTGACGTTTCTATAATACCTTTAATATAATAATCTTTAATTTTACTCAAGTGTTTGTTTAATTGAATATGTCAGAAGTTTAATCATGTCACTTACGACCTGGCGTTCTCATTGGACGATAGACGATGTTTAATAACTTGTCTGTCGGTAAACGATAGTCACATGACGTACTAGAAGCAATACTTGTTCAAAACACACAAACTAACACACCTTCAAAGACAGTTAATTTAAGAAACCCCATTTAACAAATACGGGTAACCACAAGAATGTGTCGCGTTGCATTGCAGGTACGATTTGAGCAGACTCGGCGTCGTTGCCCTGGTCCTTGTCGCTGTCCGCTGCAGTGGCGCGTTCTTCTTTGACGATGGTGGGTAGTTCCGTTGGTGCTCGGGTTCTTTGCTCCCAATACTGATTCCTGAAGACATCCTACAAACCTGTTACATCACGAATTGGTTGAACAGTCTATCATACTTATACCTAACATGAACCTTAGACTCCTGTAACAGTTACAGCCAACCACCCGTTCAGATCTCACATTTCGCGCTATCTTTATTAGGCTCTGTAACTGATTCAGACACAAACTCCATTGAAAACGCCGCGAGTGCAACATATACGCCGTCGTCTGTAAAACACTACACGCCCATGGAGTGTGACCTCTTTAAAGGGATTCTTCAAGAATGTTTTTTATACCCTGCTGATGCTAATACTGGCAGAGACCTGAGCTTGTTTGCTACAATAAATAAACAAGATTTCTTATTGTTGGTAAAGGTCATTTAATGACTGTATCCAGGATGTATAAAAAAAATCCTCAAGACAATATACAGTTGATAAATGACAATATTAGCAAAGGTGGGGTGTTCAAACAAACTTTCCCCACCCCACGCATAAGTACATAAAACAGCATAGATGTAGACTACGTCTAAGCTGATCGAACAAATCAAAGTGCAATCTATCTATAGTACATATCAAAAACCAATAGTAAGGCGTAGTACATAGCATAAGCAAAACAGTACAACATGTGAAAAGAGCGAGATGGTGGTAGCCATGGGGCGGATGGTGGGGTTGAAAAAACGATCTTCCTTTGTGCTGGGAAATTTGTCGACTTCTGTAACCAAATTCTCAACAGAGACCGAGCCTCGTTCTGAGAGTTCACGGGCCACGACACGTTTGCGGAATACGCACCGTTTACGGACTAAATATCGGCATCACATTGTATAAATATTATTTTGACATGTGTAAAAATATTCATTTATACCCTGCTGATGCTTATACTGGCAGAGACCTGAGCTTGTTTGCTACAATAAATAAACTTAAATTTGCTGCAATAAGAAGTTGTACCCGAACACCGAGTACACGGACTGCTGCTCTGGAGAGATCATGGACAACCGTGCCAGTGTCTGCGTGCTGGGATTTGTCGTCAACACTCGCAAAGGTATATATTGTATATTATCGCTGCTTTTTTGATAGTTATGTCCATTACTTAGCAACGCACCATTAACTATTGTTAAGATAACAAATGTTATATGTTTCAGCATTTAGCGAGAATTATTTATGGTAACGAAAGAGGCTGAATGTTTTGGATTTTACGCGGAATATATACGTGAACGCATATATATATATATATATATATATATATATATATATATATATATATATATAAAATGTATGTATGTACGTATGTATGTACGTATGTATATATGTATGTATACATTATATATATATATATATATATATATATATATATATATGTACGCATATATATGTATATACGTATGTACGCATGTATGTAGTAATATATATATGTATATATATATATATATATATATATATATATATATATATATATATATATATTACTACATACATACGTATATATATATATATATATATATATATATATATATATATATATATATTACTACATACATGCGTACATACGTACATATGCACTTACAAACACGCATGCACGCACACACACACGCACGCCTGACATCTGTGTTTCTTGTGCAGGGTGTGCCGGGAAGTATTTCGATAAGGACACCGAATTTTGCTGCAATGGCCTGGTCCACACCAAAGACTCCACTCACAGTTGCTGCGGCGGGAAAACCGTCTATGACCCAAACAAGTTCACTTGCGATGCGGCTGGATACATCTTGCAGAAGTAGTCGAAGCGTTCTGGCTAGTAAACTCGAAACACTGTGCATTCTACACTGGTCAGCTTTACTAGTGTGTTTTACGATAGTGCAATCATTTTTATCATATTAACGAATATTCCATGTAGGTGTGAGCAGTGACATAATTTAATATGTGCCATGCTGTTTGGATTGTGTAGAGATGTTAATGATCAGTCACTCACGGTGTAGGATTTATTAGTGTTGGTTTGAATGAATGAATGAATGTTTATTTAACAACAGCAACACAGGAATATACGACATAGTATGAAAAATAATACAATACATAATGGTAACGACCATACAATATAATATCGGTGCTGTTGTTAAAAGGACATAGCAGAAGTCATATGACTTGTAAGGCGCTATGCCCTTCTCAACTAAAATGCGTAATAGTTATAATAAAAGTTATGAGATTTAATACAACCAACAATAATATTTTTTTTGCATTGTGTTAATTGTTCATAAATACGAAGAAAGTAACGTCGACTTTAAACTTTTTTTAAATTGTTGTAAACTTGGCAACTGTCTTATATTACTTTCAAGACCGTTCCATACGTGTATTCCTCTGACAGTAATTGACAGTAGTCTATGGGTGGTGTTCGCTTTTTTAACATAAAATAGTTTAGATTTTCTGGTATCATACTTGTGTACGGCTGCAGTTGGTTCAAAGAACGCTTGTACACGACCTTCTAAACAGTGGTTGTTTGCTTTATAAGGCATAACCATAGTCCTATGTGTAATTAAATCTTGAAGTTTAAGAATTCTTGAACAGTGAAAAAATACAGATGTATGACCATGGTAATCAAGACTATATATTATTCGTATAGCTTTTTTCTGTAGCAGAGAGAGTTTTCTTACTCTAGACGGATACGTATTTCCCCATATTTCACAGCAATAAGACATATATGGTTCAACAAGTGATTGGTATAACGTGCGTAATGCTTGAATATCAAGAACATCCTTTGTTTTATACAAAACACCTATGCTTTTTGATACCTTCGTTTCAACCGTTTTTATCTGCTCTCTCCACGTTAAGTTTTCATCAATGATTACACCAAGGAATTTTGTATGTGACACCTGCTCAATGTTCTTTCCATTCAAAACAATGTTTACTGTTGGTCTAAGTTGTTTTTTATTTGTAAACATGATAAAATTGGTTTTGTTCACATTAAGCGATAATTTATTAACTCTGAACCATATATCTAGTTTTTCTAGTTCGTTATTAACTGTACATGTTATATCCACAATATTCCTAGTTGAGTAAAAAATGCTAGTGTCATCTGCAAACAAAATAATATTAAGCAATTTTGACACTTCACACATGTCATTTATATATAAAATAAATAGTACTGGGCCCAGGATTGATCCTTGTGGGACTCCACACTTGATATTCTTTAGCTCTGAATTACTGTTGTTATAGCACACATACTGACCACGATTGGCTAAATAACTTTTAATCCAATCTAGTGCCAAACCCCTTATTCCATAACATTGTAACTTACTTAGCAGTATTTTATGATCAACGGTGTCAAATGCTTTCTTCAGATCAATAAAGACCCCGATAGTGCTTTCTTGTTTATCTATTGCTGAAGTTACCTTTTCGACAAATTCGGTTAACGCTAATGAAGTTGAGTGATTACTTCTGAAGCCATATTGCCCGTCAGTCAATACGTGATGATTTTCAATGAATGACATTAACCTTTTATTAAATATTTTTTCTAGTATTTTGGAGAATTGGGGTAACAGTGATATAGGTCTATAGTTAGAAAATTGGAGACGATCTCCTGATTTAAAAACAGGAATAACTTTTGCCGTTTTCATGTCATTTGGAAATATTCCGGTGATTAATGATCTGTTAAATATATAGGTTAAAGGTCTTACAATTTGCTTTACTACATGTTTAACAGTTTTCATGCTGATTTCGTCGTGTCCATACGAAGTCTTACTTTTGCACCCTGACACAATTTCGCTTACTTCTTTCTCAGTAACGGCATACATATACATTGACTCTGATACCTGTTTTTTTAGAAAGTCAGTCGGTTGTGTTCCTTGGCATGGCTCTATACTGTTAGATAATATTGTACCTATGTTAACAAAGAAGTTATTGAAATGATTAGCAATTTCTTCGTTGTCTAATGTTACTCGATCGTTATCAACAATGAATTCATTTGAATATTTTGCTTCCGACTTTCTTTTGCCAATTATAGTGTTAAGAATTTTCCACGTTTCACTAGCGTTGGCCTTACACTCTTCCAGTTTCTGTCTATAATAGTTCTTTTTTTCAATACGCAAGATTTTTGTTAACTTGTTTTTGTAGTTTTTATAACGACTTTCTGTTAACAATGACCTTCTTTTTAGAAATGCTAAGTACAAGTTATTTTTTTTAATGCAAGCATTTTTAGGCCTCTTGATATCCAAGGTTTTTCCTTCCGTTTAATGCTGTTTGTATACATTCTTATTTTGACAGGACAAGCATTGTTGTAGGTGTTACTTAGTATTTGCATAAATTGCAAGTATGCTAAATTGGGATTACATTCGTTCAGTACAGTTTCCCAGTTTGTATGGCTTAAGTCTTGTTCAAATTTGCTTAAGGCTTCATCGTCCAATGTTCTGTTATACTTCACTTTTTGATCATTATTATTGGTCACGTAAGTACTATTATCACCCAGAACGAAAATTGGCATATGGTCCGTAGCATCGCTTAAAACAATGCCGCACATTTTGTTTCTGCATAGCTCAGAAAAAAAATGTTATCTATTATAGTTGCAGTCGTGCCTGTTATTCTTGTTGGCCTGGTGATCAAGGGATACAATCCAGAACTGAACATTTGATCAACGAAATGTTTCGATTCAGTTTGTTCTTCACAGTGTAATAGATCTATATTAAAATCACCACATATGTACACCACTTTACTGGTAAGATTTCCTAGTATATATGATAAATTTTCATTAAATTTGCTAGTACTAGTATTCGGTGCTCTGTATATACAGCCGACATTGATTTTTGAATGTTTACTGATCTGTAGTTCAATAAAAAATACTTTCGAAACATTCATCAATCGCATATGATACGTTCCGCAGGCATATATTAGGAGATTCACAATTCCTAAGTAGAGATTCGCATACAAATATGGCAACACCAACGCCTGTTTTGTTGTTTCTGGAGTTGCAGTACAATTTGTAACCTAAAAATGCGTCATGAAAATTAGTTACTTCATTTCCATCCCAATTGTTTTCTTTAAACCAAGTTTCCGAAATTGCAATAATATGGAACTTATACTCTAGTTCTCGAAGAGTGTCCTTAATCTTATTTAAGTTGGCTTTTAGACTCCGGGCATTGAAGTGTATAACACTTAGATTGTTTGCCCAATCAGTACCGCTAAAGTTTGTTGAAAACTGTGCAGGGGTGAAATATCTGCACTGTGTAGGCAAATCATTATACAATAAACATTCAGTGTCTATTTCGTGTTCGTAAAATAGTTCAGTATGTACAGGCATTATGAGTGTTCGTCGTTTAATGATTTTGCATTTACGTGCTTTTAATCACGATCTCTTACCACCAACTTGTCAAACGACAGGTAAGCGATCTTCCCTTCTTCGCGTGCTTTCATCATTTTGGGGAGAAGTTCTTTGCGTCTCGCCATAATTCTCTGCGAGTAGTCTTCGTTCACATATATCCCACGAGGTCGTTTTTTCTTGGCCGCCGCAAGCACGAGCTCGCGGTCTTTGTACTGAGCGAATTTGACCACGATGGTCCGGGCTTTCGATCCGGTGCGGCCCGTTCGGTGTGCCCGCTCGATCGTCATGGCGCGTACTTGAGTTTCCGGAAGTTCCAGCGATGTTGTCATTTCTCGGCGCACGTTTTTTTCCGCCTGCTCCCAGGTTTCGTTTTCTGCGTCCGGAATGCCGTCGAATCGCAGATTGCACCGTCGGGACTGGTTCTCCAGGTAGTCGACGGTGCATTCAACTCTGGCGATGGTGTCTTCACAGTCGCGCAGTTTTCTTCCCAGGTCGTCAACGTTGTCGTTTGTTTGCTTCGCAGTGAGTTCGTCTACCTGCGTCTGCGTATATTGTAGACTGACTCGAAGTTCAGTCAGCGAGGTTGTTGTTTCCCGCATGAAGTTGTCTACCCTCCGGTTAATCTCGGCGATAGCGCTCTGCAGACATGCCTGGAAGGCGTCTGGCTGGACCTGTAGTAGCTTCTTAACAAAGGCATCGTGACTCCCGGTGTCATCCGCGTCGATGTGAATGTCACCACTCAGGGCCTCCGCTGAACACCCACTTGCAGCGGACTTGGTCGGCCTTTGTTTCGGCATGGTGGTGTGGCTAACAATCAACGTGAGTGACACGCGATTAGCCTGTAACGGTCACACTATCGTTGTCACCGCTCGCTGCTATTGTTCTTCGTAGGCACTCAGAACTCACAATGTGTCACCGGGGATGGAATTTACCGCGCCATACAGCCAAACTGGGCGATATTTCAAGTTCTACCGATAAATTGTACGAATTTTGTCGTTTTTCACTGTCCGAGTTGTGAACTTGTTCACATATGTAAAATAGCAGGATACTGTTTTACTCACTTGACAGTCGGAATGTCTATTATACGCGTACAACTTATCAAATCATGCTATGTAGTGGAGCTCCGAAAACACACGTCTTATCTCATGTAACCGCAACCTCAACCTGTTTAAAAGGTTAAGAAATTAAGAAATAAGCTCAGATTGTAATCTAAACTTGAAACATTCACTCTCAAATCGTGCATTACTCACTTTTGCGATGTTATTTTCTTTTGTTATTTAACATTTTTGTATTGGGTTTAGTAACAATTTTATCAAAAATAAAACGTTATTCAGTTGTCACTATAAAGGGTCCAAGAACGTTACTGGAAGGAACATCATATAAAACTATTATTGTTATCATTGTTGTTGTTGTTTGTGTACTTCGTATCGTCTTACAGTATCGAGAAGTAAAAACGATATAACACAATATATTTGTATTGTTTGAGCGTTTTACACAACTAAATAAGTTGTTGTAGTTGTTCTGGTGCTGGTTGTTCTAATTGTTTCCAGTACTCAGCAATGTCCTACCAACTGACCAGTCTGCATATATTGTGGTTACAATGTTATGACCTTATTAGGTCACATTGAACCAGTCAGCCTTTTTCTTACCGCTATCAACAGGCCGACCTTTTTATGCTGGCACTGAGGATGGCCACTGTCAGGGTGTCTGTCGTCCTCCGTGGTTCTTATACATCCCACATTGAGACGGGACCGATATTAACGTGATCTCTGAGTCATTATGGAAACACAGTTGAAAGCATGGGTTTTACACCAAATATTACGTGCCTGCCCCGTCCAGGTATTGCATATCGATGAACGAACGAACGAGCGAGCGAGCGAGCGAGCGAGCGAGCGAGCGAGCGAACGAACGAACGAACGAACGAACGAACGAACGAACGAACGAACGAACGAACGAACGAACGAACGAACGAACGAACGAACGAACGAACGAACGAACGAACGAACGAACGAACGAACGAACGAACGAACGAACGAACGAACGAACGCACGTTGGAGTGTCATAAATATATTGGCCTACACATTTTTTTACTATGGAAAAAGCGATGACTGCATTATTGTTGACAACAGTTAAGATTTGAACCCACGGCATCGTCCCACAGCAACTGGAGCGATCAATAGTATGACTTGTGACGCTCTATGATAGGGTGTGTAAAAGAAATAATCACAGTCATCATAAAGAAAGCCACACGTTCGTTACAAATTATACACACTGTAACGATCATAATAAATGATAGTAAACGCAGCACAGCTATTATAGAAAAGTGCGAGGGTTGTGAAATGTGCCTTCGATGCGACATAAGAGATTACCAAGCTAGTCGATCCATCTCCAAACAGGGTTGCAAAGGTTGGTTAAATAGAAACAAAAACCAACCCAGCACATTGTTGGACGACTGGACAATGCTTGGACTCACTAAGAATGGCGACCCTTGACAACGT
>OZ024854.1:53415477-53425477 GCA_964017155.1 Oasisia sp. SBJ-2009
AAAAGCATCCGATACTTTCCCTATAACTGGCTCCTAAACAAACTAAAGAGATCACAAACATCAACAACAAAACACATGCCTGGATTTCTAAGTTCCTCACATGCCGTGAACAGAGAATGGTGGTCAGTGGAGAACATTCCCCCTGGACCCATGTTAAATCTGGTGTACCACAAGGTACGGTACTAGGCCCTCTTCTCTATCTGATATACATCAACGATTTACCTTACAATATTCACTCCACAGTCCGTTTGTTTGCATATGACTGGGTCCTGTACAGAGAAATCAACAACCAATTAGACTCACAAGAACTACAGCAAGACCTAGACGAATTAACTAAATGGGAACATGACTGGCAACTGCACTATAACCCCAACAAATGCTTTTTGATGAGACTAACTTAACCAAGAAATGTAAAACAATTTAATTATACTCTAGGAAACACAACATTACAGGAAACAGACAGTCACTCCTATCTAGGAGTGTGCATAACAAAAGACCTAAACTGGAACACACATATACATCAGATTACAGCCTCTGCAAACCGCACCCTAGCCTTTATCAGACACAATCTCCACTCATGCCTCATAAACACCAAAACAACTGCTTACACAATCCTAGTTCGATCACTTCTATAATATTCATGATCAGTATGGGACCCCCAACCCAGATACGCCTCACCATGATCTACACAGCCATCTATGGACACCTATCCTTGCCTGTCAATAACCTCGTCCAGCCCGTGCAACGCCTATCAAGACATTTAAACAACAAAGCATTCAACACTATCCACGCGTGTAACTGCTATACATTTTCATATTTCCCTCGAACAACAAGAGACTGGAATTCCCTACCAGATGCAATTGTTAACATTCCTGAACCACAACATTTCAGACAAGCTATAATACATGACTAATAACCCAACAAGCATGCGCACCCAACCCTGACCGTTTGACCCCACCAGGAGTGTTGGCCAGTATACCGACAAGACAAGACCGGGTGAAGCATAAAGACACTAGCGACCGTTGAATTGCGTGTTTAAGCCTCTTTTGAGTTTTTTGCGCGTATGCTTGATTGAAACTTGTTCTTCCATTTATTTAACCAACCAACTTTAACATTTTGAAAATCATTGTTAGCAGAGGATGCGCATCGAAATAGATGGACGAATTTGTCTGACGAAGGGATTAATCAATTATGGGTAGGGAGGGAGCAAATAGTGTACAATGTCACAGATGAAGTGAATTCAAATACAACCGGAGTTATTCAGAACGAAAAGACAAGAGATCTTATAACTGCCGTTGCCAAACAATTTTGAACAAGCTGAATGTTTTTAACAAGATGCAAACGATTGATATTTCGACAAGGTGCCTCACGGTCTTCTTCGCAAATTCCATTACTATGACATTCGATAAAAACACCTTCCAGTAGATTAAATCAATCTTGGCCTAACTCAAGCAGGAGGTCCTGTTAGGGGGGATATATTCCAGCCAGGCGGCGGTCACGTCGGGAATGTCCCCAATCCAGTGTCCTAGGACCTATCGTCTTTTTTTTTAATATATTAATTACCTTCCATATATCGCACACTCCTTTCGTACCAAACTGTTCGCAGACGACTGCCTCCTCTTTAAGAACATTACTACTGACAGAGACCAGCATGTCCTACAGTCGGATCTATCATTATTGGCGCAGTGGGAGAAAGACTGGCAGATGGAATTTGATCCAGCAAAATGCACAGCCATCAGAGTCAGGCCGAAGAAAACCAAACCCGCCCGTGAAACATAGTCCATAGCAAAATGATAGGAACATCCCAAACAAACAGATTCATTGGCGTCTCAACAATTTGACATGATGAAGGCACACAGCAATAAGAACAGAGAAAACAAACAACAGAGTATTTGGTTTCTGCAACGAAACATCACCGAATGCTCAACGAAAATCAAGGCCATTTCCTACACCACCACGGTAAGGAATGTTGGAACGTGCGTCTACTCCTTGGCATCCCCATCTCCGGTAAGACTTCAGCCAACTAGAGAACGTGCAGCGACGGGCAGCCAGAATCTGCTGCGTCGACTACACAAACAGAACCCCGGGATGTGTTGGCAGTATGCTGAAGAAGCTACTGGGAAAGTCTGTACGCGAAGAGGAAGACCAACCGTCTTAGTCTCCTTCACAAGTCTATCGGCCACCCAATGTCCACCATCTTAGTCTGCTTCACAAGTCTATCGGCCACCCAATGTCCACCATCTTAGTCTGCTTCACAAGTCTATCGGCCACCCAATGTCCACCATCTTAGTCTCCTTCACAAGTCTATCGGCCACCCAATGTCCACCATCTTAGTCTGCTTCACAAGTCTATCGGCCACCCAATGTCCACCATCTTAGTCTGCTTCACAAGTCTATCGGCCACCCAATGTCCACCATCTTAGTCTCCTTCACAAGTCTATCGGCCACCCAATGTCCACCATCTTAGTCTCCTTCACAAGTCTATCGGCCACCCAATGTCCACCATCTCAGTCTGCTTCACAAGTCTATCGGCCACCCAATGTCCACCATCTTAGTCTGCTTCACAAGTCTATCGGCCACCCAATGTCCACCATCTTAGTCTGCTTCACAAGTCTATCGGCCACCCAATGTCCACCATCTTAGTCTGCTTCACAAGTCTATCGGCCACCCAATGTCCACCGCCTTAGTCTCCTTCACAAGTCTATCGGCCACCCAATGTCCACCGTCTTAGTCTGCTTCACAAGTCTATCGGCCACCCAATGTCCACCATCTTAGTCTCCTTCACAAGTCTATCGGCCACCCAATGTCCACCGCCTTAGTCTCCTTCACAAGTCTATCGGCCACCCAATGTCCACCGCCTTAGTCTCCTTCACAAGTCTATCGGCCACCCAATGTCCACCATCTTAGTCTCCTTCACAAGTCTATCGGCCACCCAATGTCCACCATCTTAGTCTCCTTCACAAGTCTATCGGCCACCCAATGTCCACCATCTTAGTCTCCTTCACAAGTCTATCGGCCACCCAATGTCCACCATCTTAGTCTCCTTCACAAGTCTATCGGCCACCCAATGTCCACCGTCTTAGTCTCCTTCACAAGTCTATCGGCCACCCAATGTCCACCATCTTAGTCTCCTTCACAAGTCTATCGGCCACCCAATGTCCACCGTCTTAGTCTGCTTCACAAGTCTATCGGCCACCCAATGTCCACCATCTTAGTCTCCTTCACAAGTCTATCGGCCACCCAATGTCCACCATCTTAGTCTCCTTCACAAGTCTATCGGCCACCCAATGTCCACCGCCTTAGTCTCCTTCACAAGTCTATCGGCCACCCAATGTCCACCATCTTAGTCTCCTTCACAAGTCTATCGGCCACCCAATGTCCACCATCTTAGTCTCCTTCACAAGTCTATCGGCCACCCAATGTCCACCGCCTTAGTCTCCTTCACAAGTCTATCGGCCACCCAATGTCCACCATCTTAGTCTCCTTCACAAGTCTATCGGCCACCCAATGTCCACCATCTTAGTCTCCTTCACAAGTCTATCGGCCACCCAATGTCC
This sequence comes from Oasisia sp. SBJ-2009, assembly GCA_964017155.1. Classification (NCBI taxonomy): domain Eukaryota; kingdom Metazoa; phylum Annelida; class Polychaeta; order Sabellida; family Siboglinidae; genus Oasisia; species Oasisia sp. SBJ-2009. Next base: position 53,419,034 of record OZ024854.1, read on the forward strand.
ACCATCTTAGTCTCCTTCACAAGTCTATCGGCCACCCAATGTCCACCGCCTTAGTCTCCTTCACAAGTCTATCGGCCACCCAATGTCCACCATCTTAGTCTCCTTCACAAGTCTATCGGCCACCCAATGTCCACCGCCTTAGTCTCCTTCACAAATCTATCGGCCACCCAATGTCCACCATCTTAGTCTGCTTCACAAGTCTATCGGCCACCCAATGTCCACCATCTTAGTCTGCTTCACAAGTCTATCGGCCACCCAATGTCCACCGCCTTAGTCTCCTTCACAAGTCTATCGGCCACCCAATGTCCACCATCTTAGTCTGCTTCACAAGTCTATCGGCCACCCAATGTCCACCATCTTAGTCTGCTTCACAAGTCTATCGGCCACCCAATGTCCACCATCTTAGTCTGCTTCACAAGTCTATCGGCCACCCAATGTCCACCATCTTAGTCTCCTTCACAAGTCTATCGGCCACCCAATGTCCACCATCTTAGTCTGCTTCACAAGTCTATCGGCCACCCAATGTCCACCATCTTAGTCTGCTTCACAAGTCTATCGGCCACCCAATGTCCACCGTCTTAGTCTCCTTCACAAGTCTATCGGCCACCCAATGTCCACCATCTTAGTCTCCTTCACAAGTCTATCGGCCACCCAATGTCCACCATCTTAGTCTCCTTCACAAGTCTATCGGCCACCCAATGTCCACCATCTTAGTCTCCTTCACAAGTCTATCGGCCACCCAATGTCCACCATCTTAGTCTCCTTCACAAGTCTATCGGCCACCCAATGTCCACCATCTTAGTCTCCTTCACAAGTCTATCGGCCACCCAATGTCCACCATCTTAGTCTCCTTCACAAGTCTATCGGCCACCCAATGTCCACCATCTTAGTCTGCTTCACAAGTCTATCGGCCACCCAATGTCCACCGTCTTAGTCTCCTTCACAAGTCTATCGGCCACCCAATGTCCACCATCTTAGTCTGCTTCACAAGTCTATCGGCCACCCAATGTCCACCATCTTAGTCTGCTTCACAAGTCTATCGGCCACCCAATGTCCACCATCTTAGTCTGCTTCACAAGTCTATCGGCCACCCAATGTCCACCGCCTTAGTCTCCTTCACAAGTCTATCGGCCACCCAATGTCCACCATCTTAGTCTGCTTCACAAGTCTATCGGCCACCCAATGTCCACCGCCTTAGTCTCCTTCACAAGTCTATCGGCCACCCAATGTCCACCATCTTAGTCTGCTTCACAAGTCTATCGGCCACCCAATGTCCACCATCTTAGTCTGCTTCACAAGTCTATCGGCCACCCAATGTCCACCATCTTAGTCTGCTTCACAAGTCTATCGGCCACCCAATGTCCACCGCCTTAGTCTCCTTCACAAGTCTATCGGCCACCCAATGTCCACCATCTTAGTCTGCTTCACAAGTCTATCGGCCACCCAATGTCCACCATCTTAGTCTGCTTCACAAGTCTATCGGCCACCCAATGTCCACCGCCTTAGTCTCCTTCACAAGTCTATCGGCCACCCAATGTCCACCATCTTAGTCTGCTTCACAAGTCTATCGGCCACCCAATGTCCACCGCCTTAGTCTCCTTCACAAGTCTATCGGCCACCCAATGTCCACCATCTTAGTCTGCTTCACAAGTCTATCGGCCACCCAATGTCCACCGCCTTAGTCTCCTTCACAAGTCTATCGGCCACCCAATGTCCACCATCTTAGTCTGCTTCACAAGTCTATCGGCCACCCAATGTCCACCGCCTTAGTCTCCTTCACAAGTCTATCGGCCACCCAATGTCCACCGCCTTAGTCTCCTTCACAAGTCTATCGGCCACCCAATGTCCACCATCTTAGTCTCCTTCACAAGTCTATCGGCCACCCAATGTCCACCATCTTAGTCTGCTTCACAAGTCTATCGGCCACCCAATGTCCACCGCCTTAGTCTGCTTCACAAGTCTATCGGCCACCCAATGTCCACCATCTTAGTCTGCTTCACAAGTCTATCGGCCACCCAATGTCCACCATCTTAGTCTCCTTCACAAGTCTATCGGCCACCCAATGTCCACCATCTTAGTCTGCTTCACAAGTCTATCGGCCACCCAATGTCCACCATCTTAGTCTCCTTCACAAGTCTATCGGCCACCCAATGTCCAGATGCTTTCAAGGCTGGCCTTGGTGCATTGACATCTGCCACCGTATTCTTCATGAGTCCTGTATGTGCATCATATTTTTTTTAACTTGCCTGTAGTCTACACAATACCGTTAATTAACATTTTAACATATTTTGTATTGTTTTATTTAACACATTAGCTGTTTGTAAGATACTTATACGGCCCCCAAGCGCATAAGTTTCTTTGGACTTTTAACAGGGCTTAAGGACCCAGTCCAGTATCTGGACTAAAATTGACGTCTGTATAAAGATGGTGATCTAAAGGTCTATTTGCATAACATGGTTAAATGGCTTTGAGTAAAGAGTAAACCTTAAAAGCTCATGAACAGAACCTTGGAAAAATCACATAAAATTGGCAATGCACCCAATCTGCTGTTTTCAATCTTTATAGTTTGGTATCGGGAAAGTACGAAAAAACAGCTTAGATGCATGTGTACCAAAAATGTCGCGCCATTTTAATAAGCGTTCAATGAGAATGTTATGATGAATCTTGTCAAAAGCGGAAGAGAGCTAAGTGCAGCTACTTTACAATTAGCAGTGTTGAAATTAATGTCATCGTGATCCCTTAAGAGGGCAGTCTCTCTTGAATACCACTCTCTGGTGAGAGTGACACATTCATTAAGACACTTGTGCTAATGTGAGGCCTTATACGACTTGCTACAATGTCTTACTAGTATTCTGGAAATAAAACTGCGGACTGAGGCTTATAAATGTAAATTTTTTGTTTAAAAATGACTACTTAGGAAGTGAAGTGGCATGGACGTATTTGAAATCATCAGGAAAACAGCCAGAGTAGATATGCATTTATGATATTTGTCGTATATTGAGATCTTTTATCGGTATTATTTAGGGAGGATATAATTATTTTTCTTTAACTATTGCAGGTTCGTGACACAAGTAGATAATTTACTTGCGGAAAATCCACATTGGCATTATTTAAAATATGACCTGGAAAAGTTGAATTAATAATAGTGATTTCATTCTTAATATGACTTGAGAGCGTGTCACAGAGATTTAATACATACATGATCAGGTAGCGATGGCGCAGTCCATCTGGATATAAACTGTTCTTAATGCAATTCCATAATTGACGCGGATTATCATAATTAAATTTATGATTACGTGTGTATATGATAATCTGACTTAACTGTGGCCGTGTGTTTGCTAAATAGGTGGCATTACTTAGGGGTCATCCATAATTATCATCATTTTCACAAGCGTACAAACCGTACACTTTTTCTGACCCCCCCCCCTTGAAAGTGTACAAATGTAAATGGTGAAAATGATGACAGTGTTTCACAGTTGCCATGTTTCGCAATAATGCGTCATTCTGATGAATCACTAGCATACAAGCAAATCATTCGAGCACTATTTTCTTTTCGTTTTGGTGGTATTTACCTCTCCCTTGTGTGAGGATGAGCGAGCGAGCGATAAGTGGGCACTTCGTTTTTGTCATTATTTTTCTACATTAAAAAAAGCGTACGTTCAAGTCATACCCCCTCCCCCCCCCCCCCCCAGCGTACGGTTTGTACGCTTGTGAAAATGATGATAATTATGGATGACCCCTTAGCGTAACGTGAATTTTCTAAAGGCGAGCGTGTTATCCACCATATACTCTCTAAAGAACAATTCAAAATTTTGGAAACTTCCATTCTTAATCTCATTGTCTCAATTGTAGTCAAAACCACTTTCTCTTGACATGTGTGATCAGATTGATCTTCACAGCGAAACAATTACGAAACCAGTTGCAAGTTCTAGCGAGTCGTTGCTTTGTAGTGGGTACGAGGATTATCGTCCCTGCATAAAGCCGTTCTCTAAACGGTGCAGTTTTCTAGACGTGCGTCCGCATTGCTCAAGTTCGTATGCAACATATGTCCACTTTTCTTGTTGATCACTTTCTATACGTGTGTACATGACATTGACAGAATTACGAGAAGTGTTTGTCTGCGTGACATTGTCATGCAAGGCACGTGAACAAGGGTCAATAGACGTCCGTGTATGTATATACTTTACAGTGTTTTTCCGAAGTGGTTCTTCAGAGAGGCTTCATAGAAGTGACACCTCGCAAAGTTTACTACATTTGCCGTGTATTTTGCCAATGCTTGATTCAGTATCGCAAGGAACAGCACGGCTTGGCAACATGTACGTATGGATTGTTTGTTCTGGTGTAAACGTAACGCTGTATACATGATGTGTCTGGGCCGGTGAGGCAAAGTGGATGTCAATTATTTATTAATTAAGGACAAAAATGGAGAACGGATATAAGATATATTGATCTATCCAAAACGTAGCAGCAAAAAATATATGAACACTATAATATATTCGATGTCACGATATTGATATGTTTTGTATAGTGTAAAGTCCTGATGTCCTTTCGACGTGGACGCCGACATTTTTGTTCTGTTGATTGCAGGTACGGCAGACTCAGCAGCGTCGTATTCGTCCTAGTGTTTCTCGGCTGCAGCGGCGCCTTCTTGTTTGACGACGGTGAGTTTCACAATTGTAGCCGATTTTGTTTGATATGTTGAATAGTCTATGCGTAGTCAAATAAACCTGCCTCACTGCGAATTGGTTGGGCGCCTTCAATAGTGTACCCAGCATGAAAATCGAGCTATAACTAAGGTTAGAGCCGAGAGTTGGCTGCTGGCTCCGTTCGAGTTCTCTTTGCTATTAAATCTACTAAATGATCCTACATGACGCGTTGTCATCACCGTACTAGTACGGCCGACCACGTTCTGGTACGACCCACCACGTTCTAGTACGACCAACCACGTTCTAGTACGATCGACAACGTTCTAGTACGACCGACGATGTTCTAGTACGACCGACCACGTTCTAGTACGATCGACGACGTTCTAGTACGACCGACAACGTTCTAGTACGATCGACGACGTTGTAGTACCACCGACCACGTTCTAGTACGACCGACCACGTTCTAGTACGACCGATAAAGTTAGTTCTAGTACGACCGACCACGTTCGTGTACGTCCGACGACGTTGTAGTACGACCGACAACATTCTAGTGCGAACGACAACGTTCTAATACGACCGACAACGTTCTAGTACGACTGACCACGTTCTAGTACGACCGACCACGTCGTAGTACGATCGACCACGTGCTAGTATGACCGACAACGTTCTAGTGGAACCGACCACATTCTAGTACGACCGACAACGTTCTAATACGACCGACCACGTTCTAGTACGATCGACCACGTTTTAGTACGACCGACAACGTTCTAGTGCGACCGACAAAGGTCTAGTACGCCCGACCACGTTCTAGTACGACCGACCACGTTCTAGTTCGACCGACCACGTTCTAGTGCGACCGACCACGTTCTAGTACGATCGACGACGTTGTAGTACGACCGACAACGTTCTAGTGTGACCGACCACATTCTAGTGCAACCGACGACGTTGTAGTACGACCGACCACGTTCTAGTACGACGGACCACGTTCTAGTACGATCGACGACGTTGAAGTACGACCGATAACGTTCTAGTGCGACTGACCACGTTCTAGTACGATCGACGACGTTGTAGTACGACCGACAACGTTCTAGTGCGACCGACCACATTCTAGTGCGACCGACGACGTTGTAGTACGACAGACAACGTTCTAGTACGACCGACCACATTCTAGTGCAACCGACGACGTTGTAGTACGACCGACCACGTTCTAGTACGACGGACCACGTTCTAGTACGACCGACGACGTTGTAGTACGACCGACCACGTTCTAGTACGATCGACGACGTTGAAGTACGACCGACAACGTTCTAGTGCGACTGACCACGTTCTAGTACGATCGACGACGTTGTAGTACGACCGACAACGTTCTGGTGCGACCGACCACATTCTAGTGCGACCGACGACGTTGTAGTACGACAGACAACGTTCTAGTACGACCGACCACGTTCTAGTACGACCGACCACGTTTTAGTACGACCGACCACGTTCTAGTACGATCGACGACGTTGTAGTACGACCGACAACGTTCTAGTGCGACCGACCACGTTCTAGTATGATCGACGACGTTGTAGTACGACCGACAACGTTCTAGTGCGACCGACCACATTCTAGTGCGACCAACGACGTTGTAGTACGACCGACGACGTTCTAGTACGACCGACCACGTTCTAGTACGACCGACCACGTTCTAGTACGACCGACCACGTTCTAGTACGATCGACGACGTTGTAGTACGACCGACAACGTCATAGTGCGACCCACCACGTTCTAGTACCACCGACCACGTTCTAGTACGACC
>OZ024854.1:53432977-53441240 GCA_964017155.1 Oasisia sp. SBJ-2009
CACATTGTGTCTCCGGAACTACCTCTGGTGTTATGTGGGTAGATAGTCTGTTGAGGAGGATCCTCGCGAAGATCTTGCCCGCTATGGAAAGAAGAGAGATTCCTCTATAGTTCCCACAGTCTGTTCGATCACCTTTCTTGTAGATGGTTACAATGCTGGCATCCTTCCATGCTTGTGGTACAGAACCCACCTCCCAGGCATTGGTGATTAGTTGGTGCAGTCTGCTGAACAGATTGTCTCCTCCGTGCTTCCATACTTCTGCGGGAATTCCATCTCCTCCAGGTGCTTTGCCATCTTTCAGGCCGGCGATTGCTCTAGCCATCTCATCCGTAGTTGGAATCTCATCGAGGCTTGTCTTGATAATGCGCTGTGGGATGTTGTCCAGAGCTTCGTGATCTATGTCGCCAGGGACGTTGAGTAGCTTCTGGAAGTGTTCACTCCATCTTGCCACAACTCTCTTGCTGTCAGAGAAGGTCTCCATTCCATCTGTTGATTTCAGTTGAACAGATCCCTTCTTTTTGGGACCCCACACTTCCTTCAGCCCATTGTAGAAGCCCTTCATGTTGTTACTGTCAGCAGCTCTCTGCAGCTCCACTGCCTTCCTTTCCCACCAGTCTGACTTCAGTGCACGCGTGTGTTTTTGTAGCAATCTGCAGGCATCTTTGTATGCTGCAGTGGTGGACCTGGTGCTCCTGGTTTGCAACACTCTCTGGTGGGCTTGGTCTCTTCTGTTCATAAGAGTCTGTAGCTCCTGGTCGTTGGGGTCGAAGCAGTCCTGGTCTTTTCTGTCTGGCTTGCCGAGATATGTCTTGGCTGTGTTGTACACGACCTGCTGCAGAGCAGCCCATTCCTCATCTGGTGTTGAGTTTTCCTTCTCCTCCCATTGGGCGAGAGCACTGTCCATCTCCTGCTCAAAACTCTCCCTATCGCTGGTGGTACTTAGTTTTGCAATGTTCAGCTTGGTCGGCTTACTTGTCCCTTGCCTGTTGTGCTTTTGTCGTATTCTGAAAGCCACTTTTGACCTCAGCATCTGGTGATCAGTCCAGCAGTTTGCTCCACGCATGACTCGGGTACTGTGGATGTCCATCTTATCCCGACACCTCGTGATGATGAAGTCGATCATATGCCAATGTTTCGAACGAGGATGCATCCAGGTGGTCTTGCGTTCATCCTTCTGCTTGAACATGGTGTTCGTCACTATCAGTTCGAACTCAGAGCACAGAGCCAGTAGAAGCTCGCCATTGCAGTTGCATTTCCCAATCCCATGTTTGCCCATGACCAAGGGCCACTTGTCATTTTCTCTTCCTATCCTCGCATTGAAGTCTCCTATCAGCAGTAGCTTATCTGTACGAGGGATGCCACTGAGCACACTTGCCAGCTGGTTGTAGAAGGCCTCCTTGTTTGCATCTGGGTTTGTCATTGTTGGAGCGTACACGCTGATAATTGTAGCAAAGTTGTCCTTGCTCAGAGGTAGTCTCATCGTCATGATTCTGTCACTTACTGGCCGTGGCATTTCTGTCAGCTTTGTGACGATATCCTTCTTGATAGCAAAGCCCACTCCTGCCTCCCTTCTTTCTCCTTCCGGTTTGCCACTCCAGAAGAAAGAGTATTCCAAGTCGTCGAGACTACCAGACTCTGAGAACCTTGTTTCACATAGGGCGGCGATGTCGATGTTGTATTTGGCAAGTTCCATTGCTACTAGTGCCGTACGTCTTTCTGGTCGGTTAGCTCCATCTCGGTCGAGGAGAGTCCTGACGTTCCATTGTCCAATTGTCAGTAGTTGTCTTCTTTGTCTTCTTCTTCCTAGCTGATTTTCCACTGTCGACGGAAGATGAGGTCGAGCAGCGCGGTCCTTGGTAACCCGGGCGACGGCCGATCCGGTATGGAGTTTCATGCAGTTGTACATTTCATGGAAGCTGCTTGCAAAAAGTGTTGAAGTGCCGCTGGCTTTTGCAAGTTACTAGCGACACTCTCTCGGGGAACAAATAGAGGTCTCACACCGGCAAGAACATGTCAAGACAGGCGCAAAGTATTTGTCCCTGCAGTGGCTGGTCGAGAGATGTTGGGAGTTCCATACATCAACCGCCCTTGATGCTGCCACAGTGACATGGTTTTCTGTTTAGGGTTTGCTCCCTTAGCCTTCGGTTCTGACAAGAACCTGTACCACAAGGCAGTGTTTTACAACTCTGCATGGCAGGGGCGTCAAACTCCCTGAGTTGTTGCAGTACCTGGGGTACTGCAACACCTGCATACCAATTACATATATATATAATATATACATATACAAATACATATACATATACATATACATATACATATACATATACATATACATATACATATACATATACATATACATATACATATACATATACATATACATATACATATACATATACATATACATATACATATACATATACATATACATATACATATACATATACATATACATATACATATACATATACATATACATATACATATACATATACATATACATATACATATACATATACATATACATATACATATACATATACATATACATATACATATACATATACATATACATATACATATACATATACATATACATATACATATACATATACATATACATACATGGATGGATGGATGGATGGGTGGGTGGGCGGGCGGGCGGGCGGGCGGGCGGGCGGGCGGGCGGGCGGGCGGGCGGGCGGACGGACGGACGGACGGACGGACGGACGGACGGACGGACGGACGGACGGACGGACGGACGGACGGACGGACGGACGGACGGACGGACGGACGGACGGACGGACGGACGGACGGACGGACGGACGGACGGACGGACGGACGGACGGACGGACGGACGGACGGACGGACGGACGGACGGACGGACGGACGGACGGACGGACGGACGGACGGACGGACGGACGGACGGACGGACGGACGGACGGACGGACGGACGGACGGACGGACGGACGGACGGACGGACGGACGGACGGACGGACGGACGGACGGACGGACGGACGGACGGACGGACGGACGGACGGACGGACGGACGGACGGACGGACGGACGGACGGACGGACGGACGGACGGACGGACGGACGGACGGACGGACGGACGGACGGACGGACGGACGGACGGACGGACGGACGGACGGAGTGATGGACGGATGGACGGATGGACGGATGGACGGATGGACGGATGGACGGATGGACGGATGGACGGATGGACGGATGGACGGATGGACGGATGGACGGATGGACGGATGGACGGATGGGCGGATGGGCGGATGGACGGATGGACGGATGGACGGATGGACGGATGGACGGATGGACGGATGGACGGATGGACGGATGGACGGATGGACGGATGGACGGATAGACCGATAGACGGATAGACGGATAGACGGATAGACGGATAGACGGATAGACGGATAGACGGATAGACGGATAGACGGATAGACAGATAGACGGATAGACAGATAGACGGATAGACAGATAGACAGATAGACAGATAGACAGATAGACAGATAGACAGATAGACAGATAGACAGATAGACAGATAGACAGATAGACAGATAGATAGATAGATAGATAGATAGATAGATAGATAGATAGATAGATAGATAGATAGATAGATAGATAGATAGATAGATAGATAGATAGATAGATAGATAGATAGATAGATAGATAGATAGATAGATAGATAATAATAATAGTAACTTCTTTTGCGCCAATATCCTCGAAAATCAAGCTCAGTGGCGCGACAAAACCAGGGGATTAATCAATCTCATAATCGAAAGCAATGCGTGAGTCGTCAACGGATGGATGGAAAAGCTAGGAGGCTAAGGAGGATAGGCAGCATTAAAGAGATAGGTTTTTAGATGTCGGCGGAATGAAACTATATTACCTTGTGATTTAACACTGGCAGGAAGCGAATTCCACACCGTTGGTGCGGCAACCGAGAAAGCTCGGGTCCCGGCTTTCGTTTTCACCCGAGGGATGTATAGAGGGTTACTACTGGTTGAGCGTAGCTGTCTGGAATTTCTTGTTGGAGTTAGCATTGCATTTAGATATGCTGGTTGTGTAGATGAGAGTGCTTGATAGGCTAATGTACAAATTTTGAAAATGATGCGATAGTGCACAGGTAGCCAATGCAGTGATTTTAGAAGCGGCACTGAGCGAGAAAAACGAGGAGAACGCGTGACTACCCTTGCTAAACAATTTTGGACACGCTGAAGTTTTGCTATGTCCTTGTTTGCGGTATTGTAAAGGAGGGAATTGCAGTAGTCGAGTCTGCTGCTTACTAGAGCTGTGGCGATGGTTTTAGCAACGGAAAGTGATAAAAACCGGCGGATACGGCGAAGATCATGGATATGGTAGAAACAGCAACGGCATGTTTTCGAGATATGTTGTTTGAAATTGAAGTTTTCATCAAACGTTACTCCGAGATTTAAAACTGAGGCGGCTGGTGTGATACTTTGACTCAGAATATGTGTCGGGAAAAAGCCATTGAGTTTTGCCCGCTGCGTTGAGGTACCAATGATGAGAAATTCAGTCTTATCTGCATTTAGTTTTAATTTACTATTTTTCATCCAGAGGGAGACATCTTGGAGACAGTCCCTGAGCTGGTTTAGAGAGCGACAAGTATCTGGTGTGGTCAGAGAAACATAGATTTGTGTGTCATCTGCATAAAGGTGATGATCCAGGTTGTGACTCTGGATAACTGAGCTTAATGGTGTTGTGTACAGAGTGAAAAGCAACGGACCCAAAACAGAACCTTGGGGGACACCACAAGAGGTGGGCAGCATGTCTGAGAAGCAGTTACCTATTTTAATGGCTTGCCGTCTGTCAGTAAGGTATGAAGTAAACCAGCTCAAGGCTGTGCCAGATATCCCGTACCACGTTGATAAGCGTGTAATGAGAATGTCGTGGTCAATGGTGTCGAAAGCGGCGGATAGGTCAAGCAGGGTCAATGCAGTAACTTTGCCATTATCAATGTTAAGGTTTATGTCATTGTGTACTTTTAAAAGAGCAGTTTCTGTTGAGTGAAATTGTTTGTACGCAGACTGTGATGCATTGGTTAAACCATTTATGTTGATGTGGGAAGTAAGTCGATTTGCAACAACCTTTTCGAGTATTTTGGAAATGAAGCTAAGGTTAGAAATAGGTATGTAGCTGTCTGTAGATAGATAGATAGATAGATAGATAGATAGATAGATAGATAGATAGATAGATAGATGTGTGTGTGTGTGTGTGTGTGTGTGTGTGTGTGTGTGTGCGTGTGCGTGTGCGTGTGCGTGTGCATGTGTGTGTGCGTGTGCATGTGCGCGTGTGCGCGTCTGCGCGTGTGCGCGTGTGCATGTGTGTATACGTGTATGTGTGCCTATGACCGACAGCAGACTCCTAAAGGTTGTGTCCTATGGGGAATTAGCCAAAGGGAAACGTATTGATGGTGGACGACGGTTGAGAGTCAAAGATAATAGTCAAAAGACACCCGAAGGCTACACACATTGCCGTAAACACCTGGGAGACTCTTCCACAACATCGACAACAGTGGAGGCAGGCCATTCACAAAGGATAGAGCCATATTGAAGGAGAGTCGTCACAAAAATACCAACATGATGCACCTACTGCGTTCTTTATCAACTGCGACAGAGGCTTTGCAGCTCAGACGAGACTCATCTGCCACCGACGAGCAAAACACAAGGTTGAAACCTTACACTAATGTTATCATCTGGCATTGGCATGACATACAGCAGAGAGAGAGAGAGAGAGAGAGAGAGAGAGAGAGAGAGAGAGAGAGAGAGAGAGAGAGAGAGAGAGAGAGAGCGAGAGCGAGAGCGAGAGCGAGACAGAGAGACAGAGAGACAGAGAGACAGAGAGACAGAGAGACAGAGAGACAGAGAGACAGAGAGACAGAGAGACAGAGAGACAGAGAGACAGAGAGACAGAGAGACAGAGAGACAGAGACAGAGACAGAGACAGAGACAGAGAGACAGAGATACAGAGAGACAGAGAGACAGAGAGACAGAGAGACAGAGAGACAGAGAGACAGAGAGACAGAGAGACAGAGAGACAGAGAGACAGAGAGACAGAGAGACAGAGAGACAGAGAGACAGAGAGACAGAGAGACAGAGAGACAGAGAGACAGAGAGACAGAGAGACAGAGAGACAGAGAGACAGAGAGACAGAGAGACAGAGAGACAGAGAGACAGAGAGACAGAGAGACAGAGAGACAGAGAGACAGAGAGACAGAGAGACAGAGAGACAGAGAGACAGAGAGACAGAGAGACAGAGAGACAGAGAGACAGAGAGACAGAGAGACAGAGAGACAGAGAGACAGAGAGACAGAGAGACAGAGAGACAGAGAGACAGAGAGACAGAGAGACAGAGAGACAGAGAGACAGAGAGACAGAGAGACAGAGAGACAGAGAGACAGAGAGACAGAGAGACAGAGAGACAGAGAGACAGAGAGACAGAGAGACAGAGAGACAGAGACGGACGGACGGACGGACGGACGGACGGACGGACGGACGGACGGACGGACGGACGGACGGACGGACGGACGGACGGACGGACGGACGGACGGACGGACGGACGGACGGACGGACGGACGGACGGACGGACGGACGGACGGACGGACGGACGGACGGACGGACGGACGGACGGACGGACGGACGGACGGACGGACGGACGGACGGACGGACGGACGGACGGACGGACGGACGGACGGACGGACGGACGGACGGACGGACGGACGGACGGACGGACGGACGGACGGACGGACGGACGGACGGACGGACGGACGGACGGACGGACGGACGGACGGACGGACGGACGGACGGACGGACGGACGGACGGACGGACGGACGGACGGACGGACGGACGGACGGACGGACGGACGGACGGACGGACGGACGGACGGACGGACGGACGGACGGACGGACGGACGGACGGACGGACGGACGGACGGACGGACGGACGGACGGAGTGATGGACGGATGGACGGATGGACGGATGGACGGATGGACGGATGGACGGATGGACGGATGGACGGATGGACGGATGGACGGATGGACGGATGGACGGATGGACGGATGGACGGATGGGCGGATGGGCGGATGGACGGATGGACGGATGGACGGATGGACGGATGGACGGATGGACGGATGGACGGATGGACGGATGGACGGATGGACGGATGGACGGATAGACCGATAGACGGATAGACGGATAGACGGATAGACGGATAGACGGATAGACGGATAGACGGATAGACGGATAGACGGATAGACGGATAGACGGATAGACAGATAGACGGATAGACAGATAGACAGATAGACAGATAGACAGATAGACAGATAGACAGATAGACAGATAGACAGATAGACAGATAGACAGATAGACAGATAGACAGATAGACAGATAGATAGATAGATAGATAGATAGATAGATAGATAGATAGATAGATAGATAGATAGATAGATAGATAGATAGATAGATAGATAGATAGATAGATAGATAGATAGATAATAATAATAGTAACTTCTTTTGCGCCAATATCCTCGAAAATCAAGCTCAGTGGCGCGACAAAACCAGGGGATTAATCAATCTCATAATCGAAAGCAATGCGTGAGTCGTCAACGGATGGATGGAAAAGCTAGGAGGCTAAGGAGGATAGGCAGCATTAAAGAGATAGGTTTTTAGATGTCGGCGGAATGAAACTATATTACCTTGTGATTTAACACTGGCAGGAAGCGAATTCCACACCGTTGGTGCGGCAACCGAGAAAGCTCGGGTCCCGGCTTTCGTTTTCACCCGAGGGATGTATAGAGGGTTACTACTGGTTGAGCGTAGCTGTCTGGAATTTCTTGTTGGAGTTAGCATTGCATTTAGATATGCTGGTTGTGTAGATGAGAGTGCTTGATAGGCTAATGTACAAATTTTGAAAATGATGCGATAGTGCACAGGTAGCCAATGCAGTGATTTTAGAAGCGGCACTGAGCGAGAAAAACGAGGAGAACGCGTGACTACCCTTGCTAAACAATTTTGGACACGCTGAAGTTTTGCTATGTCCTTGTTTGCGGTATTGTAAAGGAGGGAATTGTAGTAGTCGAGTCTGCTGCTTACTAGAGCTGTGGCGATGGTTTTAGCAACGGAAAGTGATAAAAACCGGCGGATACGGCGAAGATCATGGATATGGTAGAAACAGCAACGGCATGTTTTCGAGATATGTTGTTTGAAATTGAAGTTTTCATCAAACGT
>OZ024854.1:53441440-53461440 GCA_964017155.1 Oasisia sp. SBJ-2009
AGACACAGACAGAGACAGAGACAGAGACAGAGACAGAGACAGAGACAGAGACAGAGACAGAGACAGAGACAGAGACAGAGACAGAGACAGAGACAGAGACAGAGACAGAGACAGAGACAGAGACAGAGACAGAGACAGAGACAGAGACAGAGACACAGACACAGACACAGACACAGACAGAGACACAGACACAGACACAGACACAGACACAGACACAGACACAGACACAGACACAGACACAGACACAGACACAGACACAGACACAGACACAGACACAGACACAGACACAGACACAGACACAGACACAGACACAGACACAGACACAGACACAGACACAGACACAGACACAGACACAGACACAGACACAGACACAGACACAGACACAGACACAGACACAGACACAGACACAGACACAGACACAGACACAGACACAGACACAGACACAGACACAGACACAGACACAGACACAGACACAGACACAGACACAGACACAGACACAGACACAGACACAGACACAGACACAGACACAGACACAGACACAGACACAGACACAGACACAGACACAGACACAGACACAGACACAGACACAGACCCAGACACAGACACAGACACAGACAGAGACAGAGACAGAGACAGAGACAGAGACAGAGACAGAGACAGAGACAGAGACAGAGACAGAGACAGAGACAGAGACAGAGACAGAGACAGAGACAGAGACAGAGACAGAGACAGAGACAGAGACAGAGACAGAGACAGAGACAGAGACAGAGACAGAGACAGAGACAGAGACAGAGACAGAGACAGAGACAGAGACAGAGACAGAGACAGAGACAGAGACAGAGACAGAGACAGAGACAGAGACAGAGACAGAGACACAGACAGAGACAGAGACAGAGACAGAGACAGAGACAGAGACAGAGACAGAGACAGAGACAGAGACAGAGACAGAGACAGAGACAGAGACAGAGACAGAGACAGAGACAGAGACAGAGACACAGACACAGACACAGACAGAGACACAGACACAGACACAGACACAGACACAGACACAGACACAGACACAGACACAGACACAGACACAGACACAGACACAGACACAGACACAGACACAGACACAGACACAGACACAGACACAGACACAGACACAGACACAGACACAGACACAGACACAGACACAGACACAGACACAGACACAGACACAGACACAGACAGAGACAGAGACAGAGACAGAGACAGAGACAGAGACAGAGACAGAGACAGAGACAGAGACAGAGACAGAGACAGAGACAGAGACAGAGACAGAGACAGAGACAGAGACAGAGACAGAGACAGAGACAGAGACAGAGACAGAGACAGAGACAGAGACAGAGACAGAGACAGAGACAGAGACAGAGACAGAGACAGAGACAGAGACAGAGACAGAGACAGAGACAGAGACAGAGACAGAGACAGAGACAGAGACAGAGACAGAGACAGAGACAGAGACAGAGACAGAGACAGAGACAGAGACAGAGACAGAGACAGAGACAGAGACAGAGACAGAGACAGAGACAGAGACAGAGACAGAGACAGAGACAGAGACAGAGACAGAGACAGAGACAGAGACAGAGACAGAGACAGAGACAGAGACAGAGACAGAGACAGAGACAGAGACAGAGACAGAGACAGAGACAGAGACAGAGACAGAGACAGAGACAGAGACAGAGACAGAGACAGAGACAGAGACAGAGACAGAGACAGAGACAGAGACAGAGACAGAGACAGAGACAGAGACAGAGACAGAGACAGAGACAGAGACAGAGACAGAGACAGAGACAGAGACAGAGACAGAGACAGAGACAGAGACAGAGACAGAGACAGAGACAGAGAGACAGAAAGACAGAGACAGAGACAGAGAGACAGAAAGACAGAGAAAGAGAGACAGAGAGGCAGAGAGACAGAGAGACAGAGAGACAGAGAGACAGCGAGACAGAGAGACAGAGAGACAGAGAGACAGAGAGACAGAGAGACAGAGAGACAGAGAGACAGAGAGACAGAGAGACAGAGAGACAGAGAGACAGAGAGACAGAGAGACAGAGAGACAGAGAGACAGAGACCACACAGACCGGAGACCACAGCCATGAGTCCGCACTCGGCGCATAACATTCAGAAGTTTATTAAGTCACTTAAAGGACAAGGAAGAAGTTAAAAGCGAACTATCCCATGTAAGTGTCGGGAATGGTTAGACACCGAGATTGCTTAAGATCAATATAGAAAGTACAAGACATTGTGTCGAATGAACCAATAGAAGTATGGAAATGGAATGAAACACTCTTAAGATAATATTAAGTGTGTTTCAGTTGTTTGAATAGTAAAAATCGCGATGCAGAAACACAGCAAACTCAAATCATTACCGTGGTGGACAAGACAAGATCATTGTTTATTATGACAGGCAAAATAATTAGGCATTTGTTATATACACAATATATTGTGAGAAATTAAGTAATAAAACGGCATGTTTACTTGTGTCTTTGTGTAGTACCATTCCGAAACTGCAGATGCTCGCACGTTTATCGATTAAGGTGCCGGCGCAGCATTCTGTATGCGGTTGTTTCGGATATATGACGTGGTCGCAACACATCTCAACCTCTCTGTTATATCTTTTTTCTCCGCACACTGGAAAGGAGATAACATTTACATACATGCAACTACACGGATTGCAGGTATGCTTATTAATAAATGAATAAAACAACAGGATTGTATTAAAGATACGTATAGTTACTATGTGTTGGCATTTAGGCGTGTGGCGTATTACTGAAGAATGTGTCGGTTGCATTGGCTGTGATGGCGACGGATGCGTATCGGCATCAGAAACTGGGTACAACTTGAAACGGAAAGCTAGCAGAGGTATCGGCTTTAACTCTAGCAGTAGGAGCTTGGTGCTTATTCTGGGTGCGTTAAATACGTAACCAACACATGTATTGCGTGAAGTACGCTGAATCGTACGCGATCAACTTGACGAAAAAGGTATTGTTTACATACATGGCTGTCTGGCGTCACAGCAGCTGAGAGCGACCAGGATCACGGTAGCGATGCCGCACTTGATAAATGCGTACCTGTAATTCAACGGAACGTACGTGTATGTTATATTACGATGTGTCCGTATTTTGACGTACAAATAATGATATTAACAACGGTTAGTTTGTAATATATATCTTGCTTTTGACAACTGGCATTTTAATACGTGTATTTAGTTAAGTGTATTTAGGAAAACTCGGCAATGATATTCAAAACTGGAGACTTCATATGAATGATACAATCGCCGAGGTCTCGCCTCGACTGATATGTCTTGAACGGCTAATCTGTATTAGCCGTTCAAGACATGTCAGTCGAGACGAGACCTCGCCGATTGTATCATTCATATGAAGTCACCAGTTTTTAATATTATCGCCGAGTTTTCCTAAATACACTTAACTAAATACACGTATTTAATTCATTACTTCACACTCGCTCACTATTTCAACTTCTTTCTCTGTATCTTCCAGTCTATTGAATCTCTCTATCTCTCGTTTGCTCTCTCTCTCTCTCTCTCTCTCGCTCACTCTTCTTTCTCTCTCTCTCTCACACACACACGCACGCACACACACACGCACGCACGCACGCACGCACACGCACGCACGCACACACACACACACACACACACATACACACACACACACACACACACACACACACACACACACACACTATCTCTCTTTCTCTCTCCATTCCGTTCTCTCTCTCTCTTGCTCTGTCTCTCTCTGTCTATCTCTATATCTCCCCGTCTCTGTCTCTGTATCTGTCTATGTATCTGTCTATGTATCTGTCTCTGTCTCTGTCTCTGTCTCTGTCTCTGTCTCTGTCTCTGTCTCTGTCTCTGTCTCTGTCTCTGTCTCTGTCTCTGTCTCTGTCTCTGTCTCTGTCTCTGTCTCTGTCTCTGTCTCTGTCTCTGTCTCTGTCTCTGTCTCTGTCTCTGTCTCTGTCTCTGTCTCTGTCTCTGTCTCTGTCTCTGTCTCTGTCTCTGTCTCTGTCTCTGTCTCTGTCTCTGTCTCTGTCTCTGTCTCTGTCTCTGTCTCTGTCTCTGTCTCTGTCGCTGTCGCTGTCTCTGTCTCTGTCTCTGTCTCTGTCTCTGTCTCTCCCCCGTCTCTGTCTATGTCTCTGTCTCTGTCTCTCTCTGTCTCTCTGTGTCTCTGTGTGTGTGTGTCTCTCTCTCTCTGTCTCTCTCTGTCTCTGTCTCTCTGTCTCTGTCTCTGTCTCTCTCTCTCTCTCTCTCTCTCTCGCTCTCTCTCTCTCTCTCTCTCTCTCTCTCTCTCTCTCTCTCTCCGGATGTTGCTGAAGAACAGATTATTCCGAAGAAAGAAGACATTACGTCCTGCTCGACCTGCTCTCGTTTGGCTGTAAAGGTCAGTTTTGAGCACGATCTGCTGCACCAATGACATAGAGGACCTTTACTTTAACAAAATGTTGGAAGGAAGAAACGCAGATTTGTTTTCTGTTCTCAGCCGCCGCCTTCTTTCTCGGGTGTCCTGTCATCGCACTTCTAAGCACCAAAATATACATTCTACATTATGTTGTATCAAGTTAACATAAAAAGAAATGTCATACATACATACATGTTGGCGAACAAGTGCTTTTCCGTAAGGTACAGCCTAAGGCTCAAAGCGAAGACCTAGTATCTGTAGTGTGCCACTTTTCTGGCGCTACTCTGAAGAAGCACTCGGGGGAAAGTTGACTCTTAAGACTTAACTTAAAAATAAACACCCGCCTGTCAACCTTTGTTCAAGTGTGTCGCATGCCATGCCATGTATTAAAAGGTAGCTTCTTGTGTAGCCCGGCATCCTGTCTTTATAATAGGACTGCTCAAATCACTTCATGACAGACGTGTTCATTAGGACACCAGCTCGACCGGACAAATCATAGAGTTCATGAATTTGCCCAAGGTTCAAAACAGAAACCTAGATTCGAATACGGGTTTCTCAATTGAGCGTCCGGTGATCTTAAATTATACTCAGCGCCACCAACGCTAACGATATTTACATATTTGCTCATTTGTCGGCCATTTTGAATTTATGTAAATTATATAATCACCCCATTGACATATGTTGATCTGTAAATAAATGACCTCTTGAGACTTGAAAACATTTTACAATATCATTAAAATCTCGAGATATTGGATAATATGATTATATAATTACTGATCCTTGACTTTGACCTGACATTGACCTTTAAAATCGGGCAGCCCCTCTAAAAAGTGTTATATTATGGTTCTGAGGTACAACTTTGCCAAATTTGGTACTTTGGCCCAGCGTGTCACGATCAAACCCCTAAGCGACTCCACTATTTATTTACTCGGAACATTACATTTGTGTTAGAGTTGTTAAATTTACTGTAATGTTATACTGCGATTGCTATTATTCCAGTTGCTGCTGCAGCCATTTATGCTGCTGTTGCTGTTTATTTTGCTTCTGTATTATCATTAATGTTTATTTCAGACACAAACGTATACATAAAATACAATAAAAATAAATAAAAAAGAACAATATATAAAATACAATTAGAGCAATTATGGGGTACAAGTAAAATATAAATAAGTTGGTAATAAAAATTAATAAAAATAAATAGGTCATTAAAAATTGAATAAGTGATTAAAATAATTATTTAAAATAGGGTAACAAAAATACAATACAAGTATCGTATGTACAGTTGTGATCTCTAGTTTGAGAACTTAGAACTTCTAAAATGTATATCTGTGTGGGAGTAATTGACAAAAAGAGGGTTTTCAGGCTGATGAAGACGACATAAAAGGCTAAATATGGATGAACGAATGGGTTCATTGAAAGATTTAATATAGTTGGTGGCAAACATAAAACTTGCACTACCTCTTGATGGTAAGTTAAGTAGTAAAATTCTGAGACTGTTATTGTATGTGACGGTAATGTGTTTCAAGCTCAGATTTTAGAATTTGCATCAAAGAGGTTATATTATTACTACAAGTAATGCATTCAGAACAATTAATTTTTTTATGTGTATATAATTATGTCTACGCAAACGTGCAATAATGTCTTATTGTATTGTTCAACCATCGGCATCATAGCATTTAACGTCGCGTGAATTCTTATTGTATTCTTCTGCGTCACAACCAGGTGATTTGACTTAATCTGACGAGGTCATTCGTGCATTGTCACATCTGGAGACGTTGTTGTCGTTGTCAATGCTATTACACTGAAGCACTCAAAGTAACTTCTGTTAACTTCAGGGAGGGAGTGAGAGTGTTGGTCTGGATTATGCCATACACACACGCGCGCACGCGCGCACGCACGCACGCACGCACGCACGCACGCACGCACTCGCGCGCGCATACACATACAAATTATCCATCATTCGTTTTCACGAAACAGACCATTGTGTGGATATAACAACTACAACTTTTTTTTATAAAAAAAAAATCATATTTATAAATAAAACCATAGTTTTAGTTGACCGCACGCAAAATACCAAATTTCTGCTACACCACCGTCGACGAAAACTATTCAAATTCAGGGAGTATGCGCATTTTATTCAACATTATTCACGAATGATATATATATGTATATGTATATGTATATGTATATGTATATGTATATGTATATGTATATGTATATATATATATATATATATATATATATATATATATATATACAGGAAATTCGCAAAAAAAGTGCTTTGAATTGTGGTTAACCTGAACGATCACATGAGTATAAATTATGTTAATTTTGATAAAGCACACCTTCACGAAGACAGTATGTGCAGTATTGAATGGTTCGTCAGCGACTTGTTCTCCTGTGCGTCCATGTTGTCTGCATTCTGAGTGTCTCCCCCATCCGGATTATACGGCGTTTTCTTCGCATCCGAGCTATGCGGTATATCCCGACTTATTGCAGTGTTCGGGTGGCTCTTGTCTCTACACACGTTCCTGCCGTCAAACCCACTTCCGTTCAATCTTTCCGCACCGGAAGTACCCGGTTTCTCGCACAAATTATGAACGTCGCAATTCAGTGGCAGTGTCGCCGAAAAGCCGGTCGATGTAGCCACGAAACGGTGTTCAACCCGCTTCGTGGGTGCCGTACGAAGGTCCAGCGGTAACATCGGTGGATACCGCATGGACAGGTCAAAGTCGTAGCCGAATGGCGTCGTTGGATAGTAGAAGCAGTGCGGCCTTGCGGTCGGGCCGCGCAGGATCCGGTTGATGGAACTGACGCTAGGGGCGCTGTGTTTGTCACAGAAGCGACGGGCGATGAGTCGGTCTCGGATCTCCCACGCGAAGATGTTCGGGTTGTCTTGCTTGTAGCGCAGTATGCAGTCCACCATCATCGGCGTTGTCACCTGGTAACACGATAACAAATAGGCATGCAAATCACCACAGTCTGTCATTTATAAATCACATCTTTACGTTATTCGTACACGGTGTACCATGTCTGAGGTTAGAAAGGATAAGGATTCTTGTAGTTGTCCCATCAACAAAAAACATAAATAAAATTGCATTCATTAACATTAATCGGATTGAAACATTCTAAATAAATCGTTACAACTGCCACGTATGGAACAAATCACGTGCTCAGATGCGGCGTGTTTGAATTGGTATTTTCCAAAAAATATGGTGTTGAAATCTGAGTAAGACTGAGAGTACACGTTATTCATAAAATATCACTCATTAACATGTAACTTTAACAGTTGTAAATAATACTAACTGGCGACACAGCTACGTCGTCAACTCACCCTCGCCTTTGTCTTGCACCCGCCGATTGTCCCTGGCTTTGTCGTGCCCGTCTCGTAGAACCGCGACAGTATCTTGCTGACGCAGCCATGCGAGACAAGAAGCTGACGAGAAATGTCACATGGTCGTACGCCCATCAGCGCCATCTCGACAATGCGGCGTCTCACGTGGTCCGGAAGTGGCCGGCCATTGACGAATATGCCGCCTAACTGGTTGATTCCAGTCTGACCTGGAAATGAATGTGTATGCTACTACATACGTTGTACAATAGTAGATTACGCACAGCATGATCACTTCAAGTGATCTTTAAAAGGGTACATTTGTTGATGTACAACTCTGTCTACATGTCGATGGACATAGATATCTTAAACTGTTATCAAATTATAGTTTCTATAATATTAGGTGTAATCCTATAGCAACACATTTTACATATACAGTGTGCGCGTATGAACAACTTTTGTTGTGTAGTGTGCGCGGTCGACCAACATTTGTCTTTTGTTGTCCAAACACACAACTAAAACCTTTGTTGTGTAGTGGACACCGGGCTTTAGACCACTCGGTGACCAGAACACTTTCTGCTTCTTGCAACTGAGACACGCTTGGACCCTCACGGCGAACAAGTGCTTCCGTACCGCCCACCAATTCACACAGCATCAAAGCTTCCGAGTGGTGCGCACTCGAGTGTGACACGAATGACGCGACGTATCCACGTGGAACGGGACAATTTTCTTTGAAGTTTTACCTACATTCGATGTAATAACGTAATCAATATTGCATTTAGTATCACCACATGCAGTTCTAATTATGCGGACCATAACATAAACATAGACTGAACAACCAATGTATAAAAATCAATAGCGTAACTGTTGTACTGTATCTTCTCTATGTTGTGAATGTTACTGTTTACGAAAAACAAATTTTTAGAAGGTGTAATTTTAGCTATATATCATTAAGACGTTTTGAACTTCATTTAAACATTTTGTAGATTTATAGCTCTAATGGGTCTCTTGTGGCTCTACCTATTTTTTCTTGATAAAATGATTATGAATCTTCTCCCCGTTTGATGACACGTATCACCCCAATGCAAACCCGACATATTGGATATAGTCACTCCTTATATGGTCGTCTCTTTCTTTCTTATGAAATAATTATATGATTGTATTAGTATTGTTATATCAACCATACATTATATTATATTGTATAAACGATATGTATTCAAAGAGTTTGAATGCATAAATGTATCGTAGAGCTTTGTAACCCACCATTTGTAACGTTTTAATTACGCGTTTTAAATTACACTTACCACATACAAAGGGTGACTGTCCACTGACACTTTTAGCAATTTTTCCTAAATGTGCATACTGCACGGACAATGGACATGTTTACTTTATTAATTGTATGTTGTATTTGTATTCTTATTCGAGGATTGTGGCAACTGTTTGTGTAACTAGATCCGCCTCTCCAGTCTCCGTCGGTAAACAAATGAAGATTTGCTTAATCTTTCTTATTCATGAAACCCTATTCGAACAATCAAGATACTACAATGTAACCTAGCGTAGTGTAGTGTAGTGTAGTGTTCTGGTGTGTAGTGTACTGGTGTGTAGTGTAATGTAGTCTAGTGTAGTGTAGTTAATGACATTAAATTAAACTAAATTAAACAAAAATAAATTACATGAAATTAGATGTAATATAACGTAACGTAACATAACCTAATATAACGTAACATAACATAACACAACATAATATAGTTTATACGGTATAACATAATGCTACGAGAAAAAAGATCTGACTTCTTACCTAAATTCTAAATAATATCGTAATTGACGTGTTTTGATTCGCAACTTCCGTTATTCGCCGCGAGCCTCGTCGAAAGTTAATACCCACTTAAATCCATAAAAAAAAACGTGAATCTCTAATGTAATTATCTTGACGGCCTTCGTGGTAGTTGTCTGGATCTTCGAAAGATCACCACACGCTCGTAATTACCATTAAACCATAACAAAGTCGAAAATTACTGTGACATCAAAATATTAGGTTTGTTTACACGGGGTTTGTCAACAGAGAGAATTCGTCTCTGTCGGAAATCCCTTATTACAGATTTATAATGTTTAAGCGCACGAGGTTTGTGATGTTTAATTATTATATCTGACACCATAATGGCTAATTCTGGTGAAATTCAAACCACGAAAATGTCAACTACTGTAATGTACAAAGGTTGTGCGTCTAGACCCTAATTATCGTTAAGTCAACATCATAGTCTGGACCGTTATAATCGGTAGGGTCCTATCTATCAAACGTAATTATTTCACCTATTTTAGTGTCGGTATACTTTTAAATACATTGGTATTGAACACCATATTTACAATGATGTAATGTATAGCTGTATAGTTTCATGAATAAGTTCCCTTGGTGATAATAGCGTTTTCATTGAAAGACAGCGTGCTTTGTGCGACCATTACAAGGATATAAAATGTCTAAAGTTAACCTTATTTCGCGAATTAACTTGGTACGTGTATATTTTAACGAAGGCTTGTCACTCATTTAAACAATCTTCCACAGTGAAACGGAACAAGATTTAGTGCTACAGATTATAATCCATGTTATCTAGGTGTCGTAAAAACGTATCGTCTATATAAAATAATATAATAGTGAATTCTAATAAATAGCTACGTTTCCATTATTCACTTTATATATATATATATATATATATATATATATATATATATATATATATATATATAATTATACACATTTTTATGACGTGATCACATTCATAATGTTTGACACCCTTTTTCAAAATTGATAATAGCATTTGTAGCAAAATATATCTATGAAACTTAATACAAAAAATATTCAAAATGTCGATTCGATACAGCAATGACACGGTGGCTTTACATACAGACGCTCGCGGGAACAAAGACGCGACTAATGTTTCACACACCTGCGTGAGACATCGCGCTGCTGAAGCGTGCAGTCGGCGTTGCGTGCTGGGTCGTTCTGCTGAAACGTAAAACAACAATTAGCACTGCTTTCGCTGGAGTACATGTCGGCCGGAGTGGATAAGTGGACGTGTTTGTTCGGCGCTGTGACAAAGCCGCAGCGCGCGCTCGCGCGTGAAGCAGACGACACAATCGGAGGACGACACTCGTTGACAGTTTGGTGCGTCTAACGGGCACGTCTTTTGTGGTGGGTTGGCGTGTGACGGCGCAGTCTCATGCTAATTTTCCGTCTGGATAACTTATGTTTTCACTCGACGGAATCACCCGCTGCGGGTTTCTGACAGCGTTTGACGGTCGGCGTCGCTTGGCGCGCTCAGCCGCGGCAAGTCCTTCGTGTTCAAGAGTTACAACTGTGAAACAAAACCGTCTACACTGCGAGTGTGAAGTTTGTAAACGCGATCATTGAGAGTTGCGTGAATAATGAGCAAAGAACAGTTTTATGATTAAATGAGGATTGTGGTCATAAGATATTGACTCACGAAGAGCACTGAAGAGACTCAAATTTTAATAAATATCATTTGAGAAATGCAATTAAACTGAGAGCGCGATGAAACAAAGAGTATAATATTAGCCATAATATAATTAGGGCCTAATTATTTTTAACAAAAGTCACTGCATTAATTAAAGGTTCTCCTTGAAATTATTATTTCGAATCATCTCATTTTAGACTTCCCGTGTTACGTCAGCATATGAATTATCTAATATTTACGTACTATCATGATTAGGTCTACATAATCTTATTAGTTTTTATGTTTTTACGTAAACAAACTTATATTGATTGTTGACATGATCTAGTCACAGGTATGAAAAATGACGAAGCAGGTTCGATTTTATTTACCGAACATTATTATTGTATTAAATGTACACAGGGATGCAGAAGACCAGTTACACGCAGCATTCGTTCCTGGTGTTTCTTATGCCATAAATTTGAGCAGTTTTTCGCAATAATAATTTTATAAAACGTCCCCGGTTGATTGCCGACTTATTTATATAACTTGGAACAATCGCAGCAAACACATTACGAAAACATTAACTAACGGCCAGCTGACGACGTCCGGTATATGAACCGTAATACCGGTAACAGAAACATAAATATACAACGCGGAATTTAAAAATAAATAATATTTGCATTGTGCATTTGCTTGTATTGTACAGCACCATAGAATATTATTGTATAAATATGGGGCTATATAAATAAATATACATTTACAATACATTTAGTTATAATAATATCCTAGAACTGATTGAACGTCTCAGTTCTATTATAAAAAGAACTTGGATTTGAAGCAAACAAAAATTGTCGAGGCGCCTTCGCGGATCATACGATCGAATTGGTATGTACCTGAACTACTGGCGTAGTTCATAAATATGAATTCAAAATACTAATAATTCTGATATGATGTTGAAGAAAGTGGGGTTGCTTTCGATGAACTATTACCGTAATTCAAAAGTTATAGTTAAAAATTACAATACTACGATTAAGTTGGTGTAAAACGTGGGTTTATTTTCTTGGAAATCCGGGTTTATCAACTGCAAATCAGAGATGCGCAGCCGCATCGTAGAACAAAAACACAACTTAGAAATTCTTATTATGTCAATAACTGCTGGAAAACAGAATTATATTTGTAAGTTATGCAAATAATCGTTTTGTTGTTACTTTACTCAGTCACTTACTCAGTCAGTCACTCGTTTACTTATCTCGCACTCGCTTACTCACTCACTCACTCACTCACTCACTCACTCACTCACTCACTCACTCACTCACTCTTGTATTCATTTATTCATTACTCATCAGACACTCGTTTACGCACTCACTCCTTTTCTCGTTTACTCACTCACTCAACCCAGTTCACAAATCATTCGCTCACTAATTCACACAATCAGTCACATAATCAATCATACATTCGTTCATTGTCACACTCATTCACTCACTACAACTGACTACTCACGATTCTACGGTTGTCGTCGTTCTTCTCGCCGTCCGAGTTTTGGATACGCTTCGCCCGGTGTCGACGCTTTATGACGAGCCGGTGGCTAACTAATTACGGGATTGCTAATTAGCATTACGACACGACCAATCCGAAAGCCGGGTTCTGACAGCGTTCCTCGCTGCGTCGTTCCGTCTGTCGGTCTACGAATCGCGCTTCCTGCTGCAATATTAATGGCTGCCTCGACGGCATTGCTATCAATTAACGTTGTGACAGCGTATTGTACATTTTACGAATACCGTTTCTTTATAGTAGTTTCTAGAACATCTGCAGGGCAACCCCCCTACGCAGCGGTGGTGGTATCGGAGCATCAGTTCACACCAATGCTACTAAGATGTCTTCTGTCGGGTAAAATTAAATATAACCCGTTTGACATTGCATTGGCATGACAGGGGACATCAGCGAAGTTGAAATAACGATTCCTAGATTGGATGTTTTTTGCTACGATCCAATTCATAGTCACGTTTCTTGTTCCGTGCGATCACGAGAACAATGGCAGAGGGAACTGAAATTTGTATTTCGTCTGTTAGCGCTGGATGGGGACTACATTGCGAAAGTTCTCATATCCGTTCCCTTCGTTCTATTCCAACGTCAATTAAGTTCCCTTTGCCTTTTTCTCATTTCTACTGAATGTTTGGGATGGCAGTATTGTTGAATCTATGGCAAACAGGTTGTTAACAGTTCACTGACTATTTCTGACTATTTCTACCATCCTGTGTTGGACGGTGAACTCTAATAACTTAGGTGCACTACGTATTGTGCTTTATAATTATGTTTTCAAAAGCATAAATGTTGTCCAGGATCCTACACTCTTATTGCAATCATAGTGCCAATAAAAAATACCAACAAGATAAAGGCAACATGTGCTCAAAGGTTTTAAGATATTCGGATGTTTACTCAGAATTGCTATAAAAGAGTATTTCTAGCCTTTACCGAGTTGCACAGTGGCGTATGATTAGTGTTGTTTTATTTATTCTTCACAATATGAAAACACTAGGACTTATTCGAAACAACTTTCCCGTGGGTCGATGTCATACATGCAAAGCCATGGTAATTCGTTGTTTGCTTCATGACGTGTCATATCCCCACAAACAGTTAATGCGAACCCTGTGTCACGCAGGATCTCGGGGTTAAAACAACCCCATAATGAACATTACTCCATGCGTATACGTTTCTCCGTCATCCGGAAACCAATGGTAAATACAAAACTCATAATGGTGCATAATGCTGTTGAACGGCAAATACGCCCATCGACATTACTTTGCATATACGCTTAAAAATATTGGCCTACAATACATACGCCCATTACTTAATCTTGCACTCCGTTTCGAAGAACTGTTACTCGCTGACACGGACAAAACAAGCCGAACACCTGCCCAGTCCCAGGCCACTTTTTCGCTACCCTAACAATGCCACACCGCTGTTTCGAGATTCCGGCCTTCAAAGGGCCGGGCGGCTCGTTCTTGTTGAACAAATGACGTGCCTCGCCGGCCAATTTCCTCCCGGGGCTGGCTGCACGAACTCCGCGGCACGGCGCAACTGTCTAATTGGCAAATTACGAAGTCGCAGCGGTTCTCCGGTATCAGCGCGAGTGTCGTTCCGTCGCTTTGAGTTTGATCGGCGGTTCCGTCCGATAACGTCTCGTCGACAGTTAGCGGAGGCAGCCCTGTCGCCGTTCACCTTTCCGCTTTACGTCGGCGTAGGCAAGGCGCGTAAACAAAGTCGAAGGCCGACGGACGTCGTTATAAGTGCTGGCGTGTAACTGTCGAATGCGAGGTTCTTCTGCAAACTGTTACACATAACTGTTCAGGTTAGGAATAATTGCGTAAGACACAACAATCTGCGAAAGAACAGTCGGAACAGGGTGGGTCTGTGTTAAAAACATTCGCGATTTGTTTTGTCCCTTTGATACACCTCGAGTCATTGATACAGAAAGCCTACATCAAACAAGAGGTCCTTACTTTATTGTATGCGTCGAGTTTTTTTAAATGCCAGACTTAATGCAGGAAGCCTACATCAAACTAGGGGTCCTTATTTTATTGTATAGCCTATGCCTAAATAGGAATGTTTGTTTGTCGCCTTTCTGTTTTGTCAACATTATTGTCTACGTTTAGTGCCGTTTTGACCAATGTTTGTCACCGTTTTGAGTAATCCATGTCGCAGTGTTGACCACGGTTGTCGCTCAATTTGATTATCGCTGTTTTAAATTGTCGGTCAACTTGAAATGTAATGTTTTTAATTTACATATAACTTGAGATCCATAAAGATCGATGATATCCAACAATAATAATGTAATTAAGTTTATTAACTAACCGACTGTTTGACGAATTTTGAGACGTTGAATTTATTATTTTTTAGATTCCGTGTGTTAATTATTGCCACTGTGCATCTCATGATGGTTTTAAAAGAATGATTTCGTAATAAAATAAAAATAAATGATGCTAGTATATGTAAATATCAGAATACTATGTATGTATGTATGTATGTATGTATGTATGTATGTATGTATGTATGTATGTATGTATGTATGTATGTATGTATGTATGTATGTATGTATGTATGTATGTATGTATGTATGTATGTATGTATGTATGTATGTATGTATGTATGTATGTATGTATGTATGTATGTATGTATGTATGTATGTATGTATGTATGTATGTATGTATGTATGTATGTATGTATGTATGTATGTAAGTATGTATGTATGTATGTATGTATGTATGTATGCATGCATGCATGCATGCATGCATGCATGCATGCATGCATGCATGTATGTATATAAATCACATATATAACATATATACATGCATGCATTTCCACAGATACTAGCATTCACATATCTACCTATGCCCGCGCATACGCTGTAACGCGCACGCGCGTAAATCCACTCGCACATACACGCCGTTACATCGTTAATCGGTGTAGACCCTATGTTACTTCCGGGTTACCGTTTTAGGGATATACTAGTCGTGCACATAACGGGGAAGAGTTTGGAAATTAGGTTCTCCGATGACAACATTTCCGGATTATCGGGTTCTGGGGTAACGAGGTTCCTTTGCGTACGGTCGCTGTGGAACAACGTAACACAGATCAATGTAAAACCGTCATCACAGACGCTAAAATGTAATGTCTTAAACTGTACATTTTCAGTGTAGACAATGCTGTGGGCACGTCAGCAACAAAGATTAGAGCATGACGCGGTTATATTGGACTACTTTGAAAATAAAAAAATAATATGCTGACTTTTAACATATTTAAACCCCAATTTGGCTCCTCATTGGTTATGAAAACCCGTTGATCGTTCCCTGTAAAGATTGTTATTTAGGCAGAAAGACTTTTCCGCAAAATACAGCGATTGCAAGGTGAAACCAACGATGCAATTAGAGTAACTAAGAACCGTGATGTAAAGTGGTATCACTGCAATTTTACCTGTGAAAAAGCGACGACAATTTGCACGAACCCTCTGTGTGCGTGGACCTAAACGTCGACATGCATGGTATGGATTATCACTTATTAAATGTTGTTACCTAAGTGGCATGTTTTTGTCGAATGATCTCGGTAATTCGGCTGAAACAGTAGCCGCGTTTCAAAGAACTCAATCGCCAATTACCTAGTTTCCCGGTCGATCGTTATCGTAGTTGCTTCGTGGTGATTTACGTCATAGTCTTAAAAATAGCCAAGCGAGCCTACATGAAAGAAGTCGTTTGCAGTTGCACACAATCGTCCCTTCCTAGGTTCACATTGACAAGTTTAATATCGCCTACTGATTTATTGTGGTTTATTAATTATTTAGGCATATTATAATTCCTTAATTAATGCCTTTTATAAAACGCCGAGCAATGTCGTATAACAATAACATCCTCCAAATTACTGCATATTTATAATACCTGAAAACGACTCATAGTTGACTACTGTTTGTATTCAAACGACTATGCAAACGACTGTTGTCGGGTGTGTGTTTGTGTACATGCTACTGGCCAGTTAACATTCACGAAATAAACAATGACAGAGTAACCTCAAAACAATATTTTCGGCAAAAATAAACAGGCCATTGTCGTTTCGTTGCCTCGCGGTGCCACATTTTGAACAAGGGTTCGGTACTCATTTCCTGAATGTCTCTCAGTTAGGGCACTCAGGTTTCCCTCGTCCGTTATTCGCTGTCATAAGCAGGTCTATAGTCGGTAAATGAAACTGCAGACGGTCATTACGTCGCAGTTTACTCGGCTATTTGATCTTCAGCAAGTTATTCTCTCATTCATCAACGGAAGAATATTAAACGTTGCAGTAAAACGGACTAGGAAGATGTCTTTATTTGCGAATTCAGGATCCGGTGGTTTGTGGTCGCCTATAGTCGGTGATATGAAATTTAGTCAAATCAATCAATTCAATCAAATCAAATTTAATTTCGTAACAACAACAAGAATACATGAACATTAGCAATCAAAAAAAAAAAGTATTGTTACGTGGTGGTCATATGGCACATAATGTGCCGTCTTCCTGTGACCCCAAAACTTATAAAGTACAGATACATATATACGTATACACGTAATTTATTTGACAGTATAATGTATTTGACAACGGACTTGACAACGTACTAGGGAATGCTTAATGTCATTTACAGAGTAATAAGTATCACACGAACAATGTCACTAACTGTTTACCACTGACTATGGTCATAACAAATATCGAATAGTATGAATGTTGTAATAGGACGTCTGCTGAATTAATTGTGTTTCACAAGTGGAGTGCGAACTTGTCGAATGCCAGTGGGAGTTAGCAATTCAGTCCCCCTTGAGGCTTGACAATATTGCCAAACGAAAGTTTGTTTGAACATTGATTTTATTCTAAATATTATTGTCTAATTACAAACGTTGTTGCAGGCTTATTATTAATTCGAAGGGCAAACTATAAGCTTAATATATGTACTTTAGTGTTAAGGACTTTATCTATACAAAACTTTGACAGTATCTTGTTTTAATGTAGAACCCCATTGAACATGTTTCATGCCAAAGCATTATAACTAAACATACTCTGTTATAATTAATATGACGTGTCCTTGGACCAGTAAAAACATTTTGTTTTAATTGGGTAAATTGTTAGATATGTACAGTTATAAGACGCCATAAACATGTTATCTTAGCAGGGGAGTTCGGGATTAGTTAATCGAAACCTAGAACGCTTAACCGGTGTAAGCAAATGTAACAGTTTAGAAGTTACTTTCTCGTCTACACCGAACACGCCTGACTTTCTCTACTAACGAGTCTACTTGACGGTCTACTTCGGTAGGACCTATTAAACACACGTCTACACCGAGTAGTTTTTTGTACAAAATATAACTGGGCGGATGTATTCAATTGTTCGTTATGTTTTGAAAAAAAATTGCTGTGTGAACGATGTGTTTGCATTTGCTGTCCTGAAGAATTCTACACAATGCATATTCCTGCACTTATGCAGAATTCGGACCCACCTCAATTTTGCCATTATAACTGTAACTTTGCCAACAATTGACACTTGATTTTGTTAATCCAGTCATTTACCATATTCTTGCGCATATCTATGTTTTATAGCAAACTTTTGAGGTCGAAAAGACAGCGCGAAAAGACAAACTGTTCAACTCTCATTCCATATGCAGTAACATATGAACCGCTACGCTTGCGACTGGCATAAATCGGAGGGCTATTTCAGTCTCAAAATGCAATATTTGTGATTGAATGCTGATTGATCATGTTTAGGATTAGAATTTGTGTAAGGTTTCCAATATAGGCAAATATACAGTTATAATGGCAAAACTGAAATGGGTCTGAATTCTGCATAAGTGCCCATGTTCATTTTCGCGCTTTTAATGATGTACAATTAGAATTGCACGTAGCCTATATATTGTAGGGCGAAGTACGACTTGTTCACCGAATATCCTGCTAGCAAATAGTTACAAAAAGCCTTGATGGTTTACAGTACCCTAAGCCAAGGAGACATACAGTGTAATTTTAACTCTACTCCAGGTAAAATTGTCCCTGTGTGTGCCGCTTATTTTACGCACAAACGATACTGTGTATTATTACAAATCCTGTCTTGAAGTGGAAAACCAATCACCTTCAACCGATCCATACCCCCGTCATTACCGCTATTTACACAGTAAACGAGCCCCTCCACCGTTCAATGGAGGTAGTCGCGCGACGCGCCGCGATTAACCGTCCTCCACAATTAGTTTTTATCAAAGACGGCGGCGCGCGCGCTGAATCGCGACGCGTGCCGTGCGCCGGCCAATTAGAACGACGATTATATTTGTCCGCCAGTTGCTGCCCGCTAATAGCGTGTTTCTTGTGAGCCAATTTCCCGTCGCTGATTGAAAGATCGCTCGGTTTGTTTCCGCGACGGGAGCGCGTCAATTTGTCGTCAGCTGCGCGATTCCGGCTAGTGTCAGCGGAGGAGCGTTGACATACGCTGTAAGTGGAACGACTTTACGCCGGTTCAGACCCGTTCAGCGTGGGTCAGAGAGCCGGGTAGCGTAAAAACACATCGGCGATGTTGTGGCGGAATGGCTTAGTTTCTAAGGCAACATTGTGTTGTGCTTCAGAGACAGGGTTTGTAATAATTTTTTTCTAAGGACCTATTCTACGTTTATAATCAAATTTTTATTGTTGAAACGACAATAAAACGTCCGTCGGTCCGTCGGTCCGTCGGCCCGTCGGCCCGTCGGCCCGTCGGCCCGTCGGTCCGTCGGTCCGTCGGTCCGTCGGTCCGTCGGTCCGTCGGTCCGTCGGTCCGTCGGTCCGTCGGTCCGTCGGTCCGTCGGTCCGTCGGTCCGTCCGCCCGCCCGCCCGCCCGCACGCACGCACGCCCGCACGCACGCACGCACGTACGTCCTGTCAGCTAGCCCGTGACTCAGCCCATTTGATCAGATCAACCGATTTGCTAACAGAACGTATTCGGTCATTGACTTCATCGTCCTGTCTGCAAAGTGATGAGACGTCAACGACGCGTGGGACGTCGACTCTATAGACCTGCTGTGATAGTGTTTACAACATATATATGACATGCTCTTTGTCATATATTTGTGGTTTATATCGAATCAAATTCAAAGTAGCCACTACTAACTACCGTGTTCTTTCTACTCAACAACCATATTATTTAATCAATCAAATGCATTTTCTATAAAAAAAAAGGCAGTGCACTTTTATTATTGCTTTCACTGTAGCCGCACAAACAATATTTGGAATCAACACCTTATCACTGTGAAAA
>OZ024854.1:53463940-53596440 GCA_964017155.1 Oasisia sp. SBJ-2009
GTGTGTGTGCGCGCGCGAATCGAATAAAGAAGATTATAAATTAATTAAGATAAAACTAAAATCAATTAGTCAGTTCAGTTTTATTTTGGCACCACATGTCTCTATTGACTAGATTCATGGGTGCTTAGCACGAACTGACACATGAAGAAGAGGAAATGAAACCGGCGGGAAGACGTGGCGTGGAGAACATCAGTAAATGCTTCTGTGGGAGTAATGAGCAGGGCAGGGCAGGGCAGGGCAGGGCAGGGCAGGGCAGGGCAGGGCAGGGCAGGGCAGGGCAGGGCAGGGCAGGGCCGGGTCGCGTCGGGTCGCGTCGCGTCGGGTCGGGTCGGGTCGGGTCGGGTCGGGTCGGGTCGGGTCGGGTCAAATAAGAAATGGAACGGTTGGGAAAGGTATACAATAGTAATAATAATAATGAATGTAAGGACGACTCGACCTCAACTAAGTTGTGGCCAATCGAAGTTCGACCCGCCCAAGGTCGAGGTGACCTGTGGTCATTTATAAAAGCACGAAACTCAAGAACGAGTAGGCATTGAACGTGTCACCATGTTAGCAGTGTTTGTACACCGCATTCTTAAATTTAAGTTGTGCATATGCGGCGGGACATTGTGCGCATACGTACGCGGCAAGAGTAGGCCTATTATCGTATATCAAACATGTTTTTAAAATGTACACAAAATCATTCTTCCTAGCAGTAGTAGTATTAGAATACCCCTGGTGTATAACGGCCAACATAAATGTACGTTAATAATTAAATCTGCTCTTCGTCTCATTTTGTGTGTTCGTCGGCATTTATTTTTGGGGAACTGGCTGCATCTGCGCATTGCCGCCTGCCTGTGCTTGCTATTATTACGTAGGCGCAACGTCGTGAAATGACGTAGATCGGCTGTTGCGTCAACAATTGGTGACAACGTCGTTGTAGTTTTGTTGCTGATTTGTGCGTTTTACATCCGGCTGGTTATGTGTGAGAGTTGTAAGAAGTACGACAGGACATGTAGGCCCCCATCTTCATTTGTCTTCTTAATCTTAGCGTCACTATTACTACATCGCCTAATTGTTGTTGCAATAAACAGCCACGATGGCTTCTAAAGAAAATCTGGACTAAAAGCTGTATAACGTGTGCGACATGTCGCCAGGAATTCGAAGGACTAATTCGCGTTCGCAAACTTCGACCGAAAGAGACTACAGATCGTTCAGACTGACCGTCATCAACTAACCGTCTTATTTTAACCGGATATGTTATATAAAAGACCTAGTATGCCTAGTCACGTACATTTTTATTGATATACAATACAAACTAGCGTAAAAGTTGATGTGCGCATGCCATACATAATATGTCCACGTGGCATGTTCACTTCCCAATTTCTTAATTACCAATCGCTGCGATGAAACGACCACGCATGTCGACGAATCCAGACATGCCACATGATACGGGTTACCCGTATCCGATACGGATTTTGGCGGTTTCTAAAGTCATACGGCCGTACTCCGTTTTGATACGGATTTGAACTAAATGTATGGAGAAATGATGCGTCACAAAACCATACAGCATAATGGAATAACTGTTTATTGTTAGTGACTAAGTAAATCGATTCGAAACGAACGAACTAAACCACCGATCAGTTTATTGTAGCGCGTAATAGATGGCGTGCTGGAAAATTTTAGTTCTGAAAACTGCGGCAGGTGGTTCAACGGGTGGGAACGGGGCGCGTGGCAGGCGCGTGACGGTTATAACAAGCAGTATAGGAAATGGAGCTCGACGCCGAGTTCAATGAAATCGCCTGCATTTCTGATTTCAAAATGTTGACGCTTGCCAGTGAAACTTCGATATAGGCGCGAACTGCTGACATAAATTGTCATTATTTAATGACACTGTCTGTTTTGCGATACGCAGTTTAAACGTGCTGAAGTAAACTAAAACTTCGGTAATCTTCCAGTTAACTGGCCCCAATATATGGCAATAATAAAAAACGTTTTGAAAAGGCCTTAATAATTTAGGCCAGTTAACTGGAAGATTTGATTAATGATACGGATTGATACAGATTCTTACACAATTTTAGATCAAAAATACGGATTGCCATCCCAAAAATGTGGCGGCAAGTCTGCGAATCCATTAACGTTTCAGTTCGGACAACGTATTGTGTAAAAACATTGAATCTCCTCAGACAAAACCCTAACACCAAAATCCAACACCTACCTGGTAATCCTAATCCCAACACCTAGAAATGAATTAAGGGGATTCTGTCCGGTTACCACGTCGACATCAGTTTGTTCCACTTAATTTGTAAGAGAAAGTCTGGGGCACATGCTCCTTTAGGCGATATGTAACAAAATATGGGTGAAGAGCGTATTTTATTAATAAGAGCATTACATTCGGCACACGCTTAGGGTATATAAAAACAAAACATATTTGTTTGTAGGGCAGATGGATGATGGTGACGATGATCTCGGATTTCGGATTTGAAAGCGTTGGCCGCCATCTTTCAAGATGACCCCGAAAACATATTTCCCCATATCTTAATAACTTAACCACATATAGCAATTATTTGGTACCAAAACATCAGTGATATAAAACTTGTTACTTTTGACCTTCTCCGACTTTCAAATCCGCCATTTTTAAAGATGGCGGTCGATAAGACTCATCATCATCGTGCTGTCGGTCGCGAAGCGACAAAGACTGCTTCCATCACTTGACTCTTGCTCTCCATTTGTCTCTCTGCTGTGAGAGTGATGTCCATGAGTCGATCTTTATGTCTCTCATCTTTAGGTTTCTCTTGATGGTATCTTTGAACCGGAGACGAGGGCGCCCTCTCTTTCTCTGACCAGAAGACAGTTGAGAGTAGAGAACCTGCTTCGGTAGCCTGTCTGGTGACATCCTCATGAGGTGTCCAGTCCACCGGAGATTCTTTCTGATCAGAAGATCTTCCATAGATGGCAGCCCTGTTCGTTCTAGTATTTCCTTGTTTGTCACTTTGTCCATCCAGGTTATCCTCATGATCGAACGCAGATGTCGCATCATGAAGGCATGTAGCTTTTTAACCTGTCGTCTGTACACTGTCCAGGCCTCAGCTCCGTATAGGAGGGTGGACAGCACAATTGCACGGTATATCTTGCCTTTAACCCGCATGGACACATGGTGGTTGTTCCAGAGTCTCTGGCGTAGTCGGCCGAAAGATGCACTAGCCTTGGCCATCCTCCTCTGTATTTCATCGTCAATGCATCCGTCACTTGATATAGTGCTTCCGAGGTAGGTGAATTCTAGAACAGAGTTCAGCTTGTTTCCATCAACCATGATATCCTCCTCTCGGGTTCTTGTAGAGTTGGATTGGTACAGCACCTCGGTCTTCTTGATGTTAATCTTCAGGCCGAACTTCTTTGACGCATCGGAGAAAGCATCCACTATTTTCTGCATCTCTTCAGCAGAGTGTGCAACCAGTGCACTGTCATCTGCGAATAGCAGCTCTCTCATCAGTATCCGAGTAGTCTTGGTCTTTGCTCTGAAGTGTGCGACGTTGAATAGGTCAGCGTTCTGTCTGGACTGTATGTAGATGCCATCCCCCATATCTCGGAAAGCCTCGTCGAGCATTGCTGATAGGAAGATGGAGAAGAGCGTGGGGGCCAGTACACAACCTTGCTTGACCCCATTTGTGACACTGAACGATTCCGAGACTTCTCCTTCAGCACTAACTTTTGCCATCATTCCAGTATGTAGTGCCTCGATCATTGTTGTGAACTTCTCTGGGCAGCCATACTTCCTCAGTAGCTGCCATAGCCCGGTCCTCCCAACTGTATCAAACGCCTTGCTGAAGTCGACAAATACCATGTACAGTGGTCGGTCCTGCTCAATGCACTTTTCTTGTAGTTGTCGGAGACAAAATATCATATCCACGGTGCTCCGGTTACCTCTGAAGCCACATTGTGTCTCCGGAACTACCTCTGGTGTTATGTGAGTAGATAGTCTGTTGAGGAGGATCCTCGCGAAGATCTTGCCCGCTATGGAAAGAAGAGAGATTCCTCTATAGTTCCCACAGTCTGTTCGATCACCTTTCTTGTAGATGGTTACAATGCTTGCATCCTTCCATGCTTGTGGTACAGAACCCACCTCCCAGGCATTGGTGATTAGTTGGTGCAGTCTGCTGAACAGATTTTCTCCTCCGTGCTTCCATACTTCTGCAGGAATTCCATCTCCTCCAGGTGCTTTGCCATCTTTCAGGCCGGCGATTGCTCTAGCCATCTCATCCATAGTTGGAATCTCATCGAGGCTTGTCTTGATAATGCGCTGCGGGATGTTGTCCAGAGCTTCGTGATCTATGTCGCCAGGGACGTTGAGTAGCTTCTGGAAGTGTTCACTCCATCTTGCCACAACTCTCTTGCTGTCAGAGAAGGTCTCCATTCCATCTGATGATTTCAGTTGAACAGATCCCTTCTTTTTGGGACCCCACACTTCCTTCAGCCCATTGTAGAAGCCCTTCATGTTGTTACTGTCAGCAGCTCTCTGCAGCTCCACTGCCTTCCTTTCCCACCAGTCTGACTTCAGTGCACGCGTGTGTTTTTGTAGCAATCTGCAGGCATCTTTGTATGCTGCAGTGGTGGACCTGGTGCTCCTGGTTTGCAACACTCTCTGGTGGGCTTGGTCTCTTCTGTTCATAAGAGTCTGTAGCTCCTGGTCGTTGGGGTCGAACCAGTCCTGGTCTTTTCTGTCTGGCTTGCCAAGATATGTCTTGGCTGTGTTGTACACGACCTGCTGCAGAGCAGCCCATTCCTCATCTGGTGTTGAGTTTTCCTTCTCCTCCCATTGGGCGAGAGCACTGTCTATCTCCTGCTCAAAACTCTCCCTATGGCTGGTGGTACTTAGTTTTGCAATGTTCAGCTTGGTCGGCTTACTTGTCCCTTGCCTGTTGTGCTTTTGTCGTATTCTGAAAGCCACTTTTGACCTCAGCATCTGGTGATCAGTCCAGCAGTTTGCTCCACGCATGACTCGGGTACTGTGGATGTCCATCTTATCCCGACACCTCGTGATGATGAAGTCGATCATATGCCAATGTTTCGAACGAGGATGCATCCAGGTGGTCTTGCGTTCATCCTTCTGCTTGAACATGGTGTTCGTCACTATCAGTTCGAACTCAGAGCACAGAGCCAGTAGAAGCTCGCCATTGGAGTTGCATTTCCCAATCCCATGTTTGCCCATGACCAAGGGCCACTTGTCATTTTCTCTTCCTATCCTCGCATTGAAGTCTCCTATCAGCAGTAGCTTATCTGTACGAGGGATGCCACTGAGCACACTTGCCAGCTGGTTGTAGAAGGCCTCCTTGTTTTCATCTGGGTTTGTCATTGTTGGAGCGTACACGCTGATAATTGTAGCAAAGTTGTCCTTGCTCAGAGGTAGTCTCATCGTCATGATTCTGTCACTTACTGGCCGTGGCATTTCTGTCAGCTTTGTGACGATATCCTTCTTGATAGCAAAGCCCACTCCTGCCTCCCTTCTTTCTCCTTCCGGTTTGCCACTCCAGAAGAAAGAGTATTCCAAGTCGTTGAGACTACCAGACTCTGAGAGCCTTGTTTCACATAGGGCGGCGATGTCGATGTTGTATTTGGCAAGTTCCATTGCGACTAGTGCCGTACGTCTTTCTGGTCGGTTAGCTCCATCTCGGTCGAGGAGAGTCCTGACGTTCCATTGTCCAATTGTCAGTAGTTGTCTTCTTTGTCTTCTTCTTCCTAGCTGATTTTCCACTGTCGACGGAAGATGAGGTCGAGCAGCGCGGTCCTTGGTAACCCGGGCGAAGGCCGATCCGGTATGGAGTTTCATACAGTTGTACATTTCATGGAAGCTGCTTGCAAAAAGTGTTGAAGTGCCGCTTGCTTTTGCAAGTTACTAGCGACACTCTCTCGGGGAACAAATAGAGGTCTCACACCGGCAAGAACATGTCAAGACAGGCGCAAACTATTTGTCCCTGCAGTGGCTGGTCGAGAGATGTTGGGAGTTCCATACATCAACCGCCCTAGATGCTGCCACAGTGACATGGTTTTCTGTTTAGGGTTTGCTCCCTTAGCCTTCGGTTCTGACAAGAACCTGTACCACAAGGCAGTGGTTTACAACTTTGCATGGCAGGGGCGTCAAACTCCCTGAGTTGTTGCAGTACCTGGGGTACTGCA
Source organism: Oasisia sp. SBJ-2009 (assembly GCA_964017155.1). Classification (NCBI taxonomy): domain Eukaryota; kingdom Metazoa; phylum Annelida; class Polychaeta; order Sabellida; family Siboglinidae; genus Oasisia; species Oasisia sp. SBJ-2009. Next base: position 53,470,094 of record OZ024854.1, read on the forward strand.
ACACCTGCATACCCGGTCGATAAGACTAATGGTCTTATATCTAATGAACTAAGAAGCTAATAATTATTATTGTCAAGATACACGTATGTAGACAGCCGATTTCATGTTAGTGAAATATTTTATATATAACAAAACAAACATAGTCAACAACAACTGTTACATCACTTTATTCTTTGCAGTTGTTACGCTCACCTCGTTTTGATTTATAATAATACTGTACACAAAGTTCATTGGAAAGAATGGCTATTCAGTTACTGAAACATGCAAGTATAATAAACAGTAAATAATATATATATATATATAGTGTGTGTATGTATTTCACATGTTCATACAATACATAGGGAACATTACAAAAATATATAATACACATTTTGTATAGCACCTGTAATAAAATTGTAAATATTTACTATGATATGTATACGAGTAGATATGCCATAACAGTGTAACAATAATAAGGTGGATGGGTGCCACAAATGATGATTCTCTTCGTATTTTAGCCTAACCACCAGAATAAAAGTCCAAATGGTGATTGGAAAGAGACCAATGATTTTGTGACAGCAAGGCCACACCCCTGTCCTGTACCTGATACGTACAACCCAATTACCCTCAGTTCCCATACCCGACAGTAATCACAATAGAATAACAGTATACACATGTAGTCATGTTTGCCTCTTAGAGCATTATTTTATAATTGACATGTTGCTGGCAATTTTTTTTGGATCCACAAATGGTTTTTCTAGACAAATCACATATCACAAAGGTTGTTAGAATCACAATTTGTGGATCGGCACTTCAGTGCCAATACTCTGTATAGTTGTCTCCTCTGATGCGTCACTTGTTTGCCCAACGATCTTTTGCTCAATTGTAAAAAAATTACTTATAATGTTAAAGTTGCAAGTCTACGTTTACACTTTACATTTTCTGATTCACACAATCTCTGTTTGTAGCTTGGCAATGGCAGTTCAGAAAACAGTGCTGCCTCATGGTGAGCCAAGAGCTCATTATTATCACGCCTGTTTTGTTGCAAACGTTAGTGCATTGTTACATTTGGTTACACTACCGAAGCCCAATGACAGTATAAATGATTGTGATAAGCAGAATGTGGTTATTGGATAGATCAAACATAAATTACCTCACAACTTGCTGCATAATCTCATACCTACAATGGTGTTTTCACTGACAACTCCAACTTCAGACGTGCATTGATCACACAATTATTGACATTTGTCCCTCTGGTTCCAGTGTCATGCCAGAATTGAAATAAAAATCTGACCACAGAGATATGCTTTGTTTTCACATCAAAGCAATGCATACAATTCAGTATCAGTCTTTTAAACTGTTTATGATATAAACATTCAACGCATGTCAATGCATACACTACAGTTTGTTCATAACACCAATGGATTTGGACTTGAGAGCATTTTACAGTTTTGCTTTGCCAAATGTATACAGTTATGAATACATGGGACTTGAGCTGATCACACTGGGTATGATGAACCACTCTCATGTTCATACAAATAGGCAAGTATAACAGACACACAGGACACCACCGACTGTGATATTACTTTCTGGAGAAGAACTAGCACAAGCACTCGACATGAAAACAAGTTACGTTCAATATTCAGTCACACGGGCTTGATTTACTGTCTGCAATACAAGCCTCCATATTAACCGACTTACCGCACCCAACATACAACCTTTCCCCAACCAATACCATTTCCACACCCTCGTCAGAATTCCAACAATGCCCCACACGTCACCTCATGGCAGCCCCATCATGTCGAGGAAGAGGTTGGTCTTGGAGTTGAGCCAGGCCACCTGTTTCTCTCTCAACCCACTCACCCACACCGGGGGCAGGAGGCTGTAGCCCACCCTACACCCCAGCAGGGCTCCAGTGACACAAGCGTTCACATTGCTGTCAGCTCCCTGCATCACAAGCTGTGTGATTGTCGACCTGCAAAAGGAATGCCATAATTACACTCGTCAATGCACTGTGTCGTAGCTTTACGCAGAGACCCGTCCACCCGTCATTTGGATGGGTAAAAACCGTTGTGGACGGGTAGAAATATAGGTGGACGGGGAAAAAATTAAGGACCAAAAAAGGTGGTCCAAAACCATAGATATTGTCAGTTATGCCTTAGAAGTGAGTGTAAATGGTGCCACGTGTGTGTTTGTAGTCCACTTCAGGTCATCGGATACTTTTGAAAGTTTGTGAACTGGCTTAACGTATGATTGGCAATAATTTGGTCCTGCATAAAGCCCTGCACTGCGTGTATGTATGTGTGTGTGTGTGTGTGTGTGTGTGTGTGTGTGTGTGTGTGTGTATGTGTGAGTGTGTGTGTGTGTGTGTGTGCATGTGTTTGCATGTGCGTGAGTATGTGCATGCACCAATATCTGCTCATATATAATCAATGCACTTTATTGAGGAACGCAATTCATACCTTTACTAATATCAATGATGTGTCCACCAAGTTAAATATGCAACTTTTAAAATTGGTGTTTTTCCAAAAGGCTACATCATTCACACTCTCGACAATACGCTCAGTGTGCCTACTGCCTAGCGTCTGTACCTGAAGTCTGTGTTCATGCGTAGTGCAGCCAGACCCGCGGCCAGTGGCTTCATGGCCTCATGTGTCCTGCCGTCCTCCTTCACACTGCAACAACAAACTACAGTAGTAATTGAATGTCTACAACACCAAAATACTTACTCACTTCCTGTTGTACTCTGCTTAATATGCTGACACAGTGAAGTGTTTCTGGTGGTATCTCTGTGATGCACCAACTAGACTACTGGGGGGTACTGTGTATGGGTCACAAGAGGCACTGTACTGATGAATGCTGCACGTGTTGACGGCAGTCTTTGTGACTGAAATATTGCGTAGGTTTTAGTAAAATTCTTCCCAGTCCATTCTTCTGTTCTCTGTCCATTTTCCACTCTGTCTTCCCATCTCTTTTCCCTGGCAGCATTCCTCGAATTATTATTGTATTTTGTAACTTAGCTTCTTCTTCACTGTGATCAGTGTATAAGATGCAGAGAGAGACTTCTTCAGTAGCATTTCACTGTCAATGCAGCCATTTTTCTTTGCGCTTCTGCTGTGATAGTTCCAAAACAACACTTACTTTGTAGGAGTGACAACATACGACCCGCAAAAGAACCGACATGATCATGTAACTATGCGTGTTTGCAATGTTTATCTAAAAGCGCACTGTGCAAAATACGATATAGAGACCAGATCAAGCAAAACAGTTATTTCACACAGCAGGATAACAGTTATTTAACACAGTAGGATAACAGTTATTTCACGTAGCAACTGCAATTGTAAGTTTTGCTCACATGTTGAAGTCTGAGCATGTTGTATGTCTCAACAACTCTTTCTGATGAGCCTTATCTGTGAGGTAGCTGATAGCCACGTCACGCGCCGTACAGATCATTGCTTCTAGTTGACTGCCTTCTGTCAAATCATGTCGACCCTATATTAAAAAAAGAAAGACCACAATATTAACCCATACAGTTTTTCACCATAATGCTGCTTCAAACGTAAAGTATTGTTTGACTGTGTAACACTCAAAATTATCCAGATCGTGCCCTTCCTGAAATCATGCTTTTATACTAGAAAACATTTGCCAAATATTAGATTAATTACCTCATACAAATTATTGAAGGTGTACGGGCACCCCAATAACTGCTGGTTCCAACGTCTGTCTTATAAAGTGTGAATAACATAACTTCCTGATATGGCAAACAAAGAGAGTTACTGTTTTGTGAAAGTATTTTGGTCTGTAGCTCTATATTTACTTTGCTGAGAAAAAATCTAATTATGGACATCGATTTACACATTACAAAATGTAACTTGAAGATTTCTAACCCACATGACAGAGAACTTTAAAAGAAGTAATTTCATTACAATGCCCCAGTTGTAAGGCCACAATATATAACTTATTACGCAATATGTCTAAAATGTTGTCGTGCGAACACAACTATTTCCATGTACTGTGGAAGTCGTATTTTATAAATGCTTGCATGATTGGCAAATTGCGGGAGTCACTCAGTATTCACCCAATCAGCGATTTTGTTACACATTGCCGTTGGCTATGGGTGGTAGGCGATGTCGGTTGTCTGCATGATAAAACGCTAGTTCACATTCCGTAGTGGAAAGACATCTACGTAATTATACTAGGACACGTTTGATAGTGTTGCAAACGACCATTCCTGCAGCGGTAGATTTTGTAAAACAATCTTGGAAGAAAGTGTTTTGGACAGCGTTCACACTGTCACCGGCGCACGTGGGCTCTCAGCCTCACACACAGACGCGATGTTTACGCAGTCATAGCCATAGGCTAGCTTGTCATTAGATGGGGCACGGGTTATATGCGTTCTAGTGCTAACTTAGCTATTAATTAATATATATTGCCAACGAACAAATCAATTGTTAATATTAAATATGAAACACGTTTTTGTTTTATATTATTTATCGAATTTAAACTGACTTAATTATTTAATATTTAGAAGACAAACAACACTGACAGAAGTCTGAGAAGACGTTGACTGTTGTCATTGAGGTTAATATTTAATTTCTCATAATATGTAGTAATTTTAATCCATGTAAAGTTTATAAATAAATGTGCTAAAATTGTATATTGTGCACGTTGCCTCAGATTTTACATTACCAGACTTACACCACAATTAAAACATTTCATTTAACGTCGAGTTCTCTCTTTTTATTGTTGCAATCTGAATAATGTACATTAAAAATAAACGCATGCAACATAAGATCTTCAGAAAGTCTTCATGGTGTCACTCCTGTCGAAACTTGGTCTTATAAGGTGATGGGCACCTCGGTAGCAGCATATTTTATTTACAATATTCGGGCCAGTAACTTTTTGGGGGGCAGTAACTTTTGAAATATAGTGGCCCCCCGGGCCAGTGGATGCAAAAGCTTAATGTCAAGGCCAGTATTGTGTAGAGTGGGACAATGATGCCAGTTGTGACAAGTACTTGGATGGTGCAGATTGAGAGATGTGTATTATCGTTACTACCTGGTATGTTTTTCGTAAATAAATTTTGCATATAATTTGATCATCTTGACTCTGTGTTGATGAATTTGACGGGACTAGTGGATTTGGCTGCGGACTAGTGAACTTTCCTGGCCACTAGTCCGGTGGACTAGTGGTAAAAAAAGTTAGTTTCTGCCCCTGATTGAGTTACCTGTAGCATTAACGCTATGAGGACTGCGACCATGACTGATGACGCGACACATCGGGGGTCTGCGTGGGTCGCCTTGCAGATTCGGGCAGCATTCTCCGCAACCTCGTTCAACTTGTGGAATTGTGGCACGCCTACATAGAAGACACATAATTATAAGCAATTATTTTATCATTGCAAAATATAAGGTGAGTAACACAAAAACTAACACTCATACATAAATAGGGTTGTATTTTATGTCACTCAGGAAATTGGTCCTGTTTTTCTCAAATGAGGATTGAAATAGTACATACAGCAAATTGCACTGCCATCACAAGGTGCTATGTGAAATATACCGCATGCTAGTACAAAGCAAATTATATTTTATATATCATAATAAATTTGCCTACACTGTATCATCAAAATTACTGTCGCGTGACTACAAAACATTGAAAATAATCAGAATATTATTTACCGGTATGTCAACAATCAAGACAAGAAACAAGATGAATGATAAGATACATCAAAATCTACATCTACAAAATTGAGGGTTTCTTCAAAATAAAATAGTAGCACTGAAATGACAACAATCAGTACGCAATTGGTAGCACTCAATAAATAAGTAGCTTGGAATATAACAGTACATCTAATGGGACTACTGCTAAACTGATAATTTGTTACATCACATATGGCTGTAACTCACTCTTCGAGTTGTATTTCGTCTAGTGTATGTTGGTTCAATGTTGCAGTTACACGTAAGTTGAAATCCCCCTGATCACCAGTTTTGTTGTTTTCTAACTTCTAAGTCAATGTATCTGTGAATTATGGTCATGTCTACTTTTTATCAATAGGTCGCCTAAAACGAATATTCCCCAACCTGTCTTGTGTAAACAATACCCACCCAGAATCATGCATCGGGCTACGGCTCCATTGTCATTGTTGGTTTCAGCATTTTCGCTAGCTTCCAACACTTGCCTTGCAACTGAGTGAGGGTCCTGAAGAAACTTGTCATCTTTCACCACCTGTGGACCAGGCACAAACAGAAGCACCTGTTACAGAGACCATTGTGAGACCACAAACAAACAGAAGCACCTGTTACAGAGACCATTGTGAGACCACAAACACACAGAAGCACCTGTTACAGAGACCATTGTAAGACCACATACACACAGAAGCACCTGTTACAGAGACCATTGTAAGACCACAAACACACAGAAGCACCTGTTACAGAGACCATTGTGAGACCACATACACACAGAAGCACCTGTTACAGAGACCATTGTGAGACCACATACACACAGAAGCACCTGTTACAGAGACCATTGTGAGACCACAAACACACAGAAGCACCTGTTACAGAGACCATTGTAAGACCACAAACACACAGAAGCACCTGTTACAGAGACCATTGTGAGACCACAAACAAACAGAAGCACCTGTTACAGAGACCATTGTGAGACCACATACACACAGAAGCACCTGTTACAGAGACCATTGTGAGACCACATACACACAGAAGCACCTGTTACAGAGACCATTGTGAGACCACAAACACACAGAAGCACCTGTTACAGAGACCATTGTAAGACCACAAACACACAGAAGCACCTGTTACAGAGACCATTGTGAGACCACAAACAAACAGAAGCACCTGTTACAGAGACCATTGTAAGACCACAAACAAAGTAGCATACACAGAACACAACAGTAAGCATAATTTCAGTTCTGCATTTTCGTAGTCTCCCAAAGAGGAGATAAATATACGATTTCACGAAATAACCCAATGCTGATTAAAACAACAGTGTACTCACACATTAATAATAATAATAATTAGGTAACCTTTATTGCGCCTAAATCCTTAGAAACCAAGCTCAGAGTCACATCAATACAAAAGGGTTAATCGATCTCCGAGTCAATAAACAATTCCAATTGTCATCAGATTGACTGACATGCCAGGGAGCTATGGTGGATAGGCAAGGTTGTAAAGGTATGCCTTTAAATGATGGTGGAATTTTTTAATATTTTCAACTGATTTAACACTAGAAGGAAGCACAGTCCAAAGAGTAGGTGCACCCACAGCAAAAGCCCTTTTCACAATATTAGTATATTGTCCAGTTTAAGATATTTTCTCAACTTCTAAAGTAGCAAGTCATGTGGACTCCTACCAAGGTTTGCACAATGGGTCCATAGTATGAAACAATTTTGGATTCACTGATCCCTGCGAGAACTGAAGTGTACTTGAGTCTTACCTGTGAGATGACGTCACACACGTAGAAGCCGTCCCTGTCTCCCAGCTCCTTGAAGCCATTACTGCTCCACTCCTGCAGACTCTTCGCAAAGTCGAGCTCATCCGCAACTCCAGCCCAGCTGATGAGTGACTCCAGCACCAGGGCCTGAAGCACAACCACAAATATTGGTTGTATGCACAACATTAAAAAAAAAAAAAAAGTTTATCTAAAAAAATTAAATGATCGCTTGTAATTGTATTAAATAAAAAGCTAAATGATCACTTGTAATTAATACAAAATTAAATGATCGCTTGTAATTGTAATCAATAAAACATTAAATGATCACTTGTAATTGTAATTTATAATAAATTAAATGATTGCTTGTAATTGTAATCAAATCCTGCATATTTTCTTAAGGTACCTCTAAAAAATGTTATGTGCAAAGACATCTGGTAACTATCATTATTGAATGATTAAAATGCTGTCAGGTGTATTTGAAATGCTAATCACGTGAAATGATCAAAGAAAAGATCAATTACTGGAGCTGGAGGGTTTGTTTGCATTACTGAGTAGTGTGATAACATGGCTTCCGGTGTTTGTTCTGTGCTTCCTGTCCACTGTCCCATCACCCTGCAGCCCAGGCTCACAATTTACACAGTGATCTGCATGAATGTTTGCACAACACCGCTTCACTGACTCAGTGTCATTTTACGTGATCAAAAACAACTGTTGTTTCTGTTGTCAAATGGACAGAAATCGGAGAGGCTGCGTTAAAGACGTCTTCTATGTCAACAGTTAAAAGTGTGATTTGACATCTACAACCTCCTTGTAGTTGTAGTACAGACAATGCAGTGATGCACCAACTATGTGCAATGCAACACCGCTAAAGTTGGTTAGTTACAAACTATACATATGTATAATAATAAATATATATAGTATATTTTATTGGAAGAGCTGATGGCTTAGAAAACGCACCAATTGATCAAAGTCAACCGTCCAATCCCCTGGTCTCCAGCTCACTCTGTGAGAGTCCCGGATGATGTCTGAGTACGACAGTGTGCCTGGATCGTAATAAAACCTGCACTCATCCACATCCATGTTCTCTGTTGCTATGCCGATTGCATCGCCAATGGCTGCACCGTAAATCAAACCTGAAATCCATTAAAACAATTGCAAACATCATTGCATGCTATGATTAGTCGAGTCATATTCAGAATATTCTGGAATATGGTATAGAAATTCTGTACATAGGATGTCATCCATTGTTTGGGGCATTTTGCTTTTTTACTTTCCCCGAATGGTATAGCACATCAAATTTTTTACCTCTGGTAATAATAAAGAAATGTTTTTATAAATATTCTGCTCTAGATATATCTTTCATATAGCAGATATAAATTGAAATAACACATTTTCATAAGTGTCACAGTGGTACACAATAAACTTACCAACGATTTTATCCCGCAAAACATGTGCACCATCAGCCGATGCGTCAATAGGTGGCAGCAGTGGTGTCTTGACGCGACTTGGAGTATTTGATGTGTCGGTCTGTGCTTGCATGTACTGCACCAGAGGTGACCTAGGGGGATCCATCGCAGACTGGTTGCCACGGACTCTCGGGAAGACATTAGTCCTAAACGGCAGTGGCTTATCTGTAACTTTATGATTTGCCGAGTAATCCCGCAAGAAATCCAACACCGCATCAGACCCATTTTTGCACACTTCTGACGGAGGCCATTTGATCGGGTTATCCTTGGCGAGAATCACGGTGAGCACAGGCGAGACGCCAAGCGACGCAGGCAAAGTTTTCAGCTTATTTGATTGGATGTTAAGTTTCGACAACGACTCCATCTTCCCGAGGTCGTCCGGCAGGCTGCGCAGTGCATTGTGGGACACGTCGAGCTTCTTGAGCTTCATCAGCCGCATGAAGGAGTTGGGAAGGCTGGCGAGTCGGTTGTTGTTCACGACGATGGTGTGTAGGTGGATGAGGAGACCGAAGCTCTCCGGCAGACATGTCAGCTGGTTGTGGCTCATGTTGATGTACTCGAGGTGGGGCAGGCGGAGGGGCAGCTCAACAGGCACCTCTGTCAGGCAGTTGAACGACACATCCATGCGCTCGTACAGCGAGACGGCGTCGCGGACACTCCATGGCAACTCCAGCATGCATGCCTCCGAGTATTCACGTTTTAAGTGCTGAAAAAAGGATTAAATTCAGTTATTATATTTCTTGTACTGCCATTTCAAACAGTAAATGAGTAATATATTAAGTATATGAAATTTCAGTCAGCTATATAATTTAAATTAATTTTAAAACAGCTAAAACAATACTGCAATAAATAAAACTTTATTAACTACATGTAATTTGTACGTAATGTTAATGTGTACGATATGTAAGTAACAATGTGTCCATACTTCACAAATCAAAACATAATCACTGTTCTCTCTCAGCCTCAGAAGTAAACTGCGCGTTTCATGTTATAATTTCTATTTTAAAGAGTACACATAAAATAATGTTAAAACCGACACTGCTGACTGCAACCACTGTTGTTGACATGTGAAGGCTGTGTGGCAAACATCTGGTCAATGTTGAATGTACACCATGCAGCCAGTTCTTGGCTTGGTACTTAGATTGTGATTTTTAACGGATAGATGCGCACTGTAATGTAAAACTTTATTGCCTTAGACACTAAGAAACACCCAATTTATATGCAAATGGAGTTCTTAATTGCTGAGCGTAGAATATAAATCAATACAAGTAGGATTCATTGCACACCAACGACCGAAATATGATACGTGACGGTCAGTTAAACTGCTACCATTCTCACTTCTTGGGTCTTGACTGACAATAAACTTACCCTCTGAAACTGTTTATATGTCACTTTCCTGCTTAAATCTAGCTCTCTGTTCCTTCCGTTTTTGGCAGGGTCAAAATCGTGGGCTTCGGTGTTCCCCATGATCTAGCATCTGTTGTTGACCGCCTGAGCAGCGTGCAGATGAGATAACTAGTTGGACTTCACCCCGCCCACCAAACTTTACATGGGAACTATTGCCTACTGGCGTTGCCAACAAATTCGAAACCACGACATATTTTGCTTAACGCGCAATGGACGCTTCATGCATCAGCAAAGTTATACGCGCATTTGTGTGCGCTGTAAAAGAAAGCATGCTTTCAACCGCAACACAGTGGCAATTTAGAGTCATGTTTAGTTTTTCTGTCGATGGAAGCTGACGTGTCCACGGGTACCGAGCTAAGGTACGGTCTACGTCATCGGTTTGTGTGTACACAAAGAGGAGCATCATGTCAGAAACAGGTGGCTTTTAATTTGAGTATTTTTTGGTTCTGTCAGCGAACTGTTATTTTGTGCTCAGATTGTGTTTGAGAAATAAAAAGATATAAAAGAAAGGATGGCTGAACAATTGCAGGGTACATTATAACATTGCGCATTCCTATGTATTTACGCACTTGTTGTTCGCTATCTCCGAAAAAGTAACCGCGCCTCCAATTCACACCGTTTATGTTTGAGAAAGAAAACCATATGGTTACAAATGTATTGCTTTTCGCGCGCACATCTCACACTGATTCGCATACATGTGTTCGTTTATTAAAAGGCTTCATTAGCGCTCCGTCAACACTGTTACTGTTGCCTTGTTCTTTCCCGATTATGAATTATTCAATAAAAAAAATGAAATTAGTTCACACTATAGTATAGGCGGTGGTAAGTCTTCTAAAAGTACTCGGGCTAGTATGTAAAAATGAATGCATAAAAATATTAACGCATGAATACACCCAAATTTGTTTTGAAGATGTAATTGGAACTGGAGAAATCTTGTGTTCACGAGCCTTCATTGGCACACGTGTACATACAAACATGAAGGCATTGAAGCTCTAGGATAACCAGTCAATATTATGTACTTCTCAGTAGCAGTCAATACATTATAAATACCTTGTTCAAATCCCAGCAAATAAAGAACCATTTCTGAACCAGTTGGCACATGTCATACTGGTTCATAATTGGTACCACTCCACCAGTACATATTTTCTTGTGTATTCATGTGAATACACATGTTCTGCCTGTTGTCACAAGTTTTGAACGAGTTTGACACGAGTCGTACTGGGTCAGAACTGGCACAGTTTAACTGGTACGTGTCATCATGTGAAAAACTCGTGATAACACGTTAAACATGTGTCGACACACCAAATGTGTTTACAGAATCCGGTGAATTCACGAACGGAAACATGTGAATTAAGCCAGTTGAACTCGTGAATTCACTTACAGGACATGTGAAATCACGGATCGTTGTTTGCTGGGAAGTCAGCAGAGGTGCTATATAGACATTGTATGTGTTGCAGTTCCCAGTAATCAATTGGATGGACAGACGGGTGAATTCAGACACAATGAGACAACCACAGAGAGAAGTGAGAAGAAAAACAGCAGAATGGCAAATGGAGGTGCTGCAGTATCAGAGAAACTAAAAACCCCATTGGACCAACAAACGGTGTTGACACCCTTGGGCACTGTTGGTAAGTTCTGAATTCTGATGAGAACTGCTATACACATTTATTTAAGCATACATTACCTCCAAGTGAAATATTTCTTGAACACACTATTTAAAAAAATGATGCGTGATTCTACGGTTCCTATAATCTCCGTTTCTCTTCCTTTGAAGATTCCTGTTGTATAGTAATGGTATTATATTTTATAAATTGCAAAGTTTGAAAGCTGAAATTACCTTAAACGCTACTATATTTTAATCAGAACTGTTGCTTAAGAAGTTGACTAGTCAAATTTGTTTAGTTCTGAAAACAGTTAAATGATTCATTATCTTGTGTAACATAAGCTCCATGGGAGATCAAACTGCTAATATTATATATTCTTTCCATTAGTTGTTAACATATTATAATGTCTTATCTACCCTGCTTTCAATAATCTGCTTGTTTTGTGATCCACACATTTAGCGTGGAAACCATTTTGGTAGTTGATACCATGCATAATGAGGTTTCTCAATAATATGCATGCTTCATTTAAATCTAACCAAAAACCTTGGGAACCAAAGTGTGCAGATAAATGAGACCTGAGTATAATTTTCTTCACAGTAGATACTCTAATTTTGTAACATTATCACTTTTTCTCAAATTTGTTATGTTTCAGTGATAAATAAAATATATTTGTGTCTGAGGTAGTTCAAATAATAATTAATAATACATTAGGGTCATTCTGTGTGGAATGAACAAATGGCTTTCACCACACCATCAGCCAGGTCTAAGATGGTGTAATAGAAAGACAGGAAAGTTGCGAAAGTGTATTTGTCTGACACCGAATGACACATTGTATATTTCAGATAAACTGAATAATTTAATACATAATAGTAATTGCAAGATTTACAACAGTACACTGCCCCAAGTAGACAATATTTCATGCTTCCTTCAGTTAAACCATCTAAGCAGTGCCTGGTAGGCAGATACTAGTTTCAGATGTAAGTGTTATCTTACATCACTTGTATGTAATTTAGGAGTGTAGGAGATACCTTTTCCGGCCACCCTCTGTTAAAAACTTAAAATATACAAACCTTATGTATTTAGTTAATTTATATTTTATATTTAGTGAACACATCGTATTAATGTGAAGCGCTTTGATTGATATTTAGTTAGCTAAAAAGCGCTATATTAAGCAACGGAATTATTATTATTATTATTATTACAAACATGTTCTTAAATTAATTTTCTTAAATTAGTTTAACTGAACAACTGTTTTATGAGATGGGGAGCAGTGGTCGTGCGGTAGAGCGCTGGACTGTCAATCGAGGGGACGGTAATTCAATCCCACCTACCGCCGTTTCGAACCTTAGGCAGTTTTGTTCACCCCACATTTGCCTGTGTCTTTCGGAAGAGATACTAAAAGTCGGCGGTCCCTTCTATCTGGTGTCTATGGCAGGGGAAGTAAAAGATCCCACACAGGGGGTAAATGTGTAACCTGTAGTGGACTCACTAATTCTAGAACAACTCATGCGTTGGCCCAAGTTTGGGCTGTTTGGAGGTAACCACCTGAGACCTGAGATATTGCAGCACTTAGTATTTGTGAAAGGATGACGTCGTGATGTGATGGTTGTGCAGTTTCTCCTGTGTCTCGTTCCTTGAGGTGCTGGTGACGATGTGATGACAGAGGAAGGGGATCTGGACGTGGCGGGGAAGATCGAAGGAAGCGGGGATATTAAAAGGGGGGATACAGAAGAGGACACGGATAAGGAAGTGCCTAGGGCAAAGGGTGCGGGTGAGGGCAAGGAGGCAGGGGTTGTGAATGGAGACGTCGTTGCTCCACTGGCCGAGCAGGAGGAGGAGGAATTGAGCAGTGTTGAAGAGCAGATGGAGCTGGGTGACGACGACTGGCCGGACAGCATTGGTGAGTAGCTGCTCATTCTACAGTGGTATCCTGATTTATCTGAGGATAGGATGTTTTGTTATAGTTAAGTAACTTAAGTTCTAATTGGTTAAATTGTATTTTTAGTTGTAATCGGTTTCATTGAAACACTCACCAATATTGAAAATAGTGTCAAAAGTATTTTGAAAATACACGTCACGTGTACCCGGTACTTCAGTTCAAGAATCAAGAGTACCGGGTACTTGTATCTAAATATACAGTGGATTTATTTTACATTTGTTTATGCAATAATTACTCTCATGTGTTGTAATGACCTTCTCATTTTACTAACTTATCTGGATCAACAGTTTTTGATATATTTAACATACTTTAATTTCATTACATATGTTATGGGGTAGCTGCCATGAGAGCGACCAAAATGGTCTTAGTGACAGTCTCCTCAACCCTTGGTTATTTTAGTCACATTAAAAAATATTATTTACTTATAACTAGATTCATGATATATTCAACACAATTACGTGCCATGTTACTGCACTAGTGAAATATTATTTAATAATTTGAACTGTAGGTAATTTTGTTTGAACATTGGTTTTGTATTGCTGTATGTAATGTGTCATTAACATTTCCGATTCCGATTTCCGATATGATTGATTATAAAAAGAAATATAAGTTATTACTGTTGTCTGCATTCAGCTGATGAAGACGAAGACTATGACAGTGCTGATGAGTCTGGCAGTGACTTTGAAGACATCCCCTATCCAAGTAGCTACCTGGAGCGCGACACTGACTTTGATCTGCCGGACACAGTCACCACACTGACCAGTCCAGATGGCTGCAAGGTTTACCTGGTTGGCACGGCACACTTCAGTCACACCAGTCAAGATGACGTTGCAAAGGTGACTGCCACATTTGGTTCCAGAAGTGGGATGTTTTATTTGAGAAAAACAAGTACAGGAATACGGCTACAGTGGTTGAGTCAGTGAGATTGACCACCTGAGGTGGATTAAATAGGTTTATAAAGATATTGAACAGTTAAAAAAATATTGTTTCCCCAGTTTGTATTGATTCAGGGACAGTGTAGTCATTTTCACAGAGGACACTAAAGGAATTAAACAGATGATCTTCTCATTGTGGAAATTGTCAGACAATGTTAAAAATAAAAATCGACAGAAGATTAGTTTCACATGTACATCAAAAAGTAACTAGGTAAGCCGAGAGCTTCCTTGTTCACTTGTCATCAGGGTGTTTGCTCTGGATGGCAGTCTTGTTCACTCTAGTTCAGTTTTGTTGAATGTAGTCTGTCTTGTGTGTTGTTAGACCATCGCCTCGACACAGCCAGACGTGGTGATGGTGGAATTGTGCAAGAGCCGAGTGAACATCCTCCACATGGACGAGGAACTGATCCTGAAGGAGGCGCAGGACATGAGCTTTGAGAAGATACGACAGGCCATCAGACAGGTAAGTTGTCCCCCTCTTATGTCGTGTCGTGTCGCGTCAAGTCAAGTCACGTCACGTCACGTCATCAGCTATCTTCTCAGACCAGTTACATTACTCTCAGGCCATCAGACTGTGGTCGTTATTCTCTCAGACCTTCTCTTCAGACAGGTACAGTTGCTATCCTCTCACACCAACAGGTAGGTAGGTTGCTGTCTGCTCAGGCGATCAGTCAGATAAGGTTACCCAGTGCCAACATACATTTACACAGCAACTGTGCACCGTGTTGTACCACACACATAAATACATCACATGTAATATCAGTAGAGAGTTTTCAGGACATACAGGACATGTTATAACAACTTTCTTCAGCATACTCAAATTAAATAAATAAATATTCTATGTAACACAAACATGTACTGTTATGTTGGAAAACTATAACTTACTATTACAGTGGAACCCCTCATTTAAGACCGCCCCTCAAATCAGAGTGGGGCGGTCTTAAAAGAGGGGTGGTCTCTCGTGAGGGGTTTGCAACATTCAACACTAGGGGGCGCTTACAACAACTAACATCGATACTAGGGGGCGCTTAAAACCATTAAGTAGTAAAATACACAAAATAAAAAGTAGAAAATAAAAAATTAGACAACATATTAACAACAACGAAACTATTTATTTTGTTTATTTTATGTGTGACACGTTTCAGTATAAGTTTAATTTTGAATCGTTTTTTATAATATCTGATAAAAAGTATCCTCATTTTGAATCGTTTTTTAATAATAATTGATAAAAAGTATTCTCATTTAATTTATTTCAAATTCGGTCTAAGGGGCTCAAAAGTGCTGCCACCTCACAGCGTATGGGTAATCGCACCATGGTCGCCATTTTGTTGTTCTTTCCAGCGCCGCAAAACGATCTTTTAGTTTCTGATCTAATCATGAAAACGACCTCTTACAGCCGCGAAACTTCCTCTCTAATAACTCATATTACATATACATACACTAGGTCATAAAATTTAATCATTTAAATTGCTGTGAAGAATAAAATTTACAAATCAAAATCATGCTAAACTCAAGTCGACATTGCCGGCGGCTGTTACGCGCAGGCCGTAGATTACCGTGGCGCTACGTCGATATTTCATCGCCGTGTCGCTAAATCTGGATTCCGGTATTATCCTAAACTAATCTAAAACTTAGCCTAAGTTTCTAAGCTTTAATCATACACAATATGGATATTACAGTAATCACAGAGTTATGCGTAGCCACCGGCACCGACGGTGACCATGTCCGCCATGATGTCTTGCCGGCGAGTTCTTGCGCGAGTTTGTTTCGTGAATTTTATTTATTTCAATAATGTAAGTGATTTTATAACATAGTGTGTGTTTATAAATATATAAGATATGTGAGGAAAGTCTAGCGGCTGTTAGATGTCGTTTTCATAATTCGGTCAGAAAGTAAAAGATCGCGAAAATGAATGGCGGTCATCAGGCGATTTATTGTTTTTATGCATGTTTGTGTGTGCGTTAGTCATGCGTTTAATGAAAATTCGTTGCGATATTTTGGTTAAAAAATGTGCTGGCCACCTATCGGATGGTCGTTCGTCAGGGGTAAAATTAAAATTGCCAAGGTCGTTGGTCGTGTCTGCCGGGTGGTCGTTGGTGAGGGGTTGTTTATACAGGGTAGACATTCCGTCAATGAAAAAACGGTCATAAAAAACGGGTGGTCGTAAATGAGGGTGGTCTTTTCGTCAGGGGTTCTACTGTAGTACATTGTGTTAAATGACACTGTTGTTCCAGAGCGGCCTGCTGCAGGGCATCATGCACCTGCTACTGCTCAGTATGTCGGCACATCTCACCAAAGAGCTGGGCATGGCGCCGGGGGGCGAGTTCCGCAGGGCATTCCAGGAGGTAGGTGTTACCATGGCAACCATTAGGAAGGTCGTTGTACTAAATTACCTCCCATAGCAACCATTCGGAAGGCCGATGTACTTAACTACCTCCCATAGCAACCATTCGGAAGGCCGTTGTACTAAACTACCTCCCATAGCAACCATTCGGAAGGCTGATGTACTAAACTACCTCCCGTAGCAACCATTAGGAAGGCCGTTGTACTAAACTACCTCCTATAGCAACCATTAGGAAGGCCGTTGTACTAAACTACCTTCCATAGCAACCATTGGGAAGGCCATTGTACTAAACTACCTCACAGTTTTCAGTGCAATAACATTTTACGTTCTTGTAACCTAGCAACTGTAATTAAAAATTTTGATTTTACATTACATTAGCTTGTAATTCTTGATTTTTTTGTATTCAGTTATGTTTGCCACATTAATTACACGTAATTACATAGTATTTTTTATTTATAAACTATGAAATGTTATGGTTTAAAGAGGAAGACAATTATATTTAAGAGAAAGCGAGAGAAAACATTATTTTGAATGCGAATTAATGTATGATGCTGTGACTTACAATAGAATGAAAACACAAAAAGTTATGAGGACTGTACACTGTACTAAGAAGTCTTTAATTTCACTAATAACATACAGTATTAATCTGACCCTTTTCCTGTTTTGATGTATTTTTTTATTTTAGAAATCTAACCACAAACCTATTTGCCTGTTTGATCACATTCATAATAATTAAGATATTGGTTCAATAAAATGTTACATTCTGAGACCAGCATTGTGATTTTGGTTAAATATCAGAAAAGTTTTTGTTGCTGGCGAAATTTATTTGTTGTCAACATAAGTAAATTTGAACCACAAAGTTATGTGCTAAGCACAACATTATGTGTTATAAAAATTATGTTGGATTGTTTTGCATAGCCTCTAACCTGTCATTTGTAGGCGCAGAATATCCACGGCTGCCGGATCCACCTTGGAGACCGTCCCATATCCATCACACTCAGTCGTGCCTTGGGTTCATTATCCATCTGGCAGAAAGCCCGACTAGCTTGGCATATACTCATATCGAACGATTCGATAACGTACGTACACTGTACCACCAGTAGGGGGCGTTGATGCTGTGCAAGTAAATCACTGGTTTTGTCATAAAGCATTAATACTTTTGGTGCCTGTGACAATATTTTTTTTTAATACACTATAATTGTGTGCTAATTTATGTTGTATTTAAAGGGAACATGATTGTCTTTATTAGCATATGCATATGTTATCAAAGTAGTATTGTATTAGCGTTTTATTTATTTATTATTATTATTTTAACTCAATTAGGAAGAATCATTTTAAAGCGTCTCAGAGCAATTATTTGGATGCGGCGCTACAGTGTATATAAGAAATACATTTGTATTATCATTAATATGACAGCACTGTGTCATCATCATCGTTTAAAGGCAGTTTTTCCAAACTATAGCTACCTTTTGCAAAAAACCTCAAAAGGTTATTTGTTTGAAATTATATTCTCACATTAAGCCATTGGCACTCCCACGCTCTGATGATGGCGTGGCTCCGTTCCCAGTCATGTCTCTTGACTACTGTGTGTTGCATCTGTATGCTCAGATTCCAAAGGGTACAAGCGTGGGAGAGGTTTCATTATGATAAGTAAATGTAGTTAGAAATAAACATGCAGTTTCTCTGTGTCATTGCAGAAAGGAAGACGTTGAACGGTGTAAGCAGAAAGACTTGCTCGAGGAAATGCTTCGGGAGATGACAGGTGAATTTCCAGCCCTCAGCCGGGTGTTTGTGGCTGAAAGAGATTTGTTTCTCGCGAATTCCCTGCGATTGGCTGCGAGACCAGTTCCACATCCAACACTGGGTAAGGTTTCTTTTAAGTTTTACATTTATTGGTATTCTGTTTAAATAACATGTAACAAGGCATCATACTGTTTAGGTTGAAATGTGCATGCATATATATTTTAACAATTTATGTTACAATTGCTATATGTCAAACAGAATGCAAGTATATTTTAAGTCAATAATTGAGTTACCCTTCAAATCAGCCAGCAGTACTGTCTGATCGACTCATTTTTCTTTTGTGTTGTTCTGATAATTATCATTGTCTAATAGTAATAAGTAAACTGCTGCTTCTAACGACATACAGCTGTCGACAGCAGAGCTACCACTCTAAGCACTGCTGTGGTAATTAGTAGGGGGTTAAACATATATTGGGGTTTTGATTGTACTAGTAATAGCAGTTGGTAAATAAATCAGCAGGGTAGCTTGCTCTGGGTTTTTTCATTTTTACTTATTTACCAACCATCAACAGTTGTTAATCATAACAATTATATGTGTATGTATATATATATATATACATATATATATATATATATATATATATATATATATATATATATATATATATATACAGTATGTATATACATATTATAATCACTGTTGTGATTAACAACTGTTGATGTTAGGTAAATAAATAAAAAAAAACTATATATATATATATATATATATATATATATATATATATATATATATTGAGATTGACCATTTTGATAATTAACCACTGGTTTCATTTACATCATGGATTAGGACTGCCTTTCATTGATAACCGCTAGTCCATAATGTTATAATGATACCACATTTATGACAATACTGCAGTGGCATTGCAGTAGTAAAACTATCCCCAAATACACAGCCTAATAAACAGTGAAAATGGTATGGTTGGTATTCAGGTGAAGTACCGTCAGTTGTGGTTGGCGTAGTTGGCATCGGCCATGTTCCTGGCATCGTGGACCACTGGGACGGCCCCATCAACATAAAGGACCTGCTCACGTGAGTCTTGTTTTGTTTCTTACAGAAATATTCATGTAACTGGTTGATATGGTGAGTATTTATGATGTAGAGACAGGACCTAGTACTTGCTTAATTCACACCAGATCTACTTATAATTAATAATAATGAACATAGCACCTAAATCCTCAGATATCTGAGCAAAGTGGATACACATGCATACACACACATGCACACACATACACATACATGCATACACACCACACACACATGCATACTTGGGGATTCACATACATACACACACATATACATGCAAACACATGCACACATGATTACACATGCACACACACATGCACACACACACATGCACACGTACACACTTTGAGAGCAGATTATACCAAATCATTATGTCAAATATGTGTAGTGTATATACTATATAGCAAGGAAACAAAGAAATATTAAAACTAATGGTTTACAATGTCATAATGGTTAACTATAATACAGTTGACCTGTATATCATGTGACCTGTTGCCTAGCAATATGTGGACCTATTGACTAGTAATACATTTGTCAAGCCTCTGAATCCCTATAGAGCTACACATGTTCACCATTCAGTTCTGATGGCTTGATGTAGCTTTTGCTGGGCCACTTATCACCAGATGGGTGTTCAGTTGTAACAATGCTTTGTGCTGTTGTAGAGTAATTGTTTGTTAATTGGTTGTGTTCATTACAAAAGTATTTTAATTAAAATAATGGACGTAGAGAAGCTAAGCTTCATAAATACATACATAAATATGTAAATATAGATATTTATATAATTATGCATAAAACATACATACATACATACACGTAACACTTGCAGGTATTTGTAACAGTACAATAGACATATACAATGGTGTGATTTTCTTATTTCAGAGTTCCGCCAAAGTCGTACGTAGGTGGCGCCTTTAAGTGGGGCGTGAAGGCCGCAATTGTTGGATTCATCTCGTGGGGTTGTTACAAAGCGATACGCTTCTCCACGTCTTATGTGCTATAGCATCCCCTGTGCCATAGGTTGAGCTTATGAAGCCTTGTGACAATCTGGATATGGATACTGAGTTTTTTAACTTGTGTAAAGTGTTGATTTCTGATAATCTCTCTTCCGTGGAGATCGTGATTCTCAGATTTGTGAAAAATTGCAGTCGATAGAGTATTGGTTATCTCTCTCCACAGAACTTGTAATTCGTAGTGCGATTATATGCGTAAAACGTTAAGCACAGTCACGTGAGTGGTTTGTTTTCACATTCTCGAGGTTGTTACCACAAAAACTGTTTCCGCCTGTCAAACCTTGCGGTCAATTGATGCGGCGGTTGCATGGCACAATGACAGAATCTGCTAGGGAGATGCTAATCTCAGTCCCTTGTCTAGAATGATATCTACAATATAGTTCAATAAACTTTATAACTCTTTAAACTGATGTAGTTAATCTAGAATTTTTCTAATGCTATTATTATTATTGTGTCTATTTGTGTCTAAGAAGGGACCTTGAAATGGATGATTGAAAGTCATAGCAAACGTGAAACTGTCTTTAGTAGAGTTCCCTGCCGGGATGTATCTCCTGTCCCTGTGGAGTCTTCCATGGCAGATATAACCTTCATTGGGTCCGTAGAGGTGAATATTCTACCATTAACATTTTACTGATACCATACAATTGTGTAGTTAATGGTCTGCAAGACACTATTTACTAGAAGATGCACACATTATTCTGGCGACCTCTTGCTATTTAATGTGTTTTTCTTTGTTGTTGCTATGCTATTGACGTTACAATGAATGTTATGTAACTGTGGATATTTCAAAAAAATATTAAATTGAAATAGATGGAAAATTATTTGTAAAATGAAAATTGCCTAGGTATGAACAGTTTACAAATGATATATGAAATGTTGTTTTAACCGTGATGTATTTTTTTATTTTAGAAATCTAACCACAAACTTTATTGCTCATTTGATCACATTCATAATAATTAAAATATTGGTTCAATAAAATGTTACATTCTAAGGCTAGCATTGTGATTTTGGTTAAATATCAGTAAAAAAAATGAATTGCTGGTAAAATGTATTTGTTGTCAACATAAGTAAATTTTAACCACAAAGTTACAGTGTATGTGTTAAGCACAACATTATGTGTTATAAAAATTATGTTGATGCATGCAGTGTTAAATTAAAGATCAGTGCATTGGATTGTTTGGATAGCCTCTCGTCCTATTTGCTATAACATTTACCACTTAGGGCAAAAATGATCTGCTGAAAATACGATTATAGATTATAATGAGAATTTTATTATTTTATATTTTGATAAATCATGACACTTTTACACATTGATTGTGGTGGTTGGACTAAATGTTTTGTACAATCTATTAATGCATATAACAGTTCTGATTTGTAATAAAGGTGATATTAATGATACTGGTTGATGTATGTGTGTTTGGTTGCAAATGTTGATGAGAATCGGAAGTGATAATTTTAAGAATACCTCCAAACAACTTATTTCCTGAATACATATGATACTGACTGTTCAGCCCTCTCCACAGCTATTCCACATTCTGTCCTGCAATTGGCTGTCTATTTATTTGTTTTCTTTGTCTGGTTTATGATTCTTGTGGGCCTCTTCCATTGTCTATCCCCCATCCAAGCGCTTTCCATCATCTATCCTGTTTAGCTGAAACCTTTCCTGTTGTTTATGCTACCTCTTACCCAAGCCCCTCATATTGCTGACTTGATCTAATCCAAGCCCTTTACATTACGTCTCACATGCCCTATATGTATTCTCATCCAGGCTCTATTGCGTATTCTGTCTCTCACCCAAGCTCTTTCTAGTATTTAGTCTGTTACCTGAGACCGTTCTGTTGTATATTTTCTCCCTAACACAGTGCCATTACATTGACAATTTTGTATTTCACCTGCCCCTTTTATTAGTCTATTTCTATGGATTTACTGCATCAGTCTCTGTGTGCCATATACCTTTAACTCTGAGATCTCAAAACCGTTGAAGATCTATTGTTCAAATTTTGCACAGATGTTTCTTCGGGTACTGTCACTATGCAGAAGAAATGTAAACTTGATCGACTCATTTTTAAGCCTCCTATGGTACGAGTAAATTTTCAGTTTCCTATTTCTTAAACAAAAATTATGTTGCTTTTCCTCTATTCTTTTGCATAGATGTATCTTAGGGTATCTTCATTGTACACAAGAAATTTGTAGTTCGGTGTCTTTTGTAAAGGCATCTTAGGCCACCCAAAAAAGCAAAATGTTAATAATTTGCCTCTTAGGACACGCACAACCTCCTGTGTATCTGTATATTCCACTAGAGGCTATTCCTCAGCTAGAGTGAAGCTGGACATTCCCTGCCTTCTATTGTTGATATGGCACCATGTCTTATTGCAGTGGCAGCAGTAATAGGGGATCAGTAACACAGTAGATCCCTGTTAAAATGGACAGATCTCGGGTCACAAACCCCCATGGTGATCTGTGTATTCTGGCAACTGTAATCAGCCCTCATAGAGCGCAGTGGCTCAGGGGTAGAGCTTTGGACTCTCGACTACGAGAACCCGGGTTCGAATCCTGGCTGCAGTATTAAAACCTTGGGCAAGTTTTTTCACTCTACATTGCTCCAGTTCACTCAGCTGAATAAATCAGTACCTGGCTATAGACAGTGGTGGATATGTGTACGAGCAGCCTTCGCGCATTAATTGTAGCATATGGCTGGATGCTTCCCAGAGAAGCCGAGATGGTGTCTGAGTGAACAGGTCTGTCAGGGAAGTAAAGTGTAAAACGCTTTGAACGGTCCTGAGGACTGGATACTGCGCTATATAAGAACTTGCCTTTACTTTTTACTCATCACAGTACCAGTTTAGGGGTCAGAGCACAGTCACATTTCCTTGTCTAACCCATACGCATGTAGTACCTTAATAGTTGTCATTCTAGATTTAGATTTTTTTGTATGAAATGAGTAGAGGACAGGCATATTAGTAGATTCAGTGCTATGATGTATCTGCAGTGCAATGACGCATGTGAGTGTAGTTGGTGTAGTGAATTTAGCCATTTTTTCTTACATGACTGCGGATGCAGAAAAGCGTGCTCAGTTTGGTAAATATTGAGGGGCAGTGCACATGCATGCATTTTAAGAGAGCCTGAGATATGTTTTTTTGACGAACTCTGATCAGCATATCAGTGACATGACTGCAGTGACTGTGTTAAAATAAAAAAGGTGCCCTCTAGCTGCACACATCTTTCAATTGTCCATTCTAACTGCGTCTAACTGATCAATGTTTCTCCTGCTATTTGATGAGTGAGGTGGGGCACCTGACTATTTTTCTAACCCACCTTGCACAAAACATTCCAAACCTGCCACCTCATAACTATTTCTTGCTATAAAGATGTTTACACGCTGCTACCTTGTAGCTACGCATTTGTTTCCTCTCTATTTCCCAGGGAATAGGCTAAAACACCCTTCAAAATGCTCCATTTTGAAGTTAGCTTTAAAAATAGTTCTGGGGTCCATGCTTCCGGATTCAATGTCACATAACACCTTCGGTACTTGCATGGCCCAACCTACCACCTCGCTCAACTTTATACTCGGGGTGGGGTGGGGGGGGGGGAAACACCACTGCTTGCTCTCCAGTGCAGTGGTAGGAGCTGTATCAATAACACAGTAGATCCCTGTTAAACTGGACAGTTTCCGCCTGCAGGTTTTAAGCCATATCTTCAAAACTAGCAATTTTCTATAAATGCAAGTTTTGTTTATTTTGAGATGTGACTGTGGTGTCTACTGGATGAAGATATATTGTCACCTGTAAGTGACAAATAGACTTTATTTATATGGTCTGCTGTTTTCACGCAATTCTGTTTCTGGTCATTTCATATGAATAACCAGAGAAAATGCCAATTTGGTGATTATGCTGAAGAGCTTATAGGCAATGACCAAAATACATTTCATTCATAATTACCAACTCACTATAATTATACTCCAAAGGACCTCTTGGCATATTGTTTTCTATTCTGTCTTTTTTATTTTCTATACTGTTCCCTTCCTACCTACCCTAATTTCTACCGTTCACTCTGCCTTTCTAGTCATCTCCCAACACTTTCTATTGTTTGTTTGTTTTGCCATCCTCCCAAGCCAGATCTTCTTGTGTTGTGCTCCAGTAACACTGGCTGGTTGTCTCCGCAAACCGTGGAACTGAATGGAGTTGAACCATAAAATTCTAGCAATTGACATTGCCAGTCGTTACTGCTTCAGCCGTGGGAACACCACAAATACCTGCCCCAATTTGAATACAGACACTGGTGGGAATCCCAATATAATGACCCATTCACATTCTAAACATTGCATGTAACATGAGCAGCGTTTGGTTGAAATTGCCTAAAATTATACCATGTCATTGGCTGACATTAAGAGGAGTTTTTTCGAAAGGATGTGCCAAGGGTAGTGACAATCAGCAGCAGTGTCCCCTGCTGGCGAGACTGTGTTCTGTCGAAAGTGTCATTCACAATCAACTACACATATGCAGGATGACACAGTTTAATAAATGTAACTTTCGAACATCAAAAGCAATAAATGGAATGTATAACAGAATGCAATAGGCCACTCAGGCCACTATATGACATTTGAAGCCACACCTTGTACTGTTGTTGATTCCATTAGTTACAGCAACACCAATTAAACAAACACTTTTCAAACATGAACTGAAAACTCTTTAAATGATTTAATCCACCATGAATAAGATGCATTTCTATTCAAATAAACAATGCATTATTCATTTAACTAAATTTTAATTATTTCAATACAACAGCTCCTCACTTTGTTAAAATCGTTGAAAGTACAGCTGAACCTTGTTTCACTGTAAAAATGTTGATTATCAGATAACTTGTGAAAGTGTCATTAGCATTAGTTCTCTGTTATCTAGAGATTTGTTTACCGGATCTAATAAAATATTACTTAATTGTTTGTCCAATGATTTTATGCGGAGTAAATAATAAATCTCAACAAACAAGATCGCATGTCATAATAGCCACTGGCCATCACACTGTACTACACTGTAGGTAGGTTTGGTTTGTTGCCAAATGACTGTGAAACAATAAACCGTACTAAAATGTGGCGAAAGTCCTTCAGACAGGCCAAGATTTTATCAAATTAATAAAGCCTTTTATCTGACTTTTGGTAAGATTCTGTGAGGGTTAAGAATATATTATGGAAATAGTCGAATGGCAACTTGGTCCAAAACTGTGTCTATAGTTTTAAAATAAAAACTATAAAAGTACAATTTGCAGAATAATAAATATTTAAAAAGTTATCTCTAACATTTTTAGACTGAAGTATTTTTTATTTGATTTTCAATAGAAACATTCAATGTATAACATCATTCAATATCAAGCCAAGGCTGACATGGTGGTTTACAACTCTGCACTCTGGAATACAACAAACAAAGTAGTTAATACTCGTGCACGATGTACATCAGCAAATTTTTGTTTGTTTTCTGCACCCTACAAGCATAAATTTTGTTTTAAATCCTCAGGTATGTGTGCAGCCATAAATACAATTCATTATTTTCACATGCAAGAATATCATTAATGTCATGTCTTAATAATTTTATGTGCTGAACATGCTATGGAATGCAAATGCAAAGTATTTGGAACATACTGGATGTACTATTCTTCAAACAACCACTTAACACATTTAACAGCAACTTAAACAATACTGCATCTAAACATCAAAGAACTATACAATTAAGTAATGAATGGCAGCTGAAACAACAATTAACCAATGAGCAGCTCTGCTCTTGTGCAAACTCTGGGTGCATTTCTAGCTAACACTCACCCTGACCACTGTTAGTTAGCACACGGTGCAAAATAAACGTAAAAACACTACTGCAAGCACACAACGACGAAAGTACGCACTAAAATATTCAGCATAAAATATAACCACATCAGGAATTTGTCAGTCTAACATTAATACATAAATACGTAACATTCTGGAACAAAGCTAGAATACCTTTTAAATGTTAGCCTTACACAACAAACAAACAAACTATATTTTCGCCAAAAACATATTATCTCATAAAGAGTCTGTGTTTACTAGTTGATGATACAATTATTTATGATCACACGGAATGTGATTTTAACATGTACACATACTTATTTATATTATGCTGGTCTGTCAATTGCACCAAGGAAATGTAAAATGTGCAGCAGTCCCCTACATCACGTCAATGTGCAATTAAATATCTTACAACACATATAATTCAACATTAAAATACCACATGCCATTCAACAAGTATATACACATATGTTAATATATATATTTCTGAGATAAAATATACTCGTGCGTGGCTGTTCGTAACCTGGCATGTGTGAATGCTATGAAAACAACTGTTTGTCACACGTGGCAAGTGACGCGTTACTTGTGTCATGTTCAAAGACACACAATGCAGTATTTGTTACTGGTGCAATAGCACAACTAGCTACGTCTGATTACACAATGTGGGAATATTCCATAATAATGTGCTGTAGCAATATTGCGAACGCGACAGTGGCCGACGTTCTGAGATTCGTTCGTAGAAACAGTTTCCTCCACTGAGCTGGGTACGACTGGTTAAACCAGAACTGCAGCTAACTAATTACACAAATAATTGCTAGTAAACTTAATATAACATAAACATAATGTAAGTTGTCGTGTCACAGAAAACAAAAAAATCCTGGCTGTACGTTACCTCACTGTACACTGCATTGCACTGTCATCATCTCAATAAAATGATGCACTTCTACATCACCACAACCAAGTAATAAAGAAATAGTTGCTTCGAATTCTGAACAAAATGTCGGACATTCTACGCTTCCTTGCTATGAGAACAATTATAATTTTGTGTGGCCGTCTTGTAAAATCTAGTGAAATCCAATGTTACAAGGATGGACTTCACCAAGATTTGTCAGGCGCCAGCTGCAAATGATATGTAAACTCCTGATCTACGTGCATACCAAAATGCATTTTGATTGATTATTACTTGGAATGAAATAGTGAAATACCATCACTTCTCATACATGCCCGATATCTTGACATGGAAATTACAGTAAATCAGTGTTGTCACAGGCTTGGGAATGTGTGAGTTGGCCAACACAAACAGACCCCAAAACAACAAGCATAATCAGCCTCCACACAAGAAAATATATATATATATTCCTAAATGCTGCACTTATGTATATAGCATCACATGACACTGTTACTTAAAGTAGACTGCTTAAACGTTTAACCACTGGTTGCGAGATAATAATACATGTTGATTTAACACCCTAACTAAGGGCAGGTGTAGCATAACAAGAAATATAATATTGTGTAATTATTTGCAGTAAAACGTTTTTGTGAATTTTGAGAACTTGTTATTGGTGCTGTTTCGTGTCTCACAAATGGAGAGCTCTGTTGTAAGCAGTGCTATATGCTCTACTGGTGCAGTATCTAGGAATATATAATTATATACATCCACACAGACTAAAACTATTTTCACTTATATCGTAGCAGTCCTACACAGTAACACCAATCACGTTTGTGTAGGATATTGCGTAGTATCAAGTCACATCAATCAAGACCATGTTTTAGGATACTGTTTTAGTCACAAATTTATGCTATGTTTAGGTTACTGCGTAGTATTGATTCATACTAACAAGGGCCTTATCTAGGACACTGCGTAGTTCAGGTCAATCAGTTAAGGTCTTTTAACAACATTGTATAGACCAACTCAGACCATGTTAATATATAATATATCACATCTACTAAGTCATACCAGCTGTAGAATTAAAATAATATCTAGTATCATGTCTAACTAAATATTGTGTTGTTATCAAATTGTTAGAATATTGATGAAGATCATTATGTTTGGAATATACATCTGAAACAATTTAGTCACAATAATATATTAATGCTATTGAGCTCTCTCTCTCTCTCTCTCTCTCTCTCTCTCTCTCTCTCTCTCTCTCTCTCTCTCTCTCTCTCTCTCTCTCTCTCTCTTTCACTCTCTTTCACTCTCTTTCACACCTCACTTTCTTACTCGTTCTCTCTCTCTCCATAATATATGTATATATATTAACACAATGTATGTAAATATATATACATATACATATGTATATTATATGTAAGTATATATACATATCAAATTTTAATCAATTAATTACATCAAATAAATTGGCCCTCTAAACACAATTAATCGCAGTTAGAATTGTACGTCAAAGCTGTCAGATGACATATTATATTACTACAGTAATATTTTACTATCCGCCTGGTGTGACCTGTAGCGGAGGTCAAGGACGGTTCACGGCAGACCTACTCATCACAGCACACACACAGCAGTGTTGCCACTGTCAGTCAATGTCAACTGTGTCAGTGAAAGGCGATGACGCATTGAGTCGAACACTCCTGTCTCAGCCTACGTCAGAGGAGACTTCTCACTCAGACTGATGTTCTCAAACGGGTTGTCGTCCAGCTGCAAGAACACAGTCCAGTTGAAACCACGCCAAACGGAACAGTAGTGGACAAACACAAGTTTAAAACACCAGTTGGACATGTATACAGATATGCAACTCTATACATTTGTTTATTGCTCTATTTAATGTATGTCACTCTGGATCGTTTAAACATTCAAATCTAAATACACTAGAGGGAAGAAGCACGTGCGGTGGCTGGCAAGTTGTACTCTCAGACAATGTGTTCCCAGCATGTCTCATAACTAGCATTCTTTGTTTTTGTTAATAACAATACCAGAGATTTTGGAACATGGTGGAAAGATCAATTCCAAACATGCCACAAACCAAACCCCAAAAGTACCATCTCAAACTGGACATCTGATTAGTGTGAACCTAAATTCACTACTATTGCATTCACTCACGACAGTACAAACAATGATCGCAACGAAAATATTAGTTTGATAGATTTTTATACCAAAAATATAGAAAATAAAATTCTGCCAGTTTTGTATGTTTGTTATCAATAAAGTCCAATTAAAAATATTTTCATTGCACAACAGAATGCTTACTCATGAATTGAATTGTCAAGAATTATAAGTATAAATCCATTAATTAAAGAATGGCTGTTGTTCACATTTGCCATTATTTGCTCAAATTTGCAGACATCATAATAAATATCCTGTGACTAAAGGAAAATAACAACAAAGAAACAATGTCAACAACCACAATCACAAAGACAAAGACTGGTGGGTCGTGTGACAATCCCTCTAGAGTAGGGTGCAGAGTCGGGCAGGAACAGAAGACTTCATGCAGGCAGAACTGTCATATGTCAGAACTATGTTATAATATTAATTTATTTTAAATATTCTGACTAATGCATACTATTATTTCACGTCACTTTCTGATTCATAAGACATGTATATCTAGGGCTGTTGCTATGCCACATTTTCACTAAAACCGACATGACAGGTCTTGACAAATCAATATCAGGGTAAAGATCAGTGACTAGATGCGAGACAATGGCTAGGAGAAAGTGAGACTCCCATTGCCCAAGAAAGATTCGGGGAGATCGTGTGCTGTACTAGACTGAAAGGGTCACACAAGTCAGAGTGAACAACTATGACAGAACACCATACTCACTTCTCCAGGCTGTGTGAGCAATGATAAAATGATTGGAAGGGGTTAAATAGGCTCACTGAATTGAACGTTATTAAGCAAAGACAAAATGGCGTGTTCCAAGATACACTGGATGACCAAACTGTGCCGAGTCATTACACGATGGAGGAATTCTTTTATCTTCAACACAACCTCTCGTGATACACGTTTCCCAGCACGTACACGGAACTGGTGGGATTATGTGTACATGCACTCCGCAGGAGTCAGTGTTTTTTGTCAACACATACAGGTAACATGGGATGTCAAGAAAAACACCTACACCATCCCTCCCTCTATAGCCCAACTTATACTTCCTGCCCCACTCATACCCTTCACCT
Source organism: Oasisia sp. SBJ-2009 (assembly GCA_964017155.1). Lineage (NCBI taxonomy): Eukaryota > Metazoa > Annelida > Polychaeta > Sabellida > Siboglinidae > Oasisia > Oasisia sp. SBJ-2009. Next base: position 53,500,988 of record OZ024854.1, read on the forward strand.
TTGACCCCTCCGTTTACTTCTTCCTGATACCACCCACCTCGATCTTCTGATCAACACCCTCATACATGTTAGCCCTGGCCCTTTCCTTAAACATGTTTAACAATACAAGTTTTGTTATCTATTACTCATACTTTTGATAGTGAAGCTAACTTTATAATTAGTTCTTTAAAAGCAGTTTTTACCCTGAAAAGGACCTACGAAGGGTGTAAAGCTAAAAATTACCGGTTCGTAAGTTTCTGAACATTTCCATAATCTTAGCCTCAAAACTACTACATGTACTATTATTGAAAAGCAGTGACAATTATTTTAACCTTGCTGCACATAGCTTTGTATATTCCACCCCTTTCTCGGTCCCCCACTTCATCTGCCCCCAAACACCCCCAGATCAACAACCAGCACAATACACACCTTCTTATTGGTGGCGATGCTCTTGAGCTTGCTGAAGAACTTGCCCTTCTGCTTGAAGTGGATTCGGTCACACTGTTCCTCATCTTCTTCCTCGTTGTCAAGGGCACACGAATCCGCTGCAGGCAACTCAAGGTCACCACTAGACGACACCACCAGCTTCATGTACTTGTACTCGAGTCTGAAACATTAATTACAAATTAACAATGAACATACGATAATATGGAAAACCACAACTTTTAATAATGAATATTAATTTAACCCTACAGGTGACCAATGGTGAACTTCCACGGTGTACACTGTTCGGAGCTATTTATATGGGTATCTTATAAAAATCACTGTGTCGCTAATAATTATCTTAGAAACATAAATGATGCAGCATTATTTAGCTAAAAAGACCCTCTACAACACAAAAATATCATTATTGTATAGATAAAATGATCCAAACTTCAAAAAAAATCACAGAAATTTAGACATTTCACCCTGCTGCTAGATAATTATCGAGCGGTCGAATCCCCATATGTCCAGTTAGTGAAATGTTGCCACGTATATCAGCTCAAAAATAAAATAAACCTGAAAGAAATCCATCCAGAACTTTTTCAAGAACATAATTGATATAACATCTTGGTGGTATCCATCACGTGGCCTCTGCCTAACAATAGGAAAGCTACTGCTTATCACTAGACACGCATGCACAGATAACAGATACTATGCGTGAAATTCTTATTGTGAAATAGGCAAACAATGTTGTAATGAATTCATCAATTATTATTGTCTCAACCAATATGAATACTCTGTAGTAATACATTTGATCAACAAATGTTCAAAATTAAATGATATGTTTGGTATATGATAAAAGATACCTTAGATGTTTGAGAAGTTGTAATAATATGACTAGCCAAACATCTGCAGAATTTCAGATTATGTGTAATATTATAATATATATCCATGAATGATTGACAGAATTATTGGTTCAGCAAAACACTTGCTATACTACTTTATTCAAATTATTCAAATATACACATTTCATGTTCCGAAGCCAATGTTATTAATTTATTAAACATCAACATATGTTCAGTAATATTAGATCATAGGAATGCATTGCAAGAACCTACTTTTTATTCTTCTTCCAGCAATAGATGAGCACACCACACATTATAACAGCCACAGCAATCGCTCCACCCAACATCTGTAGCACCTGAAGGTATAACATTTTGGTCAACAAACACATGCAAACCACATAGTCAGTATTGCTCAAAACAGCTGCAATGTGTACGAGTATGTTATAGTGAATGTTATGGCATACACAGATGCATTGTTGACATTGCTGTAACAATGGGACGCCATAAAAATGGTCTCTTCACAGTGGAAATGTCTCTAGTCTTGTCTGATTTACACGATGGTATTTTATGCCATGAAGTTCATATGTGATTTACCACTTATGTTGTATACATTTGTTTCGGCTGAGAATGACGCATACATCATCTATACACAAGTACCTTGAGCAGTCACTCACCCACAGTGGCAGGGATGTACAGTGAAGTTTGTCTTCCTTCCTGTCAGGGCAGTGTCTACGATAAACAATAACGTTATAAAGACATCTTGTTATTACTATACAGATATAAACACAAATTGTAAAAACACACTGTTTGCACTGAGATAAAATGCTCCTCAAAAGTGATCTTCATCCCATGTTGGTTAATTTTATTAATGGTCAGTACGATGCCTTAATATTAATCACAGTATTTTGGGAGGGAAATCTTCTGAGATGGCATGTATATATTTATTTCTATGCATTCATCTTGATAAAGACAGACATATAACAATGCCAGTGGTGAACCTACCCTGTACTATATATATATGGTCACATTAAAGGGATGGAGATAACAGAGATACTTAGGGTATATGTACTACTAAACTGGTGGGTTTACAAGAAATAATTGAACTTGAGAGATGACCTACTGGAGAGACAGACACACAAGAGACATAATAATAACAATAACAGATGGACATACTGGAAAATTGGGTAAAACGACCGACAGACTTACTATATGAGCATGCTAGAGATCAATGTATTAGAGACAGATTAGAGATCATATGTCCTAGATAACTGCACAAGACACACACGGAACTGTATGAAGAATGACGACACTAAACGCCATGCCCCTTACTTGGCGTGCTTGTAGAAGACCTTCTGCACGCTGTCGTGACACTCGCCCTTGATGGCCGTGTACTCGTGTTCGGTGCACTCGGGACAGGCGGAGGCACTGCGCCACAACAGGTGGAAGTTACAGCCGTCACACGTGCCGTCCATACACTTGGGGGGCAGCTCAATGACGCCATTGCCACGCTGGGTGGTGTCACACCGCACTGTGATCACGGTTGACCGGCCGTCTGGACACGCCTCCGTCGGTCTGAAACATTTACACATTCGTCAGGACGTCTGAACCAAGGAGCAGTGTCACTTAGTGGAATTAGCATGTGTAGTGAATCACAGTATAATTACGCTGTATTCTGGAGGGATTCATGTTTTTGAGGCTGCAGTTGCAGCTCAAAACCATGTTAAGGAATTTGCAAGGTGAAGTGATAGGACACCATTGCATATTTGAACAGTATTGATAGTAAAAAATTAAAACATGCCCTGATGCAACATTATCTACCATGTCTTGTTGGGCACTTGCATCTAAGCACTGTCATGTTTATGTTTGCACTGCATTCCTGCCTCACAGCTTCCAGTCTGTAGTTCTCTTTCCAGGGTCAATGCACATATTGAAACTAGAGAGTAGACACCTTTCACTAACTCCTCGTTGTTGACTTCCATTTGCTGACAGCGTTGTACCGTATTTATACCAATTTTGACCCCATCTAACTTGTTGCTTTGATGAGCCAGTGAGCTAGGGGCCCATGCATTTTGGTGCAACCGAAATCTTTGTATTTCACAGCATTGGTTACTGCTTAATTCTTCTTTTCCGTGGTGACATGAGTATGTGGTTATTGGTATAAATGTACCATTTGTTCCAAAACTGGTCTCTAATCAGATCAAATTTAAATTATTACCATCACAAATACCACCTAACACAACACAACCATTCACAACACGTGTTATCATCACAAAAACATCACCCAAACTACGACTGGTGACACAACATATTGCCATCATATACCAACTCTTTATAATTATTTATGATATATTAAATTATATCATATCACTCCAAAACCAGCACTTTACATGACATTACAATTTCACATCACCCACAAAATTACATTGTAACATCACAAGCAGATTCCCAACACATAAATGAATAGTATAATTATTAGTATAATTATAGAATATATATATATATATATATATATATTGAATTTAAATCACTGTGGGTGTAATACAGTAACCAATAGTAGGGGTAATATACAGACCTTTGCGCAACATAGACAAAGTGGACATCTAGATCTTCAGCTGAAACAAACATATTAACACATGACACAAATGAAAACCTTTTAACTACTCAGAATGAAATAAGTAAAGCTGTAATTACCCATGTAAAATATCTCAAACAAGCACACATGCTTTTGCACTATTGTGGGTGTACCTCAAGAAATATGTGCTGTTGATTTAATTACAGTAATATTCTCATCATAAGGACTAACATTTCTATGAGCTCATAAACCCAATTTGCTCTATGTAATCTATTTTGAAAAGGTCCTTCAATTTAACATCGGCTTCTATTTTATGGAAGCTTTTTCATACGAGCTTCTTTTCTTTACGAAACTCTTTTGTGGTAACTTGCAAATATTTGACTAGCATTGGGTCATACGTTGAGGTAGTTAACATAAGTCTTCACATCCCATCAAAGGTGATTCTTTTAAGTGTTTCTGGAGTGACTGTTACTCACTGTCCCTGGGGAATCCTTCACTGGCCATCCTCCGATCCATGTTCAAACTGGACCCATTTCTTGTGACGTTCACAAGCACGTCCCCCAGGCTACAACCAGTGACATCACACACTGTCATCACAAGGTAGTCACCCAAACTACACGTCACCCAGGCTACAACCATTGACATCACATACCGTCATCACAAGGTAATCACCCAAACTACACGTCACCCAGGCTACAACCATTGACATCACATACCGTCATCACAAGGTAATCACCCAAACTACACGTCACACAGGCTACAACCATTGACATCACACACCGTCATCACAAGGTAGTCACCCAAACTACACGTCACCCAGGCTACAACCATTGACATCACATACCGTCATCACAAGGTAATCACCCAAACTACACGTCCCCCAGGCTACAACCATTGACATCACACACTGTCATCACAAGGTAGTCACCCAAACTACACGTCACCCAGGCTACAACCACTGACATCACACACTGTCATCACAAGGTAGTCACCCAAACTACATGTCACCCAGGCTACAACCATTGGCATCACACACTGTCATCACAAGGTAGTCACCCAAACTACAGGTCACCCAGGCTACAACCATTGGCATCACACACTGTCATCACAAGGTAGTCACCCAAACTACACGTCACCCAGGCTACAACCATTGGCATCACACACTGTCATCACAAGGTAGTCACCCAAACTACACGTCACCCAGGCTACAACCATTGACATCACATACCGTCATCACAAGGTAATCACCCAAACTACACGTCACCCAGGCTACAACCATTGACATCACACACTGTCATCACAAGGTAATCACCCAAACTACACGTCCCCCAGGCTACAACCATTGACATCACATACTGTCATCACAAGGTAATCACCCAAACTACACGTCACCCAGGCTACAACCATTGACATCACATACCGTCATCACAAGGTAATCACCCAAACTACACGTCCCCCAGGCTACAACCATTGACATCACACACTGTCATCACAAGGTAATCACCCAAACTACACGTCCCCCAGGCTACAACCATTGACATCACATACTGTCATCACAAGGTAATCACCCAAACTACACGTCACCCAGGCTACAACCATTGACATCACATACTGTCATCACAAGGTAAACACCCAAACTACACGTCACCCAGGCTACAACCATTGACATCACACACTGTCATCTAGGGATGGGACGATACATATTTTTAATTTTCGGTTCGATTTTCGATATTTGACCCACGGTTCGATATATTCACGATACTTTTCACAACCACGCCACCTATCACACAAAATTTGTGCAGTGCAGTACAGTGGAACCCCTCATTTAAGACCGCCACCCTCAGATCAGAGTGGGGCGATCTTAAAAGAGGGGTGGTCTCTCGTGAGAAGTTTGCAACATTCAACACTAGGGGGTGCTTACAACAACTAACATCAACACTAGGGGGCAAACTGACGACGGTGCACCGAACCGTGAGCCTTAAAACCGCGAATACCGTGAACCGCGATTAATCGTCCCATCCCTACTGTCATCACAAGGTAGTCACCCAAACTACACATCACCCAGGCTACAACCATTGACATCACATACTGTCATCACAAGGTAATCACCCAAACTACACGTCCCCCAGGCTACAACCATTGACATCACATACTGTCATCACAAGGTAATCACCCAAACTACACTCACTTACATCATGTGTTATCATCATATCACCCGAATTAGCTTTTTTTATCACTTATTACCATCACAAATACTACCTAATCAACAACCATTTACAACATGTATTATCATCACAAAAACATCACCCAGACTACAACTGCTGACATGACTTATTGCCATCACATACCGACTCTTCATAAGTATTTCTGATGAATTAAATGATATCACATCACCCCAAAACCAGCACTTTACATGACATTACAATTTCACATCACCCACAAAACTACACATGCAGATTCCAAGCACATCACTGTATGGTGTCATCATATGGTGTCATCAATTATGGTATATGGTGTCATCATATGATGTCATAAATTATGGTATATGGTGTCATCATATGGTGTCATAAATTATGGTATATTGTGTCATCATATGGTGTCATAAATTATGGTATATGGTGTCATCATATGGTGCCATAAATTATGGTATATGGTGTCATCATATGGTGTCATCAATTATGGTATGTGGTGTCAACATATGGTGTCATCAATTATGGTATATGGTGTCATCATATGGTGTCATAAATAATGGTATATGGTGTCATCATATGGTGCCATAAATTATGGTATATGGTGTCATCATATGGTGTCATCATATGGTGTCATCAATTATGGTATGTGGTGTCAACATATGGTGTCATCAATTATGATATATGGTGTCATCATATGGTGTCATCAATTATGGTATGTGGTGTCATAATATGGTGTCATCAATTATGGTATATGGTGTCATAATATGGTGTCATCAATTATGGTATATGGTGTCATCATATTGTGTCATCAATTATGGTATGTGGTGTCATAATATGGTGTCATCAATTATGGTATATGGTGTCATCATATGGTGTCATCAATTATGGTATATGGTGTCATCATATGGTGTCATCAATTATGGTATATGGTGCCATCATATGGTGTCATCATCGGCAACACCAGCCATCACAAGAATGACCCAATCACAGCTCTAGCTGCCTCACCTGACAGACTGGACTGTGACCATCTTGGACGCACCGTCCTGGGTGGAGGGGGGGATCATGGTCAGACGGCACACCAGAGAGGTCACTGTCTCATCCACATCCTGCCAACACAAGCCGTCACAACTGACCAATGCATCATGTGACTTGTTACCTAGCAACATCATTCATCAATGCATCAAAATTGGATCCCAAAACACGTTGAGATGTTTATTTTGTTGAACCGGACTAGCGACAATTGAGTATGGGAATATCAGATCTAGAACATGTTGTGCTGCTGTAGTTATATAATACACATTTTATTACTGTTATTAAAATTGCTGGCAAGAGTGACGTAATGCCCCAGTAGTGCCCTGTCACATTCAAGTGTCACACACCGTGCGGCTGTAATAATGGTACTGAAATGTTTAAAGCGAACAAAGACACTGTCTGCGTGACAGGGAACTTACCCTGTTGGCGCTGATGTTGTTGTGACATGTGACAGGTGGGTGTTTAGTGGCGCCACCACACAGACTCAGGTTGAACATGTGGTGATACTGCGTGCCGGTCGAAGTGAACAGTTTGCCTGAGCTCACCTCGTACATGCTGCAATCAACAGACGGCTCAGTCGTAGTGAATCACACCGTGTCAACATTTGTCACGACACATGATGCGTTTTATGTCGACATTGTTATCATGTCGGTACTGCTATCATGACGCCATGTTTGTCTTCTCAGCATTACTGTGTTTGTCATATCAGTACTACTATCATGCCAACATGTGTCATGTCAGTACTACTATGATGTCAACACGTGTCATGTCAGTATTGTTGTATATTATATATATATATATATATATATATATATATATATATATATATATATATATATAAATATATGTATATATATATATATATACATATATGTATATATATATATATGTATGTATATATATATATATATATATATGTATATACCTGACAAAGACACAGAAAAAGAAACAAAGGAGATGGGATACACCAGGAGAGAAATGGAGAGGATGGCCACTGACAGAAAATGGTGGCGTTCCTTGGTCGATGGCCTATGCTCCCAGCGAGCGAAAAGGTAATATAGTAAGTAAATAAGTAAGTATATATATAAAACGTCTCAAAAGCTACTGTAAGATACAAGTCATACAACAAAGCACCGAGTACTGCAATGTGTATCTTTGCACTAAGTCAGAATGCTGTACCATGAATACTAATCTATGAACAAAGACATGACGTACCTGGCAAGGTGTGTGAAGTCGTACTTTCTGCCAGTCGGACTTGTGTAGCGACACGACGTCACACACTTGACACCGTCGACAGCGTGCAACCCCTCGCCACATTCGACACACGACTCGGCGCCATGAAGACTGCGTCCATGAATCACTGTGCCGGCTGGACACCGCACACACTGTGTCGTGTTCGTGTCAATGTACTGACCGGGCGGACACTGGACACACCTAACCACCACAAACATGTGCCTAGGGTCAACTAAGGTCACAGCTATAACTAAATGGTTTTTCTTGAATCAAAGTTTTTGCTTGGCTTATTTTAGGATAATTTCATGAAAACATTAATCTACCTACAACCAACTACATCATGCTTGCTCATTTGTAAATGTATTATTTAGTTTTGGTGAAGTTTGGCCCCCCGAGACGAAAACTGTCTAAGATAAAAAAAATGAACATATGGCTGGATAATAGTTAGACAACTGAAATAATACCAATTGTCAATTCTACTAACATTGAATCATAAACAACTAGGCAGGAGATTGAGCATGAGAGATATCGTACTGGCAATTTTCATCTCACAAGACAGAAGTTGGCCACTACTAATAATGATTACAGTATTAACTCACCCTATAATCTGCAACAAAAATTGCTGATAACAATAATAACACACCCTTTAAACTGCAACGAAAATTGCCGAGAACACAAGACTTGCGTACAAACGTTGGTGTGTACACACTGTCCACCCACCCATGCTGGTTGACTCCCTTGGGACAGTCCTTGCACCGGGCAGCCCCCCCAGTCAGGGTGTTGGTGACGACCACGGAGTAGATCTTGGCGTAGTCGTTGTGCAGTTTCCCCAGCTTCCGACCTGAGGCTCCGTTGTCGTCCTTCTGGAAGGCCCAGCTGAACGTGGTCGGCTCGGGACTCGTCACTTTATGTCTGCCAGCAGAAAGTATATTAATGTACATGTATTAGTACAATAAATCATACACTAGGTATGTGCATCTCCTCCCAGATGCTAAGATCCACTTTCAAACTATCATTCAGTCTTTATTTGCCTTTCCAGTTGACAAACTAAATGGCCAGGCATTCACCAGATGGCACTACAAGATTAAAACACCAATGTTGATAACTATCACATATTTGTTGGTTGATGTCCGGGGTCATCTAGTACATATCATTCTTGAAAGTCTTACAATTTAATCAGCCGCAAGACTATCAAATATTGCAACTGTTTAGATAATCCGATGAACATTAATCAGTGCCCTGTATTGACAACTACCTCCCAAGAATAAATTTTGCCTTACTGTGGTTTTCTCCAAGTCAACATACATTGAGTAAACAAAACATTGACTGAACAAATGCGATTAAAACAGCGATGCTCAAGTTCCTGTTACCGAAAACAATCTTACTTTGGTTTGGTTTCCAGTTCTAACCCACTTATATCAATCTCTATACTGCAAGTGGTCTGGTGTAATAACAATAGATACTACCACTTGGCATGAATCACTGGAAACCCAAGCTCCAAAGCAACCTTGGAAGATATCACACAACCTTCTGTATGACGTTTCAACTTACACATATTTCTGCCTTCTCTGGGTTCCAACCCAGCGCTTCACAATGTTGGAAGCTGTTGATTGCTGAAACAGTGCCAAGTATTGTTATGAATAATACAGTACTTTACAAAATATGAATTTTTCAGCTAGAAAGGTTCAACTGACCAATTATCCAGATTTATTTAATATACAAAATGTAACTGTATGTGTGTGTACATTGATGTTTATTTCCTAGAACTCATATATCAACATTCCTTAAACCCCCCAACCATGGGCCAAATATGCCCAGCGGACAGTTTCTAATTGCCTTGCGATCCAACTGCTCCATGAGACCTGTGCGAAGAATAGGACATGTTCAATCATGTTCTGTCAATGTTTGTTGGTGAGATGAAGAGCAGTTCTGGACTTCTGGTAAGAATCCGTAAGATACAGAAGTACACGGTACTTCTGTGAGTACTTGCCATGAGATTGGTGGGCCAGTCGCTCAGCTAGCTGGTGCATTCAAGAAGTTCTGGTTCAGCTTTGCATTCTAACTCTCGTTTTGACATTTTTAATCACATTGAATATGATGATTAGAAATGGTTATGGAGCAATGTCATGCCAAGAATATTATTTGTCTATAATACGCTCTCTAATGTGGCATGCAGTGGTTGGTCTGCCGATTTCGCTGTTTCCTTTCTTCAAGTTCTAAATCATTTGTAAATGACAATGCTGCCTTGCAGAAAAATGAATAAAACTGTAATAGTGTGGAAGAAGAATGTTTCTTTATAAAAGATAACCTCATGCTTTTATGACCAATAAGAGTGCTGATTTCTGCATTGCTTGAAGTAGCGCAGAAATCATTAATAAGCACATATTTTTTAGAATTCCCAGAGCCAAATTACATCACAAGTACCTTTGTATATTTGATAAAATAAAGAGTTTAACAGTGGCTTTTTTATAGTAATAGGCAATGGGACAAATAACACATATGCACGTACATCCATGAAGATGAAAGAGCAGTTTCCAGCACACTCCATCTCGAAGACAAACGTCAATTCGGCGACAGGCTGTAGCTGGACAGCGGTCATCTGTTTGTGGCCGTGGAAGCCATCGACGTCCAGCATGAGGATGAGGTAGCTGTTGTCGGGGAAGCCGGTGCCCGTGTGGATGCACTCGATGCCCCGCAGCCAGCCCTCAAAGTCTATGTAGTTGTCATCTGTCACACACAAAACACACCCATCAGCAAATATAGTTGAGTATGTAAATTCTGGCATAAGGAAACAATTGCTACATTAACCCTTTAGACCTCAGCCATTTTTTGTGTAAAGCCCCTGGTTCCTCAGAAAAGTAGGTCAGATTCCGAAAAATGACAGGGGTGTCCGTTTTTGGGGCGTAGGTTTTTTATTATTGAATTTCTGTTGTTGCAAGTTAACATTATTTTAAATGGCATATAATTATCTTCACATTGGATGTAGATATGCTTTCTCATTAATTAAAAAAGTTGACCATTTTGCTAACTCAAAAACTAGGGCACTTTGAAAAAAATGCATGAAACTTCGTAAACTTGAATAGCACCGGTGGCCATAAATACCCACAATGCATTGCTGATATGTTAACCCTTCAAGTTAACTGTGTTTCAAAAGTATCCTCCAGAGAGCGCCTCTGGATTAGATCAAACCAGGACGCTAATATATACGGCTGGGTACAGCTGACTTGAGGAGTACACCCACTTAGGTCTAAAGGGCTAATGTTGTGCATGACCAGTTTTAGGTTCCTGAATTAAAAAAGTAAGTGTTATTACAGTCCCACTTACCAGTGGTGGACAACACGTGACTGGTCAAATTGGCATTATCAGGCAAGTTGTTCCACCACTTGAAGGTCAGTTCAGTGGTTGGTGCAGTGGACAACGGACACGTCTTGCATTGACCAGTGCCGTCCGAGTACTTGTTGTGAGGACAGAACTGGCACGAGCCATTGACCGGCTGCATGCCGGGGTTGCAGGGTGGACACTTGGCGGCTTTGGAGGGCGCGGGTAACTTGGCCGACTTGGGCAGGTCCTCACGACACAACTTCGGCTCAACCCACTTGTACTCAACATGGGTCTACACAACACAGTCACATACGTTAGTGTATATCTAGGTACAGATGCAATTCAGGTGGTAGTTTAATGAAGCATTCGTGTGGGTGTGTGTGTGTGTGTGTGTGTGTGTGTGTGTGTGTGTGTGTGTGTGTGTGTGTGTGTGTGTGTGTGTGTGTGTAGTGGTGTGTGTGTGGTGTGTGTGTGGGTGTGTGGTGTGGTGTGGTGTGGTGTGGTGTGGTGTGGTGTGGTGTGTGTGTGTGTGTGTGTGTGTGTGTGTGTGTGTGTGTGTGTGTGTGTGTGTGTGTGTGTGTGTGTGTGTGTGTGTGTGTGTGTGTGTGTGTGTGTGTGTGTCAACTTGTACGGTTTTCCCGTAAGCCTTACGGATTTTTGCGATCTGCACGGGCTTACGGGCGTATGATACAATCCTTATGGATAATTATGATTTTGTTGAAACAAATATTTTTGGCGATCTCCATGAAATATTGAAAAATAGCGCTGAATTTTACCGCAAAATATTTGATTTACAAAATGGCGGCGGACAGAGCAGCAAATCACCCTGTTTCCAATTAACCAAACGCAAACAAATTCTACCTAATTTACCCAACTGGGAGTGGATAATTTGTTTTATTTCTGGCTGGCTATTGTCTTGCGTGTTTTTCTGTGTCACCGGACAATGGGAAAGCCTGTTAACTAATTGCAATCGTCGAATCGAGTCTGAGGCTGAGCTCATCATCAGACACCAGCGGCACTGACAACAAACTGAACAATGGCCTGAATTGCAGTTATTTAAATCACTTCTTGCTTAGTTGATTGAGCATTGAAAGCAGTCTAATAAATACCTAGGTGCAATGCATACCCCTTGCCTGTCGTTGAAATTGTTTATAAGCTTTATTGGAGCTCCCGCGAACAGCTGCGGTACCCTATTATCGCCCACCGCATACGTTCCAATCTTGTAGAACGAAGTGCAATCCATTCACATCTATACAAATAATGTCCATCCACGCATCTACACTACATGGGTATGTTTTTAAATGTATGTACTTTTTGGCTAAGCATTATTATTTGAGTATATTAGACATGTAAATTAAAAACATATTCTTGTTATTACGAACAGACGAAAGCATGGTGATTTAAATATCTCCCATCATGCCTCTGTCAACATGGCTTAGTTTGGCTCACAAAAAAAATGCCCTGTTCAAGTTTGACATGTAGAGATTATGTTAGTTGTGTAATAAAATATCATATAGATGCTGCTGCTTTTCATGCAAGGTATTCTTTGCAACGTATGATACATACCAGAAGTTGAAAAAATTACTATGCTAATATACCTAGAAAACAAGTAAATTACTGAACAGTATTTATTGATCTATAACCATGTCTTCTTTCTAAAACAATAACATTTTTATATGATATTTACATGGATATTTTTATATTTGGGGTATTAAGACTGGTAAATAAAACATTTTTTAATGTCTTTTTCCTTTTTTTAACATTATTCATATTTACGGTTAAAAACTTCTCTGTCATAAATGGTGCACATATTTAGCATCTAGAGCCAAAAACAGTCACTCAAAAATTATGTCCCTCCGATGAGGGGACACCTGCAATGTAGGGACACTTGCTTTGATACAGGAGTGTCCGCTGAGGAGAGGGACTACTGTATTTACAAACAGCTGGGGTGAAGTACTGTTATTAATTTAAAATAATTCAGTGCCATTGATGAATTTATTTGTCACTAGGTATTTTATTGCAGTTGTCTTTATTGTTTTAATATTACAGTTAGCTTTTAGTTTTACCGCTGCTTACAACAGAGAGCACGAGAATAAATGATCTGTGCCAAAACAAGTTGTGTTCTGTTTGTTATTCCATATGGGGGTGTATTATGGCGGGATCCTATGCCAAGATTGTGCTTTGTAATGGGTGTTGACAATTTGTAAGGATTTTTTGCAGATCGTAAGGATTTTTTGTCATGATCTTACAGATATGAGTTGTCCCAAGTTGACACCTCTGGTGTGTGTGTGTGTGGTGTGTGTATGTAGTGGTGGTGATGGTGGTGTGTATATGTGCCATGTGTACAAGGCTGCATGTACTGTTGGGTGCTTGCATGTTTTGCATAACACATTATAACTGGACAATCAAGAACAATATGGACACAAACAGATCTCACACAAGCAGGCCATATCTTATGATCCTTACATAAACTGCAAAACCCTCCATTGAGTGTATCCTAGGACTCAAAAGACCACCAAAATAATGAAAATTGCTGGTTACGATATGTGCAACACTTGCCATGCCAGTCAAGTCACAAGGGGTGTTGATTGCAAAGTAGTCCTGAGTGGTGCATGGAGGTCGTGAAGAACACTTCTTGGCACCAGCCACTGATAGGAACAAACAAACAAACAGCTGGGGTATATGTATCAATCTGTAACAAGTCATTCATGAATGTAACAGACCAATGGTTGTGACGGAAGCTTGTGCAATAGCCATTATTATAACCAATGAATTGTTGTAACATATAAATGGTTAATTGTGACAGATAACTGAAAAAGACTGTGACATACCAGTGTCTGATTACTTGGCTAAGATTTAGCTTCTCAATGTACGATAAGTGGTTATAAATCACACACATGCTATGCTCAATTTTTTTTTTTTATTACTGAGTAATCTAAAAATATGATTTCACTGACCACTATATCGCACATACTACAGTTCTTGAAAAAGACAGAGAGCAACCAGTAGGCAGAACTAACTTGAGTACTCGGTCGTTTCGTCGCACTTGATGCACTGACTGGCCCCGACCTGTGAGTGGGTGTTCCGGGGGCACTCGGTGCAACCGGTCATCCCAACACCGCTGAAGGTCCCTGGACGACACTTGCTGCACTCAGACGTGTAGGCCACCCCTACAGGACGGCGGTCAAGTGGTCAGCAAGGTCAACATTTTGATTGATTTTTTTCCACAAAATCATGATATGTAGTAACATTTCAAATGTTACATATTTTAGTAAACTACAATTTTGGTTTATAATTTAATTAAAGGTAAGTTATTACATAGCACAGTAGCCAGTCCCTATAATAATTTTGTTTCTTAATATGGCACTTTTTAAGTAAGTAAATACCAATTAATGTGCCTCACATATTAAAACTAAGTGTTGACTAGATGGTAAATATAAACAATAAATATATAAAAATTAAATTCGCAATATCAAACAAATGAAAAGACAATGAATGCTATAAAATAGAAACCAGTGCCACGTGATAGCTTCCTACATCAAGCTTGTGAAGCAGGTGAAAGACAGGTTGTAAGTTATATATGAAAAGCTGCCAAAGTTCCACTTGATCGCATGCTGTTCCACTTGATCGCACACACTTTGGCAATTCCCGATTTCACAGTCCTTAGGACAACTTTACTCCCTAGGACACTGGTTCAACTGAACACCATCTCAAATAGGCTTGGCATAACAAACCTGACTGTTAAAATTTGACACATTATACCATGATATCTCCAAAGTTGTACAGACGTGGCAGCCATTTTTTAAGCTTGACCGATCTTGTTTGTAAGCATTACGTCACATGATGGAGCCATGGTTTATACTAGACATATTACAAAATTGTTTAGATAATACCAGGTCCATAAAGGTAGTGTTTTGACAACATGAGCAGCCATGTAGGTGACAGTAAACGAGGCAGGTGGACGTACCTTTGATCTGGATCTTGCGGATGAGTGTCTGGGCTTGCAGCCGGCCTGCCAGTTGGAGACTGAGAGTCTTCCAGTAGATGAGGTTGCGACCAGGCGTCAGCTTCAACTACAATCAGTCGACGCTCACTCAGTCTATTCATGCCATTTGTTGGGCAAACCATATTGCAGACAGGTTTATATAATAAGAATAATTTTTATTTATAATGCGCCGTATATCCGGAAAACAATTCCGCTCAGATGCGCATAAAATACATTGTTACACATACATATTTAAAATATTCATAATCAGTTAAACTAGCATGTAAAGATGAAATGTTAAATGATAATAAATAGATCATTAAATAAAGCTTCTAAAAGTCCTAGTTCATAAGCTAAACCTATCAGCATTAAATAGATAAAATAAAATAATAAAATATATTAAAAACTTAGTAATAAAGTAAGTAAAAAAATTGCAAAACTATAATTACAGTTCAAATAAATATACAGCCATTGTGAATAAACTTGCTTCAATGACTGATTGAGCTATTCCCGTGCTTTGAGTTTCTTCTGTTTCTAGCTTGTTACCATGTAACTGACCTATCACTCTTGTGATTATGCTGCCTAGCAAAAGTTGGTGGTGTATTTTGTCACATATTTTTGTTAAAATTTGAAATCTCGAAATTTTATTTCATATGCACATTCGTTATTATCTTACGGGAAATTTCACTTCATTTTGAACATGCACAACTTGCCATGCTGATAATGACGCACAAACAAGATACATGCAAAACTCAAGGCGTAAACATAATCTTGACGCCACCTGTCAATCTAAATGTGTACAAATGCTGTGAGGGTTCAGTGTGGTTAAAAGGGTTGAATGACTGAAAGTGTCTGTGTACTGAATACATCTCCCGACTCCCATACAACTGTCGATGCAAACACACTTTGCTAACAACCCTTATCAAAGCAACTCACCTTGACGACGCCCCATTTGCTACCCACTGTCTTTGGGGGCCAGTGTACGTTATCGTCATCATCCTTCACACTGTGACATTTGTCGTTCTGCACCTGTAAATGATCATCACTCAATAGACATAGTGGTAGCTGTAACATTCAAAATGTGTGGTGGTGGCTTCCTCAGCTCATTTTCACATTGCATATCCACTTCTTCTGTTTTCGTATGTGCAGTGATTAAAAAGTAATGTGTGCTGTTTGTAAAACTAAACGTGTACTTTTCAATCATAAAAAGTTTTATCTCTACATCCAATGCCTTGTAAAAAATTGTGTGTCAGACAACCAATGTCAACCTGTTGACAACTGTAACAACAAAAATAGCCAAGAAGCACTGACTAAAAATTCCTTTGAACTATATTGTAAGTTTGTATTGTACATGTTTTGTTGAATGATTTGAATCAGAGTAATGCTACGCACACACCAGCCGATTTGGGCACACACACCTACGGACTAGTTGGCGTAAAAGTCGACGCTAGTCGGCGATCCTAGGCGATCTTTTAACTTTTATTTCTGACATAACTATGAAAACGACAACATACAACCGCCAATCTACTCCTCACAAGTCTTATATACGTATACACACGAGGTCACAAAATGAAATCACTAACATTACTAAAACAAATAAAATTCATAGCTCTATGATTACCGTAATATCGGTCACACCATTTAGAGAATCTTAAACGAACGTCAAAATAAGAACAAGTTGCATTATAGAAATCATAGTTTTGAAGATACAGATAACAACCTAAGTGTCAGACAAAGTCCATTTACAGATTGGTCATGGAGTCCAACCAGTCCATGCAACAAGACACTGGTGGAAATGGATGGGAGGAGTAAGAAAATATGCAAATCACAGCGGGGAGTCTTTAGTGTTCACCAAGCAGCTACAAGTGCAGACATCTACACATTTCTTGTGTACAGGGACGATACCCTAACATACAACTATAACAAATTAGAGAAAACGTTACCGAACAGTTGTTTTTATAAACATAGACAAACTGAACTTTTACCGGGTGGCCTGAGGGACCACAGTGACCTTTATGATGATTCAATCAAATTTAAATTTCTTTTGCATAGTGGCAGTACCCTAAGACAGGTCTATGCAAAATTAAGAAAATAGATCTTCAACAGTTTCTGGGATATGGCAGTTAACTTAACAGCAGATGGCACACAGCCCAAAGGACTAAACAGGATTCGTGCATCAAATGGGGAAGGCCATATTAGAAACTTACCACAAACTCAAAGATGGAGGACTCGTCTGTGTACTGATATTCAAATCTCACGTAGCCGGCCTTGACAAGGTTGGCAGTGTACATCAGTGTGGCAGTGCAGTCTCCAGACATGGAGGTCAGGTACTTGCCTGCCGCCTTCCATTTCCCACTGCAAGTACACATAGGCTATGTACAGAGCAATGTACACATAGGCTACGTACAGATCAATGTACACATAGGCTACGTATAGATCAATGTACACATAGGCTACGTACAGATCAATGTACACATAGGCTACGTATAGATCAATGTACACATAGGCTACGTACAGATCAATGTACACATAGGCTACGTATAGATCAATGTACACATAGGCTACGTACAGATCAATGTACACATAGGCTACGTACAGATCAATGTACACATAGGCTATGTACAGATCAATGTACACATAGGCTACGTACAGATCAATGTACACATAGGCTACGTATAGATCAATGTACACATAGGCTACGTATAGATCAATGTACACATAGGCTACGTACAGATCAATGTACACATAGGCTACGTACAGATCAATGTACACATAGGCTACGTACAGATCAATGTACACATAGGCTACGTACAGATCAATGTACACATAGGCTACGTACAGATCAATGTACACATAGGCTACGTACAGATCAGTGTACACGTAGGCTACGTACAGATCAATGTACACATAGGCTACGTATAGGTCAATGTACACATAGGCTACGTACAGATCAATGTACACGTAGGCTACGTATAGATCAATATACACATAGGCTACATATAGATCAATGTACACATAGGCTACGTATAGATCAATGTACACGTAGGCTACGTATAGATCAATGTACACGTAAGCTACATACAGATCAATGTACACGTAGGCTACATACAGATCAATGTACACGTAGGCTACATACAGATCCAAGTAGCATAGGCTACATAGAGATCAAACACAAACTACAATTATTAGACTTAGACAATTATTAGACAATTAGTAACTTACATTCACAATTTCAGTGTTCATATATTTTATAAATACACATTATTTTTGATAAATTGAATGTATTGCCACCATGTCATGATTTATGCCAAAATAGGCAATCACAGAGCTGATTATGCTTATACAAATGTCAATGCAATTGCAAAGTTCAAGGTATGACTTGCAAGAGGTTTTCAATGTCACCTGTCACCTGTAACCTTGTGATTGCAAGTAAAATAGTTCAGCCACCACTCAGCTATTTATATGGCTACGCCTATGAATGAATGAATGAATGAATGAATGAATGAATGAATGAATGAATGAATGAATGAATGAATGAATGAATGAATGAATGAATGAATGAATGAATGAATGAATGAATGAATGAATGAATGAATGAATGAATGAATGAATGAATGAATGAATGAATGAATGAATGAATGAATGAATGAATGAATGAATGAATGAATGAATGAATGAATGAATGAATGAATGAATGAATGAATGAATGAATGAATGAATGAATGAATGAATGAATGAATGAATGAATGAATGAATGAATGAATGAATGAATGAATGAATGAATGAATGAATGAATGAATGAATGAATGAATGAATGAATGAATGAATGAATGAATGAATGAATGAATGAATGAATGAATGAATGAATGAATGAATGAATGAATGAATGAATGAATGAATGAATGAATGAATGAATGAATGAATGAATGAATGAATGAATGAATGAATGAATGAATGAATGAATGAATGAATGAATGAATGAATGAATGAATGAATGAATGAATGAATGAATGAATGAATGAATGAATGAATGAATGAATGAATGAATGAATGAATGAATGAATGAATGAATGAATGAATGAATGAATGAATGAATGAATGAATGTTTATTTAACAACAGCAACACAGGAATATACAACATAGTATGAAAAATAATACAATACATAATGGTAACGACAATACAATATAATATCGGTGCTGTTGTTAAAAGGACATAGCAGAAGTCATATGACTTGTAAGGCGCTATGCCCTTCTCAACTAAAATGCGTAATAGTTATAGTAAAAGTTATGAGATTTAATACAACCAACAATAATATTTTTTTTGCATTGTGTTAATTGTTCATAAATACGAAGAAAGTAACGTCGACTTTAAACTTTTTTTAAATTGTTGTAAACTTGGCAACTGTCTTATATTACTTTCAAGACCGTTCCATACGTGTATTCCTCTGACAGTAATTGACAGTAGTCTATGGGTGGTGTTCGCTTTTTCAACATAAAATAGTTTAGATTGTCTGGTATCATACTTGTGTACGGCTGCAGTTGGTTCAAAGAACGCCTGTACACGACCTTCTAAACAGTGGTTGTTTGCTTTATAAAGCATAACCATAGTCCTATGTGTAATAAAATCTTGAAGTTTAAGAATTCTTGAACAGTGAAAAAATACAGATGTATGACCATGGTAATCAAGACTATATATTATTCGTATAGCTTTTTTCTGTAGCAGAGAGAGTTTTCTTACTCTAGACGGATACGTATTTCCCCATATTTCACAGCAATAAGACATATATGGTTCAACAAGTGATTGGTATAACGTGCGTAATGCTTGAATATCAAGAACATCCTTTGTTTTATACAAAACATCTATGCTTTTTGATACCTTCGTTTCAACCGTTTTTATCTGCTCTCTCCACGTTAAGTTTTCATCAATGATTACACCAAGGAATTTTGTATGTGACACCTGCTCAATGTTCTTTCCATTCAAAACAATGTTTACTGTTGGTCTAAGTTGTTTTTTTATTTGTAAACATGATAAAATTGGTTTTGTTCACATTAAGCGATAATTTATTAACTCTGAACCATATATCTAGTTTTTCTAGTTCGTTATTAACTGTACATGTTATATCCACAATATTCCTAGTTGAGTAAAAAATGCTAGTGTCATCTGCAAACAAAATAATATTAAGCAATTTTGACACTTCACACATGTCATTTATATATAAAATAAATAGTACTGGGCCCAGGATTGATCCTTGTGGGACTCCACACTTGATATTCTTTAGCTCTGAATTACTATTGTTATAGCACACATACTGACCACGATTGGCTAAATAACTTTTAATCCAATCTAGTGCCAAACCCCTTATTCCATAACATTGTAACTTACTTAGCAGTATTTTATGGTCAACAGTGTCAAATGCTTTCTTCAGATCAATAAAGACCCCGATAGTGCTTTCTTGTTTATCTATTGCTGAAGTTACCTTTTCGACAAATTCGGTTAACGCTAATGAAGTTGAGTGATTACTTCTGAAGCCATATTGCCCGTCAGTCAATACGTGATGATTTTCAATGAATGACATTAACCTTTTATTAAATATTTTTTCTAGTATTTTGGAGAATTGGGGTAACAGTGATATAGGTCTATAGTTAGAAAATTGGAGACGATCTCCTGATTTAAAAACAGGAATAACTTTTGCCGTTTTCATGTCATTTGGAAATATTCCGGTGATTAATGATCTGTTAAATATATAGGTTAAAGGTCTTACAATTTGCTTTATTACATGTTTAACAGTTTTCATGCTGATTTCGTCGTGTCTATACGAAGTCTTACTTTTGCACCCTGACACAATTTCGCTTACTTCTTTCTCAGTAACGGGATACATATACATTGACTCTGATACCTGGTTTTTTAGAAAGTCAGTCGGTTGTGTTCCTTGGCATGGCTCTATACTGTTAGATAATATTGTACCTATGTTAACAAAGAAGTTATTGAAATGATTAGCAATTTCTTCGTTGTCTAATGTTACTCGATCGTTATCAACAATGAATTCATTTGAATATTTTGCTTCCGACTTTCTTTTGCCAATTATAGTGTTAAGAATTTTCCACGTTTCACTAGCGTTGGCCTTACACTCTTCCAGTTTCTGTCTATAATAGTTCTTTTTTTCAATACGCAAGATTTTTGTTAACTTGTTTTTGTAGTTTTTATAGTGACTTTCTGTTAACAATGACCTTCTTTTTAGAAATGCTAAGTACAAGTTATTTTTTTTAATGCAAGCATTTTTTAGGCCTCTTGATATCCAAGGTTTTTCCTTCCGTTTAGTGTTGTTTGTATACATTCTTATACTTAGTATTTGCATAAATTGCAAGTATGCTAAATTGGGATTACATTCGTTCAGTACAGTTTCCCAGTTTGTATGGCTTAAGTCTTGTTCAAATTTGCTTAAGGCTTCATCGTCCAATGTTCTGTTATACTTCACTTTTTGATCATTATTATTGGTCACGTAAGTACTATTATCACACAGAACGAAAATTGGCATATGATCCGTAGCATTGCTTAAAACAATGCCGCACATTTTGTTTCTGCATAGCTCAGAACAATTTTTTTTATCTATTATAGTTGCAGTCGTGCCTGTTATTCTTGTTGGCCTGGTGATCAAGGGATACAATCCAGAACTGAACATTTGATCAACGAAATGTTTCGATTCAGTTTGTTCTTCACAGTGTAATAGATCTATATTAAAATCAGCACATATGTACACCACTTTACTGGTAAGATTTCCTAGTATATATGATAAATTTTCATTAAATTTGCTAATGCTAGTATACAGCCGACATTGATTTTTGAATGTTTACTGATCTGTAGTTCAATAAAAATACTTTCGAAACATTCATCAATCGCACATGATACGTTCCGCAGGCATATATTAGGAGATTCACAATTCCTAAGTAGAGATTCGCATACAAATATGGCAACACCACCGCCTGTTTTGTTGTTTCTGGAGTTGCAGTACAATTTGTAACCTAAAAATGCGTCATGAAAATTAGTTACTTCATTTCCATCCCAATTGTTTTCTTTAAACCAAGTTTCCGAAATTGCAATAATATGGAACTTATACTCTAGTTCTCGAAGAGTGTCCTTAATCTTATTTAAGTTGGCTTTTAGACTCCGGGCATTGAAGTGTATAACACTTAGATTGTTTGCCCGATCAGTACCGCTAAAGTTTGTTGAAAACTATGCGTGAAAGAAATGTGTAAAATATACTGATGTGCTGTGTACAGCATAAATAAATGCATGAAGAGTACCAAATAGATGCATTACTATCAGTTAAGTGTGTACACAACAGAGTAGTGTGATAAATAAATAAAACAATATCCTCACACAACCACACGTTTGACTGCGTGGCATTTCTAACCGGGCCAATTTACTGATAGGCAGTAATGCTGCTTGATTAATTATGCAAACATCCTCTGTAGAGGTATATCATTATTATGTCGATTGTTGAACGAGAAACATGTTCAGCTGTTCAATTACTTCAGCAGTTGTCATTATGTGCTGTTACCTGGGCACAATTAAATGTTGACATTAGTAAAACATTATCAGCCATTCCATATTGACTTGCTTGACATTTTCACAAAAGACTTGTTAAAATGTTCCAGCTAGTCCATAATACATTTAGATAATTACATTTCGGTAGATTCATGAGAAACTGTTGCAGATACCATAGTTGTTTCTGTTGAAATAATAACCTGATGTGTTTACATTTCTAATTGGGCGTTTATCAAATGATTGGTCACATCCTTGTTATCACTTGCCTTAACAAACAGGAATTATTTGAGGAAAAACATCACTGATACAAGTTTAAATAATAATGTGTCATTTTAATGAACTATAAATTATAGTTTCGCTTTCGTAACAAGTATCAATATCTAAATCGTCTTTAGTTTTGAATAAATAGATCCTGTCAAGTAATAAGGCTCTTTACTCTGTAATGAATGTTTTCTTCAAACTTAAACAATATGCCCCTATTTGATATTATTAATCAGGATGAACATAATTTACATGCAAAGTGTAAGTAATGGCACAATCTGTAGTAAACAAGTTAATACCAAATGTTTAACTTGACACTGCATAGAGCGTAGCCCTGCATACTAATCATGTCAGCCTGCATATAATTTCACATGTACAAATACATCTACTGTAGTCATTTCAAAGAACTTTTAAAATGAGTTAACAATTGGGCTGTTTGGAGCATATAACATATGGCGTAAGGGCCTGCCAAATTGAATATGTAAATTATAAAAGTAGGCACCTATTATGTAGTTACTTAGACAGACAGAAATGGGCGGCAGTACTTAAGATGACACACTGGTGTCTCTGTCCTTTGTGATTTGTGACTGCGTTTAACTGTGCCTTCATTTCATCAACACATTAGTGTTGCCATACGTTATATAACAAACATCAAATGATGCCATCCAGGTTTTCTTACTGGCTCCTACCACTTTAACTACCAGGTTGTGTACCCGGCTGTAGCCTCACTGTCTGGTCACTCTGGTGTACTGTATGTTCAAGATAAACTGTACTATTCTAGTATCGACATTTTTTCTTCTTCTAACATTACCTTATATCCAGTCTCAAATGATGAAAAATTGTCGTTTGTATGAATTTTACAAGTGTTTTTATTAAATATGATAGTTTTATGAAATCAGCAATTCATCTGGCCAGTGGCTTTGCATCAGTGAACTACTGAATGCTAAGAAGCTGCACACTTTTCTGCCATATGTGCTACATACATGATTGTTTAATCTTTGATAAAATGGAGGCCCTGTCAGGCCTGCCTGCAAACATGATGCAGAGCACTCTGTATTGCAATTTTATTGTTTTGCCACATGTTATTTCCCCTAGAGTGCACAGAGTTCCTACTTTATCATTCATTCATTAAATATCATGGGTATGTCATAATTTCCCATGACAACAACATTACTTAGTCGACCCAAACAAGGCAAACCGCAAAATAAAAATGTCACTTTAAATACATTTATTTTTACCCATTTTTATATGTTCCATTTCAACAACATTGAAGAAATGTCTCACTGAACAACATACTTGACAAAACATCTGGATCTAAAACTGACAACTTACCTGGCACACGACTCGTTAGCTACATCCTCAGTCAGTCTGGAGCTGCTGTAGTATCGCTGTATGTCGAAGGTGTCCACGCTGACACTGAAGCCCTTGGGGATGTGATCCCAACTGTCATACAGCACTCCCCCACCCAGGGAGTAGGTGCCGGCTGGACACGACTTGCAGTCCTGGTTATCGCTGTCTATGTCCAGGTAACTGCCCGGCGGGCAGGTGAACCCTGCAATGAGAAACACCCGGGTATATCATTTCTGACTGGGGATGGACCAGCATTTATGTTTGGTGTCAGTGCTGAAGAAAAAAAACTGGAGTAGAGTGCTGTAGTCTGGTGGGTGGGGTAGCCTGCAGACATGGGGTCAAATACGTTTGTATTTGAAAGTACTTAAATACTTTTTTTCTTCACTATTTGTAATTGTATTAGATGTTTAAGAATAAAAAATATTTGTATTTAAGTACTTTCTTAAAGTATTTGACTTTTTCAAATACTTCCTTGGTTGCCTTTTGGTCATACATTTGGGGTAGTTACTTTTCTGGAGTACCTCGGCACTTGTTACAGCACTGGCCAAATACAAATTAGTAGCAACACATGATAAAAAGCCTTGTCAAAAAGTTTATTAAAATCACTATAACAAAATTAGGTGTGTTGATTTAGTTACAACAAATTCATTTTGAAATATAAAATGCAAAAAAGGCATCCTGAAGTTAATTACAACCAGTATGAACTGTCATTCTAACAATTATGATTGATTCATGATGGTGTCCCCATCACCCATACAGGGTGGAAAACAGCAACCTACAATGACACCAATTATCCACTTATTTCTACTAGACACGTCTGATGGTTGTGTAATTTCCTGCAATTTGGAATGCATCCAACAGCCAGCTCACCGCTATGCTTGCTCTGTACACGGTTGATTTAGGATGTTGACACACCAGGTTTTTACTTCGACCTGCTCATTTATCTCAACCAGTTTTTCAACAAGGTGCCGCATGAAGCTGTCTATCAATATATTTTAAAGGAAAAAAAAAGTTAACTGTTTCATGGCATACACCTAATAGAGTTAATATAAAGTAACAATTTCCACATATACTCAATTTTTTAATGCCAGCGGTTTACCAGAGAAATATTTTTTAACACCCAGCCATCGAAATACTATGAGCTACTCCATCTTAGACGAAGAATGACGTCACGACGGTGAGGCGCTCTCCACGCAAATTCCCTGCATGGGGTTTGGCTGTTGTCATGAAATGGCTACAACTCGGCAACGCGCGTAACATGCTGATGACAGTAAATATAAAGTTGTCTATTATTGTTATCGCTGAAATCATCCCATCAACTGATGATACATGTCTACTTCAAAGCATTTCTCTTCAAAATGGACCGAACAAAGTGAACTGTACTTGGACTGGAGGGATTCCAAACAGTACGCCCGCAAATCACCAATGTGAATCCATTGCTTCAATACTACCGGTTGTTTCAACTATTATTGCAACCGTACGCCGAACAGTAAGGCATAATTATTCAAGTTTACCATAGATTTAACCACAGATTTTGATATACGTCTATAAGCAGCTGCTAGATGTCACTTCAACTGAACGAACTGTCGAAGACTCCAAGTTGTTGACCCTTAACAACGTTGCAGGAATCTAACCGGCTTCAGCAGAGACATGGAATGCTGCGCGCTGAATGGCTAAGCCAAGTTAACCCTTCACCTATGGTGGCGTCTAGACCATCGTGGATTTCGTTAGAATTTTAGACTTTAAAGTCACATTCTGAGTAAACCGCTGACGTTAAAAAATTGAGTATACGTGGAAATTGTTACTTTGTATAAACTCTATTAGGTGTATGATGCAAAACCGTTTGTCTTTTTTGTCCTTTAAATTTCTAACCACCAGAAGGGTAGAATGTGTTTAACCCATGCACGGCTCATGCATCTACCACAACAATTTAATCCTCTCAGAGGTTTGCTTAGTCGTTATGCAACATGTCTGTTTGGCTAGGGGAATGAAGGCAATGCTTTTAAAACAAATAATGGCTTTATAAATGTAGCATTTTTAATTCTTACAAAATGGTCCACAGAAAGTGTAAAATTTTAATATATAAACTATACTGCGTGTATAAAGAAGGCATGTATAGGACTTATGAATGTACTGTGAAACTTGTTTGAAATAATAATTAACAGATGTTTTTGTAACACACACACTATATATATATTATATATATATATATATATATATATATATATATATATATATATATATATATATATATATATATATAAACACACACATATAGAGGGTTAGAATTTGGCCTAAAATGAGTGGGGACCAGCAGGGCCCCCACTTTTCAAAATCTAGGGGCCTGGCACAAAAAGTGGGGGCCATGCAACAAATGCATGTTTAAGTTGCATTGTAACTATAACTTTATTCAACACAAATTACACAATTCACATGCCACAAACATCATGGCTATAGACCATGTAGCAGCTTAATTAGTAAATACTAATGATAATATCAAGAGATTGGTGGAGGGTTGTTAATTTTCCTCTGAATCAGAGCTGCTTGAAAACTGTATATCTTCCTATATGGGCTGCATGGGTTTGTAGATGGCAACATGAGGTTGCCTCTTCCTTCCCCCTAACACACATCCACAACACTAGTATGTGTGTTATTAGGCACCTGTGTATGGCTGACTATTGACAGATCTAGAGATCTAGCCATAAACAACTCGACACCCACAGACATGACACACAGATCTGGTGGGCCACTGCTATGTATAGCCAGTGAACCCTATCAACAAACCTGAACAAAAGTCTGACCTTTATCTCTAACCTACTTTTAACAGTAGTGAACCATACAGCTATTTCATTTACTTTGTCCTGCATTTCAATTAACTGGCACCCAACTGGTGCCCCAATACCTGTATGTGACCATTCACTGACCAACAGAAACCAATTTATAAACCACAAAGCTACCCCAACCCTCTGTATGCATGGTGACATGTGGATACAAATGAAGACACAACAATGCCAATCCCAAAATAACGTTCATGTCAGTTATAGCCCAATAATCATGACCTGTTTACAAGTCAGTGTTCTGAGGGGCATCAACCTCTGGACACCAATACAAATGCTGTCGTCCTTCATCGTTGCCTATCACATATCATGTACCAAGACAGTCAAGATCAGTGTCAGTGTGTGCTTGGCATGAGCAGGCAGAATGTCATGGAATGATGGTGAACCAAATGTTCTATTGATCATGATTTTGCCAGTGGTTGCCACCAGACAATGGCGGTAGGCCTGTATCAATAGCATTCTCTGACAAAATATTATCACAGTTCTCTTTCTATCTCATAAATATAACTTAATGTAGATATTATGCCTTCACAGATCACGTGTAGTACACTGTACATCAATATTCAACACTAAATGAAGTATTAGTCTCATGCAAAGTACACCCCAGGGCTTTATGCAGGACCAAATTATTGCCAGTCACACATGAATTGGTGGATACATGGATGTTAACTGTGTACAAACTTTAAAATGTGTCTGGTGGCCTAAAATGGACCACAAACACACATGTGACACCATTTACACTCAGTTCTGAGGCATAAATGACAATATCTATGGTTTGGGAAGACCCGTCCACCCATATTTCTACCCATCCACAATGGTTTTTACCCGTCCAAATGAAGGGTGGACGGGTCACTGCATTAAACTATGGAACACACTAAAGGTTAGACATTGTTCACAGATGTTCTGCCTTGATTGGAACCATTCACTCTCATCATGCCACATTCATTTATTTCAAAGGATGGTTCATTCTTATTATGAGGGTGTATAGCCTCATGTAGGTGTCAAGCAAACATGTACACATTTTATAAGAGTTAGACAGACTTGTAAACTAACAATAACACACACCAGAAACCTCCAATTGCTCCCAATTTACCAAAAACACCAAAGGCATTCCCCATGAGTTTACAAAATTAACCATTACAAACCTACACCATTGCACAATGCTGTATGAAACAGTTCCTCATACCCACCACATAAACAAATTGATTTAACATTGAACTTACATTCTCAAGTAGACTGTTGACAATAACAGACATTATAAAGGTTTTTTATTACCTTCTAATGTATATGGCATCATCTGCCACCTCCATCTCAGAAAGTAAGAACTTATGCAAAATGTAAATAGCTGTGGTTTCACCAAGGCTAACCTCAAAATCAATCAACAGAATCTGTTGTGCAGCAGAAGTAAAACGTAGTCACCCAGGAAGACACTGTTTACTCAAAAAAGAAACGCATGACTTACACAATCACTGATCTACAGCACAACTTGCCGTGATATTCATGTGTAAAACAGGCCTGTATTTAACTTCCTCGTTTCTGACCAAAATTTATGCATATGGGGGTCCCTGATACTTGGAAGGACACACTGTTGTCATACTGCACAATACGGACCTGTGATCTATTATATGGAAAAAATACTAGTATATAGCCAAGGTATATATAATATGAACTTTACAAGCACAGACCTGTTTTCAACACAGGCCCACAGCTATCACTTTCAGAAAGAAGTCAGAAAAAAGCAAAACAGCTCGCTAAAGCAGGAGTTGTGTGCCTGTGACAATTAGAATGTTAAATAAGTGATATTGGTGCAAACAGGTTTGCTTTTTGTGTGGTTATATTTTGTATTTTATCTGTATTTTGTGACAATCTTTTCTTTACATGTTTTAGAGGCGATCATGATATGTATGATGTATCTCCTTTTAAGAACATTAAAGTGAATTGAAATCAATTATCTTTGAATTCAGTGCTGCATAGTGTTTACTATATGATGGAAATTGCATAAGATATGGAAATTGTTACTTCAGCACACCGGAGACACTAAAAGCACTGGGTACATTGAAAAAACTCAATGATTAACCTTAAAAACTTGGTGCAATTGATTTCAAAACATTACTCTTATCAGCAAAGTATTCAACATTGTATCCCAATTTGGCTTTAGAAACGGTTAGGCACCATTACATCCAAACACACGGTTGATCTAACAGGTGACACACAACTGCACACCCAGCTGTGTGCCATCAGCATGGATTTAGAATAAAATTTTCCCCAAGAAAAACACATCTGTTGCATCAGTCTAGTCCAAGTATATTATTCTAGCACCATGACAGCAATCAACCAGTCATATCAGGACCTTGTTCAGTGACAAACCCTCCCCATTATCTCCTGCGTTGTCATGGCAACCAGAGGCTGTGTGCACCAGATGTGAGCACACCAGATGAAGCATGGCTGGAAACGAATGTAAGCCAGCTCACTTTTACCACAGACAATGTTGCACAAAGAGGACATTATCCTTCATGCATAAGCACAGACAGACAAGGTCAGGTGGCCAGCAGAATACAAACACAGACAGCCAAGGTCACATGGCCAGCAGACAGCTAGAAGCTTGCACTTTTGTCTAATAGTAATATTAAAATATTCATAAATTTATTTATTTTGAACTGTTCATCTATGGCAAATGTCACAATATGTCCAATGATTTATGCCAAAAATACAACAGTTAAAAATTAAATGTACGTGTATACAATGAATCTATATAGTCAGTAGATTTTTTATAATACAAATATATTCAATGATTATATATGATAACGACATAGCTCAGTCATTTGTAATCTTTAAAGTACTACTTTTCATGCTGTGTAATTAATGTTTCAAACCGTGTATTTAAGGAAGAAATAACCTTGACTCATCAGTTGCATTTAGCAAGTGTGGTACAGCACAGACATCATAATACTAACTTAACAGGAGGCAATAAGGAGGTCTTACACACATAGAGAGCTCGTAAAACATCCAGTCAAGCCTGTCAACACAGCCACCAGCTGTTGCCAATTGTTCTCACTGGGGCTCCCCAAACCACATGTAGATCAGGTACTATATAGTATATACCTGTAATGCCTTGTTTTCACTTTATTAGTAACCAGAATGATTCTAAGAAAGTATCTCTCTCTCTCTCTCTCTCTCTCGGTTGAAAGCAAACAGTAATTTTTCCATGAAAGTTTCAGTTTAATAGAGCACAGCATTAACATAAACTTTGACACTTGCACTGAAAAGCAATTGTTCTATTACAGAGAACTCTAGACATATATGCCATTACTATAACATGTAGACTCAGATACTTGACTTGGGAATGCGGTTGCACTTCAGAATTTATAAATTATAACTGTGTGCCTAATTTTAATGCTGGGTATTGTCAACGTGCATGTTGTACTACATTCGTAAAGGGTGAAGAACAGAAATAATTCCTCTTTTCTTGCTAGAAAATTGTCAAAAATTTATTGAAGGGTACTTTTTATTTGTTTTGCTGATGGAGGCTGTTAGCAACTATCAAAGTTGCTATTTTCAACAGTCAGTCACTTAGCATTCAGTGTATTTTTTACAAGTGACAAACCCTGACAACTTAGGTGGCATGATTGCCATTTTGCCTGCCGAGTGCTGACCCATTAAGGACTAAACACAATGTCTCCATGAATAGATAACTCGAACTACTGACCCTGTTTGGTTTCATTTATGTCCTCATCGAGCTTGTCATTGTTATTGACGACACAGGAAGAGCTATTCTAGTGGAAAGTACTGGGTAAGGAAAGTGAGATTAATACTCAATTGATAGACAAAGAGAGGGTAGTAAAGATACTCCATAACAACACCATGTCAGTCTACTCAGAATAACATCATGTCAGTCTACACAGAACAACACCATGTCAGTCTACTCAGAACAACACCATGTCAGTATACACAGAACAACAGCATGTCAGTCTACACAGAACAACATCATGTCAGTCTACACAGAACAACACCATGTCAGTCTACACAGAACAACACCATGTCAGTATACACAGAACAACATCATGTCAGTCTACACAGAACAACACCATGTCAGTCTACACAGAAAAACACCATGTCAGTATACACAGAACAACATCATGTCAGTCTACCCAGAACAACATCATGTCAGTCTACACAGAACAACACCATGTCAGTCTACACAGAACAACATCATGTCAGACTACACAGAACAACATCATGCCAGTCTACACAGAACAACACCATGTCAGTCTACACAGAACAACATCATGTCAGTCTACACAGAACAACACCATGTCAGTCTACACAGAACAACACCATGTCAGTCTACACAGAACAACACCATGTCAGTCTACACAGAACAACACCATGTCAGTATACACAGAACAACATCATGTGATTCATGTCAGTCTACACAGAACAACATCATATCAGTATACACAGAACAACATCATATCAGTATACACAGAGCAACATCATGTCAGTCTACACAGAACAACACCATGTCAGTCTACACAGAACAACACCATGTCAGTCTACACAGAACAACACCATGTCAGTATACACAGAACAACATCATGTCAGTCTACACAGAACAACATCATGTCAGTCTACACAGAACAACACCATGTCAGTCTACTCAGAACAACACCATGTCAGTATACACAGAACAACATCATGTCAGTCTACACAGAACAACACCATGTCAGTCTACTCAGAACAACATCATGTCAGTCTACACAGAACAACATCATGTCAGTCTACACAGAACAACATCATGTCAGTCTACACAGAACAACATCATGTCAGTCTACACAGAACAACATCATAGTCAGTCTTCTCAGAACAACATCATGTCAGAGTTTTTGATTGTACACTTAAAAATAACTCTGCACTTTTGCCAACTGTCCTCAGTCCAGTTCACTGATTTCACACCACGCTTGCACCACTTAAGTTGCCACTGTAAGTCTGTAACAAGTAATCTAGTTTCTCGCCATCAGTAAACTTCGGAGATGCTGTTTCTGTAAATGTCACCATAAGAACAAATGCAATCAGGAAGTGCTTCAAGCAAATGGCTTCTACCAAGGAGGCTGACTAGTCCAATAGAAATTAGATTTCCCCTGCCCTGCCTGCCTGGAGTAGTTAGGTAACAAATGCCATTGTCAGCTACAGACGCATCTGCACAGATTGTTGTTATAGGCAGCACAAAGCATTCTCAGCGATTCTGGATTTTTCCACGTCACTTCACATCAGCACAAGATTTTAAAATACAAGTGTCAGGCTAAACTGCTTTCTATATAGTAATACTATTATGTAGTTATTAAAATAAAATAAATCTAGACAGTTTAAATCTGAGAGTTTCTGTATTTTAAGTAATTTATTATGAAATGTA
Organism: Oasisia sp. SBJ-2009; assembly: GCA_964017155.1. Taxonomy (NCBI): domain Eukaryota; kingdom Metazoa; phylum Annelida; class Polychaeta; order Sabellida; family Siboglinidae; genus Oasisia; species Oasisia sp. SBJ-2009. The sequence goes on from OZ024854.1 coordinate 53,533,974, forward strand.
GATACGCATTTTAATATAAATCTGGTTTTGGCAGTAAACCAATGCAGTTCAAGTTTCTGTAATATGTAAAATTCATTTTATGGAGGTAACTGGACACAATTAAGATTTCGCCTAAGTTAATAATGTTTTATTTTACATGTAACTAATGATCATAATTACAACTCAATCATGATCATACTGTAATAGTATCGAATAAAAACCTTTTATAGTATCCAAGCTGGAACATGAGCTCAGGCAAAATTATGAACAGGAACATAGTCATAATTATTTAGAGCAAGGAAGCAATGAAGACTTAGGATGAAATGCAATTTCAAATAAAACCTGGGGTAAGTAATTTGAGGACTTCATTCCAAATTGTTGTTCACCCACTCCTTGTGCAGCTTTGTACAGAGTAGTACAGACTTTGGTTTCATTGCAAAACTATGATTCATTCGATCATCCTTCTTATTTGTTTTTAACTGTACAGTGAAACTCACCACAACTTTTGCCTCTCACTGGGGCGGGCACAACTCCTCCTTGGCAGGTTTCTGGATTGGGAACAGCAACCTTCCATCGCCCTCCTTTGCTGTCACATTCTGTGTATTCATAGTGGAAGTCGGTCTTCAAAACACAAAATGTACATACACGAACTGACATTGTATGTGTGTGTATGTGATGGTTATTTAGGTTACTTCAGCCTTTATTTTATTAGACAGCAAGTTTCCTAGTCCGCCAAAACAAAATCCAAATTTAAGTTGTTACAATTTGTTTTTAAAACTAAGCAAACATATATGTTGAAACCCCTGTAAAAACTATGCACTTTTCATCAAGGTAACAAATACATAATACAGAAATAACAAAAATAATAATTAAAAAGTGAAGGTAATAAAAATATCACACAAACAACTGTAGACATAAAAGAACCATTAATCTTACAAATAATGCCTAGACAAGTTAATAGCTGGTGGACATACCTAAGAAAATGTCATAATTTATCAGTAAATGAAGCTACTTATCAATGTTTTAATGACTTAAATCCCCCAGTCTGTTGATAGGTTAGGGTCACTGTGACTACAAAGGCTTGATTGATTGATGTAAGGTGGGGGTGATACATAGACCTTAAATGCTGATTTAATAATGATTGGACCACTAAATATAAGTTATTATTGCTATTATTTATGTATGCATATAAATATTACATGTACTTTTTACATGCATTTCAATGTAACCATCTAGTAATAGGGGCCCTTTTTTTTGGGGGGGGAGGGGTAAGCAACCTGGTTTTGTCTATCTGAGACACAGTAAACAGGTGAATAATAATGATGCCAGAATTGTGTCAATGTGCATAAATGATGTTTGTTATTTTGGCAAGTTAATTGGGAGTTAAAAAACTGGAAATTATGGAAAATTCGTAGAAGTCCACTAGACTCCAAATCTGTTCATATCTGGGAGCAAAGAGAACAAATATGTGAATCCACACTTTAAAAAAAAAATCCAATAATTATTTAAACTTTTTGAAGCAATGTAATTTTGTTGTTTTTCTTCAGCCAACCTTTTCCTAAATTGTTCACCACAATTTCATATGTTTACCATATTAAATCATGAGTGCAGTGACTATTAGAGCGTAGTGGCAGAACTTTGGACTCTCGACAAAGAGAACCTGGTGTCATGGTCCAAGATTTAGCACGGATCTGCCAAATATGGGACTGCAATGGTACCAGGCCAGGAATCTCCATTGTCACTAGCATAGTTTCCATTAGAAATACATCAAGTATTCCAATATGAATGATATGATTGTTATTCGCAAGGTTTAAATAAAATGCACATATATGTGCGGTATGTATTTGGAGGAAACTCGGCTTGGGCACGATGTGTCCCCAGTTGATGCGATGTCAGAGCAAATAAAAGTGGGCACTTGCACACGTATGCATGCGAGGTATTCATGTTGCTGAATCTATTTGTGTACAACCACCGTACCAGGTTTGAAACCTGTATTGCCATGTTAATTAATCCTTGGGTAAGTTTCTTCACTCTACATTTGCTCCAGTTCACTCAGTTGCATGAGTACCTGGCTTTAAACAGCAGTGACTGCTTCTATGAGCAGCCTTATCATTGCAGCGTGGCTAGATGCTTTCTAGATATAAATCATAGAATAGGTCTCCAGAGAAGTGTAAAAAGCTTTGAGCAGTCCTGAGGACTGGATACTGCGCCATATAACTGATAAGAACTTACTTTTTTGTGAGTCGCATTCACATACAATATTGTATTTCAAAACACAACACTCTAATCTCCCTGTTGTGTTAATGCTTTACCACTCACCGATGAACACCTCTATGTAGCACACAACCCAAGATGGTTGGGTTCATGCCAGATACAAAACAAATATATAGGAGGTGCTTTCAAGTATTTCTAACTAACAGATTCAAATATATTCACTTACTAAGTTACAGGCCAATAACAATTCATCAATGAATTTGATGAATCATTAACATCGGCCACTTTAATGGCGGATTTATTGCATTTCACCAGCTAGTTGTGCCATTTTGTGGACTACATAATGTGAATGTTGCTCTAGCAAAGTATGCAAGTTTTGCTTTGGTATATATATGTTTCTTCACTCACATCACAAGTGTGTATTTTGTGTTGAAGTTCATGAGTCCTGACCAAGCTCAGGCAATAATGTTGCTTTGTTTGAGCACTGTGGTCCATTCATTATCTCCTATGGCTGCGGAGTGGGGATTAGACCCTCCACATTGGTATTTTTAAATTATGTAGAGTCATATGGATTCCTACCAAGGGACACATTTAAGGAGCTTGTAGATGAAATTAACAATTAATTACAACTTATTTTACTATTTTATACCATATCAATATGTGTATTATGTTGAATGTTTACATTGACTCGTGTATTGTGCAGCACCATAGAGTACTGGATAAGTATGGTGCTATAGATATAAATTAATAAACATTTAAAATACATTTACAACGAGTCCCGGATTCAGAAACTCCCTTAAAAATCGGAACCTGGAACTTCCTGGTTCCTGTCCATGACTTCTTTTTAATATAAATTTTAGTGATTTTTTTACAATCAAATTGATATAGTGGATGTGGAATTATTCACCCATATCAGTTTTGATTCCTCTGAGAGCACTTCCGATTCCACTGAAAACACTTCTGATTCCACTGCACATCAACCAAATCAATTCCACTACCTATGCTACCAGTCTATCACTATCGTTGCAAGCTAGAGCTAGCTGTTTTCCATGCAAACTAGCCCTGGCAAATCCCCCACGAGAAATACTTCATTTAGCAAAGTCAAACTATAGTTTACCGATTGCCAATCATGACATTGCATGTTCTCAGGGGTGTGACCTAAATATTAGAACGGCGAAATTAAACGCCCAAATTTGAAGACATAGAAAAGTTCTGGGAATTCCTATATATAACAACTCATCCATCAAATCGCATGAGCATGCTGCTGAACAGTTTTGTGTATTCAAATATTTGCTTCAACATCTCAGACTTATTGCGTGCAACATGAGCAGTGTGTGGCTGAAATAGGCGACTATAGACGCTTCAATACCAATTTCATTCACACCCGTGGGCCATATGGCATATCATATGACATATCATATGTACCTCATTAGTTTACATATAAATATTATGGGATGAATTAAGCATTTTAAGGCGTAAATTAATAATTGTCCATTAGATTTTATTTAAAATGCAATAATATACCTGTTGAGCTTTGTGGTTTTCCTAATCAATGCCTTCACTCCATCAGGAATTGACAGCTTGTCAATAACATGATTTGCTAATGTCTCTATTATTGTCTCTGACTCTGCCTCCGAGTCTGACGTCTGTCATACATGTCCAATGTCAACGACAATGAGGAATAAAATGCGAATTGATACAACACAACTTTACGACGAACGAATCTATTCATAAATGAAGACTTACCGGTTTGCAGTCAGGAAGGCCTGTTCCATGTATTACAGGAACGCTTGTCAATAAAAGGAAGAAGACGAGTGATTTCATCGTCAAGCTGAATACGCCAAATGGATTTCTAGACAGGTTTATGTTGTCGCCGTTCACCGAAACACGAATATCCCAACGATTCATATCGCACGCAATGGAAGCATGCCGTCTTGTGTCAAATGTATCGAAGGGTATGGTATATCTATGCAAGCCCTGTTTAAAATTAGGCGCGTGCACTGGTTTTATAACGCGTCACTCACTACCTACTCTACGACTACAGTCGAAAGAACACTTATAAACGCTGCCTGACTAGAGAAGCTGTAAACGCCGTCTAATTATAGATTCTCGTCTGCGCATGTGCACATCAAAATGTTGGACGCGTTCGAGTGACACGCAGTTGGGAATAAGCGACTTCTGCACATGCGCCATTCTGGAAGTTGCGCATGCCGCATCTGAACATGGCTAGTGTATCTTGTTTACCAACGGGCAACGCCATCGCCCATACACGATGTGTTCTGGATTTGGAATCAGCTGAAAACCAAGCGTAACACGACAACATGACACTAACAAATGTTCCTTATATACTTGCCATAATAAATATACAGACAAAAACAATAAAAAAATGTATATAAACTTATAAAGCGGGGCATACCCGTATATATAGTTAGGATTTTAATATTTTGGTATACTACTCACAAAATGTATGTACGTTTGGAAGAATATCATTCATGTCCAACAACTTTTCTGTTACTAACGGGGTGCGTCAAGGAGGAATTCTCTCACCTTATCTTTTTTGTGTTTACATGGATGATCTCAGTAACAAATTAAACAATGTAAATGCTGGATGTATAATAGGTTCCTCGTTAATTAACCATTTGATGTATGCTGATGATTTAGTGCTCATGACACCTTCATCTATGGGTTTATCAATGTTATTATCTGTGTGTTCAGAGTATGGGATAGAACATGATATTAAATACAATAGTACCAAAAGTAAAAAGTTCAAAAATATCCACATTCCAAACTTTTTGCTAAATGGTGAAACATTGCCAAGGGTTAGTAAGTATAAATATCTTGGGCATATTATCACAGATCTATGCGACAATGATGACATATCTAGGCAGTACAAGAGAATTTATGCTCAGGGTAATGCCTTGATCCGAAAGTTTTACATGTGTGTAGGGATTTTTCAGCGATAACTATTATAATTATATATAGATATATCTATCACTATTTAGGGCTACTAAAGCCATGCATATATGCAAATACGTACATAATCACAAGGAGGGTGTTTACCCGGTTAAGAGACTATAACCAGTATGGAAGGTTTCCTATGCAATTTATATGGTAATTTTAGGGCCATCTGGCTGAGGCAGAGGACCAACCCTGGTATTTTGGGACGCTACCAGGGGAGGGAAAGTTCACTAGCACTGCAGGCTCGTCTATGCTAATTTCTAGGGCCATCTGGTTTAAGAAGATGCTCCACTTTATTGTTGTTGGGGAAAACCACAGGGTGCAGAGTCCGCTGGCACCCTGCCAAGATTTCTAGGGGTAGACGCGCTGGACAAAATATTAGGTAAGGCGTCTAGCGTCTGTCCTCGGGCTACAGTACCACTAGTATAAATAGGGAGTATTTTAATGATTCGAGGCAGACGACTGGGGCCTATTACCGGGGGAACATGTATTGTTCACCCCGGGACAAGCCGCTCCAGAGCACCCTGTGACAGGCTTACTGTCACAGCATATACTATGAATGTCATGGCAGAAGTTTGGGGCATAATTATTGTCGGGGAAACAACGGTTGTTACCCCGAAACACGTCGCTCCAGATTGCCCTGTGACAGAGCCACTGTCACAGCATTGTGCCGCACCAGGCACGCTCCAAGTCGCCCGGTGACATACGTTGTGCCGCACCAGGCACGCTCCAGGTCGCCCGGTGACATACGTTGTGCCGCACCAGGCACGCTCCAGGTCGCCCGGTGACCCACGTTGTGCCGCACCAGGCACGCTCCAAGTCGCCCGGTGACATACGTTGTGCCGCACCAGGCACGCTCCAAGTCGCCCGGTGACATACGTTGTGCCGCACCAGGCACGCTCCAAGTCGCACGGTGACATACGTTGTGCCGCACCAGGCACGCTCCAGGTCGCACGGTGACATACGTTGTGCCGCACCAGGCACGCTCCAGGTCGCACGGTGACATACGTTGTGCCGCACCAGGCACATTGTTCTCCCGATTGAGGAAACACACCTAGTGGGTGAGTTCTTTGCTTGATCGCGTGTCAAACACGCTGTCAGTACCGTCACATTTGTATTGTGTTTATATTGGTTTAGTTAGTGAAGTATTTTAGTGAGTGTCTTATATTTGTACTGGTAGGATTTTGATGTAATAAACTGTAGAAACCTTATCTATATTGTTTGTGTTAGACTGGTTAGACTGAGTGAGTGAACGTGTGCCCGAGTCCGCCACTAGACGCCTCCGTGCCGACCGCTCGCGCCAAACGATACGATTTGGTGGCGGGGTGTTATCCCGCAAACGCTACATGTGTAAAAAATCTGTAAAATGTACTTTATTTAAATCCTACTGTACTTCATTATATACATGCCCGCTGTGGTTTTGCTATAGAGCAGAGTCAATGCGAAAACTGTGTGTAGCATACAATAATGTGTTTAGATTTTTATGCAATGAACCTCGAGATTGTAGTGCGATTTATATGTTTGTATCAAGAGGCTTACCCACATGTAAAATGTTAATTAGAAAAAATGTGTATAGTTTGTTGACGTGTATAGCTAAATCGGGCAATGCAATACTACAGAGTATCATGAATAGTGATGCTCTGTATACTTCACCACTGTGTCGCCATTGGCGGAAAATGCTTTATGTATATAGTTATTAGTCATACTTTAGGTTTTCATATGGATGTAATGTTCCGGAATAAAGTTATTGAATTGAATTGAATATACAAAAAAATAATATTACCCACATACTCCATGCATTTAACATTCTTTTTTTAATTACTTTTCAGGTGTTTTGCTAAATAATTAGTGAATATTCTCAGATGGATCTGTGAGTTTTAAATGTTTTCTTATGTTTGTGGTCAAAATTTCAACTAAATATACACTAGAATGTTGAGACACCAAATGCACGGCATTCATTTGTTGATAGCTTTTAAGGTGTTTGCTAGGTAACAAGTCACGTGCTCGACAGGTTATATAAATACAAACTTTCTGCAGGGATTGGAGACAGATAGGTTTAAAATCCGATTTTAGCAATAAGTTTGTTTGTCATTTTTCATTTACTCAAATATTACTTACAATATTATACTTTGTATACATGCAGAAAATGTATTTTAGCTAGTGCCTTATTAATGCTATTTCCTATAGCAATGAAAAGCAATTTTATACGTCATTATTCTTTCCAGCTGTATGGTTAATTTTACAGCCGATGCACTCTTAAATATTTTGTACCAAGTGCATTAAACATACGAAAACGAGCCAGATACAACATTTGGAACTTTTATTTATTAACTGCAATGTCTGTGCATCAAACAGTTTGGTGCCTCAGACCCAGCGCTCTAAGTGTCCTCTCATAGAAACTTGGCAGTGGAGCTGTGATTGTAATTGTCTCTCCACGTTTCCTCATGTCCGGGATGACAAGCTGGTGACAATGGACATGGAGGGGAACTTGACCTGAATCTTTCTCACTCAACTGAAGTCTTTGGCTGAGTTCATACGGCAGGATCTGAAAGATGAAATGACAAACAGGTTAAAAAGTAAGTGCCAGTAAACAAGGCTTGAACACAAGATGAACTAAACCTTACTGTGTGTACTGATCCTTGCTAGCCAGGGCTGTCTGTTTGCCATGCAAAACTAGCCCTGGTGGATCCCTGTGTAGTGTAGAAGCGAAAATACCCACCCCAATGTGAAGACAGATAAACAATTTCAGTGGATCACAGTATGATGATTTGTTCACCCAATCACATGAACCTACGAGTGGTTTTGTGAATTCAAATATTTGATTCTACATGCCAAACACTGCATGTAACTAGAGAGGCGTGTGGCAGAAATCACCCAACTCATAACTGGAGGACACCCACACACACCTGGTGGGCATTTTTATTGGGTGAATTTATAAATTCAGAGTTGTACAAAGGGATCAGCCAGGAGTACTGCTGCTGGTACTGGTGTAATGAATTGTGGCAAAAATTTAGACATTATTATGGATGATGAAAATGCAACATTACCTATCAACTCGGCAAAAAACATTACCTATCCACTCGGCAGAAAACATTACCTATCCACTCGGCAGAAAACATTACCTATCCACTCAGCAGAAAACATTACCTATCCACTCAGCAGAAAACATCACCTATCCACTTGGCAGAAAACATTACCTATCCACTCAGCAGAAAACATCACCTATCCACTTGGCAGAAAACATTACCTATCCACTCAGCAGAAAACATTACTTATCTACTGGGCTGAAAACATTACCCATTCCTTGGCAGAAAACATTACCTATCCACTCGGCAGAAAACATTGCCTATTCACTCAGCAGAAAACATTAGCTATCCACTCAGCAGAAAACATTACCTATTCACTCAGCAGAAAACATTACCTATTCACTCAGCAGAAAGCATTACCTATCGACTGGGCAAAAGACATTACCTATCCACTCAGCAGAAAACAGTTTTTCCTGGCGTAGTTCTTTCATAAATCTATACAATCTGGCAAATTGCTACACATCATCTTCAATAATGGCACTTACAAAATACCGCATCACAATGTCTTTACATATAAAAAAGAGCTAGTGTATAAATCTTCAGAATATCGGTCGACTGCATGTATCTAATATTTCTGTTAGTCATAAACTAGAATGAGAAACATGTCAACAAAACACAGCAGTCTAAACATCACAATTATGTTGTTAAACTTTAAAGGGAGGGTGCCAGCTCCTCTGTCCAGAACTGTCCGAGCAGTGATTTGTAAGGAAGCCTGCTGCCTAGGACATGCACAAATTAAACATCAAAGGTTGTTGCAGTTAATTCTGCTTACCTCGGCATTATTGCCAGTCAATTTTGTTTTGAAACTGGATGTTTTGTTTACCTTTTGAACGTGTTGAAGGCGGAATATTTCAAATTGCGAACATTGCTCTGATCTTAATAAAGTTACTAAACACAAATTGGCAGGTAGTAAACCTTCAATAGTCACAAAAACGTGATGTTAAATGAACAAAATAACACCCAGGAGCTGGCACCTGCGCTTTGAAGACGGAACAGACAATGCCTGTGATCACGACACAGCCTCTACTTTCTACACCATGAACCCTACAGGTGGTGTCTGTCTTACCTGTGGAGCCGGGAAACAGTTTTCTGGTTTCAACAGCACTGGTTTATCCAGAACTGTTTTCAGTCGACTCGAGTATTTGTGATCACCGAAAGCTGGTGCGAGTTTCATCAAGAGAAACAGTGGAATGGCGTCCCATTTGGCTGGAAACAGACGTCACAGCTTCTGTTATAATGGCTTAATGCTTTCTTGATTGACAGGCCGGAGCTCTACCGCGCGCCCACCGCTCCCCACCAGTGTATAATTGGTAATAACAATTTTATTTTATGAAATACGTGAGTGGCACAACTGTTTAGTTGAGCACCATTATTTTTTGCAATAACAATACCGAAAACAGTCCATAAGCGAGCCAAATTCAAACACATACAGGCAGTTTTATGTTGACTTAAAAAATATATGTATATATATATATATATATATATACACATATATATATATGTATATATATATAATGTATGTGTATATATATATATATATATACATACATATATATATACATATATATATATGTGTATATATAATATATATATATATATATATACATCAATGTCCTGAGATGACCCCTCATCCTAAAGAGACATCTGTCATTCAGTGGTCATGTGACGTACTTGTGACTGGCTGGAGCTCCACCAACGCCATGTGACACTGGGACGACTTGAAGGTGTTGAGCAGTCGATACTTGATGGCCGACACAATCACTTCGCCCGACTTCCTCTTTTGGATGCTCGGATTCTTCACCTGCACCGACTGCAATTGCTTCCACTTGTAAGTATTCGTAAAACAACATGTCTAACTGAACTGGTGTGCGTGTGTGCATTCATATCTATGAGTTTGTATGTTTGTGTGCACAAATGCATTTGTGTGTGTGTCTGCGAGTATCCGAGTGCATGCGTTCGTGTAGATATGTAATATTTTCCACATCGGACTGCATCACCCATCACTGCATCACTTGAAGAAAAGTAGTTAGCACCTTTACTTTTCATAAATCCACTACTGGTCAAGGCTTCTATTTTCTACAGCTGAATGTCAATTTCTGGAGCTGAATTTAAAGTCTCAGAATGAACTTCATGTTTTGTTCTGTTTCATCAGTTAATATTTTTTTTGTTCTGTTACATCAGTGTCACATTTTGATTCTTAAATAAAAATAAACAGTTTCTCACCAATCGCCAGTCATGTATGACAGCTCTTGAGAGAGCAATCTCTTCTTCACTCACTTCTGGTTGTGGGATGCCGACTGTTAAAGCCCTGCATTAGAAATAAACTCAGGTACAAACTGCATTAAATGCATTAGAATGAAACAATGTCAAAAAATCTAAGTGTTAAAATGTGCGTAAATAAAAAAAAAATTATTTAATAACTAAACATGAAATGAAAACATTTAAAACACAAACAGAGTTTATCCCATTCTAAGACACCTGTATGTATCCATTTCTAGAGTGTTAAACAAAAACACTTCAGGAATAAATATGACTATTGATTATAGTTTATATAATTCCAACTTCTTTGTATAAAATGGTGTACACTTAATGCATGTAAGGTTATTTTTAAAGAAGAATGCGCATGCAGTCTCAGTTAAAATTTGACTGAATTTCTAGAGCAAAATAACGTTATGTGAAACAGGACTGGGCAAATCTACCAACTGAATTTTCCAAAGCAATATTTATTCTTGGGGATCTCACATACTCAACAGTTGGAAATAGTTCACTGATGGTACAAATACTTTAATATTTTTGATATAAAAAGTGGTAAACTTATATTTTAATGACAGAACATAATTTTACAGGTGTGAGACAACTAAACTCACCAGTATGTCTGGTGGTACACTTTGTTGGCTCGTACATGTCTGAAGTATTTCTGTAACTTGTTGTGTGCATCTTTTGACTTGGTGAACAAAGTGACGCCGCTGTAGAGCCTGAAACACGTAGGGACAGATTAGTAGAGCGCTACAACAGTGCAGGATTCAGTCCAGGCTCTACACACACATTATCACGTTCTGCTCGTAAGGAAGTCATCTGGAGTAACCGCTCTACTCCTCCAGTGACTACAAACACTGGACTGGAACATACACAATCAGCTGGCTTGAATCAGTGTATTTTCTATGTCAGAATAAATCACAAAAATAATAGTTCCAACGGATTTCTGTCACTTTTTTTATTTAGCAGCTAATACAATACATGATGTTATATTTGTCTAAACAGTAAAGTATATTTATCCATGGCATCATTACCTGGCAGGAGGATGAAATGTTTATTTTTATTTGTTCTATAGATATTCAATTTTATTATAATAAAGCATTCTTTTAGCGTTAAAATGATGCACAATTCATATTTTTATGACCAATATTAACAAAGTTAGGATTTTTATAGTAACGGTATACTACAGAGTATGAATATGTGTGCATATGTGTATGTGTGAGCATGCACAAATATGGTGTCCCTGTATTTGTGTATATGCATACATAGTTTTACAAATGTTTGTGTGTCTGTGTACACTTGTGATGTCTGTGGTTTGTGAACGTGTAAGATGGTCACTTTTTTAACAATGAATTAAACTGATTAACCTGAGAGTTGACCACACAGCCCACACACCACCAGCCCTTATGCGTCTCCTACCTGTGTTGTGAGAAGACCTCGCGCAATTCATGTGCCTCAAACCTCTCCCTCAGGGCCGGCAGTACACCTGCTATGGAGAAGTCACATGCACCAGTGGGAGTCAGGTCTGGGGAGAGATCTTCAGTGACCTTCAGTGCTGGAAGAAAAGGTTATGTTGTTTTTGTACTAGTTCTAATTTGTACTAGTTCTAATTCTGGTTGACAATAACCTTAGACAATGTTTAAGCAGTTTAAGGGATCACTCGACATGAGAATTTTCTTAACTGACAAATTTCATCAACAATGTATTGCGTGAAATGATTCCAATGAAACTAAGTTACTAAGGATATTTCATGATTTTCTTTAGTTAGAATAAAATATTTAAATGAAAAGAACAGTGAAACCCCTATGGTAACTTCATCAGTTTACATGCTACTAACTAGATAACGAATTATACTAACTTTCTGTGCCTAGCCATTTTGTATGTCACCTGGATTTGTTTTTTGTTTCTTTTATACAGAATGGTTTTTCTATCCTCAAATCTGTCACACTCAAAAAACCCTAAGCTATAACCCAGATGACTGATCACCATTTCAATGCTCAAAAATGTAGATATTCACCTTACTAATGTTGTGTGGAAAACTGATATGCATTGGTTTGTTAGTTTGGGACTTCTATTCATTTTTGTAAACAAAATGATGACAACTGAGAAAATAGCACCTAAAGTATGTTCTAAGTAAATGTTGTGTTTTAAACAAATACTGGATGTTGCAAATAAGCAGCATAACCATTTATGATAGCCTAGCTATGTAAATAAAATATCACAATGGTTCTACAAATAATACTACATTAATAGTGACACAAATATTAAATTGTTTACCCTTCCCCCCTTAATCCATACACAACTACACATATCTGACACACCCATTCATACTGTGTTCACATAATATTATTGTGACATGTCAGGCAATCATCAACACATATAAAATGCATGCAAAATAATGAATAGGACAATTTAAATATTTTTGTGTGCATTAGTTGGCTAGGTTTGGGGATATAAGTGTCGCATTTAAAGCTAAAATATAGTGACATACCAGTGAGTATATGTTAAAAAGAATAATTTATTGTGAATGTCAATTTAAAAAAAGTTAAGGAAATAAAAAAGATTTGAGGTAGTTTTGACACATTTCAGACTGCAGTGTCCAATCTTAGTTAGAGGATTTACTGCACACATATAAGGTTTATTTCATAAAATTTCGTTCATTGTTATGGTAAAGGCAACTATACATCTTAGTTGAAAAAATATGAGAAGTTGTAATTTACATAACAATACTTGATTTTGTGGATTTTTTATTTGAGATGGCGCAAAATACACTGCTAAAAAACTGTTATATATATATATATATATATATATATATATATACATGTATAATTATAATAGTTACAAATAATAAATATATAATAGTTTTTAATTATCCTGCAAAGCCCACAAAAAATAGGTTACCAAACAGCTACCTACAAACAAATTCTGAGTGCTGGTTATTTTTGGACATCTCCCAAGCACATAAACTTTGACCCCTTTTTGTTAGACTTATAATGCGGTAAACAGGCCCAGTGCAGTATTTGGAAGAAGATGAGACCACTATAGTAATGTATTAAATGGCACTTTACAATCACTTTTAAAACAATGACTACAATCCCATGATTAAATCGATATAGGCTTGATGTTGGCACTTTTATTATTTACTATACAACACAAAAATAAAATATGATCTACAATGCCCTACAGGAACTGTACCATAGCAAACAATGGCTCTGTGCAGTTACATTCCATGACCTGCTGTCAATGTAGTGGAACTGTTGACACTGTCGAAACAAGTCGTCTGGTCTGTGTGCTGTGCTTGAAAGTTTCACATCTGATTTATGAAATACCGGGGGTATGTGGTCTCATAACTGAACCAAGCTGGCACACTGGGAACTTTGAAGCCAGCATTTGGACCACTAAACAAACTATTACAAGCTACTCACCATGCATTGGAATTCCGTTAGGCTTGTTCACAGCAACAATGTTTTCTGCACCGACAAAATAAATCTGTTATTTTGGCATTAAGAAATTCACATCATCTGCTCATTTTTAACTCTATGAACTCTACTTCACTGTGTGTGATGTTCAGGTACAGTTCAGCCAAGACTGAAGTGCATAATAGAACGCTTTTAAGGCGGAATAAAATTGAGTTTCAGGAAATATTATTTCAGGAAACTAAGTTTTTTGTACTAACAATGGTTAAAATGTCATTGATGATGATGTCAGTAGCATTGGCAAATATAGCAAAAACTAACATTGATAGGAATGGTAATAGTGAGAACAATAATTGTAATTATAATGAATCTAATAGTGTGTACATGTAAATTGACAGAAATAAATATAACTACCTCTTGTCATAGAAGGCAAAAGTAACACGATGTACTGTCATCGTCATTGTATAAATTACCTATTCACAACATGTTGTGCCCTCAGTAACAATGTCATAAAAAAAAAATTAATCATGGACAAATATAAGAAGAAATCTAATACCATAATGTTAGTTACACAAACCAGAAACAAACGGGAACCAAAGAAACTAATTAACAGATACGTCCACAAATGCTGGAAGAAACCGGAGAATGCCAGAAATAATCCAACACGCTCACCATCCTGGTACAGAACACCCGTGACGAGATCGTCAACAAGTTGTTGCTCTTTCCTCCATGGATGAAGTTCTGTCTCATACCAATGTGGTGGAGTCTGCCCAGCTTTCTGTCTATGCAGCTGGCACAGGCGAGTGGCACTGCCAAAGCTGCGTGACTGTTCAGAGCAGGCTCCCAACACATGACATGATTGTAAAAGTCCAAATCTTGAATGACCAATCACAACTCTAGCACAAGATGTGAGACGAACACAGCTCTGGTGAAGAGACATGTTTCAGATGCCTGTTACTTTGAAAAGTATCTGCAACAACAGCGATGTCAGTTGATAACTAAATAATATTTAAAAACATTGGATCTATCTAGACTAGTTAAAAAGTCCAGATTTACTTTACTCAAACTGTATTACTCAAGGCCAAGTGTGGACGTAGTTCCATATTTTGTTGTGGATTTATAAACTAAAAAGTTGGTCGGTATAGCCTAGATCATCTGGCTAATTTATTAGTAAATATAATTGATACATGACATGTACGCTTCCTTGGTTTCTACGTCTAGCTAGACATGGCGACGATGGCATGTCCTTGATTGAGCGATAATAGGGATATACTAATAAAAAGCAATAGAAAATAGAACACACAACATATAAATCCTAGAAGCTTATGCCACGCATAAGAATTTGATAAATCCAATCAGCTTACATTTTTTTCTTACATAGAATACTATCAATACACAGGAGAGCGCTGTCACAAAATTATGCGCTCATATACAAAACATCATCGAAACGTTGCTGCTTACGGACCATTGACGGATTCAGGTCTTGATAAAGGATACCCTTGATAAAATTGCGCATAGTAAATCAATATAATTATGGCCACAGTTTTGTTTATTGTTATACCAAGGGCAGACTAGTAAAGGTATTTCATTTCAATTTAGTTCGTTTGGAACATGAAATAAATTACTACGTTTTATTTGTTTATAGATAAACAAATAAAAAGTGTCCTATGTAAAAATGGGAGTGGTGGGTCGCCAACAAACCAGTCGCTGACGTCACCACAATTTGTGTTGTTTTTGCGGAGCACGTGGGTTAGAAGAAGTTGATATCGCGTTGGTGGTTCACGTTGGTTAGTGTCCCGAAATAATTTGTATGGAATAGATAAACACGATTTAGTGACTCATATTTATGAACGTTAATGACCTTACATATTTAAGAATAAGTGATCATCAATAATTTTTACTAATCGTCAATGCGGGAGTCCCGTTTCTTCGTGAGCGATAATACAGCAGACTGACAAATGGTCTTGCCTCTAGACTAGGCAAGTCGATTAAAAACAGTTACGCACTTTTACTTTCTGACCTAACAATAACATCGACCTCGTACAGCCCCAACCTTCTTACACATTGTATATACATAGACTAGGTCTAGGTTACAAATTTTTATCATTTACATTCTTGTAATGAATAAAACACGACCTCGTGGACGTGGTCGTGGACGTGATAAATTGACTAACTCGGAAGTCATAAAAGACATAATAATAATTGTAAAACTTCTATAGCGCCTATATGCTTAAAAACAAGGTCAGAATTGCAACAAACAAAATCATTTGGCATATTCATGATAAGCGGAGTAAATCATAATTGGAGCATGGAACCGTCAACCATTTTGGCATTTATGGTGAAAAAGCAATTTCAAACAAACATGTTTTTACGAAAGGTGTCCATAGTTTCAAAAGATTTAATTGTGATAGGCGAGTTGATTCCAAATTGTTGGCGCAGCTACGGGAAAAGCACATTTGGCCAGTGTTCAGCTTAATTTTAAGTTGTTTGGAAATGGATGATCTATGGGTCCTAGATATATCATTTTATCAGAGATAACCTGCTAATGACTGCAAGTGGTGCCACTGTGCATCCATGTAAATGCCCATGTAAAACCCTTCATGAAATATTCATGCATTCAAAGAACATTGGGATCATGTCAGCTTTAGGGCGCACAGGTTATCTAGACCAGTCTACTATTATAAAACAGGGGTGTATTAGTCAGGGTTCCTACTGTGTGACAATATGAATAAGTTAGCCTTCCAAGAATACGATATATGGGCCCAAATTACACGTGTTACTACAGCTGTACTACTGTTCCAGTACAACAATGGCAAAAAGTCTACGTAGCAAGCAGAAGCGCAAGATGAGGGCACTGAAAAGAATCAAGAATGCACCAAAAGAACTGGCTCGACTGAAGAAGACTCTTGGCCTTGACGGACTGATGGACACTGATATGACAGAGTTGGTTACAGGTGGGTGTTACGGTGCGGGTGTACACACATGACTGTGCCCCAAGTCACTCATGTATGCAATCTGTGGGTGATAGGTCACCAAAAATCAGTAATATTTAATACGTCACATTATATTCTTCAGAGTGCTAGTAACATTGTCATTGGTGCTAGTAAACACTGAGTTACATTAAGGCCAGTGAATAATATAAAGTATGGGACATGATGTCCATATGTTACAGGTAGGACTCATTATGTTATTGTCTTTATCCACTTTAATGGATTTTTTGTAGTTATGGTGATGTACTTCAGTTCTTTACAACAAACTTATGTTTATTAATATTACTAAGGTTGTTGCGAGTCTTGTTGAGTTAATTGTCACGCGCCAGGCGTCACTGCGTCTGATTACGTCTGTACCAGCTGTTCTCTACCCCTGTCACATCCCTTTCAGAAAATCCTCTTTAAAAGTCAGCCAATGATGGAGTGTGGCTGCCCTCCGGTGCTGTGATATAATTTTGATGATTTCAGCCACACGCTGCTCATGTTACATACAGCTGTACAATGTTTAGGATGTGAATGGGTCATTATATTGGGATTGTGCCGGATATTTGCACTGTTCACACAGCTGACACAATAGCAACTGGCAAAGTCTGTTGTTATAGTTATATAGTTCGACTCACTCCCCAGCTTTGTGGAGACGACCAGCCACGGGCATACTAATGCAGTGAAACAATCCCTGGCTTGTGAGGATGAATGAGTTATGCACTTGGCATTTTGTAACATGGCTTAAGTATGTTTTCATTTGTTGTCTACAGTAAAGGACACGAAGAAAGTGAAAGAAAACAGCGAAAACAAGAAAGAAACACCTTCAGGTAAAGAAAAGGAATACAAGATATTTAACACATACTTGCGTTCCCTTCTGTCTGTAAAGCACTGACCAGGAAGAGCAGGGGACACATGTCCATCAGTGGTGTCCCAGCAAGAGCAGGGGACACATGTCCATCAGTGGTGTCCCAGCCGGCCGTACAGCGTTGTGTCGTCATTGTGACTATGTGTTATGTGCATTTTGAGATAAAAACTAGTATGCTGTATAAAATATATATTACATTGTACACACCTGGCAACTGTATAGAATCGTATGGTACACACCATGTACCGTAACCATACAGAACCATATGGTACACACCATGTACCGTAACCATACAGAACCATATGATACACCGCTTTCTTAGAAGTGGCTCCCTGGTTTTATTTACCTGGCAACAGTGAGATTTGTTGAACATGCAGCAACATGAAGACGTTTACATCTTAGCTATCTGATTTGGTAAAACATGGCCATGATAGTGGTCATATAACACTAGTAATGTGTTGTGCGTATTATTAAAAACTTCTCCGCTGTAAATATGAGATTATAGTGATCACAAATGGACAGGTTAAATGTGGCCGTGGAGGTTAGCAATTTGTGCTGGTCTATAAAACATTTTAGTGTCGGATAAAGTATGAAAATATATTGCAGTTTGTCTTTAGTTCTGTCTAACACGGGGTGTTGCTAGCATGGTATGAAACATGTAATGTCAGCAGCAGACATGGGGTCAAATACATTTGTATTTGAAAGTATTTAAATACTTTTTTTAAAGTATTTGTATTTGACATTTAGGAATTGAAAGTATTTGTATTTAAATACTTTCCTAAAGTATTTGATATTTCAAATACTTTTCAAATACTTTTTCAAATGTGTATACTACAGTCAGGGACTAAGAACTTAATTACACAGCTTAGCACATATGGGCACCAGTAAACCCTGGGCACCAGCTAGCTAGCCAATTCCCTTTGTGTGATAGAGGAAGAAGCCTGGCACTGGTTTATCAAGCCCTTTGTTCAAGCCAGGTATCCCCAATTAAATAAGCCACAGTGGACTTTGTTCAAACATCACTGAGCCCAGTGTGGAGGGCAGCCTAATTGACACAGATGATAAATGGAGAACCCAATTCAAGTCAGATCTTGTTACATGATCCTCAGTGAATGAATGGAAAGCTTGGCAGTGGGTTCTGTCCACATTGCCTTGATTGTATGAAAAGGGTGTGGAGGAATGATTAAAAGGAACATTGCATTCAATTAGCTTGCATCAGGACTTTGCACTATCCCATATAAGTACTAACTTCCACCATCCTGGGTGATATAACTGACAATTTTAGAAGTATAAAGGTGGAATATTATTTTACATTATTTAAATATTGAATAACAAACATTAAAATCTATATATAATAATTAAATAATTGTGAAGTTAACCAATAACTGTTTTGTAGATAAATTATTACTTATTGATAGTACATGTGTAAATCTAATTTTATGCAGAACTGTTAATTACTAAGGTTTATATATATTTTATTGAAACAATTATTTTCATTTCTAGAGAAAGCATCACGCAGCATATGCTGAAACTCAGGCTTCATCGTTTTGTTTCTTTTACCTATATAGTAATATATCCTGAAAACGAAAAGTATTTGAAAAAGTATTTGAAATACTTTTCAAAAGTATTTGTATTTAAATACATTTGCATTTAAAAGTATTTGTATTTGAATCCCTCAAAAGTATTTGTATTTGTATTTAAATACATTTCAATGTATTTGACCCCATGTCTGGTCAGCAGTGTTGTTGCTAGCATGGTATGAAACATGTAATGTCAGCAGTGTTGTTGCTAGCATGGTATGAAACATGTAATGTCAGCAGTGTTGTTGCTAGCATGGTATGAAACATGACAAGAGTTCTGGACCATTACTAATTAGCATTACTTAACACTCTCCCATTATCCTAAGTTCACAAAGCATGGCTCGTGATACTTGTGGTGAAATATTCAACCATAGGTATGCACGTGGCCCTGTTGTTAACAAATGTTGATTATGTAATTTTTCCACGCAGATGGGATGGACGTCGATGTAGCACCAGGAAAGTTTGACCCAAAGACAAAACGAGATGAACACGGCCAGTATCCAGAATGGATGAACCAGCGCGCAATTCACAAGAAAAAGTCAAAGGTTTCAAAACAGAAGAAAGGGCGACGAAAGGTCAACTGGTGATCTCAACGAGAAATGTTTTACTGTGTAAAAGATATGAATAAATGTGAATCTTAATGCTGCATCATTGGTGGTTTCTGACTTGTTGATCTGTCCATGTGGCAACTGGATATACCAGACAGCTGTACCCAGTGCTGGGATTAGGGATGGGACGATTAATCGCGGTTCACGGTATCCGCGGTTTTAAGGTTCACGGTTCGGTGCACCGTCGTCAGTTTGTGTACCGCGGTTTTTTCCGATTTTTTAAAATGGCACATCGCCATCGTCTAATCGGTGTTTCCGTACATGGCGAACATGGCCACCACTGAGAAACTTGTGTACGATTAAAGTCTAGAAACTTAGGCTAAGTATTAGGTTAGTTTAGGATAAAACCGGAATCCAGATTTAGCGACACCGCGATAAAATATCGACGTGACGCCACGGTATTCTATGCCTACGCCGCTACGGCCTTCGCGTAACAGTCGCCGGCGATGTCAACTTTAGTTTAGCAAGATTTTGTTTTGTAAATATTATTCGTCACAGCAATTTAAATGATTTAATTTTATGACCTAGCGTACGTATATGTAATATGAGTTATTAGAGAGGAAGTTTCGTGGCTGTAGGAGGTCGTTTTCATGATAAGATCAGAAAGTAAAAGATCGTTTTGCGGCACTGTAAAAAAAAATGGCGACCGCGGTGCGATTACCCAGATGCCGTGAGGTGGCAGCACTTTTTAGCCCCTCAGACCGAATTTGAAATAAATTAACTGAGAATAGTATTTATATAAAATATTATAAAAAAAAAAATCAAAATGAGGATACTCTTTATCAGATATTATTTTTAAAAAAACATTCAAAAGTAAACTTATACTGAAACGTGTCACATAAAATAAACAGAATAATTTTTTTATGTTGTCTCATTTATTATTTTCTCCTTTTTATTTTGTGTATTTTACTACTTAGTGGTTGTAAGCGCTCCCTAGTGTTGATGTTAGTCGTTGTAAGCACCCCCTAGTGTTGAATGTTGCAAACCCCTCACGAGAGACCACCCCTCTTTTAAGACCGCCCCACTCTGATCTGGGGGGGCGGTCTTAAATAAGGGGTTCCACTGTACTGCACTTAAAATTGTTCATTAAAAATGTTGTGTGATAGGTGGCGTGGTTGTGAAAAGTATCGTGAATATATCGAACCGTGGGTCAAATATCGAAAATCGAACCAAAATTTTTAAATATATATCGTCCCATCCCTAGCTGGGATGTAACGAATTACATTTACTTCGTTACATTACTTAAGTAGTTTATTTTGAAATCTACTTGTAACGAAGTATATTTTTTGGGAATTTCTTTTACTTGTAACGAAGTACTTTTTGGTTTACTTTCTTACTTTTTTACTTCTAAATTTTGCGTTACTATAATCTACCACCAATTTTAAAATTAGTCTCCACCCCTGATTGTGTAGTCGTCGTTTGCTTTGCGCTCTCCACTCGGGCCGACTTCATGGCATCAATCGTGTTTCACGCTGATCTATTATATAACTGACGCTTGGTTTCCGAAACGTCCCAGCGGGTGTTAAAACCCATGAAGGGTCTGTTTGATTAAGGTCAATTAAAGAGTAAATGTGGGGCTAGGCATTGTTTGTTTTGTGCAGGCATCAATGATCAGTCGCATTTCCCTGCTGCCAGTCCTGGCTTCGCACATCGGTGTATCCCTAAGACCAGCGTGTCAACCATGCCGCGAGTCAATGGCTTGAAAATTGCAATCGAGATTCAATGACACTTTTGTTTAGAAATCGGATAAATAGGTTGCATCTCAGTAGAAAAGATCAGTATAATGCTAGGTTGAAATGTCATGATGAATTGCGTCACAAATATTAGGCGTAACACTTAGGCTTAGCCATGCAAAACATGCTACTGATGCATAAACTTATGAATTCATCAACCGTGTATAAAATGGGGAGTCGTAGTCGTTATGGCGTGGTAAATGCGCGTTATAAATCGGTATTTTAACAATAACTGAAAGACAAAGGAAGTTGTGCCAATAATGAGCGTATTGATTTTAGTTTTGAATCTTTATGCGCGTTCAGCGACTGAGAGCCAGGTTATTATTCTTGATCTCATATTATCGTTCATCTCCATACATCGTGGTCTGTTGATGCATAATTTATTTCAAAACTACAATTTCGTGAATTTTTTTGTTTAATCAACAGTGTGTAACAATGTTTTTTGAACATCGCATAGGCTGCGCGGTCGACGCGCTGTACCCTCCTGTTCTACGAGGTTTGTGGTGCAGTGGCTGCATTGGTCTTCTTTGAATTGCCTTTGATAGTAGATACAGAATGGAATCGTAGTAAATATGAACGCTACATTTAAATATCAAAACACCTTAAATGTAGTAATTATCTTAAGCTAAGATAATTAGGTGCACTCGATAATTATATCTATCACAAAAGACAAACATCAACAGCATAAGTGAACTGGTGACATCAGAAGATCTTATATAAGTTCATACATATATATATATAATAATATATATATATATACGATGATGATGAAAATATATATATATCAGGGTTGAACAAAATCATGATTTTTTTTTAATCGGATTTATTTGATTTTTTTTATTGTTTTGATTTTTAAATAAACTTGGAGCTTCTTAATTGAAAACTTGCTTCCTAGTAAACACAAGATTGGGAAGCTTCACTGCATTCTGAAATGAAATACCTTGACCATACATTTGGCTTTACACCCAGTCGTTCATGGCACCACTCTTTTCAAAATAAAACCAGTCTTTTTTTCTTGCAAGAGAATTTATGTGAATAAACACAAAGAAGTGGTAGAACTCGTACAACAAAGCAGTGATCCAACAGACAGTTAATGCTGACCTGCAGCTTTGATTAGGCTCTGTCTCTGGTCTGTGTCTAATGCAATTCCTGATGATCTCAGCCCATAGCTTTATGCAGAGACACGTCCACCCGTCATTTGGATGGGTAAAACCCGTTGCGGATGGGTAGAAATATGGGTGGACGGGTAAAAATGAAGGTTATGCCTCAAAAGTGAGTGTAAATTGTGTCACATGTGTAGTTGTAGTCCATTTCAGGTCTTCAGACACATTTAAAGTTTGTAAACTGCCTTAATAGTTAACATCCATGTGTCCACCAAAACGTGTGACTGGCAATACTTTGGTCCTGCATAAAGCCCTGTCTCAGCCTAAGTCCCAGGTTGCCTTATCTGCTTATTTTGCATATCCATTGCATTGTTGTGGGCTGCAATTGCCTACTGACTCTGGTAGCCTTTGTTCATCAATACCCCCTCCCATACCCTCCAGCTGGGGAGATCCTAGTCCCCATCAGCCTAAATCTCCTTATATTGCATAGCAGTTGCCTATAGAGCCCTTTTTTATGGTGCCAGGCTTCCTGTTCATTCAAATTGATCTCCCTTGACCAATCACTTGTTATGGGTGTGGGGTTATATACTGAGACCTATAGATGCATGAGGGATACAAAGCATTCTACCCAGCCAAGCAGATTCATATCAATAAAAAACAGATTGATAAAAATCAATAATATTTTTGATTTTTTAGGAGTGATTTAAATCATGATTTAAATCAATTATTTAAATCAAATAATTTAAATCAAACAACCCTGCTATATATATATATATATATATAATATATAGGATGATGAAGAAAATATTATATATATATTATATATATATATATATTGGCACTGACCGAATACTTTTGTACTTTTACTTAAGTAGTTTTGTGGAGCGGTACTTTTACTTCAGTAGTTTTTTTCGGGGGTACTTTTACTTTAGTAGTTTTTTTGGAGATTACTTTTACTTTTACTTAGTTACTTTTCTGGAATACTTGTTACAGCACTGGCTGTACCACCTGACACTGGATACACCAGACAGCTGTACCACCTGACACTGGATACACCAGACAGCTGTACCACCTGACACTGGATACACCAGACAGCTGTACCACCTGACACTGGATACACCAGACAGCTGTACCACCTGACACTGGATACACCAGACAGCTGTACCACCTGACACTGGATACACCAGACAGCTGTACCACCTGACACTGGATACACCAGACAGCTGTACCACCTGACACTGGATACACCAGACAGCTGTACCACCTGACACTGGATACACCAGACAGCTGTACCACCTGACACTGGATACACCAGACAGCTGTACCACCTGACACTGGATACACCAGACAGCTGTACCACCTGACACTGGATACACCAGACAGCTGTACCACATGACACTGGATACACCAGACAGCTGTACCACCTGACACTGGATACACCAGACAGCTGTACCACCTGACACTGGATACACCAGACAGCTGTACCACCTGACACTGGATACACCAGACAGCTGTACCACCTGACACTGGATACACCAGACAGCTGTACCACCTGACACTGGATACACCAGACAGCTGTACCACCTGACACTGGATACACCAGACAGCTGTACCACCTGACACTGGATACACCAGGCCGCCGCTACAGTTCACTAAAACCTCGCACCACACGCTTCGGGAGATGTTGCAACTGCAGGCTGTCGCAGGTGTTCTTATAATGTGCTGTGATGTATTTCATTTTGCTTGTAATAATTAATGCTGCAACTTTGTTGGTTATCTTCTGTTTCACTCTAACCAAGTAATAATTTAGGTCTTGGAATTTAAGCTTGAATATGTTTAAACAAATGAATGAATAATATGTAGTGTGTATGTGTGGGCGTGCATGTGTGCGCGCGTGCGTGCGTATACTTGTAAGTGCATGCGTATGTTCATAATAATTATGTATTGCCTATGTGATTTATGCTAACATATTTTTGTAATGTATTGGCTATAAAGGTGTATGACGATGACTTTGTGTGTGGACGTCCAACATTGCCACATTTAATCTTCTGCTTTCATTGTACTTCACAATATTTGCTCATGTTAATAAACTGCGTGATGTGCATTGTACGGAACTAGCACACTGATATGTGTATAGACACTGAGCTGTTCGTATATAGCGATATGTTTAGTCACCGATTATCTTCTACTCACATGGTGCTATACTTCAATATGCATTTTCTATGCAATTGGTTCGACATCGCCAGATACATGGCGATGACAACCCATGACTCTCCCTGTGTTAATATACTGACAAAATGTGCGTTGTTCGAGCTATTTTGAAGAGGTCACGCGTGCCACGTCCATTGCGAATTACTCACTTTAAATAAGACTTCACATGTGTTTATGACACGCGCTGTTGATAAATTTTCACCGCTTTTTCTGTCATTACAAAAAGGCTGTTAAATTATGTCCCCCCTCGCGTTTCTTTTGGGCATCGGTCCCGTACTGGGGTCCCGGATGTTTCGGCCAAAAACAGTTTCGGCACACGGATGTTTCGGCACACTCCAACCTACTTAGACGGATGATTCGGTACACCTCGTTAAAACTCGGGTGTGCCGTGACGGATGATTCGGCACACTGCACACGAGCAGCGGAAATCTAAGGACGAACGTTTCCGCACACATTTGGTTGTACGGGAAACCGCTTCATATAAAAATCAAAACGTAGTTGTTTGTATAATGTAGTAACAAGTAAATGTAAACAATTTATGATTATATATATATGTATATGATTATTACAAATGTATGTATTTAAATTTGACGATATCATATATTAATACCATATACCAGTTATATTAATTAATAAAATTATAACGGGCGCAAATTTAATACATACATTGGTAATATTCATATATATATATATATATATATATATGTACACACATATATATGTACACATATATGTGTGTGTGTTTGTACGTGCGTGTTACGCTGTCAGTAATTTTCCTACTATTAATAATATGATATGATCAGAAATGCCTGCAACACTCATATGATTCTGTCCAGAAGATAGTCTTGTCTCGGCTGTTTACAGTTATTCCACAGGGACCATATCTGTAAAGCACTCGTGCAATCTGCGTTACAATGACACCGTCCCCCAGCGACGCCTTCTGGATCTCATATGGGCACCGTTGTGCGAGGAACAACCATCTGCAAAGGAGTGAAAAGGCGGAAAGATAGATAATAGCATTCACATTTAAATACCATATCATAACTATAATACTTAGTGGGAGAAAGATTTGTTGTACATGTGCATCAGTTTCGTGAGTACATTCATACACTCATTACATGTGCACATATATTCCATGTTCATATATGGTAACCTGGGGCAAGACGGCCCCCCGTCTTATGTGAAAAACGAGTGAACCCAAACTAACATTGAATAGTGTAGCATGATGCTGCTACCTAGCAAATATTCTTAGCGACCGCAAGGCCAAACGCTACCAAAAATAAGTTCACAAACTGTTTTTTAAGTTTTGCATACCCTGTGATCTAATAATCATTCTTCGGTCAAATTGATGCTAACATGTCTACCGTGTGATGGTAAGCCAGTGACTGGTACTAATGCACTTACAACTATATACGTTTTCAATAACTTTCATCGAAAATGGAAGCGATATTAAAGGATTATGTGTGAAGGTGATAAAGTCAGCACTGGTGTGTATGGGGCAAGACGGCCCCGTATGAACGGGGCAAGACGGCCCCGGGGCCGTCTTGCCCCGCCATGCAGTATGAATATGGTATGTAAACGCAATAAAGCTGTGATGTATTTATAGCATACACAATAGTTTAAATAAAACGTGAAAGAAAGTCGACGAAAGCAGCGACGAAGAGGAATGGCCTTGTTTGGTGTCCTGAGAACCAGTCAGTTGCAGTCGGCCACGAGAATCTGGGTTCAATGCTAAGAATGCAATAATTGGGCTCATAGTGAGTGCCCACCAGGGCTCCCGTATTTCATGTGTCCCAACCTCGAATCAGAGTGTGATTAGACAGTAGAGTATGTACAAGCCATTCGTTAATACAGTTAATGTTAATGAATTTAAGGCTTGTGATGATGCAAATTCCAAAGCTAGCTAATGAGTGTTTTCAGTGACGAGTGTAATGATAATGCAGAATATTGCTTCTAATGACAACTGTAATTTTTTGACATTGTAATTAATGAGTTGTTTCGATTGATGATTAGGCTATTGTATCTGCCGCGAAGTATCTGCATGTCATTACTTTAGTGTAATATGTTCAACACTATAATGATTTTAATGCCTGTGATGATGCAGATGCCAAAGGTGATCGTAATGTCGAGTAATGCGGAGTGGTGATTATTTCTGTTCACGATGAGTGATAATAATAGCAGTAGTTAATGACGGTTTAAATAAATAATGGATAAAACACATTGTGTTTATATAATTACAACGGTTAAACCTAATATTAGAGTAAATAGGCGAGGAGCCGTTTTACCCCAGGCGAGGGGCCGTCTTGCCCCAGGCATGGGGCAAGACGGTTTTATTGGAGCACATTTTAAACTTGCTATAACTTACGTTTTGGTTATTCAATCGTTCAGAGACTTGTGTCATACATAAAGTATATACACCTCAATACTATTAATGCACAATTATGCATCGACAAGTTATAGATACAAAAATACACAACTTTTCCCTTAGGGGGGCCACGCTGCCCCATGTTACCCTACTAATTAGCCGATACATACAAACGTGGGTACTTTTAGTCATTACTGTTGAACAAAACATACCACAGCCATGTAACGTTTACAAACTGGGGTCGGTAGCTCCTATTAACACAATATTGTCGCTGTCATTGGCTCCACCATCATTTCATGGTGAAAATATTATGGACCTTTGTACACGGTGTCCATCTCATATGGTTATTTGGAAGTGTTTGCTTGAAGAGAGAACGTGTGCGGTGGTATCGAAAATTTATAATCGTAATGAACATAACATATATTGCATTTATTGATTCAGTTGATATATATATATATATATATATATATATATATATATATAATTTCATAAAGTACAGTTAGCACTGTAGTAATTTAGCAAACATATGTTTATATAACATATATCAGTTTGTGCAACTTTATAAATTGCATAATAATATTTATGCAATTGCCAAGGCAGGTCTTCAGTAGGCTCTGGCTTATGTGCCTGATCAAACCCTGAACTACTTCAGTACAACATATCACTACGCATGTCATAGCCAACCAATCACAGTACCCGATTAAGCCAGAGCCAAGAATTGTTGTTTACCAACTGCAGTACAATTGTCTGCAGTAGTACTCCGAATTTGCAGTTAATTATAATTTTTAATTTTACAAGTTCGACTTTTGTACTACTGTTATTTGTTTTTCTTGCGACGTGCCCGACGTTACCTGTCCCGCGCGCTTGGAAGCAGAGGAAGATCGTCTTGATCTACAGCTGAGCTGAGTATCGTTTAATCCTCCTCGCTCTTTGTGATTGTGCACTCACCCGTTACGGGGGTTCCGATACGATCAGATTATGATCCCGCTTCGGCCGTTTAACTATCTATGTCGTCAGCATAATCTGATCTTACCCTTGTAATGTTAGACCACAGTCACGCCTTTTGGTAAGGCGAGTTTGTCGAATCCGTGGGTCTTTTAGCGGTTTCTCTCCAACTAGTAACTAGGCCTTAAGTGTAACTTTTCGTTTCTGGGTCGTCGGGGTGCTTGCGTAAATATCTTCCGCGAACCAGCGTTTAATTTATAGCCTGAAACGCGGCTAACCCTCACGACGCGCTCTTTACACTTTTGCGAGGTAATAACCTCGATTCCCGCTTTCTCCCGTAGGCCCAGGAAGTTGGGCCATGTCCCTGCTTGCTCGACGGTAAATTTATGGCCTCGGTAGTTCGACAAGTATGTCTCTTCCAAATCGACCGACGGAATAACTGGCGCCATTTTGATTTCCGTTTCCCAAATGGGAGCGGCGCGGGTAGTTTCGGCAAATTTCTTTCTACGAGCCGAATGTAGCGTTTGTCGTGGGCTTTTTCTGGAGGAAAACATCCCTCGGCACTTATGTACAAGTCGGACCCACCTCAATTTTGCTATTATAACTGTATTTTTGTCAACATTTGATACTTGATTTTGTTAATTCAATCAATTATAATCATCTTGCGCATATTTATGTTTTATAAACAGCGCGTCTTAGCAGACTTTTGAGGTCGAAAAGACAGCGCGTTCGGCATAAACAAACTGTTTATCGCTCATTTCATATGCACAGCGCAGTAATATGCACCGTTGCGCTTGCGACTGGCACAAATCGCGCTGTCTTTTCGACCTCAAAAGTATGCCAAGACGCGCTGTTTATAAAACATAAATATGCGCAAGATGATTATAATTGATTGAATTAACAAAATCAAGTATCAAATGTTGGCAAAAATACAGTTATAATAGCAAAATTGAGGTGGGTCCGACTTGTACATAAGTGCCCATCCCTCTATTTTAGACCTGCCAAAAATTATTTCGTCCTGATGACGGTTCCTTTTTCCCACGCTTAGGCAAACTTTTAACGCAGTGCGCCTGTTGACTTCGCTTAGCTGTCATTTCCATTCGCTAGGTGGCGCAGATCTCGGGGTGTCACTCCGGAATGTGGGTGTCACTCCACGTGTATTAATTTTTCTTTGGCGGTGGCCAACACTTTATGCAGGTTGACATGTTGTAACTTCTCCGGGGCGGTGCTTCCCACAAATAATATGTAGGGATTTTTCAGCGATAACTATTATAATTATATATGGATATATCTATCACTATTTAGGGCTACTAAAGCCATGCATATATGCAAATACGTACATAATCACAAGGAGGGTGTTTACCCGGTTAAGAGACTATAACCAGTATGGAAGGTTTCCTATGCAATTTATATGGTAATTTTAGGGCCATCTGGCTGAGGCAGAGGACCAACCCTGGTATTTTGGGACGCTACCAGGGGAGGGAAAGTTCACTAGCACTGCAGGCTCGTCTATGCTAATTTCTAGGGCCATCTGGTTTAGGAAGATGCTCCACTTTATTGTTGTTGGGGGAAACCACAGGGTGCAGAGTCCGCTGGCACCCTGCCAAGATTTCTAGGGGTAGACGCGCTGGACAAAATATTAGGTAAGGCGTCTAGCGTCTGTCCTCGGGCTACAGTACCACTAGTATAAATAGGGAGTATTTTAATGATTCGGGGGAGACTTCTGGGGCCTATTACCGGGGGAACATGTATTGTTCACCCCGGGACACGCGCTCCAGAGCACACTGCGACAGACTTACTGTCACAGAATATACGATGTGTGTGTCATATTGCACGGGCAGACATCTGGGGCCTATTACCGGGAACGCCTACGCTGTTTACCCCGGGACGCGCCGCTCCAGAGGGCCCTGCGACATGCTTGCCGTCAAGACACATACTGTGTGTTATTGACGGGCTATACTGTGTGTTATTGACGGGTTGACTACTGGGGCCATTTGTCGGGGAACACACACATACGCTGTTCACCCCGAAACACGCCGCTCCAGAGCGCCCTGTGACAAAGATACTGTCACAGTACATTGTGCTGAAAGAAGTTGTGCCGTACGAGGCATATTGTTCTCTGATTGAGGAACCACACCACACCTGTGGGTGAGTTCTTTGCTTGATCGCGTGTCAAACACGCTGTCAGTACCGTCACATTTGTATTGTGTTTATATTGGTTTAGTTAGTGAAGTATTTTAGTGAGTGTCTTATATTTGTACTGGTAGGATTTTGATGTAATAAACTGTAGAAACCTTATATATATTGGTTGTGTTAGACTGGTTAGACTGAGTGAGTGAACGTGTGCCCGAGTCCGCCACTAGACGCCTCCGTGCCGACCGCTCGCGCCAAACGATACGATTTGGTGGCGGGGTGTTATCCCGAAAACGTTACAAATATACCAATTCTTAATGTCACGACATATGTGGGTAATTGTTGAGGATTTTGTTCCCAACAATTAACTATTTTTATTGGCGGTGGCCACATTGACATTTAGTAATTTCCTTGGGGCTGGGATCTCCACAAATAATATCTCAATTCAGAATGTCATGGCACAGGTGTGTAATTCGTTAGGACAGTGTTCCCAAAAAATTAATATCTTACTGGCGGTGGCCAACACTGAATGCACGTTGACATTTAGTAATTTCTCTGGGGCGGTGATCTCCACAAATAATATCTCAATTCAAAATGTCATGGCACAGGTGTGTAATTCTTGAGGGCAGTGTTCCCAAAAAATTAATATCTTACTGGCGGTGGCCAACACTGAATGCACGTTGACATTTAGTAATTTCTCTGGGGCGGTGATCTCCACAAATAATATCTCAATTCAGAATGTCATGGCACAGGTGTGTAATTCTTGACGGCAGTGTTCCCAACATTTAATAATTTATTGGCGGTGGCCAACACTGTATGCATGTTGACATTTAGTACCGCAAATAATTTCTGAGTTCATACTGTGATGGCACAGGTGTGTAATGCGGTGGGGTGGTCACAGTGATATCGGTGACCTTGTGGCGAATTGGCCCCACCTTTTTAAAGTAAAAAATGTATATTTGGTGGGAATGTTTGTATTGTTGCATGTATTAGTTTTTAGGTAGAATGGTCTCGTGAGGTTTGGCCACCGAGAAACCAGTAGGTGACACTGGACAGGGGTCAGTGTCATATAGGGTATGGTTTTTTAGAGTTACATGTTTTCCTACCAAGTTAATTAATAAATGTCATTATATTGGCCATTTCAATGCTCAACTACATTGGACTTGTCTTGGTTATTGCATAAAAAGCCATGCAAACTGTGAGTTTATATTTTGTTTTTGATTATATCAGGGGTGTCACGTATAATATGTGGAAGACTATGTTTTCATGTTTCGTCAAATACACACACACACACACACACACACATATATATATATTACACGAGTTTTATAATTGTGTAGATAATACTTTGTATAGTTCCCCGGTTGATAACATATGGAAAAGATTGTTTGTGAATATATTTAATCTATTTATTTGATACCCTCACATCATAACACAATAATTTATATCTGATATTATTAAGTTGTTATGTAGTAACACGTTTAAGTATAATGGTAATACATGTTTTAACCTGTTTAATATGCCAATTATGTTTGAACACTTATTTGATATTTTAACCGTGTGGTTTCTTCAATTTAGTGTCTAAAGTTCAAAGAGTGTCTAAATTCAATCCTAGAAAATTTTATTCCTTTACTTTTTCAATATATACATCATATATTTTAAAGGTGTTTGAATCAATAATAATGAAATGGGTGGATGAAACAATTGAAGGTGAAATTTATGCTAAGCAATTTGGAGGAATTAGCGGAACGTCCACAACAGATGTTCTTGTCGAACTGGTTCATATGTGGTATAAGGCGACAGATAAATTGAATTCTTATGTCAGAGTTGTAATGCTAGACTTTAGCAAAGCGTTTGATCTTATTAATCATCATTTGTTGCTAGATAAGCTACAATCGCATGGGTTGCCCGCACATATTTTAAGATGGATGGCAACATTTCTATTAGACAGAGCTCAACGAGTAAAAATAGGAAATGAATATTCCCATTCTGGTCATCTCAATGGGGGAGTACCGCATGGGATATTGTCTGGACCTAAATGTTTCCTTGTTTACATAAATGATTTAAGAACGACTGTTCCACTAAATAAGTATGTACATGATAGTATGTTATTTGAAATATGCGACAGAAAGGGTGTATCTGTTATACAAGAGTCGGTTGATATTGCTGCTAGATGGACAGAACAGAATGACATGAACATTTATTCGGAAAAATCAAAAGAAATAATCATTAGTTTTGCACAAGATGGCAATTTCAGAAGCACTATCCCGAATATAAAAATTGATGGGAGGGATGTAGCACAAGTTTGCCATGCCAAACTATTAGGTGTGACCATTTCTCAGGATCTGACATGGAACAAACACATAGATACTATTGTGAAGAAAAAAAACCTGGTAAACGCTTGTACATGTTATATCAGTTATAGCGTGCAGGGATTACACAAAAAGATCTGGTCAGTGTATATGTTAGTGTGGTGAGACCAGTTCTAGAATATGCATGTCCTGTATGGCACACTAACTTGCCTCAATATTTGTCTCGACAATATTGAAGTTATACAAAAAAGGCATTAAAATGTATTTTTCCGGGGTTGGTTTACGCGGAAATACTCAGACGTGTTAACCTGGATATGTTGAATGTAAGACGGGAGAGCATTTGTCAAAAATATTTTGATAAAATTAAGATCGTCACACATAGATTAAATGATCTGCTGCCTGACAAAAGACATACCGAGTATAATATTAGACAAGCAAATGTGTACCCGTTACCAGTTACTAGAACGAATAGATTCTGTAACTCCTTTATACCGTGGGCTTTATACAACTGTCAGTAAAAAGGCTATTACTACGGTATGATTTGCGGTATCAAATGCATTTATATTGTATTTGTATGATGTTTTGATGAGTTAATTGTAACCTATTGTAATGTTAATCCAACTCAGTTGAGTTGCTAATAAAACCTGTGTTATGATTATTATTAAATGTAAGAGTTTGTATTCGTTTGTTAAGCATATGAAAAACAACGTATTAGGTTTGGTTTTATTTAAGAATAAATTATTTATATTTAGCCATTCATTAATTTTAGAACGTTCTTCATTTATTATAGTTGCTGTACTTTTATTAATGAAAATTGATTTGCTCAGACAATTTAATGAGGTAGATAACACAATATTTGTCCACTCCACCGCGAGACCACCCTCTTTGATTCTCCCCCACTTAGTTCACACATATCAAAACAGCTGTTGTTGCCTATCCCCTAGAGAAACATAATTACGTATGCATGTTGTCAAATATCCATGTATCATTGTATAATACGGGAAAGATAAAACAAAGCATAATGTCTAAGACAATAAAATATCATACAATTCCATGATTGCTGACTCGCTGCTGCTGTTAAAGGGACATAACAGAATTCATGTGACTTGTAAGACCTTTTCAAATTAAAGTACATAGTAGTTGTACTAAGAGTTACTATATATAATACAAAGTAACAGTAATGTTAATTTTAACATTGTGATAACTGTTCATAAATACGAAGAAAGTAACATAGATTTTTAACTTATTTCTTAAATTGGTGTAAATCCGGTAACTTTGTTATTTCACTTGCTAGACCGTTCCGTATGTGTGTACCTCTGATAGTAATTGACAGTAGGCTGTTTTTTTTTTTTTAAATTAAATAGTTTACATTGTCTTGTATCATGCTTGCGTATGGCTGCAGTTGGTTATAATACGCTTGTACACGGCCTTCTAAACAGTGGTTGTTTGCATTATAAAGCATAATCAGGGTCTTATGTGTAATAAAATCTTGAAGTTTAGGAATTTATGAATAATCAATATCAATATATATGAATGAACGTATGCATGCATGTCTGTGTGTGTCTATATGTATATGTGTATTTGTATGTGTAAGTATATATATTATGTATATGTACATGTACATATAGATGTATGTGTGTGTATGTGCATATGTATATGTGTATGTATATGTACAATTATGTATATGTATATGCATATATATGTATGTATGTATATGTATGTATTTAAGTATGTATGTATGTGTGTATATATCTATGTACGTATATATGTATGTATGTATGTATATATGTATGTATGTATATATGTATGTATGTATGTATGTATGTATGTATGTATGAATGTACATTTGTATAAATATTATATGTGTGCATGTGTGCATGTGTATTCGTGTGTATTCGTGTGTATTCGTGTGTGTGTGTGTGTGTGTGTGTGTGTGTGTGTGTGTGTGTGTGTGTGTGTATGCGTGTGTGTATGTGTGTGTGTGTATTGTAGACTTAACATCCAGGTGACGGTGGCAGATTACGTTTTACATGTACTAACAGAAGACAAGCAAACATATTCAAGCAGGATAGGGGCTCTGAAAGCAGATAGTCATAAATCAAACCTTTAGGCAAAATACCATCAACCTATGACCATCCCAACATAACGATACAACGAGTTCACTGAAAGCCATTTTATTTCTCACAATACACTTGCTTACCACCTAGTGTGTGTGTGTGTGTGTGTGTGTGTGTGTGTGTGCGTGCGTGCGTGCGTGCGGGCGTGCGTGCGTGCGTTTGTGTGTGTGTGAGAGAGAGAGTGTGTGTACACGTGGCAATGGCAGGCAACCGTTTGTTTTAAATCCTGTCAATTATAACTCGTATTTCTGAAACTCTAAATCTCTACGTTTTGAACTTGTAATTTACAACCGTGCCACAACCTGGATAGGTCATTTTGCTAGCTGAAACGCGTAATATCTTAATATTGAGACACAAAACAGTATTAAGCATCTACATTCAAGCAAACAAATATTACGTCAACCTAAACAAAAAAATTATTCAAATGAAAAATAAATTAACAAAAACATAAACCAAAGCAAATTGAAAAAAGAAATCAATCAAACCCATGCAAAACTAAACATTTGAAGTTCGAACTTCTACTAGTATAAGCGAACTGCACATGTCACTGATATGTGTAGACATACCAACTATATCAAGATTGTGCTGGTATTTTCGCCTTCATTTGAAAAGATTCAGTGTCTTATATAACTGTGATAAGAAGAGTTTGGCTGCTTCTTCAGCCACGATTTCCGCCACCTTTGGTGCATATTTTATTACAGGTGCTGGTATGCTGCGAACTGTTCTTTCAGCTTCATTGCCTGGCAAATGAAAGCAACCAAAGTCATAGGTCGTGTGAAACACCTTAGGTAAGATAACCATTGCACAGCCACTGAACGTACTCGACGAAATGTCCAAATTGCGCAGCTTCAAACACACACTTCCTTCCGTTCCAGTGCACCGGATGCCATTACAAATTCGCGGTGGATTCTTCACTGGAACATAAAAACATTTCCAATTAAACACGACTTTAGAATATACATATTCAATTATGTCTGCAACAATTTCAGCAGTATCTTTCTGTTAGACAAATTCAAAAACATATATATGTAATTTATCAAAATGCATTATTCACAAATATGTACATAGAACTATATAATATATAACATTATAGTGATGAAAATATAATAGTAGCGGAATTTTTAATGTATTCTTCCATGTCTGTTCCAGGCATTGGCAGTTATGGCCATAACGCACGGTCAATTGTTGTAGCAGTTCTGTTGCGCTCTTATCGCACCATGTTAACACACTATCTGTTAGTTGTATTCGCTGGCGTCCTCAGGAACTTTCTTGTTGTTATTAGATGTATCTCTCATCCACGTGGTACCTCCTGCCCACACTTCAACAATCGGGCTTGTAAGGCACCTCATAAGACCGATGTCGCGCTAACAGTTTTCCGATCGTTAAAAACGTCCCGATTGACGTTCCTGCGCATGCGCAATAAATGTAAAATCATCTATGTGCAGCCAAACAACAAAGCATTTTTGGTATAAATGCCACGGGCTGTTCGTTAACTCTCCTGTGATGATTACTGCGAAGAGTTTCTTAAAATGTCGTTCAATGCAATAAAATAGTACATTTTATATAAAACACTATGACGGATTATGGCGCACGACAGTCACGTGATTTACGCTTGCCATCAAAATATGCTTCGAAATTTGTTTACCTCTTGTTGTTAATTTGCGACAAATAACTTTGCTAACAGGTTATATACATCCTAGCGAACAACCCGTAGTATTTATACTATAAATGCTTGGTCTTTTCGCTGCACATTGATGATTTTGCATATATCGCGCATGCGCAGAAAAGGCAATCGGAATTTTTTTAACACCGACCTTTTGAAGGTGTCATCCCTGTTTAGACAGACCTCTGATGATGTCGAGGTGTTATTCTTAATGGCAAAAAATTTAAATGAGACTGTTAGCTCGATGTTTACCAGTATAGATGTTCTTTAACTGGCAGCACCAGATGCTATAGGTTCAATGGTACAGAATAAGACAGTTTAGGGTAAATTAACACCGAAAATGGTAGCTGAGAAAATACAGGCTATGTAGAAAATAAATCACCTTCAGTGGATGGGATTCCGCCCAAAGTACTATCTGGATTTGTAGAACAAAATACAATACCGCTTGTAACATTTATCATTAGAGGGAGTAGTTCGCTTAGAATGGAAAGAAGCAAACCTTTTATAATGGTATTTTAAAAAGGTTCGAGAAACAAGTCGGAGAACTATAGAAGGGTGAGTTTAACAACGATGATTTGCAAACTACTAAATAAAGACCACATGAAGGAAATTACACACACTCACGCACGCACGCACGCACGCACGCATGCACGCGCGCAAACACACACACACACATAATATTATATGTATATATATATATATATATATATATATATATATATATATATATATGTATATATATATATATATATACATATATATAATTATTGATTTTGGACGATGACATAACAAGCAAGGTGTTGAAAGAAATATTAAACGTTATGGACGGCCAACATTTATAACATGATCTTGATAGCTTGATGGAACGTTATGAAAAGTTGCAAATATTACATTTTGGGAAATGTAAATACTTCCATACAGAATATGGGACTGACGATGTACAATTTGCAGTAGGGGGTTCTGTACGAAGTCCTACCATACCACAAGTGGACTTAGTGTTAGCTATGAGTGCTGATATGAAGATTTCAGAGCGATGCAGAATTGCAGCTTCAAAGGGAAATATTTTAATTATTTAGACGAAAAATTATTTATGAGAAAAAAATTGACGTAGACCTAAATACCTAATTATACCCCAGCAGTTAAGCCTCATTTAGAATATTGCGTACAAGCGTAGATGCCGCATTAAAGGACATATATATGCTAGAAAGAATACAAAGGAGAGTGGCTAAAATGATACAAAACCTGAGATATCTTATTGATAAAATGCGGCTGAAAGAAAGTGGCTTAGCAAACCTTGGGACCAGGCGATTGAGAAGAGATCAGATTCAAATATTGAATGGTTATACAAATATCGGTATACATATATGTTTTTTCTTGCTTCTCTTACGAATGATACAAGGACTAGAGGACATGAAGTTACATTAGTAAAGGAACAATGAATATTAGATGTCAGAAAAAAATCTAAGTTTCACAAAGTACATGCATGAAACAGAACCAGATTATCCGCTGATTGAGAGTGCTACTAGCGTGAATATGTTTCAGGAAAGAAATCGACAAATATAGAGAGGAAAATAATATTTATATATATATATATATATATATATATATATATACATACATACATACATACATACATACATACATACATACATATATACATATACTTATACCAGAAGGGAGATATATACACATAGGGAAAAGGGCTGGATAAGGGTTGTTAGTAAACAATGCTATATCATTTCATGAAGAAAAGGACAGTTATATGATTAAGCATGTACGTCAAATATATGCACATTGTAAAAAGAAGATACATAAATGACAAACAAATACTATCATTATAACACGTGAAGTCACGCAGCATACGTACCCGAAACCTCTGGCTTTACATAGAGCATTGTCTTTCCATTCCAGGTAACGTTCAAACTCACAGTGCCGTCTTTCGGAGTGAATTCCACATAAAGGCATGCTGAAAGGCATAATACATCGTTAACAACATTAACAAATTTATATACACAGTAATTTTGTTTTACCATTTCATATAATAAACGTACTGTCTTGGCCCATTTACCAAATACCCCTTTATTCCCACATTTCATAAAACCATTCGTTGTTATAAACGTTTTCTAAAAACATGTTCACGAAGGCATTGTCATTATTTTTAAGTATTTAAATAAACAAAACTGTTAGCAATGTATCTCAGGTTTTTAAAATACACACGTGGTAACATTTATTTCAGGCTGTCAAAAAGATGTAAAGCGATTCATGTGCAGCGTTTACATATTGGTTGGTCTATCTACAGGTTAATATAACCCACAAAATAAAAATGTCCAGTATAGGTGCTAATAAGTATCACACGTTTAATAAGTGTGTGTGTGTGTGTGTGTGTGTGTGTGTGTGTGTGTGTGTGTGTGTGTGTGTGTGTGTCTATATATATAATATAATATAATATATATATATATATATATATATATATATATATATATATATATATATATATATATATATAACTTAAAATACCTGGAGTAAAGACGACACAGCAGTTGCAGATGTTTTTGGAGCATGAACATATGCTAGGAAGGGATCTGTTATCACGCTGTTGCTTGATACCTACAACACCGCAATAACAAAACATAACGACTATTTACTAAACCTGTTGATTTCGGTTACGAAAGAGTGAAAAGTGTCTGCAGATTCGAGACGTTTTAAAGTGACATGCAATCAAACTACAACTCCTCTTACACCTGCCACCGGTTTAACATGTCGCACCAGTCACATATATTTAACCTGTTACTCCACAGTATACCTGTCACATTGGTTACCTATGTCACAACTGTTATATGTGTGTAGGGATTGTGTTAACGATATATATATATATATATATATATATATATATATATATATATATATATATATATACCCATTTTGTAATTATATAATTATTAGCATATATGTGGCCTTATGAGCCCTAAATATACTACTAGTCGTATATATGTATGTGTATATATATATATATATATATATATATATATATATATATATATATATATATACACATACATATATACGACTAGTAGTATATTTAGGGCTCATAAGGCCATATATATGCTAATCATTATATAATTACAAAATGGGTTGTTTACCCCGATGAGAGACCCGCTACCTACGGAATATTTCCAACAAATCGATATGCCAATTTTAAGGGAAATCTTTTTTTGTTTTTTTAAGACAAAGCGATAACGGGAAGCCCTGTGTGTTTACTATCGTCAGTAGGGTCAAATAATTCATTCGCACCCTGCCAGTATTTCTAGTGATTCCAAATTGAAGCTAGCAACTGTCTATAGACACTTGTTTTAGTAGTATGACTAGAGGGGATTTTTCTTCATTTGGGGGCGAACACTTGGGTGGAGGTTGAGTTGGAGAAACCGCTGCTTCCGTAGAGCCCTATGCCCAAGCGTTCGACAAACGGCATCTAGTGTCACCGTAGACACCTGCGTCGCGACATTTAGCATTATTTATGATTTGACTGCGTCGCCGCCAGTGCCGAAACATTACGTCTCGGCCACGTTATTGTAGTATTTGCATAGTTGGTAGAATATTGAGCTTGTATATTATAATTGAATTATTAGGGTTTTGACCGAATGAACTGTGGAAAGCGTATATAAACTGTTTTATCATTAGAAATAGAATGAATGAATGAGTGAACGTGTGCACGTATCTGCCATTATATGCGTCCACACCGACCGCTCGCAGTAAACCCTACACATGTGACGTCACACATGTCACACCTGTTACGTGTACAACACTAAACCTGTCACGTGTCATTTTCACACGTGTCACCCTTGTTGCTCAATTCACACCTAATACACCTGCCACGCCTGCCTCCTAACCCTAACATCAAAACTTGTTGAAGCGTCTTCTTCAGTTATTGCTAGTATGGCCTGGCCCAAGCTCATACATATTCCCGTTCAAAAAAGTCTACATACATAAATAAATATTAACCAATGTGCGTCCAATAAAAGTAAATTATCATATAAACTACGCTATCACAGAAAAAACGTAATTTCGTTATTCACACCCTATCCTGTCCACGTATATGAATATGCTAAATGATTTTGTTTGTTGCGCTTCTGAGCTCGAATTTACATCTACGTCACGGCGTATATTTTATTTAATATCTCGAAACTTAATTAACTGATCTAATGAATACACACCGGTTCATACAGCAAATCGTCTCGTTTTCCTTCATGAATAAGCCTACCGCAACATGAAGTATATATAAGTCTCAAAACAATAACTAACTACTCCTAATTTTCGCCCATGTCAGATATATGAGACACTAGGCGCTTCGAGAGGTTCAATGGTATTCGGCTGTGTCACAAGAGCCGAATAATCACTGAACACAACTTTTGCAACAGTACGTAAATAAAGTGGGACACAAATTATAAGAAAATATGTTTAGAAAAGGAGTAATAAATGGACATCAATCTGGAAATATTTTTGTGACATTCATTCATGACGTCATGCTAATCAAATAAAAAAGAAATAGGAAACGATGCAAAAGGTCACTGCTGCTCATTGGATTAGTCACACACTATATTAAGCTTCATAACTAACGCCGAAAATGCGATAAATATTATGGTCGTAAATATTTTTTTACTCTGGACGAAATATGCCTGTTACCGTGAAATGACCCATACACTCTACAAAGTATTACAATTACTGTCGTTTTATAAACATATTTAAGTTGACGTTTGTGAAGGTTCTAGGTATACGACCGACTCTTGTTTTCTTTATAAGAAATGCGCGATGGTGGCGCAGTTTCTTTTATGTGTACATTGGTATCTAGCTTGGCGTTATATAAACGACAGAATAACTATGCAACAACTGATGAACTCCTCAAACCTGTATCGAGGCGTCCGCCGTGATGCTTGCGATCCACAGCACTCCCTGTGATTTCGATCACGAAGCAAGCAATCAAAATGACAAGAATCAGACGTCCGTCCATGTTCGTTCTCACTGAGTCTATGATTCCGACTTTAGAGGTTTATTCTGTGTAGAGCAGAGTGCGTCCAATTTACAGCGCAAAAGCTCATATATATATATATGTGCATGAAAATTAATTATGTATTTAGAAACACTGTAATTACAGGACCCCTCTCTTGGAGAGGAAATAGTTTTTACATTAGTGATATAATTTGCGAGGAGCTGTGAAAGCGGAAATGTGTTTTGTATTTAATTTACAACGCAACAGCTCATACATACTTGCATGCAAATTATACATTTAGAAACACTATATCAAATTAGGGCACCCCTCCCTTGGAGAGTAAATTAAATCTTTACGAAGTGCGCCAATAAATTACCAGTCCAGTCGAACTAAATTATCATATAGACTAGGCTATCTCAACAACAAAAACATTCACACATATTTAATTTACAACGCAAACGCTTATGCATGTATGTGCATAAAA
Organism: Oasisia sp. SBJ-2009; assembly: GCA_964017155.1. Taxonomy (NCBI): domain Eukaryota; kingdom Metazoa; phylum Annelida; class Polychaeta; order Sabellida; family Siboglinidae; genus Oasisia; species Oasisia sp. SBJ-2009. The sequence continues at coordinate 53,575,961 of OZ024854.1, forward strand.
TAAGTTATATATTTAGAAACACTGTATCAAATTACAGGACCCCTCCCTTGGAGAGGAAATAGTTTCTACATACAAATAAGTCTTTACCGACGTGCGCCAAAAAATTAACAGTCAAGTCAAACTAAAGTATCACTACACATGTGATGTCGCACATGTCACATAACCCACACATGTCACATAACCCACACATGTCACATAACCCACACATGTCACATAACCCACACATGTCACATAACCCACACATGTCACATAACCCACACATGTCACATAACCCTCATATGTCACATAGCCCACACATGTCACATAACCCACACATGTCACATAACCCACACATGTCACATAACCCACACATGTCACATAACCCACACATGTCTCATAACTCACACATATCACATAAGCCACACATGTCACATAACCCACACATGTCACATAAGCCACACATGTCACATAACCCACACATGTCACATAACATGTCACATAACCCACACATGTCACATAACCCACATATGTCACATAACCCACTCATGTCTCATAACTCACACATGTCACATAACCCACACATGTCACATAACCCACACATGTCACATAACCCACACATGTCGCATAACCCACACATGTCTCATAACTCACACATGTCACATAACTCACACATGTCACATAACCCACACATGTCACATAACCCACACATGTCACATAACCCACACATGTCGCATAACCCACACATGTCGCATAACACACACATGTCACATAACTCACACATGTCACATAACCCACACATGTCACATAACCCACACATGTCACATAACCCACACATGTCACATAACCCACACATGTCACATAAGCCACACATGTCACATAACCCACACATGCCACATAACATGTCACATAACCCACACATGTCACATAACCCACATATGTCACATAACCCACTCAAGTCTCATAACTCACACATGTCACATAACCCACACATGTCACATAACCCACACATGTCACATGACCCACACATGTCGCATAACCCACACATGTCGCATAACCCACACATGTCACATAACTCACACATGTCACATAACCCACACATGTCACATAACCCACACATGTCACATAACCCACACATGTCACATAACCCACACATGTCACATAACCCACACATGTCGCACAACCCACACATGTCGCACCTGTTACATATACTACACTTTTCATAACATTCAGGGGCGTAGCCAGGCACAAATGCACGTAGAAGCATTAATTAATTATATCAATATATATATATATATATATATATATATATATATATATATATATATATATATATATATATATATATATGTATATATTCCGTCATGAGGTTCTGGCGCTCAAAATGTTGTGTAGCATGTGTGGCGACCCAATCAGTTAAAATATAGTGCATTTAAAGTCATAATATCATAGGTAAATAGAACACGCTAAGGAAAATACACGTTATTCTTACTGCGTGAAACATACTGAAAAGGCGGAAGACTTGAACGGTTAATATACTATATCATACATATGTTTGAATGTGATACATAATAGGCAATCACAATTTGCTCAGTGTACTATAATAACATAAACAATAAGTAGAAAAATTGATGTTACAATGATTAGATATATTTATTGTTTAAATTCATATAGATATCTGGACATTTCAGAAGAAAGCCACATGTTTTGGAGATCATACACAACGATTTGATAGGGTTATATTCAACATCATTTTCAAGATGAAACTTTGTGCAAATGTTCAGCAAACCCTAAAGCCCACTAGGACTGGCTGCAATAACACATGAGTCGTCTGCATAAAACACATGATTAATGTAGCAGTTGTGTATGTGGCAACCTATCCTAACAGGATACGAATAAGTAGAACAGGCACACCTCGATTACACTGGGCTATTGTTACTTTTTATAGTACTGAAAAAATAAAATATATAGCAAATATAGAGTGGCAAGTAGTGTGTCCCTTCTTACATCCAAACTTGAATGTATTATCCAGATACGGTATCAAAAGTTCCAGCAATATAATTTCAAATATTTTTAACGCAACGGTGACAAGCGTAATAATTGATCTGAGGTTATTTACGTTGCTCGTGTCACCAAACTTATTTTTTACCAATGGTATTATAATAGTTTTCATAAAGTCTGATGTGGAAGCACGTGCGTACGTGCTTACGGCTAGCTACGCTCCTGACATTAAACCTGGCAATTTCATACGTGTTACCCTTTTTGCACATCTAATCACGTCGCCACGGGGAATAACGCAGTCAATTGTGAAATAATGCTAGTTGCAGTGGCCTAGCCAGAGGGGGACCAGGGGAGGCCTTGGCCCCCAATCCCTGAAACAATTAGGATAGTGGGGAACGGAGGACCAATAACTGGCTGCCTGATTCATAGAGTCACAAAGTTCAGTGGATTTTAAGATGCCTGTGTAAAATTTTCTTTCCCAGTTCTACCGTTTCGCCAAAAAGTCATCATTCAAAAAATAGGGTTAAGTTATGAATTCTCCACTTCTGTCGCTGGCTGCAGCATACGAGATGACACAGCATTGAACATGTCATTATGCTCAATGTGCCTGGTTATTAGACTAGGGTAAACTTGAATTTTGTTACTACTATTTTCTTGGACGGTGAGTCAGGGCTGAGTTGATCATCATTTCCTTTTCATTGTCTGTTTTCTTCCTCTCACATTACTCTTACTGCGTTCTCTGTCAGTAGTTTCCTATTCCTTCTAATTTAGTTTGACTGGACTGTTAATTTACTGGCATACCTCGGTAAAGATCTATTTGTATGTAGAAAGTGTTTCCTCGATCTCCAAGGGAGGTGCTGTAATTTGGTACAGTGTTTATAAATATATAATTTGTTTTCATGCAAATGAGCGTTTGCGTTGTAAATTAAATACAAACACATGTTTCCGATTTCCCAGCTCCGCCCAGAATAAATCACTAAAGTCGGACTCATAGTATATATGATAATGTATATATATATATATATATATATATATATATATATATATATATATATATATATATATATATATATATATATATATATATATATGTACCTCATTGTGGTAATTATAGCTGAAATCAATGAAAATATTGCGCTTACTGGACTGCAGATATAAAAAGATTAACACTACATATCGCAGTCGTAATCAATATGTCGATAAATGAAGGTGGGAGGTTACAGCCCATCAAATGGTAGGTACGGCGGACAAGGTTTTGGATAGGGCGGACAAATTGGACGGTGCGACGGACTAGGTGGAGTGTACGGCGGACCAGGTGCAGGATACGGCGGACTAGGTGGAGGGTACGGCGGACAAGGTGGAGGGTATGGCGGACTAGGTGGAGGGTACGGCGGACTAGGTGGAGGGTACGGCGGACTAGGTGGAGGGTACGGCGGACAAGGTGGAGGGTACGGCGGACTAGGTGGAGGGTACGGCGGACAAGGTGGAGGGTACGGCGGACTAGGTGGAGGGTACGGCGGACAAGGTGGAGGATATGACGGACTAGGTGGAGGGTATGACGAACTAGGTGCAGGGTACGGCGGACAAGGTGGAGGGTACGGCGGACTAGTTGGAGGGTATGACGGACTAGATGGAGGGTATGACGGACTAGGTGGAGGGTACGGCGCACTAGGTGGAGGGTATGACGGACTAGGTGGAGGGTATGACGGACTAGTTGGAGTGTACGACGGACTAGGTGGAGGGTATGAGGGACTAGGTGGAGGGTATGACGGACTAGGTGTAGGATATGACGAACTAGGTGTAGGATATGACGAACTAGGTGGAGGGTATGACGGACTAGGTGTAGGATATGACGAACTAGGTGGAGGGTAAGACGGATTAGGTGGAGGGTAAGACGGACTAGGTGGAGGGTATGGCGGACTAGGTGGAGGGTATGACGGACTAGGTGGAGGGTATGACGGACTAGGTGGAGGGTACGACAGACTAGGTGGAGGGGGTACGACGAACTAGGTGGAGGGTATGAGGGACTAGGTGGAGGGTACGGCGGACAAGGTGGAGGATATGACGGACTAGGTGGAGGGTATGACGGACTAGGTGTAGGGTACGGCGGACAAGGTGGAGGGTATGACGGACTAGGTGGAGGGTATGACGGACTAGATGTAGGGTATGACGGACTAGGTGGGGGGTATGACGGACTATGTGGAGGGTACGACGGACTAGGTGGAGGGCATGATGGACTAGGTGGAGGGTATGACGGAGTAGGTGGAGGGTATGATGGACTAGGTGGAGGGTACGGCGGACTAGCTGGAGGGTAAGACGGACTAGGTGGAGGATATGACGGATTAGGTTGAGGGTATGACGGACTAGGTGGAGGTTACGGCGGACTAGCTGGAGGGTATGACGGACTAGGTGGAGGGTATGACGGACTAGGTGGAGGGTATGACGAACTAGGTGCAGGGTACGGCGGACAAGGTGGAGGGTACGGCGGACTAGTTGGAGGGTATGACGGACTAGATGGAGGGTATGACGGACTAGGTGGAGGGTACGGCGCACTAGGTGGAGGGTATGACGGACTAGGTGGAGGGTATGACGGACTAGTTGGAGTGTACGACGGACTAGGTGGAGGGTATGAGGGACTAGGTGGAGGGTATGACGGACTAGGTGTAGGATATGACGAACTAGGTGTAGGATATGACGAACTAGGTGGAGGGTATGACGGACTAGGTGTAGGATATGACGAACTAGGTGGAGGGTAAGACGGATTAGGTGGAGGGTAAGACGGACTAGGTGGAGGGTATGGCGGACTAGGTGGAGGGTACGGCGGACTAGCTGGAGGGTATGACGGACTAGGTGGAGGGTATGACGGACTAGGTGGAGGGTACGACAGACTAGGTGGAGGGGGTACGACGAACTAGGTGGAGGGTATGAGGGACTAGGTGGAGGGTACGGCGGACAAAGTGGAGGATATGACGGACTAGGTGGAGGGTATGACGGACTAGGTGTAGGGTACGGCGGACAAGGTGGAGGGTATGACGGACTAGGTGGAGGGTATGACGGACTAGATGTAGGGTATGACGGACTAGGTGGAGGGTACGGCGGACAAGGTGGAGGGTATGACGGACTAGGTGGAGGGTATGACGGACTAGGTGTAGGGTACGGCGGACAAGGTGGAGGGTATGACGGACTAGGTGGAGGGTATGACGGACTAGGTGTAGGGTATGACGGACTAGGTGGGGGGTATGACGGACTATGTGGAGGGTACGACGGACTAGGTGGAGGAAATGACGGACTAGGTGGAGGGTACGGCGGACTAGGTGGATGGTACGGCGGACTAGGTGGAGGGTATGACGAACTAGGTGGAGGGTATGACGGACTAGGTGGAGGGCATGATGGACTAGGTGGAGGGTATGACGGAGTAGGTGGAGGGTATGATGGACTAGGTGGAGGGTATGACGGACTAGGTGGAGGGTATGATGGACTAGGTGGAGGGTACGGCGGACTAGCTGGAGGGTATGACGGACTAGGTGGAGGATATGACGGACTAGGTTGAGGGTATGACGGACTAGGTGGAGGGTACGGCGGACTAGCTGGAGGGTATGACGGACTAGGTTGAGGGTATGACGGACTAGGTGGAGGGTACGGCGGACTAGCTGGAGGGTATGACGGACTAGGTGGAGGGTACGACGGACTAGGTGGAGGGTATGACAGACTAGGTGGAGGGTATGACGGACTAGCTGGAGGGTATGACAGACTAGGTGGAGGGTATGACGGACTAGGTGGAGGGTATGACGGACTAGGTGGAGGGTATGACGGACTAGGTGGAGGGTACGACGGACTAGGTGGAGGGTATGACGGACTAGGTGGAGAGTACGACGGACTAGGTGGAGGGTACGACGGACTATGTGGAGAGTATGACGGACTAGGTGAAGGGTACGACGGACTAGGTGGAGAGTACGACGGACTAGGTGGAGGGTACGACGGACTAAGTGGGGGGTACGACGGACTAGGTGTAGGGTACGACGGACTAGGTGGAGGGTACGACGGACTATGTGGAGAGTATAACGGACTAGGTGAAGGGTACGACGGACTAGGTGGAGAGTACGACGGACTAGGTGGAGGGTACGACGGACTAAGTGGAGGGTACGACGGACTAGGTGGAGGGTACGACGGACTAGGTGGAGGGTTCGACGGACTAAGTGGAGGGTACGACGGACTAGGTGGAGGGTACGACGGACTAGTTGGAAGGTACGACGGACCAGGTGGAGGGTACGGCGGACTAGGTGGAGAGTACAACGGACTAGGTGGAGGGTACGACGGACTATGTGGAGAGTACGACGGACTAGGTGGAGGTTACGACGGACTAAGTGGAGGGTACGACTTGTTAAACAATGCTTGATAATTGGACTGTTAAATAGGACCAAATATACAAGTAGGGATGATACGCCAGCTGCCTAAATAGTATCAAATTACACACTAAAACTCAAATATGCATATGACATGCATACAAAACTTAATAATTATTACAGAAATAATTTGAATATTGTTTGTAGCTTATTATCAATCGTATAGGCTAACATGGAATATGTTCCACAGTGTGTTTAAGGCAAAACGACAATAATAAACATATGTCATAAAACACGTTTTTCACAGATGTGATTAAAATAAACACTTATTTTGAAATATAAACACGTGTAATGTGTTGATGTGTTTGCTTTAAAACACTTGTTTTTTTAAAGTGTGACACGTTGGGTGGCGCCGCTGCTGAGGTAATCTCACTTAATCAACTCTCGCCTAGGTGCGTGATTTCGGCGGGAAGAGAGTCTGGCTCTGAAGACTGAACCCGGCCTTTGATTGTGTTCCTCAATATAGCAAGTCTATCCTCCAGAATGATTACATTGTGGTTGTCTGTATGGGATTCGAACACTGAACTTCCTCAATAAAAGGACAGTTTTTATCAACTATATCCACTGAACCACACAATCTAATTGAAAAATGCTGTATTTTGGCGGTCAAATATATTAGTTATCAGCCCGATCGTTGCGCACGAGATCAACTGTTAAATTAGTTCTTGGTGTTATCTAGATTACGTTTATTCACAACCAGTTGGCAGTTTTATTGTTAGAACACACATCGCGACGTCCTTATAAAAGTAATAACATTTCTAACCCTAACCCTACATAATTGAAAATTTCAAATCATTATTATTGAATGAAATGTATTATTATTACCACGAATAGCACCACCATTGCCATCATCATCGTCGTCACTATTATTTCAGATCCTAGTGACAGCGACGCGATAGATTCCCCACTAGCATACGACACCGACAGTTTCCTCGCCCCCCAAGATCAAATCCCGGCGAACTTCTGGACATGGCCGGGCCTCAGGGCATTCCAGGCCCCCGGACCTAGGGGCTTCAGAGAATAGAGAGGCGAGAAAGGAGAGGCTGGGGACCGCGGACCAGTCGGACTACGAGGATTTAAAGTGTCCTTAGGACCTAAAGGTATGAGGTAAAAACGATGTAATTGCGTAGATGACCTATTTTGACATGAACTCAAACATGAGTGAATTGATTACTCCGAAGATGTATTTGCAGCGAATGTCTGACAAGGATAAATGACAATATCACATACAAATATCGGAAGCAGCGAAATCGTAACAGCCATAATAAAACGTGTTAATATTTAATTTGTCAAAACGCGTATACTTGTCATAATTATGATACTAACTGCACCCTGTGTCTACCTTTCGCCGGTTATTTACGTACGTACTCCGATATACTATTCTGCCCGATAGAAACAGGGAGAATAAAAATAACTGCAACCGAAATATTAACCATTAGGCACAATCAACAAAAGTATTTCTGTTTTGTTAATTTATTGCAATATTGTGCCAAAAAAGTGTTTCGATTTCCAGTGTCTTTACGTAAACGCTTAAATACGACACTGTAGTTACAATGATGACAATATGTCGATGTAGGTGACAAGGGAGATCAAGAAAGGACGGATCCATGGGTGAAACCGGGGCTACAGGGCATCATGGACCCCCGGGCCTTCGGGCCCTATTCGATATCCGAACCGATACAGCACATACACTGGTCGGGCCCTATAAGTTACGTCAACAACGCTACAGGTGGGTCTATTCTGGGTCTCCCTGGTTCCTTACGACGCTTGGTCCGTTCATTCACATCAACGCTACTTCTCCCTGTCTTAATCTTAACACAAGTAAGCGTTAATGTACGCTATCACAGTATAACACACATTACACACATTGCGTATCAGTATATATATATATATATATATATATATATATATATATATATATACGCATACATACATACATACATACATACATACATACATACATACATACATGTATGCACCTACACACATACACACACGCGTGTGCGTGTGCGTGTGCGTGTGCGTGTGCGTGTGCGTGTGTGTATGCATGTATAAATACGTACGTGTGTCAACACAGTGTGAAGATACATGTATGTATGCGCACGTAAATTACTACCTTTTATCGATAAAAATGTATAAGAAATGACTCGGTTTTGTGCGAATGTTATTTCCTTCACAGGAAATTCCGATAAGTGGCACCACTACCCCTCCTCCAAGTACACCGAAACTCGCAATATACTTCCTGCAAAATTACCTTCAACCTAACACTAATCCTAACTCTAAGCATTCTTCCACATAAGATAATGCATCCGTAAAGTAGCGCCATCTACCCGAGTTTCCTGTGAAACCATCCTCGCCAGCCAGGAGTCGTTGCCGTGGTCTACAGTACCCATGGCCGGTCGTCTCCGCAAACTGAGAAACGGACTCCGACCACACTCCTCGTGGGCGATGTCATTGGTTGACGTTAAAAGAGGAATCTTTGACAGGGATGTGCCAGTGGTAGAGAAGACCTGGTACTAATGTAATCGCCCGTAGCGACCCCTGGCGTGTGAAGATGGGTGAAACAAATGTCTACGCGGAAACGGTCGTACGTGTTCATTTTTATCGATATACTAATTGTATTTATTTATATCAAACGACCAGTGTAAAGTTGTATAGTAGATGTATATTGTGTAACTTGATGAGTGTAAGTGGCTACGTTCAAGTATTTTTAGCTGCGGGCTTTCGACACGGCGTCACTATGTCTATGGAATACCCTACAGTTTTAATCATATCACTACAACGCTGTTCAGCGACACATCGATGCTTCGACTGTTACCGTTGTAGCACTTATATTTTTCCGGCGTTATAAACGTTCCGATTAACGTTTCTGCGTATGCTTAATAAATGTAACATCATCAATATGCAGCGAAAGGACAAGCATTTATGGTATGAATACTAAGGTTTGTTCGTTAGGACGTATTATATAACTTCTTAGCAAAGTTATTTGTCGCAAATTAGCACGAGGCAAACAAGTTTTGAAGCACATTTTGATAGAAAGCATAAAGCACGTGACTGTAATGCGCCATAATCCGTGACAGTGGTTTAAACAAATGTAATATTTTATTGTATTGAACGACATTTTAAGCAACTCTTCACAATAATAATCACAGGAGAGTTAACGAACAGCCCGTGGCATTTATACCAACAACGGTTTGTCGTTTCGCTGCATGTTGACGATTTTACATTTATCGCACATGCGGAGAAACGTCAATCGGAACGTTTATAACGACTGTAACATGTAAGCGCGACACCGTAACGCGTACGTGACGACTGTTGCAGCGTTCTGCGCGGTGAGAGAAGCCGGAATCTACGCTCACCCCCTCCACTGCTGGCAGTTCGTCACGTGCGGACAACCATTCGGAGGCAGCCACGAGATGAGTTGTTACTCCGGCCGCCGATTCGTAGCCACCACATCGACATGCATGAAAGACCGCACATGTATATTCGGTACGTGGGACGTTTTCTAGAATGTCGATGTACATTTGATGAAATATATGAAAGTGGTGTTGTCTTTTTCACAAAGGATTATCAATTAATGGAACAGATAATTGGCTGATTGTGTGATGCCAGTAGCGTGAACATGTCTAAAAATGAAATGTATGCACGTCCCAGAAGGGCGGGAGACACAAATAAACAGTGTTGGTCTCTCGATGCCAAAAGGCTTCCTTGTCTGTCTGCCACCTGCGTAATTTCTCCGCCTGGCAACCTTGTTAAATATATTGCTAAATATTATGGCTGCATCTTGTGTAATGACTGTTTCGTTGTTCCACTTGCAGGAGCGCCGTCATGCAATCACACGCTGAATAACCCGTCAGTCGCCGCACTCAAAGGTAGGATATGATACTGTCAATTAGAATAACCTCGCTCGTCTCTATTATAGTTTTTTTTTATAGTCAATGTCTACAAGGCACTGAACGTAGGATCAAACAGCTAATAGAATTAGTGTGTATATTTTCATTATTGATGTAAATGTGGATTATATATTTACTTTCAATTTCAGGTGTAGATCCACAAAACGAAAGCGCAAGTGGTGAGCGGACCATGAAAATATACTCAGGCGTGGCAACAGTGCTGGTGGTTGGATTGCTGCTATTGTCGGTCGCAGTGGTCAAGCTTTTATTATCGATACCTGACCGATGGTCAGTTTTGAACACACTGACCTTTCATGCGGTATGGCAAGTGTTAAATAGTAAAAACATTTTATGTGAGGAATTCGGCATTTGTGACTTGACACTGTGCACAAATCAATACAATTGCCATTAACTTTTCAGGCTGTTAACATTGGCCATGTCCACGTCTTTTGACATTGATAAATGCATCCCTCGTTAGTATTAAACGAACCTTATATATGAGCTAGTTTCTATCAATATCAGTCATAACAGGAAACCATTTGTGTTTAAAAATGACATTACATATGTTTAATATCGAACTGATTACAGGCCGAAGAGGAAAAAACAGTCACACACACACACGCACGCACGCACGCACGCACGCACGCACGCACGCACGCACGCACGCACGCACGCACGCACACACACACACACACACAGGCTGGGGTACGCGATTCTCCACCAACGTGATATATCTGTAAAAGTGGACTACCGCATTATGCCCAAGAATATAGGTTAAGTCATTAATATGAACCAGTAGTAATAACATAATTGCATCCTACAGTTAACCTGAAACCAATATTACTCAAAGCGAAAAGGTAATAAGCTAAACATAATTGTTTAACATTCTCACGTAACCGGTTTCAGCCTAATTACCCAAATGTTGTTGATAGTTTATTTCTAACAAATGTATTGGTGTTCCCGAACTACGTCATAAATTTCACTGACGTCACGATGATGCCCATTTAATAGAGAACACCATTGTCTCATTTCATATTACAAACGCGCAACATGCGCTGAGGAAATTATGCCTACAAAAACAAAGGATAAAAATATAGTACCTCTTATATCAACTGAATTATTAGGAAGAATTTGTGAAGTCATTGCTAGATGACGTTGTAGCGTTTACATTTTTCAGGGCGTCATAAACTATCCGGGTGACATTTCTGCGCATGCGCAATTCGGTCATTGTCATTAATTACCATTAAGTGGTTTAACGCTTCCCGCCGCTGAATCTCATTAAATACAGAAGTAGTCGATATATATATATATATATATATATATATATATATATATATATATATATATATATATGTGGATAAATCCAAGGGTTAGGCGACACCTTGTAAATCGCAAGGGTTGGGTTAACTTGGGCGACAGTTTGTATATATTCTACTAAGCATAACAATTACATAAAAATTAGTCTAGTATGCATAAACCATCTACTATAATACAGTGCCGTAAAATTAAAATATATACTTTTGGTGTCGCCTAAATAGTGTCGCCCTAACGTAACCGTTCAAAATGTTCACGCAAAGTGACAAGCTTACGGCGGCACACAAAAAACGCTGGATGTATGTTTTGCAAACCAATCAGCGAAGAGCAAGATTTTAAGGTCAAGGTTGTAAATGGCCAACGATGGTTTTCGCAAAATTCTCGACTCAATTATTTGTTGCGCTTTCTCGTGAAAGATTCGTTGTGGAATGTGGCAGACGCAAGTTATAAAGAACGGGCACAATGGTTACGTAAACCTTGCAAGTTTTCTAGGCGCCAGGTGACGTAAGATGTCGAAAATAAAGGATTATACCATAGCGGTTCTGCCAGCGTCGTCGTCGACGTCGACGTCGACGTCGTCGTCGTCGTCGTCTGATAATCATGACATGTATTATGTAAGTATAGACATCGATATCCTGATATTTTAATTAATTAAAACTGACTTGATTAATTCGAAGAGATATTTATTAGTTTGAGCTTGACGTGAAATGGGCATTTTATGAAACTGTGCCCGTCTGAATTCGCTGGATATCATTCTAGCCGGCACTTAATGACTTATGCAGAATTCGGACCCACCTCAATTTTGCCATTGTAACTGTATCTTTGACTTTGTCAACATTTGATAATTGATCTTGTTAATTCAATCATTTAATATCATCTTGCGCATATTTATGTTTTATAAACAGTGCGTCTTAGCATACTTTTGAAGTCGAAAAGACAGCGCAGTCGGCATAAACAAACTGTTTATCGCTCATTCCATGTGCACGGCGCCGTGACACATGCATCGCTGCGCTTGCGACTGGCACAAATCGGAGCACTATTTGGGTCTAAAAATGCAATATTTGTGAAACATAAATATACCTGGGAATGCTGATTGATTACAGTTTGTGTGAGGTATCCAATATAGACAAATATGCAGTTATAATGGCAAAATTGAAGCGGGTCGGAATCTCTGGACGATGAGGTATGAAGTCGATGGATATCATAATATAGGTTAGGTATATACAAAAATTGAATATATTATACCATCAATTAGATGGCGCCATGTGATAGATAATAATGTGTAGTTATTAACACTTTTTTTGAAATCTTCAGTATTTAGGGAGAAATAAACATTTTAAATCTTAAAATTGCTGCATTTTTTTTCTATTGTATTTTGGGCCATTTCTTGTGCACAGGTTGCATAATGACTGCATAAAATAGGTTGGAAACCAGTAATAACATTGGAACCATTTAACTTACGCATGTGAAACTAAAAATGGGTCAACCCTTTGGGAAATATAATGTGTTGTGACCTTGATTTGACCTTCAAAGTTGACCTAGATATATCTGACCTAGATTTGACCCACAGTATGGTGTTAATTATGCATTGTTTAGTTTTATTACAGAAAAGGGTTATAAGATTAATTTGTGGTGCCAAAAGACTTGATCGCACAAACTTACTCTTTCACAATGTACATATTCTTAAAATACCAGATCTTGTCAAACTAAAAACTGCTATAATTATGTTTAAGGCATATTGTTATATAAATTACCAATGAATGTACAAAAATTATTCAGAATACAGGAATCACGATATTCATCCAGGCATAAATGTAACTTCAAGCAAATCTATGTACGTATTAACTTTTAAAATATGTGTATTTCTGTTACTGGGGTTAAACTTTAGCACACCCTCGATAATTCACTGGTTAATGTAAAAATGTTCACCATTTTAAAAAGTGTTCTACAGATAGACTAATGGTATAATGTTGGTAAAATTGTTTAGGTAATGAGCCTTGCTAACATTTAAATATCAAAATTGTGAATATAGCAACTTTATGGACACTTTAAACGGTTATTAGAACTTGACCTAATTATTTGACCTATATTTCACATCTGACCTACATACTGGAATTTATTGCATAATTAATTCATAAATTCACCATGAATCTTGATAAACCCTTTGATATGTGAATTATTTTGTGACCTTGACTTGACCTTTACAGTTACATTCCCATGTTTTTCTAGAATATCTCCCACCTCCCTCTCCTTCCCTCTCCTTCCCTCTCCTTCCCTCCCACCTCCCTGTCCGTCCATCCCACCTCCCTCTCCTTCCCTCCCACCTCCCTCTCCTTCCCTCCCACCTCCCTCTCCTTCCCTCCCACCTCCCTCTCATTCCCTCCCACCTCCCTCTCCTTCCCTCCCGCCTCCCTCTCCTTCCCTCCCACCTCCCTCTCCTTCCCTCCCACCTCCCTCTCCAACCCACCTCCTTCTCTGTGGCCGTGTCTTCGTGTTGCTCCTCCTCAGCTCCTTGAGTTCCCTGGCTGCGTCCTCCCTCTTCCCCAGTAAGTCCCTCTCCACCTCCCTCATGTGGTGGAGCTGAGACTTCTGCCGTCCCACAGCCAGGTCAAGGGCTTCCAACTCAGCCCGGCGGTCCTACAACACACGGTCCATGGTCTCACTGGAGGGTGACTTAGAGACCCAGAGAACAGTCACTGGTCTCACTGGAGGGTGACTTAGAGACCCAGAGAACAGTCACCGGTCTCACTGGAGGGTGACTTAGTGACCCAGAGAACAGTCACTGGTCTCACTGGAGGGTGACTTAGAGACCCAGAGAACAGTCACTGGTCTCACTGGAGGGTGACTTAGAGACCCAGAGAACAGTCACCGGTCTCACTGGAGGGTGACTTAGTGACCCAGAGAACAGTCACTGGTCTCACTGGAGGGTGACTTAGAGACCCTGAGAACAGTCACAGGTCTCACTGGAGGGTGACTTAGAGACCCAGAGAACAGTCATTGGTCTCACTGGAGGGTGACTTAGAGACCCACAGAGCAGTCACTGGTCTCACTGGAGGGTGACTTAGAGACCCAGAGAGCAATCACTGGTCTCACTGGAGGGTGACTTAGAGACCCTGAGAACAGTCACAGGTCTCACTGGAGGGTGACTTAGAGACCCAGAGAACAGTCACTGGTCTCACTGGAGGGTGACTTAGAGACCCAGAGAAGAGTCACTGGTCTCACTTAAGGGTGACATAGAGACCCAGAGAACAGTCACTGGTCTCACTGGAGGGTGACTTAGAGACCCAGAGAAGAGTCATTGGTCTCACTGGAGGGTGACTTAGAGACCCAGAGAACAGTCACTGGTCTCACTGGAGGGTGACTTAGAGACCCAGAGAACAGTCACTGGTCTCACTGGAGGGTGACTTAGAGACCCAGAGAAGAGTCACTGGTCTCACTGGAGGGTGACTTAGAGACCCAGAGAAGAGTCATTGGTCTCACTGGAGGGTGACTTAGAGACCCAGAGAACAGTCACTGGTCTCACTGGAGGGTGACTTAGAGACCCAGAGAAGAGTCATTGGTCTCACTGGAGGGTGACTTAGAGACCCAGAGAAGAGTCACTGGTCTCACTGGAGGGTGACTTAGAGACCCAGAGAACAGTCACAGGTCTCACTGGAGGGTGACTTAGAGACCCAGAGAGCAGTCACTGGTCTCACTGGAGGGTGACTTAGAGACCCAGAGAAAAGTCACCGGTCTCACTGGAGGGTGACTTAGAGACCCAGAGAACAGTCACTGGTCTCACTGGAGGGTGACTTAGAGACCCAGAGAAGAGTCATTGGTCTCACTGGAGGGTGACTTAGAGACCCAGAGAACAGTCACCAGTCTCACTGGAGGGTGACTTAGAGACCCAGAGAACAGTCACTGGTCTCACTGGAGGGTGACTTAGAGACCCAGAGAGCAATCACTGGTCTCACTGGAGGGTGACTTAGAGACCCAGAGAACAGTCACTGGTCTCACTGGAGGGTGACTTAGAGACCCAGAGAGCAATCACTGGTCTCACTGGAGGGTGACTTAGAGACCCAGAGAACAGTCACTGGTCTCACTGGAGGGTGACTTAGAGACCCAGAGAACAGTCACCGGTTTCACTGGAGGGTGACTTAGAGCATTTTGCTGTAATTTATTCATTTTCTTGTCGCAATTAATTAATTGAACTTCTTTTATATCTCTATTTTACATTATAATTTATTATTTTAACTTTTAAACTAACAACATTAATTTATGTATTTATATTGTTTAATTTGTCTTATTTTCCTGTATGTGTCTATGTTAAGTGCTATGAATTCTCTGGATATGGCACTATGCAAAATAAACATTATTATTATTATTATTATTATTA
Organism: Oasisia sp. SBJ-2009; assembly: GCA_964017155.1. Taxonomy (NCBI): domain Eukaryota; kingdom Metazoa; phylum Annelida; class Polychaeta; order Sabellida; family Siboglinidae; genus Oasisia; species Oasisia sp. SBJ-2009. The sequence goes on from OZ024854.1 coordinate 53,591,923, forward strand.
TTATTATTATTATAGAACTCACATTCAACGAACGTTTTCAAAACAGTGATATTGCTGCTGCGATATCCCTGGGACATTATTACTGTGACACATTATGAAGTATCCTTTTGGCACATCCTGGTGTTGACAGGTTTCACTATATGTAATGCAAAGATCAGTTTTGACATCACATGAATGCACAAAAGTGCGGAAATGTACTGCAAAAAGTCCTTTTTTATTACTTGAGTTTTATCTCAGGTGTTTTAAAAATATGTCTGCAAGCACTTAGCTTAACTGCTACATTGCCAAGTTAAACATTTAAAGTAAGGTTAAAACTCTTACTTTACTTTTATGTTTAGTGCTTTCAGCAAAGGAAAACATTTCTATATAGATTGTATCGATAAAATAAAATGTTTTAAATTTGTCAGAAACTGTAGCACAGGCAATCCATAATTTCTTTCACATTGTCACATATCTTTAGTTCCACTTTCAGTTTCTTTAGAGCTCTTCTTTCAATATCGTCAACAAACAGAACGTGACGACTTTCTTCACTGCCGGATGCAGACAGCTCCTAAAGGAACAGTAACACTAACATTTTAGTATATTTAATATATATTCCACTACATTCCATTACATTTAAACAAAGCAATCTTACTGTTAAGCGACACTTTCACACAGAAATATAGTAAATACAATACAGTAATGTTATCAAAGCAATGGTGCCAGCTTCCAGGTTGTAATTGATGATTCATTTAATATTACGTTCTTGTGACTACAACATGCGTGTTGAAGGTTTACTGTCTGCCAATTTGTGTTTGGATAATTTATAACCTCAGAACAATGTTTGCAATTTGAAAGATTCCGCCTGCAACACGTTCAAATTGTAAATAAAACATCTAATTTCAAAACAAAATTGATTAGCAATAACACCGAGCTGAGCAGATTTAACTGCAATACACTTTGATGTTTAACTTTGCCACGTTCTAGCAGCAAACTTCTTCTCGTTACCAATTATTGCTCGGCTAATTCTGAGTAGAGAAGATGGCACCCTTGCTTTAAGATATAGTCTTAGCACGAACTATTGTATGTTATAAACAGTATCTGGAATATGAAAGCACATAGTTGCGTGGCACGTACCCCATATTGGCTCAGCTGAGACTTGAGAGAGCGAATTGTCTCCTGTAGTTTATTCGCATAATCCTCCTGCAGAAAAACATGTCATCAACAATGTGACTTCCTCACTCATTGACGCTGGTAGTACCCTTTTGAAAGGTATAAATCACACATGCACTGACACTATAACTGTATCTTGTAATGCTGATAGCGGTGAGCAAAAAAATATTTAACTGAGTAACAACTGAATAATGATAATATTTTTACTGAATGCTGAGTGAATCTGCACAATTCGCAGTGGGTGAAATCTGTGCATTTTCATATATCCGAAAACTCCTTGTTAAATTTGTCTTATTTTACTGTATGTGTCTTATGTTAAGTGCTATGATTTCTCTGGGTATGACACTATACAAAATAAACATTATTAAATTCAAGGAATGTTTTCACAACAGAAACAGCTGCTGCAATATCACTGGGACATTATTACAGTGACACATTATGAAGTATCCTTTTGGCACATCCTCGTATTGGCAGGTTTCACTATATGTAAAGCAAAGATCATTTTTGTTTTGAGATGATATGAATGCGCAAGTGCGGAAATTTACTGCAAAAAGAATTTTTTTATTACTTGAGATTTTATCTCAGGTGTTTGACAGATTACGACTCGGTGTATATCGAGGTTGGCAATGAGGCTTAATAATATATTTTTTTATTTAATATAGCGCCACATCCAATTTGAAATTGTTCGTGGCGCTTTACATACATTAAAATCCTAAAATACAAATACACACCAGAAGAAAAACATAAATATACTAGTAACATATATAAATAATTAAAAAAAATATAAATATAATAACACAAATTATTGAAGCTAAATAAATATATATATATATATATGTATGTATAATAAATAGGTTAAATAAAATATCGATAAAAGTATACAAACATTAAACTAAGCCACGAGAACAGTCAGAAAGAAATATATATATATATATATATATATATATATGTATATATACATATATATATATATATATATATATATATATATATATATATATAAATCTAAAACATAAACACTGATTAAAACAAGTCCAAAAAAAGCACAGATTACGACTCGGTGTATATCGAGGTTGGCAATGACACTTACCTGCCGCAGGACTGATCGGAGTGCTGAACATCACCGGGTGAGTGGTCCTGCTATCTGGTGTCGCCTGCAGGAACACCTGTCCTGGCCCCGCGATGGGGGTGGTGGTCGTGGGGGTGGACACCAGGTACTGGCCCCCAGGAGTGGCCGGGGCACGAATGTCACCCCAGCCCCCTGGGGACCAGCCCCCTGCTGGAGGACTTGCCCTGGAGCAGGGGTCGCTCCCTGGGCTGTGGGAATCATGAATCCACCAGGCGCCTGAACGAACACAGGTTGTTGATTCTGTGGGAATTGTTGTCGATTCTGTGGGAATTGTTGTTGATTCAGCTGGTATTGTTGTTGATTCGGTTGGAATAAATCACCACCAGGTGGCGCAGTGGTGCTCTGAGCTGCAAACAGCGCGAGAAAAGAACACGTAAGTTCTCGTTGTCTCCTCCCTTCGGCATATGTCTATATATTAGTTTGATGTATTTATTGATTTATTTATTTTATTCATCGTCGTTAATTCTATATAATATTTAATTAACAGTTTTAATATGAATAATTTAACGTTTCTACATTTTTGTTTATCTGTTAGTTAATTTTACAGTTGTATTTATTATTATTAATATTAGTTTTAACACATAATAAATAGCTTTATATTTTATTGTACAGCGCTTTGAGCATATTTGGATACTGCGCTTTGTAAATAATAAATAATATTATTATTATTATTATATGTTGTTGTTACAATGTTATGATCCTATGAAGTCTCATTGAACTAATTAGTCTTTTTCACAACATTTACACCAAGCCGACCTTTCTATGTTGGCACTGAGGGTGGTCACTGCAAGGGTACTTGTCGTCCTCAGTGGTTCTTTTATGTCCCAAATTGAGACAGGACTGACATTAACATGATTATCAGATTCACGATGGATACGCAGTCCCCAATGTTGAGAGCCAGGTTTTAACAGCAAATATACCATGCCTGTGCAGCTGTGCTAAAAACTACATGCCCTGCACCTCTCAGTCAAAGCTACTTTGCAGGTCCTCTTTTACAAAGCTACAACTGTCGTACATTCCATTCTCACAATTACCAAAACCTTCAGGCAACCTACTGCACCCACCTGTAATTTCAACATAACGTCAACTTTTTGAAATCCAATTATATCATGAAAATATGATAATGACAATAATATGAACATCTTTATAGGGCCATTTTCAGCCAAAATTACTCAAAGGCGCTTTGCAGGTTTAATCATTAAAAAAACAAATCACAAATACTAATAGATTAAGATCATTAAAATCGTCATAGACATAAAACTGCAGTATTTTTTTAAACTACAGGTGTACGCAAAATGTATACAAATTTATATATTTATAAAGCAGTATCAAGAAATACCCCCTACCTCCATTAGGCAAGAGTCCATATTGGGCCCCAGCTGTTGTGACTTGAGGCATGGTTTGGTCATACCCGGGGCCGGCCATAAGTCCTGGCTGGTCAAACCCGAGTTGACCGGCATCAGTCATGTCCACCCCGTAGTGCTGGTCAGTCGGGGGAGGGGCGACTACCTGACCCCCAGCCCCATAGAAAGTAGGCACTGGTCTCCCGGAGGTAGAACTGGGCGGGGGCGGATGGCTGGGCTGGTCCAGGTAGGGAGGGGCCCCCTGAAGGAAAGAACGCAGGTAAGAACAGGTAAGTTCTGCACTCAGCAGGGTGGTCTAGACACACTCAGCAGGGTGGTCTAGTCACACTCAACAGGGCGGTCTAGACGCACTCAGTAGGGTGGTCTAGACATACTCAACAGGGCGGTCTAGACACACTCAACAGGGCGGTCTAGACGCACTCAGTAGGGTGGTCTAGACACACTCAGCAGGGTGGTCTAGACACACTCAGCAGGGTGGTCTAGACGCACTCAGCAGGGTGGTCTAGACGCACTCAGCAGGGTGGTCTAGACACACTCAGCAGGGTGGTCTAGACACACTCAACAGGGTGGTCTAGACACACTCAGCAGGGTGGTCTAGACACACTCAACAGGGTGGTCTAGACACACTCAACAGGGTGGTCTAGACACACTCAACAGGGTGGTCTAGACGCACTCAGCAGGGTGGTCTAGACACACTCAACAGGGTGGTCTAGACACACTCAGCAGGGTGGTCTAGACACACTCAACAGGGTGGTCTAGACACACTCAACAGGGTGGTCTAGACGCACTCAGCAGGGTCGTCTAGACACACTCAGCAGGGTGGTCTAGTTACACTCAGCAGGGTGGTCTAGTCATTAGCTGGTCTGTCTATAG